>CM022760.1:7676974-7899474 GCA_012411365.1 Ameiurus melas | reverse complement strand
AAACATATCTTTTGGTATTATGACCAAAAAGTTACATTTTGATCTCAACAGACCATAACATATTATTCCAAATGGTTTTGGGAGATTATATTGTGCGATGGTTTTGGGAGATTTTTTATTATTATTATTTATTTTTTGCTTAAAGGCTTCCACTTGCCACCCTACCCCATCAGCCAGAGATATGAAGAATTCAGGATATTGTTGTCACATGTAGGGAGCAACCAGTAGTCAGTACCTGCCAGAAATTGCTGTAATTCTTTTAATGTTGCTGTAGGCCTCTTGGCGGTTTTCTCCCGAACTTCACATCAATTTTAGAGGGACGTCCTGTTCTTGATTATTATCTTTACAGTGTTCCATGGTATAGCCAATGCCTTGAACATTTTTTGTAACCCTCTCCCCATTTTTCAATTTTCAACAGTGAGATTCTGTACCAGCTTTGTAAACTCTTTGCAGCCCATGGCTTTTCAGGTTGGATGTTACCAAGAAGATTTCAGGAGAATCCTATAGGATCAGCTGGACTTTATTTGGGGTTAATCAGTCACTTTAATTGATGGCAGGTGTACACTAATTAGTAATTAACATGCATTTGAATGTGATTGGTTGATTCTGAACACTACCACATCCCCAATTATAAAATAGCATACACGCTTAGCATACATGCATACAAGCTGGAGATTTTCTCCCCCACGACCAAAAAAAAAAAAAACACAGCTTGCATGGAAAAAAAGGAACAAGACGTGGAAACATTGTATATTAAAATAAAAGCACCTGCCCTTGTTGTGAAAATTAAACGAATCATGTCTAAAGTGTAAATTTCACGCGTGATGTAGGTTTTCTGTTTTAGCATACAGTTAGATGGTGTGTTGTTGGCCAAACTCTACACAGTATGCTGAACACAAG
The DNA here is from genome assembly GCA_012411365.1 of Ameiurus melas. Lineage (NCBI taxonomy): Eukaryota > Metazoa > Chordata > Actinopteri > Siluriformes > Ictaluridae > Ameiurus > Ameiurus melas. The sequence goes on along the minus strand of CM022760.1, from coordinate 7,898,574 downwards.
AGTGCGATTACATTTGGTATGGCAAAGCACACACGCCAATGGCATTTTCCAATATGTTGCAATGGACTGTGAGCTGGGGGATTATTTGACCAGCAGGTGAAGCACTGAAATAAGACTCCATCTTAAACTCCAGCTGTATTTCACCCAGTCAGTGGCCTAAAATTGATCCCATGACACTGTGGGAATCTTTGGTAGAAATGACCAGCCCTGTTATTAAGTCACGCTGAGGAGTAATCGAGCATTATGACACATGCAACTTGTTTTCTTTTTTTGTCTGTTTTTTTTTGTTTGTTTTTTTTCCCGGTGGGCTTAGTTTATAATTTAAAAGGGCATTTATTGATGCAGATATAGACAATTATAGCTGATAAACAGAACTTGGTGTTTGAAACATTGTGAAATACTACAGTGAAAATATTTTTGACAGAAAATATCTGCAATGAACCATGAATGTAGTGTCATGTGGCTTCATTTATGTGTCTTTCCTACAACAGCCAACACATCAGCAGGAAAAGCACGACCATGTGTTGAAATGTTCCTGCCACTCAGTGGAAACTTGTACCGCATCCACTCTCCCTAACAGCTGCTTTCATGTTATTTTTCTTTCTTTCTACACTGTAAAACATTTCACGTGGTTAAACGTAGAAACGAAAGTTCACCTGCTGCCTTAGAAATGTGACTAAACTCAACTTGACGAGAACCTTTGTTTCAACTCAAAAAGTTCCATTTGACAAGTTTTCCACGTCAAGGCAATGGGTTACTTATGTTTAATTTTTGAAAACGTATAAACTTGAGTTTAATATTCAAAACTTGTCTTTGAGAAGAGAAGAAATAAGGCTGTGTAGCTGCAGATGAGTCAGAGTGCCCTTGCTGACCCTTGTCCACTACCAAAACGGCCAACAATGGGTATGTGAACATCAGAACTGGAAAATGGCACGATGGAAGAAGGTGGCGTGGTCTGATGAATCATGTTTTCTTTTACATCATGTGGGTGTGCATCGCTTACCAGGGAAAGAGATGGCACCGGGATGCACTATGTGAAGAAGGCAAGCTGCCAGAGTCAATGTTATGCTCTGGGCAATGTTCTGCTGGGAAAACCTTGGGTCCTGGAATTCATGTGGATGTTCCTTTCACATGTATCACCTACCTAAATAGACCATGTACACCCCTTCACGGCAACGGTATTCCCTAATGTCAGTGGCCTCATTCAGTAGGATAATGCACCCTGCTACACTGCAAAAAATGTTCAGGAATGGTTTAAGGAACATAACTTCAATGTGTTGACTTGGCCTCCAAATTCCCAAGATCTCATCCTGATGGAGTATCTGTGGGATGTACTGGACAAACAAGTCCGATCCATGGACGACCCACCTCATGACTTAAAGGATCTTCTGTTAACATTATGGTGCCAGATACCACAGCACACCTTCAGAGGTCTTCTGGAGTCCATGCCTTGATGGGTCAGAGCTACACAATATTAACAGGTGGTTTGAATCTTATGGCTGATCAGTTTGTATGAGGTAGAATTACACTTTGTGTGCTCCCAGATGCGTGGTGTTTCAACTGTGTGTTGTGTTTAGGTTTGTATGCCAGGTTTATACAAAAATCACAAGGGTTTTCACGCACAAACAGATTAATATGATACATCTGAAACTCAGTGAATGTAAAGGGTGGAAACATGAATTGAACATGGTCTCAAAGAGATTCTCTGGAAACAGTCTTGTGAAGTTGAACAATAAATGGAAGATTAGAAATTGGTCAATTATTAGAAAACTCCTTAGGGTCCACGTTGGTAAATGACAGCAGTAGATTTGAGGTTCAAACTGACATAAATGTCTCAAGGGATCTGGTAATAACATGAGCGATAACAGAAGGGAAAGCTTTAAGAATGGAGTTTGGGGTAAGGTTGGGATTGGACGGGTTTGGTTTTGCTCACGATCTGGAAGAGTAAAGCAGGTTGACGGGACGTCGGGATGTTATGTTTCTGGGTTGGATGAATGGAAAGGAGGATAATACTTACAGACTGCATAAATTTTATCCTTGACGGAGCTTATGAAAGCCTCACATTGGATTGGATTTGAATGGATTGGAGAAGTATGGGTAGGTGAAGTTTGTTCATGTTAGCAAACAGGATTTTCGGCTTACTGCTTAGACTTCTGATCAAGGGATAATAGGAAGCATGTGCAGCGTTGAGGGCATCCATATATTTGTTTACATGTATTCATTTGGCAGACACTTTAATTTAAAGTGACTTATAATTGAACTGAGCAGATAAGGGTTAGGCGATAGTGTTATTCAAACACACAAACATCTGAACAGAGTAGTTCATAGAGCTAACCATTAACCCATCACTGCCCCACTGTGTAAATATCTCTGACAGGCTAGGATAATATAATTATAATGGCCCGAGATGCACAGTTTTCATATTTGCAGTTTGCAAAGTGTTAATCTTTTGTAATAAGTGATGAAATTCTTAATAGGCATTAATGATCTTTTTTTTCCACAAGATTTTCTCCTTAATTTGTTCTTGGCCAATTCCCACCCACCAATCAGGTCTCCCCATCAAACATCAGCTACGAAGGTGAAGACTGAAATGTAAAAGCAATCAATCGTATTTCTTCAAACTGTTGCTCATGCTGCATGACTGGGAGGCATAACACACTTAAAGGAAAGCGCTATCTGCCCCTTCCGCATACATGGCCTCACAGATCTCCACTATTGGCGAGTGTTGCTGGTGAGAGAGAGCACAGCCAATTTTTGCTCTCTTGACTCCCGGCCATGGATGGCACTGGCACAGTCGAGATTTAAACTTGCGATCTCCGGAACATAGGGTGAGTGTTTTTTTTTTTTTTTTTACCAACTGTGTCAGTCTTTTTTTTTTTTTTTGCTACATCTTGTGAAGTGGCATCCTTATGTAACCTCTTATGCAATTTTATTTATTTATTTATTTATTTAATTTTATTTTTTTATCACAACCACAAATAAGCTGCCTGCAAACGATTTTCAGTAAAACTTTCATTATCTATATTTATATCACATAATTTGAAGGCATTAATCCATTTGCACAGAGCTGGAGGATGATAGACAAAAAAAGAGCGCTCTAATAACCTTGGATCTACAGTAGGTGTTACCTTGTTACCTTTTCTGAACATTTGTGTATCAGTATTTATGCCTTGAAATTTTTATTTTTATTGACGATCCCACTCTTGCAAACCAGAATTAGTCTATAGATTTTTAGGCTATTTTAATTACAGTTTTTCATAATAATTTATATTCACTGTTATACACTATATGGCCAAATGTTTTTGGAAACCGGACTATTGCACCCATGTGTGGTTCTTCCCCAAACCGCCATAATGTTGGAAGCACAGAATTGTATTTCTCTTCACTGGAACTAAGAGGCCCAAAGCTGTACCAGCATGCCAATGTGCACAAAGTGAGCTCCATAAAATACATGGTTTGCCAAGGCTGGAGTAGAAGAACTCGAGTGTTTTGCACAAAGCCCTGACCTCAACCCCACTGAACACCTTTAGGATAAACTGGAACACCGACTGCACTCCAGACATCCTCGCCCAACATCATGCCTGACCTCACTAATGCTCTGCAGCTGAATGAACACCAATCCCCAAGGCCACGCTCCAAAATCTAGTGGAAAGCCTTCCCAGAAGAGCAGAGGTTATTATAATAGCGGGGGGCAACTGCATGTTAGTGTCCATGTTTCTGGAATGGGCACATATGGGTGTGATGGTCAGGTGTCATACTTTTGGGAGTATAATGTCTATTTGTCAAATGTTTGGCCGCACGGTGGCTTAGTGGTTAGTACTTTCGTCTCACACCTCCAGGGTTTGATTCCTGCTGGGACCATGCGTGTGCGGGGTTCTCCCTGTGCTGCAGGGGTTTCCTCCAGGTACTCCAGTTTCCTCCCCCAGTCCAAAGACATGCATGGTAGGCTGATTGGTGTGTCTAAAGTGTCCATAGTGTATGAATGGGTGTCTGAGTCTGTGATTATGCCCTGTAATGGACTGGCACCCTGTCCAGGGTGTACCCCGCCTTGAGCTTTCTTTTGAGAATGGCTCTATTCTTTTTAGACATCAGAAATCACAGTGGCCCTTTGGGGCTGTTTTGGGAGTCTCATTGATGTTGCAATTGAATAAAGTGTTAACTTTGACATAGTTTTAATATTACTGTAAAACTCAGTTCGTAAATAGGTTGAAACAATTTTATGTTGCTTTTTGACACTGCAATTTTTCCTCCTTTATACAAGGGTTTGCCAAAAAAAAAGAAAAAAAGAATTAACAGTTGTGGGTGCTAAATGATGTAGCTCAATTGTCAAAGAATACCATAGATCACACTATTCTCCTTGATAGATTAGAAAATGTTGTTGGCATTAAGGGAACAGTCCTCTCCTGGCTCAGGTCTTATCTGACCGATCGTTATCAGTTCGTAGATATAAATGGTGATTTCTCCATGCGTACTGAGGTTACTTTTGGAGTTCCACAGGGTTCTGTTTTAGGCCCACTGCTTTTTACTTTATATATCTTACCCCTAGGACAAATTATTCGTAAACATGGAATTAGCTTCCACTGTTATGCTGACGATACACAGCTGTATGTGTCAGCGAAGCCAGAGGACAGACAGAAGCTTAGTAAAGTTGAGGATTGTGTAAAAGACATTAGACGTTGGATGTTAACTAACTTCGTCTTATTTAATTCTGATAAAACAGAAATACTTTTATTAGGCCCACGTGTAGCTAGAAGTAATCTTTCTGATTACATGGTCACTCTGGATGGTCTTTCTGTTTTATCATGTACAGCAGTTAAAGACCTCGGAGTGATTATTGACTCCAGTCTATCATTTGATGCTCATGTAGATAATATTACTAGGATAGCTTTCTTTCATCTCAGAAATATATCTAAGATAAGAAACATATTGTCACTACATGATGCAGAAATACTGGTTCATGCATTCGTCACCTCTAGATTAGATTACTGTAATGCCTTACTGTCTGGATGTTCCAGTAGGAGCATAAATAAACTCCAGTTAGTCCAGAATGCAGCCGCTAGAGTCCTAACTAGAACTAGAAGATACGACCACATCACCCCGATCTTATCCACAATGCATTGGCTCCCTGTAAAATCTCGCATTAAGTTTAAAATACTTTTATTAACCTATAAAGCACTACACGGTCTTGCACCACAATATCTAAGCGACCTTCTGGTTTTATATGATCCGCCACGCCTACTCAGATCAAAAGATGCAGGCTATTTGATATTACCTAGAATAGTGAAGTCTACAGCAGGGGGAAGAGCCTTCGCTTATAGAGCCCCACAGTTATGGAACAATCTTCCTATTAGTGTTCGGGACTCAGACACAGTCTCAGTGTTTAAATCTAGGATTAAAACATATTTGTTTACTCAAGCCTACTCTGACTAGATTATATCTCACTACTTCACAGTCCTAATCGTTTTTCTCCCTCTCTCTCTTTTTGCCGAGCCCCACACGAATTTATGGAGATATTGGAGATCCAGATCCCCTCTGCCTCTGGATGAGCCCAAATCTTCTGCTGGGACTACGGCTGCTCCTAAGGCCATACTTCTCATTTTCACATTATCTGTGTTACCTTCACATTCTGTGTTACCCAGATGAGGATGGGTTTCCCTTCTGAGTCGGGTTCCTCTCAAGGTTTCTTGCTCAAAAAACATCTTAGGGAGTTTTTCCTTGCCACCGTCGCCACTCAGTGGCTTGCTCAGTTGGGATAAATTCCATTTGTTTTCTACCTGTTTGTCTCTGTTTATCTGTTCCTGTTTGTCTCTCTTTATCTGTTTCTGACTGTTTATACCTGTTTATTATTTCTGTAAAGCTGCTTTGAGACAATGACTATTGTAAAAAGCGCTATACAAATAAAATTGAATTGAAGTGAATTGAAAGAAATATTGTCTCTCCCAATATCATCCTGTCTATATCAATTTATCACCTTAAAGATGAAGACGTCACTGTCATTGTCTGTGTGTGTGTGTGTGTGTGTGTGTGTGTGTGTGTGTGTGTTATTACTTCTGGACGAAAAAAATGTCACTCTTGACTTTTCTTTAAACAAATTTTTTTTTTTTTTTTTTTTTTTTTTTTTTTTTTTTAATTTTTTTTTTTTTTTTTTTTTTTTTTTTTTTAATAAAAAAAAAAAAAAATATTTTTTTAAAAATTTTTTTTTTTTTAAAAAAAATTTTTTTAAAAAATTATTTACATAATATGAAGAATATGTTTACTTATGTAATTTTATTCTCAGATGCAGGAAATTCGTGTCACTTTAGAGCCACACACAGAAAAAAGTAGAGCTGAAAGCCATCAATATTAAGCGATCGATCGACTCCACTTGTTCATTGGAAGGGGATTTTTCTTAGCGGATAAATTAATGAGTTGACTTTGAGGTATCAGGGTTGCCAGGCCTGCGCAATAAAACCATCTCAATGATCAGAAAAACTAAACCACCTTGTCTTAAACCCTACAATCACGACTACAATCAAATAAAGCCTATTCTAATATTTATCGAGTAATACCATAAACATTAACTACAAAGTTACCAATTGATCCACAATGTAACTACAAACTGAAAAAATAAAAAAAAGTGTCATTCTTTAGTATATTAAAAAAAGTAACACTTTGAATGAAGATCATATCTATAACAAATTACGCAAATATTCATATGCTGTAATGCCTTCATGTGGAATCATACATATGTTTTTATATTTTCAATACTTTATACCGTATATCTTTCTTATGCATTTTGAATTATTAACATGAAGTATTATCTGTACATAAGACATAATGGAAGGATATAATGGCTATATAATGTGCTATAGGCACTGTTTTAAATGCCTTATAAAGAGTGTTACAATGTATAATGCTTTTATCAATTATAACAATTGTAATGATGAATGAAATGTTATGAATGCATTATAACATGTTATAAGTCAGTAATAAGTTATTACACATATGACCTTCATAGGAAGTATCACCAAAAATAAAAATAAAAACAACAACAAAAAAAAGTTTGCCTTGGCAAGTTTCCGTGGTACAGCAGTAATAAACAGGCCGTGTAGTACAGGCATATAATAACACTAACTTTATTTATTTTATTTTTTTTTCATACTTTTTTTTGTATTTCATGATATTTTCACCTTTTTGCTTTACCATAGTTACCTTATTCCTGCCTGCTAATTCATTACATTTTTAAGAAGCTTTCACACATATTAGTTTGTTGATACATTTGGTTATTTGGTTTAGTTTGGTTTCACACGTCATATAATTAAACAAATATACAATAAAATGAAAGAAAAAGTCTTCACTTTCTGCATTCGGGTCGATTAGAAGATTCAGATTTGTTTCCTCACTGCAATTAAACCACACTGCAGTTCAAGTGGGAATGACACTCAAATGCTGTCAAACTGGTGGTTTTGGTGGTTCCACAACTGAGCAAAAGTGCTTTATTTTCACGTGCCTCAAGACCCACAAAGAGAGGGGAAAACACACCAGTGTTCAATTCAAATGGATTAATCGCTACATACTGTATGTGACTTATTATACTGTATGTCATTGACACAGCTTAAATATTTATAAGACATTGATATATAAGGAGTAATGGACAGGATAGTGTTGGCGCCCAAAGTGACAATTTAGTTCCTGTTGGTTAATAAACCAAATTTAGTTCCTGTTGGTCACTTGGTTAATAAAGATGATAAACAGCCATTCCGTAACCCGCATCTACTTTGTTTCTCTCATGCTCAAAAAATGCAGCATGTCTGTGTTGGGAAATTTACAAAGCAAGATGGCTGACACCTGTGTCTCCTTCCATAAACGTTACATAAAATGTTTCCTTCATCAAATCAACAGCAACTCTTATACATATTTCTTTGATAAACCACACAAAAGGTTTATTATTCTTTAGCTCAAAATCGTACCGCCAAAATCGTACAGTGTGATATCTTTACATGTCGTACAGAGTACAGCTTTAGATCATGTTATGGCTGAGCCATGCTGTTATACAAAATAATTCCTTCTGACCAATCAGATTCGAGAATTCAGCTGCTCTGTGGTGTAACATTAATAGAATATAATACATGCAAAACATCCAAACCTCAACTCACAAACCAGGACCAGGGCCAAGACCATGAATCCCTGTTCACAGCTAAGAAATGGTATAGCCCATTGCAGGGGTGTTTACTAGTCTATTTTATGTATGTTTTTCCCAGTACAAGATCAACGAAGCATACTTCAGAAAGGCCCTTAATGGAAAAGTCACATGAATAATGTGAATAATGATAGGATACTAATTTCCACGTGAATAATGGTAGGATATTATTGCAGTGTGTAAATGTGTAGTGTAATTTTAGTAAGGGTTGTTGGGAAGCACAGTTATTTGTAGTGAACTATTACTACCGGGATGATAGCCTCTAACCACCGGAGAACATGAAAATACATACACATCTACACCACCTTCTCCACATTGCAGAAGGGACAAAGCAATTACAGGGCACTTTTCTACTTTTACAAACTGTACCAGAGGTTTGTTAGGTTTGAAATACTCTGGTTGTTCCAGTTGAGAGTTACGTCACTGTGTAATAACTTGAGGTAAACTGTTGGTATTCTCCCTTATTGACACCTCTTCAGAAATTTCAACACACACACGCGCTCATTCACACACCCTATCATGGTGATAATCATGGTGATAATCACCTTGTCACAAACACTCTTATCATGCTGAGTCTGCAAATTGCAATGGTATAAAAAAAATTGTGGATTTATAAACATTACATCGATTTAATTGGTGTAAATTTAGAAATAATTATAGAACTGCATGAGATGCACTCTATAGGATCCATCCATCCATCTTCTACCGCTTACTCCTTTTCAGGGTCACGGGGAACCTGGAGCCTATCCCAGGGAACAGAGGGCACAAGGCAGGGAATTTTAAAACTCCACTATGGCTCTACACAGTTTACATGAAACTTCGTGTTTGCATATATATATATATATATATATATATATATATATATATATATATATATATATATATATATATATATATATATATATATATATATATATATATATTGTTTGTTTGTTTACACATGCAGATAGGGGACTGTGTACTGTACATCTTTGCTACTCAGTGAGGTCCTCGGTGTATCTGGAGGTCAGATATATCTTCTGAGCTGGGAAAAAAAGAGCAGAGATTGATATTATATGGAGAAACATTGTTTCTGTTCCTGGTGCCTATGTGTCTCCTGATTATTCTGTCCCAAACAAGCTGCCAGATGGGCCAAGCGTGAGCTGTAATTGCCCTCCAGCCGTTGGTGCTTGTGCTCGGCTCAGGTTCTCGTGCAGGTTGCATTGTTTTCGTTCGGCGAGCTGTCCCCCCTGTCACTGGGGTTGCTGTCTGTGGTACTGAAATCTTGTCCTCTGTGGTCCAGGTACTGTTTCTGTTCAACATTACATACACCAAAGAACCAAGCGTAGCACGGCATTACCATAAATATGAGAAGTTACATTTTCCCACCAGTCACAATTCAGTATATCTATTAGATTAATAGTTGATTTAAAAGTTTACCAAGACTCTTGAAGTTCGGATTTATATATATATATATATATATATATATATATACCACAAAAGTTAGTTTCTATCAACTGTGAGAATGGAAATCAATGCTATATGGTGGCCAAGTCATATATCTTGAGGAAATGTACTTGGCAGTAGCTTGGAGAAAGTTTTTAAAAGTAAAGAAGGTTAAATATCTCATTGCTTTTGCAATAATAAGCAGCATTCAACCCTAAACACTGACTTTTACTGAGTCAATTTATTAGTGCACTACATCTAACCAATAATTAGCAACTCATAATATAGCAGTTACTGTTACCGCCCCGACGTTATTTATTTTTCTTTCTGTCTTATTTCCCAAAGTGTTTTGTTCCTCTCATATTACAGCGATAAACCCAACACTAATACATTTTACTTCATTAAAGAATGACACATCAAACCTTTTCTCATTAAGTCATGAGAGATGAAAGGATTTCCTTTTCTAATACTATACCGAAACCTTGAGCATCAGCTGATATTGTTTTACTTTATTTTATTGTTGCTGTTGTTGTTTTTAACTGAACCACTTCACAGTTAATCTATTATATGATCATAAATACAGTGAAATATAAATGTACATTAAATCAATCCCAACAAAAGAAAGAAATAGAAACAGTCAAGTTTATTTATTTATAAAGGTTTCCAGTTCCAAAATAGATGAGTTGCAGGGGAACCTGGAGCCTATCCCAGGAAGCATCGGGCACAAAGCGGGGTACACCCTGGACAGGGTGCCAATCAATCGCAGGGCACATTCACATACAGATTCACACACACATTCATACACTACGGACACTTTAGACAATCTGAACAGCCTACCATGCATGTCTTTGGACTGGGGGAGGAAACCAGAGTACCCGGAGGAAACCCCCGTAGCACGGGGAGAACGTGCAAACTCCACACACACAGGGTCCCAGCGGGAATCGAACCCCGGACCCTGGAGGTGTGAGTCAAACATGCTAAGCCACCGTGCACCCCAAATCTAACTCCAATATTTGCCATTTGTTAGAGTATCCGATATCTGACATGTCCTCTCAGATACTGGATCACAGATACAACATTTTTTGCTGGTTTTGATCCGATACAGAGATTTTATATCAGATCAGTCCCATCTCTAGTTACAGGACAACAGATATAAATACTTATCTTTTAGTCTGAGAGTCAGTGCAGCAAAAAAATAGTTATAATAATAGTATTCTAATAATCTAATATTAATAAAACAGCTGCAATATTTATTCCCAAACAGAAGAGCAATCAAGAGAGGAGACCACACATAGCCGGAATGTGACACTACATTTTACGACTTTTCAATGGATTAATCTCATAACGCCTGAGCTTATCATTCAGATATTTTATTTTTAATCACATAACTCAGTAACGAGAGTGAATTAGGAAAGTTGTGTAGTTATAAGAGTGAAGAAAGTAAATCTGCACTCGCTGAAGAGTCCTGGGAGCTGAAGGATTTGAGATGAGTTTTATTTCCCCTGTTGGCAACTGACAAAGTTCTGCATCTAAATATAAAATACAATCCGAAGCGTATTTACCCTGCAGAGATGTAAACAATGCTAGAGTCTGTCATTTCCGATGCCGTGGCGCACATTAGATGATTGTTTTGAGCACATTGATCATCCTACCAGCTTTATTACCTACTTAATTTTCCTTTACCGAGTACATCATGTAATCACGGTGAAGGATGCGAGGAATTAACAAAGCTGTAACTACAGTCAGTACAACATGAGAAATGTCCCACTGTAAAAAAAATTAAAAAAAACGAAAGAAAAGTTCACTTAACTTTAAATTTTAAGGCAACTTGCTGCACAGCTTTCCCTTGAATTGAGTAAACTCGACTGATAAAAGCTTCTCATCACACCACCATGTTGATTATTTTCCTATAACTGCACCCCCCCCAAAAGGGTTTCATTTACTCTACTGTCCGTCCTGTCTGAAGTGATCTAAAACAACAGAGCTAGTAGAAAATCCTTATGCTATGCTGTACATTTACATAAAACCACTTTCGAAATGATTTACCCTTAGATTAATCACAGCTTTCTGATTCCCACACAGAGACGTACTAACTCCGAGACACAAATTAGGATGGATTTAAAGAATCGATGCGCTTTATTCACACACACTCAGTTTCTGCAGAGAAAAGTACAGCGGCATTTCACGTATCAACGCTGCAGCAACAACTTAAGTCCTCATTACAACGACTTACTATTTCGTTATTTAATTAAATCGCACCCTTTTGGTTTATCGCTGCACTGAAAACAAGGTGGAAATGTACAGTTCCCCCAAAAGAAACCCTTTCCCTCCCTTCTGTTATAACAGATATCCTCAGAGGAGCAATAATCCCACAATATATTGTCTGGGTGTAGCTCAAACACTTCAGGCCAAGTCATTTCTCTGAGTGAGCAAATGACCTCAATTGGCCTGCAGATCATTTACTGACAGGAAATCCTCTGTACACAGCAAGCAACGACAAAGCCAATTCTGCAGCTTTCCAAACCCACTGCAGTGCAGCTAAAACTCAAAGACCTGGACAATTACTCTAAGAAGCTATACTAAATGTCATTTAAAGCTTTCTTAACCCTTTCTATACGACTGAGATGTTCCAAACACCTGCAAGCTCATTGTTTTGATCTACAATTGACCGTTAGAATGCAGTGAACACAATTTGGGGCATTTTTGCTCTTGGCATTCTTGGTTTCATAACCAAGGAACTGTTTATCACTCATTAATACTATGCACATGATTAAAACCAGAAGAACCTGCCTGTTCATAGCAGAAAGCAACGGTGCGGCGGCAGGACATTTTGTTTGGAGACGTAGTGGAGTAAATATTGAGAAATCCAAATGCAAGTGCAAAAACTGAAGTACAGTGAATGTGCTTAAGCGGAGTAACGAATGACATGTGATAGACATCACTGTCTACCACTCAACATCGCACCATAATTCTCAGCTTTAACTTCCAATTCCAACTGATTTCATAGATTACAAATAGATGAAAGTAAATTCACGACGTTCAGAATTATACCAAAGGAAAATATTCAAACTGACCGTATCAAAGAATTTTCCCAGTGTGAAACCAAGATGATACAATATTTTCTTACACTAATTATGTACTCTTTCACAACACTACGCCGTAGAACATCCATACAGACAGACAGAACGAGGTCCAGCATGTACGCTGAAAAATAATTTCAATAGGATTTAAAACTCTTTTAAAGATGCATTACACACTGATCTCGCGACTCATAATACTTCTAATGAGCTCGGCCGATGTTGTTTGACTTCATTCAGATGAAGATATACAGTAAGAAAGGCTTTGAACCTAAACTAATTTCAGCTTTTTCGTAACTTCTCATAAATGCTGGCTTGTGAAATGTTTACAGCTTTGTAATCGTGAGAAAGACCGAGTAGAGAAAAAAAAAAAAAAAACGAGTCAGCCGCTTTAATGGACCGTGTCATGCAGCCTGTATGGCTCCAACTCGACTCATACATGATACTAACATCTTTCTTTAACAGCTTGGATGAAATAGATCAATCTTTAGACAAAAATCAAAGCTTGTGACGTATATGTTTTCTTTTAAGGGGGCAATTTAGAGGATAATTGCACAACTCCAACAGACACATCACACACACACACACACACACACACAAAAAAAGAAGACAAATTACTTCTTGGAAACATGTTTACAGCAGAGGCGTAAAGATAAGAGAGACACAAGACTAGTTTTAAATAAAGCAGTCTCATTAATCATGTTAATCTCCATATAACTGAACACAGAGGCAATAGAAAGGAACACTCTCAAACAACAACTCTCGATTATTGATCTATTATGAACAAAACAAATGTATAAATATGTCACATTTATGGAAGGAGTCTCCAGTGTCAGCGCTTTGGAACAGTTAGTAAGTTTTCCACTATGGGAAAGTCTTCAGGACGGATGAGTTTCATGCAGTATCATGGACAACCCACAACATTAGACAGTGAAGATGTATGGCGTGTCATTCAGGATTGATGTTAAACATTGCAATAATGAGTCTTTATTGGTTACATATACAGTACAGTGAAATTGTTTTCTTCGCATACAACAGCCTGTCAGGAAGCTGGGATCAGAGGGCAGGGTCTGCCATGGCACCCCTGGAGCGGAGAGGGTTAAGAGACTGTTGGAGTGGACACCGGACGTTCCGATCAGTAACCCAGAGCCTTAACCGCTAAGCAACCACTGCCCCAATCATTGGTAAACCACTGTTGAGTAAGTGGACGTAAGAACGCACTTCAAGCTAAGCTGTTATCGAAAAATATTCAACATCAGAGTATTCTGTGCGCTTCATGTCAGGCCGTATCACAGCACCCAGGCATGGAGTATTTCCTATAACAACACAGTCTGTTATGTGTTATTCCTTACAACGTACATTTTGTAGAAGGAGAACTTGTCACTATCCTTTCCTGAAAAAAAAAACACACACAACGACACCTTCCTTTCAGTGCAGAAGAGACAATAATAATAATAATAACAATAATAATAATAATAAGAAGAATAATAATAATAAATAGGGGCGCACGGTGGCTTAGTGATTAGCATGTTCGCCTCACACCTCCAGGGTCCGGTTTCGATTCCCACCGTGGCCATGTGTGTGTGGAGTTTGCATGTTCGCCCTGTGCTGTGGGGGTTTCCTCCGGGTACTCCGGTTTCCTCCCCCAGTCCAAACACATGCATGGTAGGTTGCTTGGCAGCTTGGTAAATTGTCCATTGTGTATGAATGGGTGTGTGAGCATGTATGTGATTGTGCCCTGCGATGGCCTGGCACCCTGTCCAGGGTGTACCCCGCCTTGTGCCCGATGCTTCCTGGGATAGGCTCCAAGTTCCCCGCGACCCTGAAGCAGGAATAAGCGGTTGATGATGGATGGATGGATAATAAATAGGATAACACTTCGTACATCCACAGTGTTGTTTATTACTGTTCAGATAGCTTAAAACAGGAAATATGAGTGCGTAGGCTATGACCATGTATGGAAAAAAAACAGTTCGAAAAATCCCGCACATACACCAGTTACTCATCTTCATGTGCAGATTGCATAGCCATCGTTACAATATGCATGAGCAAATGTCTGCATTTAGCCATGAATGTTTTAGTGTTCAGTGCGTGTGGACGCACTTATAGAAAAAAAAAAAAATGCAGTAGACCAAATTATTTTCCAAGGAAAGGGAAATATTAACAAATGAGACAGATGTATTTCAGACCTGTTCTGATTGTCAGCCTACTCGTAAACCCTCACCCAGCATAGGCACGAGACAGTTTCCCTGGTGATGGTGAAAATAAATAAATAAATAAATAAATAAATAAATAAACAAGCACATAAAATGAACTAGAATGAGTTAATTAGCCTTAAACATGTATCAGGTGGAAGCAATAGAGGCCTGGGGGTTTTCATTACTTTTCTTAATTATTTGATAATGTTTGTAGTACGATCAGGTGTCTCCTAATCCCAGTTAATAGACTCATTGATTTTCTGTCAGCGCTGCAGGTGAACAGTTAAAGCTCTGCCTCCTGGCCTTCTGTCTTTATAGTGATCAGAGTTAGTCAGTAAAGAGTTAGTCACTCAAATGCACATGAAAGAAAACAGTTCACGAGTACGGTTGAAATGAGCTGTTCTAAAGATGAATAGTTCATGTGAGTGTAAATGTGATTAAAGATGGAAACACTCCGCAGAAGATGTGCGATCTGATTTACTGACAGGACGATTACGTCTTTTACATACAGTACGCAATTAGTTACTCACTCGTTTGGCTCTACATCTTATCTCTTTTTGCTTCTTCGTTTATTTGTTTGTTTTCCTTCCTTCGTGCTTTTCTTCCTGCTTCATTCCTTCCGTGCTTCCTTCATTAATTCCTTTTGCCCTCCAGCCCTCCCTTCTTTCCTGCTTCATTCCATCCATACTTCCATCCTCCCTTAATCCCTCCCTCCATTTCGTTATTCCTACTTCATTCCTACTGTACTTCCTTAGTTAATTCCTTCCTCCCTCCCTCCTTCCATCGCTCCCTTCCTTCTTTCCTACTTCATTCCTTTTGTACTTCCTCCCTCCCTTCCTTTCTTCCTATTTCATTCCTCCCTTAATTCTTCCCTCCTTCCTTCCCTTCCTTCCTTGTCTATGTACTTCCTTCCTCCCCCTCCCTACTTTATTCCTTCCATACTTCCATCCATAATTCCTTTTTCACTCCCTCCCCCTCCCTCCCTTCCTTCCTGCTTTATTCTTTCCGTACTTCCTTCCTGACCTCATCCCTTCCTTCCTTCCTTTCTTTCTATTTCATTCCATCCTAACATCCTCCTTCCATCCCTCCCTCCCTTCCTTCCTACTTTATTCTTTCCATACTTCCTTCCTAACCCCATCCCTTCCTTCCTTTCTTTCTATTTCATTCCATCCTAGCATCCTCCTTCCATCCCTCCCACCCTTCCTTCATACTTTATTCTTTTTGTACTTCTTTAATTCCTTCCTAACCCCCTTCCTTCCTTTCTTCCTATTTTATTCCATCCATAATTCTTCCCTCCCTCCCTTCCTTCATCGTCTCCGCACTTCCTTCCTCCCTCCCTCCATCCCTGACTTACTTAATCCAAAACCCAGGTCGTAACTTGTCCAAGCCTGAGTGAATTTTTTATTCTTTCTGAATTCCAGTGTAAAGGTGAAAAAAAAAGTTAAAAGAATAGCCATGTTTCATGTTTTTTTTTTCTCTTTTTTTCTGGATTACAGGAAGACTGGCTTTATCCAGCCTGCTTTCAATATAAATCAGTAACCAATTCAAAATTCCAACCAGTAAAGATGATGCGGTTGGATTTCCAGACATTTCAGGTAAAGTTATGGATGCTAACTGTAACTCTAACCTTCATATCCTTTCATATTGATGTCACAGCCAAAGCTCCAGTCAGGACTCATTAAATCTTCACCAGTCATGCTCATGATCACCTGTCTGCCAACAGCTAACACCCTAATGGGACTTTTTTGTACAGTATATAACACTGATGTCAATCTTACTGCACAAAGTCTTGCGACTTGGCAATGTCTTCTCACTTGGGTTGCATGGCACTTATTTAGACAGTTGAAAATCAGAAAAAAAAAACCCAACAACATTATTCTTCCAATCTTCAGTTGTTCAGCAAGGGTGATCCTGAGCACACTGTGGCCTCAAATTGCTGTTGTGGCCTATCCACCTCAAGGTTGTGCATTCTGGGATGTTTTACCATACCATTACCATAGCATTTCTCTCAGCTCAAAACAGTCTGGCCATTCTCATCTTACTTCTCAACACGGTTTTAAGATTTCTCCACTCTGGGGAGCAGTTTCAAAAAGTTGCCTTTCCAGTCATCCAAATGGCTGTTTTCAAAAAATATCTGTATTCATGTTAACGGGTCCCAAGTATCACAGAAATCCAACCAGCCCAGACACATCACCCAAATTAGCACAAACCAGAGTGAATGGATTTATTGAATTTCGTTTTTTTTTTTTTTTGTATAAGAGAATTACTGAGCTCATTAAAACCGAAAACAAATCTGTCATTCTGACTGTTGGTAATATTTGAAAGTTGTGTCTTTGTATTTGATTCCCAACGGCTAATGTGAAAATTGGTTTTTCGCTCATGTTTTTTAAAGTGTTGATATCTTTTCACGCCATATATATATATTTTTTTAAATAATTGATATATTTCACAACTGAACATTTGGGATGGTTTATTTATTTATTCCCCCCTATCACATCACAGCCTTTTATTTTAATCAGCAACAATATTCTCATGCTGCTTCTAAAAACGAGCGTATTGATGTGCCAGAGGATTAAAAGATTCTCCATTTAAGAGTTGGATATTTTCTGGAAGTAGTGTAGATTAATATAAAGACCAAGACTGTAACAGATTTGTTTTTCTTCGCTTTTTACTGAAAGATTCACATTACTAGGGCAAGGACACGCCCCACTCCCAATTCAGATGATTCATTATAAAAAGATTGAAAACAAGCTTGAAAAACTCTGCCTTCATAAGATTGTTGGGTTTTACGTGCTTGTGCAAATACCTGTCCCTTTCTCTTTTTTTCTTTTTTTCTTTTTTTTCTTTCCTTTTTGCTTTTAAAAGCCCCACGACTCAAATGGAGGGAAATGCATTTCCCATGTTTAGTGCATCATTTTGTTTTGTTCTGTCGTCCTGAAGAGGGATTTGAGAACATGAATCCTGTGGCAGTGCTCCAGAGAAACAATGATGCAGATGACATCAAAAGAAGACATCACCGATGTGTGTGTGTGTGTGTGTGTGTGTGTGTGTGTGTGTGAGTGTGTGGAAAGAGATTTGAACTAATCATCATGTAAAAATAAATTTCCTTTGCTAGCCATTAGCACTAATCATAAGGTGACAGTAATGTGTGAGGTGCTTTTTAGACGGTCCAATCAAAACCTGGCTGTGTATCAAAAGGAAGTGAGAGCAAAGAAAAAAGAAAAACACAAATGGGTCAACCATGAAAGCAGGCGATACCGAGGAGAGGGATGATTATGGTTCGGTAATTACACATTGATTCCTTGAATTTTTAAGTGCTCCTAATGTGTGGTGCGATAAAACCCAGAAAAGTCTTGAGGCTTTCTCTGTTAATATTGATCTAAATTGCGAGGTAGGCTAAAAATAATATATGACAGGTGCCTTTTCTTTTGTGAGCATGTGTGTGCCTGTGTATGTGTGTGTGTGTGTGTGTGTGTGTGTGTGTGTGTGTGTTTTGATCAGATCCCAATAAGAGCTGCGCAGCTCATTTCCACCTGCTCCTCTCTGTCAGTGTCTCGCAGGTTCTCCGGGGTCTAATGGAGGTTGTCAGAGTGCTCTTCCATTCAATAACAGTGCTCAGCCCGGCACCCGTGTTATCAATAGCGCAAACTTAATAGCGAAGTCTCCTTTAGCGGTTGTCATGACAACAGGCAATAATCTGCACAAATGCTAGCGTGTCCGTTTCCACTGCGGGGATCAGCCGAAGGGCTTTGGGCCAGGCGAGATGGGCCATGAAATAATTCGCTGTACACAATTAATAAGGAGAAATGAGCACTGACATCATCATACTGCTGTTTCCATGAATGATGCATGCTTTCATCTGTCATCACATCCTGTTTGGATTACTACAATGCCCTGTTATTCCGTCTTGAGTAGATTTCATCTTTCTGTCAAGAATACGCCAAAACAGAGAATACAATCCAGCACTTGAGTTCAGGTGTTTATTATCATATAGCAACTCCAAAGCATGCGTTCAGAGGAGCCAAGGACAAAGGCTTATCTTTTAGTCTTCAGAAGTGTTATATAATATTGGACATCTTTCCAATTTCTTCCAAAAAGGAGATGGAACTATACACCAACATCCTTCACTATGAATCAGAACACATCTGTTCTTTTCTTTTTTCATGTTTACTTTCGCATTTTATATAAAGTGAGATGGTTTGGGGAAAACCCATTGGGTTGTCTCTGTGGCTGAATTGAACAAAGTTCTATTTATTCAGCCAATAACCTTAAAAATACTTAGAAAACCCAACTTCGAGAAAGAATAAATATAGTATATTTCACCAAACTAACAAACCAAAAATAAACAATATGGATGCATTAGTTATTGTGATGAAATGCAATAAATGACCACAGGAGGAGTGAGTTTCTAGTGTGTTGTATTTTCTACCAATCTAGATGTTTGTGTCACATGATCAGTTCACAACATGGCGTCTGAGTGGACGTAGGGGCACTGGAGTAGAGAAAAGATACTGGATCTTAATTCAGTTTGGGGCGAAACGCTAATTACAAAATGTACGAGAAGCATCCATTTTTCATTCCGCAACTCGGGAAATGTTTAGTATCTGTGGGAAGGTCACTGATTTGCATGCTATGAGACTAAACATGGCAAGTAGCAGCGGTCGAACATCGCAAAATGACGTCTGCGTTGAAAATCGTGGGCATCCAGACGGGACTGAAATGATCAGACAAGCACTGATTTGGTTGGAAAACAGCAGGTAATTTTCTCACAGGCTGTCATTTTCTCAAAGGAGGCCTGGGAAAAACACTGACATGGCCGATCTGGACTGGAATAAAGTCACAGAGGAGTTCCTGTAAAACAGGAAATGACCCCGAGACATTCATTCCCATTCCGATAGAGTTAAAAAACAAACTTTCCCTACAGATGTACAGAAACAAAACTCATGCGTCTCCACTTCAGCCCTACTTGAGCTGAGCTAACTAACGAGAACTCACTTCCTATTAGTAAAAATGTAGAAGCTGGACATCTTTCACTGGACTTTTGGGGGTAATCAGACTTTAAAATGCCCGAACGTCTGATTGAGACCCATATAAAAGGAAGACATATTTCCACAGATTTGTCTTCTCCCTTCCTGCGTTGGGTTTTTGCCTTGCCCCTTTTTTTTTTTCTCCCCCCTTTGTGTTAATTTTTTCCCCCCCGTCCCCCCCTTCTGCTTTGTCCAGTTTAATCATTTTTTACATTAAATATAAATTTTTTTTTTAAAGTGTAAAACTCCCCACTCACTCGAAAAACAAAAAAAAACCACACCCCCTCCCCCCCCCCCGCTGCAAGAGTATCTCCTTCCCTCCCTTAATACACATTTTCACAAAACCCCAAACCCCCCCCCAACTTAAATTATAGAATATTGCCTAGTCTACCCTAGTTAACTCATCTTTGTTGCACATTATATTATTGAGCCTGGCAATGGTCTTATATAAAGATATATATTTGCCAACTTATTGACTAATTGAACAGTGTTATTTTGATAACACTCAAGCACAGGTGTTCATAGAGCCACATGACACCTACTGTTCACAAGCCCATTATAACCATGCAGAAATATTTATTTAAGCTATCATTTCTTAATAAGAACTGAGTCTTCAAGTCTTGACATAACACCCAAGTCAAGCGACATCGATGGTTATTATAGTTGGGCTGAGTTACATGGTACTGTATGTCAGAATCACATAATAGGGAAGCATTTTTGGGATAAATATGGTATTTGAAAGGTACCTTCATAACATATTTAGAAGACTAGATTCAATTTTTAATAGGGTAATACAGAAGAATTCATGAAAGGCTTTTGGCCAAACCCGTGAGGTGATGAGACGTTTTATATAGTATATGCCATATATAATAAATGCCTTGCCATAACAGAAAGAAGAGTCTTAATTTTCATTATGGGTCAACTGTTTAAGATTTATGACAACTGAAATCATTTATCACTATCTTCGAAAGTTATTAGCAAAGGCATAGCCAGATCTTTTACAACAGTGCGGCTGGATTAGATCCAGTGCCCTTATTGGGGTGACAATATACTGTCAGGCAATCAGAATACTACAGTCATCTGCATCCATAGAAAAATGACACGCCTATCTGTAAATGGACTGAACATAAAAGGTCAGACCACCTGTGCAGCATTTGTTAGCAGTCTAGCAACCTAAAATACCACTAAGCTGTGTCTAATAAAGTAGCAAGCATTATGAATGCAACATTATTAGCTAGTAATGAACTGAAGAAATCCAAAGTTATGGACATGCTTGGCCACATCTCCATTAACGAAGCTTTTTAAGATGTACCAGAATTACAAATACCTACAACACCACACATCCACTGATTTGACTGTATGATTTACAAAAATGAGCTCATTTTATGTAGGACATTAGTAAATCAGTGCTTCGGTGTGTACTTCACTGAAATTACAGTAATGCAATCACTTTAATTACATCAAAGTTTTCACTTCAAGGCCCTGTTCTTGAAGTCAGAATTTTTCTGCTGCTTCACCATCTGTACTTACATTCGACTTCATAATTTAGCAGCAATGATCCTGTTTATTCAATTGTCACCACCTTCTACTGGGTGCACAGTCAGCAAAAAGCACATTATTACTTCCCTTGTTCTTTCGGAGGAGGTTGTTATTTGGCCGTCACTCCCTGGCACTGAAAACTCTAAAGGAACTAAAAAAAAAAGTACTGGTCTATGTTGAGATTGAAGTAAAGACTCTTTTATGTGAATAAGAGTGAACATGATCTCTTAATGACATGACTATTTTTCTTTAATGAGAAAGTGCTGAGGGTCTTGTGTCTCTGTCTCACCAATTACATTAAAAAATGCCTGTAGTGTTCAACACGGAGCGCTACGGATCCAACAAGATGCTGATGCCTTTGTGTTGAACCACTTTAATTGCAATTAAGCAGGAGATTTTGGAAGGTACATTTGGAAATACCCTTCCTTACTCTGTGTGAGCTCATTTCTACAGCGGTGTACTGGTGTAGTAAATGTCTAAATTACATTCTTATTCCATGTTCACCGGTTTAAACATTTTAGTTTATAATTAAATACCAAATGGCTTTTTGACGAAAATTTCACACATAAATGAAATGTCTTTACGCTGGCAATCAATGTAAAATGCAGTCAATTCAGAATTATTGGCACTCTTCATACAAATGAACTGAATTTCATATGCAAAAAAAATAATAAAAAAAAAGATTACATTTTGAGACTAATGAGGCACAGTACAGTTTTATAGTAACAAAAAACAAATTTACCTCATGTAGTGCATTTTCTTTCTGCAAAACACTGCGACGCAATTGGCACCCCCACAATATATATATTTTTTTATATTTAGCGAAGCCTTTCTTGGAGAGAATAACCACAATGAAATGTCTAACGATGTCTGTCAAGGCAGTTTTAACGGGATCATGGTGCGATCAAGTTAAGGACGTCCTCTTAAATTCTACTCTTATACGCATTGGTATGTTGATGTGGCTGCACATCTATGGAAAAGTCATAACCTCTACATCATAGAAATTATTTTACTTAGCGTACTTCATGGTCACCACAGTCATCACAAGAGCCAGTGTTATACCAGGCACACCAATGCATCAAAGGTCCACAACCAGATTATGCAGTGGGTTTGAGAGCTTTTCTTTGAATACTGTTGCCTTTTTTGCAAACCCAGTGTTCATGGCCAAAAAACTTGGATTTTGTCTCATTTGACCAAAACACATGATTCCAATTATAGTTTTAATGATGTATGGTGAAGTTCAGCAGCTTCATCTGGTGGCTTCCTTTCATTATTTCAACATACTTGCACTGTCCAATTAATATGCAGTCAACATGGTTCCTGTAGGCCGATTTCTTTACAATTCCCAACCTCACCATGTGTCTTTTTTATCAAATAACCTACACTAGCTTCAACAACGTCCTCGTCCTTACAAAATGCATCTGAGTGGCCAAGGTAGTGTTGTTTATGCCTTACCTTGGCTATATTTTTTTTTATAGGGCGACTGTGGTTCAGGTTTGGTTCACTAATCGTAGGGTAGGCGGTTCGATTCCCGGCCTCCACATGACTCCACATACCAAGTGTCCTTGGGAAAGACGCTGAACCCCAAGTTGCTCCCGATTGCAAGTTAGCGCCTTGCATGGCAGCTCTGCTACCATTGGTGTGTGTGTGTGTGTGTGAATGGGTGAATGAGATACAGTGTAAAGCGCTTTGGATAATTTACCATTTACCTTTTAGAGCAGGTTGTCCATTAATCATAGGGTTGGAGGTTCACCCATTCCCGGCCCACGTGACTCCACATACTGAAGTGTCTTTGGGCAAGACACTGAACCCCAAAATTGCTCCCAATGGCAAGTTAGTGCCTTGCATTGGAGCTCTGCTACCATTGGTGTGTGAGTGTGTGTGTGTGTGTGTGTGTGTGTGTGTGTGAATGGGTGAATGAGACACTGTAAAGTGTTTTATATAAAAGCGTTATATAATTGCAGACCATTTACCATTTACCATTTTTAATAACTATTAAGCATCTTTAATGACGGTTTGGCCAAACCAAGGCCTGTAAGTCCCTTTAACCATCCAGGAAACTATGAGCTCCAACTCTCTTCAGTGACTGGTAGCTTACTACACCTACATCTCCTACACCTAGAGTATACTGATTGGGGTGATGAGTAAAATATTGAAATTGATATTGCACACTTTGATTTTCTAGGAATCAATTATAAATATTGCATGGTAGCACTATTTGTATTGTTCTTCGCTTGATATATCGCTTTGCTTGTATTTCCTCATTTGTAAGTCATTTTGGATAAAAGCATCTGCTAAATGAATAAATGATACCTGTTAACCTGCATACATGTTTCCTTTCCTGCCACAGATTCCAGCTCCTCCAGCGGGACCCCCAGATATAGTCTCTAAAGCAATCGGACATGCCTAATACATTTATAGTGGGATCTGAGTAGGGGGCATCCTTGTAAGTTGCCCAAACCACCTCAACTGCTTTCTCTTAACATGGAAAAGCAATGGCTCCCAGGTTGTCAAGATCCTAACCCTATCAGGTAGAGAAAGTCCAGCAACCATCCAGAGGAACCTAATTTCTGCAAACTGTAATACCAACCTTATTCTTTTAACCATTATCCACAGCTTGTGGTGATACACGAGGAAAGGGACTCAATTCAAGTTTATTTGTATAGCGCTTTTAACAATGGACCTTGTCTCAAAGCAGCTTTACAGAAACATATGAACACAGGATACAGATTTGAAATAAACATAGATTGACCTCTAATTAGGGAGCTTTGTCTGCAAGCTCCTGCTTCACCGTTGCAGACTTATACAACAGCCATAACATTGCTGCTTCTGCTGCTGACCAGATCTGTTTATCAATCTCATGGTCATTTCTTCGATTCCTATACTACCTGATAACTCGTTGTGATTAGAGGAGGATACGATCCCCATGATGAGTATTGGTACCTTCTAAGAAGCTTCCCTGGACTGTGTTTTCACTATTCCACATTATATATATACACTTCTGACACCATAATCGATTAAGTGTACTGTCCATTTCCGAATTCCATTCCCTGGTACTGTGGTCATATTTATCTTCAGTCATGTAATTACAAGCAACGGTTTATAAACATTTACGAGGAGGGCTGTGAATGAAAGAATTTGTCTTGTGTTGAAGTTCAATGTGTTTTAAGAGTAAAGTATTTCATCCAGAACATGGAACGGTACCATGCTCCATGAAATGTAAGGTGATGCTCCAAAGACCCAGCTCTATATTACAACACTGTGACTGCGCATTTCATTGTAATAGACGTTTATATACACAAAAGCCTGGGTTTAAAAGGAATTATTCTGTTAGAGGAGCTTACCTGCAGATCTGGAGGCAATTACACCACCGCAAAGCCAACGCAGGACATGAATTTCATTCATTTGATTTTGATGAAATCAGTTTTGTAAAATGGGCCTATATATTGAGTTTTAAAAATGAGGAACAAGTAGATGAGATGCAAATGAAGTTAAATATAAATAAATAAAAAAAAACATTAGTTTTATATGAATATTGGGATGTTTTCATCTTTCCTGCTTGATGAAATGAAATAATGTGTAGATTTTCAGCTTTCATCGTCTACTGCATTTTGTGAATGTCTCAGTATTATACTGTATTATATTATTCCTTGTATTAAGAACCCCAGATAATAATATTTATCATAATAATTACACACATTGCTCATTGATAAATAAAACACACACACACACACATTTATGCACTTGTAGCTTTGATTATGAGACACTCAAGCAGTGCCAAGAGAATAATTTCTAGGCATACGTCTGAGTGGAAAAGATTTATTTCACTGGAACAAAGGAAACCAGCAGGGGTATCAGTGGGAGAGCCGGGTTGATGTGTATAATGATATCTCTGGCACAATGATGAAACTGTTATTTGAGGGAAGCTAAACAGCATTTGTATCACATGTCACACAGCTGATTAGGGTTATAAATAATTCCCGAATGTGTCTCTGAGACTCAATTAGTGAATTGAACATTCCAAGGGATTCCCACACAAAGGATAGTACAGTAATAATTCAGACACTGTCGGGAAATTTAGTATAATGGTTCCCAGCTGCCATTACAGAAGAGTCGCATGAACTTGGGACATGAGAGTCACGTGGTTATTTACACATGTCGCTTTTAGACAGTTCACACGGTGGCTTAGTGGTTAGCACGTTCACCTCAAACCTCCACGGTTAGGGTTAGGGGTTCAATTTTCTTTCTTTGCTTGCTGTTTGCAAATATTGGCTCCTCCCTCAGAAATCGATTGGAGAAATCGAAATGTACATGTTTATTCGTTTTGTATATGTGTTTCTTATGACTGTATCATTTATTGTGGAGAAAAAGAGCAATTATAAGGATTACATCATGTACCAAAACAACAACAACAAAAAAATATTTCCATATAGGAGGGACTAATGTATCCTCATACCTGGTTCACTGGCTCATCTGAGGTCATTTTAAGAATTGGTATCTCTAAAGATGGAGCAACTCGATAATTGGTTTATTTCTAGGTCACAGGCTGAGGGAGGTTAGAGTCAGTGAGGCATTAATTAGAGTTTTGGGAAGCACCCATGTAGTTTGTCGTTGTGACATGGCTCGCTGAGGATTGTGCGACTTCACAGCTCATTTGCATGTAGGGACACCCACAAAACGCAATAAATGGTGGAAAAAAGTCATTTAAACTTGACATGATATTTCAATAAAGCTTGTTGAATTGATAAGAACAGTAATCCATGCAAATTATGTGACTTGAAGTCAATTAAGTTGAGGTTTTCATAAGCAAGTCTTCCTGAAGCGTACTTTACACACACTCAGGAGCACGAGTAGGATATGTACGTTTTAATCAAATTTACAGGATTTTCATGAATACCAAATCTCCTGTGTGAAAGCTCATATGAACAAATTACGCCTAAATCTATTCATATCCAGCTTGATAAACAAGGCTTAATGTGCAAAAATTCTGACCTTTTGGCCTTTCTCTATTCTCCATTCCATTACACACTGAGTATATAACGCAATAACATAGGTCTCTCTCTCTCTCTCTCTCTCTCTCTCTCTCTCTCTCTTTGTTTTACTACACAACCGACTACCATATGATTAAAGTTTAATACTAGGCTTTAATGATACATTTATTTTTCCTCGAGATATGTTGTAATAAAAAACCAGCGAGTTGTTGACATCATTGCTGTAAGAAGGAAGCAGATTTGCTTAACGGTGTAGAAAGCAAATCCAACTGCTGTCATAATATCGAGGTGGGTGGATACAAACAATGAGAGTTATTGTAAATGTCTACAAGTACAAATGTGTTCCAGACTATGAGGTGGAACGAGTAAACAAGGAAATGCAGATTACCCTAAAAGCACAGCTAAATAACAGAAAAAAGGCTGAATATAACTAGGGCAAGACTTTGCAGTTTGAGCAGACTAGGCCTAATGAGGTACATGTGTGCTAATTAGATTGGGCAATAGTTTAGTAGGCTGGCAAATAGTTACATAGAAAGTTTGCATTGTTTGCAATCCAAGTTGATTTTCCAGAGTAGAAGCGTTCCAGTGCTTCGGCTTGGAAGAACATGCATGCCCAAAGCAAGGTCATATTTGTGTGCCTAATCTCTGAATTTGATAAAACATTTTTAAGAAGAACTTCCATTTCAAAATTATTCCTGTGCAAGATTCAGATCAGTTGTAATTTTATCTAGTAGAAATTAACGCAAAGGGAAACCTATTTACTGTTGACTTTGCAGCACAATATTGTTGTAACGTCAGGTTTGGTGATGCCAGAGAACTCAAGTTCTCAACTTGGAATTCCAAGTTAAATGCCCGTTCCAATGCACTTTTTCTCGTTGGAGGTCGGGTAGTGTGAAATACATGTCCAAAGTGGAACGCAGCATTACCCCCTTTCTAAATAAAGTCTGTAAAAACCCCAGAAAGCCAGCTTGTGGAATGGCCACATGTATGTGGATGAGGTCATGCGCGTGTCCACAATGTCCGATACTCAGCAGTGCTTCTCAGGATTATACCTTCCGAGGTTCATTAGGAGCAGTAGGAGGTTCTTGAGGAAATTGAGTAGGATGTGTACTGTGTAGGCAGAAAGTCCATCCACTTCGACAGTGTACGTAGCGGAAACACATTGGGACATGCTGTTATTGGAAAATAATCTACTTACAGCTAATACGACTCTGCTTTGCATCAGGCTACATCACAAAACCCTGTTGTGGATAATTTTCCTCTAACCGCACATCCCTAAGTGATTTATTCCTTACATACAGTATGGTTACATAATTGCTAAAATGAAATACCTGCTGCATCACAAAATATGGATATATAGCAGGCACAATAATGAATGCAGTCTCCAATTATTACATTCATTTAATCACATGTTTGATTAATGACTGCAAATCTTATCTTGTTTGCCTTTTTGTTGTTTTCTATTGTCTGAACTGATGTCAGTAATCAGAACAGACGTGACTGCCTTGGATCACAGCTTGCAGCCTTTAGCCAGGTGAACAGCTCTGACTTCTAGCCAACAGATCTGGCTTTAACGAGTGCCCCGCTCTCTGATCACACAAGTTTGACCTGAAGCACAAGGTTAGCTGACGGGCTAGATGAGGTATGACAACGCTTTTACAGCACAGACCGCTTCAGTGTGACAGCCTTTTTCTAAACCGAGCTGCTCGACTCTTTCATCCTTCCCATCCTGTGTCACCTTGTGTCAGCTCAGACCATTGCCTTTGCTTTGTAGCCAA
The DNA here is from genome assembly GCA_012411365.1 of Ameiurus melas. NCBI lineage: Eukaryota > Metazoa > Chordata > Actinopteri > Siluriformes > Ictaluridae > Ameiurus > Ameiurus melas. Next base: position 7,870,360 of record CM022760.1, on the reverse strand, counting down.
TGTAAATATTGCAAGTTTGATATACACTCAGGTTTGTGTGTGTAAATACATCCAGAACAAATGTCCAAGCTGATTTACTCACTGAGTTTACGATGGATTTGATCTTTCATGTGGCTAAAATAACGTAGGTTTTGCATGTTTGCCTAATTTAAAATACAGTGTGGCGTGTTTCCACGTACATTTTGAAAATATATGATGTAGACAATGGAAATAGTTTAATTTTAGCACCTGCAGTCTTAGAGTCACTGAAAGAGATCGCATATGAAAATTAATATCACTGAATGGCAGGTATTAAACTTGTGGAAGACATTTCTGTCATTTGAACTATACAACCAATATTTTATTAAAAATGATTAAAACTAATATTTTTTATTAGAGTTCTCAAAATTATAACCTGGCACCTCAAGATTGAGAAATGAAAAAAGCTTTTAGAAATTATGACTTTATATTTCCACAATAAAGTTGGTTTTGCAATGTATTAGATATTTGCAGGACATTCATACTTCCAAGGTTGGAGGCTGAAGTTGAACATGGAGGTTCAACCCTTGGCCGGGTTACGTAGATTGTTCAGTCACAAGGTGCTCACCGACAGTCCTGGCTCCAGGGGTGGGTGTATGGTGCTCGAAAGGGTACAGCCTACTGACTCTGTTGTCTTATTAGGAGACTTCAATGCACACAGAGGGGTGATTGGGATGAACGGCCTGTCCGATCTGAACCTGAGCAGTGAGTTGTTATTGGACTTCTGTGCTAGTCACGGATTGTCCATAACAAACACCATGTTCAGGCACAGGGATGCTCATAGGGGTACTTGGTACCAGAGAACCTTGGGCCGAATGTCGATGATTGACTTTATAGTTTAGAATCATCTGACCTAAGGCTGTATGTATTGGACATTGATCATCACTTGGTAGTGAGTTCGATCCGATGAATGGGACACCGGCCAGATACACCCGGGAGACTCAAATTAGCAGTGAGGGTCTGCTGGGAACATCTGGCTGATGATGCTGTGAGGAAAGATTTCAACTCCCACAAATTTCTCCTGTATCTTGAGTGAGGCCAAGGACACTGAGCCTGAATGGACCTTGATCAAGACCTCGATTGTGGATGCGGCATCAGCAAGCTGTGGCATGAAAGCAGTTGGTTCCTGTCAAGGTGGCAACCCCAGCTTGGCAACTTCCCAGCGACCCAGGTGGTGGACACCGGCAGTAAGGGAAGCTGCCAAGTCAAAGAAGGAGGTTTTCCGAGCGATGCTCGCATATAGGTCTCCGGAGTCAATTGAGATTTAATGGTTGGTCAAGAGGGCTGCAGCAGGGGAGGTCACTAAAGTGAAAGCTTGGGTATGAGAGGAGTTTGGAGAGGCCATGGAGAATTACTAGTGGACGGCTTCAAAGATGTTCTGGCGAACCTATCAGCGCCTGTTCTCAGCAAGGGTGGGGAAACACTGTCCACTACTGGGGAGATCATTGAACTTGCAGCAGTAAGGCTGCTGGAGTAGACTAGATTCGTCCGGAGATTGAAAGCACTGGACAATGTTGGGGTGGAATGGCTGACGTGTCTCTTCAATGTTGGGTGGAAGGCGGGTTCAGTTCCACTGGTTTGGCAAACTAGGGTGGTTGTACCCATCTTCAAGAAAGTGGACCAAAGAGTGTGTTCCAACTACAGGGTGATCACACTTCTCAGCTTCCCTGGTAAAGCCTATGCCATTGTGCTCGAGAGGAGACTTCATCCTATAGTCAGATTCAGAAGGAACAATGTGGATTTTTTCCAGGCTGTGGAACAATGGACTTGCTCCAAAATAGGGTACCGGGCCACTTATGCATGCCATCTGGCTCTTTTATTTCCAAAGCGAGAGCTATGACCTCTGTGTTAAGTCAAAGACATTCAATGGGTGTTGGACTCCCCCAAAGGTGCATCTTGTCCTCACTCCTGTTTGTGGACAGGATATCAAGGTGCAGCCGAGGTAGATAGAGTATCCAGTTTGGGGGCCTGGAGGTGGCATCAATTCTGTATGCATTTGATGTGCTTCTTGCCCGATCTCCAACACACTGTTGAGTATTTTGCTGCCAAGTGTGAAGTGGCTGGTATGAGAATCAGCACCACCAAGTCTGTGACTATGGTTCTCTCTCAGAAAAGAGTGGATTGACCGCTCCAGGTTAGGGGGGAGTATCGCCGCAGAATCTGCAGTATTGTGGGCGCTGTATCTGTCCTTGGTGGTGAAGTGGGAGCTGAGCCTTTGGACAAGGCTTGCCGTTTACATGTCGATCTACCTCCCCATCCTCACCTATGGTCATGAATATTGGCTAGTGACTGAAAGGATGAGATCGCGAGTCCAACCGGCGGAAATTAGGTTTGTCCACAGGGTTGCTGGACTCACCCTTAGGGACAGGGTGAGGAGTTCAGTAATCTGGGAAACTATTGGTGTAGAGTTGCTGCTTCTCCGTATCGAGAGAATCCAGAGAGAATCTAGCTGTACAGCTCTAACAGGCACGCCCCACAGGGCGGAGACCCCGAGGGCAACCCAGGACACGCTGAATGGATTATTTCTACCAACTAGTGTGGGAATGCCTGGGAATCCCCCAGGAGGAGGAAATCTGTCATTGGGGAAAGGGAGGTCTGGTCTGCCCTGCTTAGTATGCTGCCATACTACGACCTCACCCACACAAGCAGTGTTGAAAATGGATGGATGTTTCCTATATGGTTGAGCTGCACATGTCTTATAGCTCTTAAAAGCTTTAAGAAGCATCTAAAGATCAGATCCTAATACACCTTCTTGGTTTATGCCATAATGCAAAACAATGTTACGCTGTATATTGTGCAAAATTTGCAGTTTACTCTCTTTTCCTATATTGCAATAAAATGAAACCATACTCAGATACTTTTTTAAATAGTATTTGGATAGTATTTCCCTCATATATGAGTTAGATTTGATAAAATACACTGGTTTGATGTCCAGTTGTGGATTAAATGTATTTATTTGAGACTCATAAGCCTAACTGCTAGCAACCTAGATTTTCATAAAACTGAGATAAATTTCAGTGTGTTTTATAAAATTTTATATTCCTTCTTAATGAAGAGTAATGCATTCTGCTGTTTTTGTTTTCCACCACTCATTGTAGATGAAAATGTGACTCTGAAGAAGTGTGTAATGCAGACAAATTGCAGCAATTCAAACTGTATACCGTGGGAGGAATACATCAGGTTCCTGAGCACTATGCTGAAACAAGCTAGTGCTAAAAAAACAAACTTTAAAATAGATACAATCTTAGAATAAAATGTGTTCTATGCGTTATAAAGCACATTTTATTCCTGCTAAACCAATCTAATGAACATCTTAATTTATATCACCATTTTGTCCATCAGATTCAGTTGGATTCCTATGTAACCAGGGGTGGCTTGTGTAAATGAGCTAGAAGGGCTTTCAAAGATTAAAAATAATAATAATAATAACAGTATTATTTTTGATATTTGTGAAACCAAGTGCACCAGGACCCCTATAATAAAAACACACACAATGATATGAAGTTAGGCTGTGGGTTAACTTTAATGAGCCCAGCGATGTAGATTCACATAGGCAATAGTCTGTCATGTGACACACCCCCTGGTTTCAATCTCAGTCAGTTTCAGTGATGTTTCCATTATCCTTTTACATATGACATATCTCCATACAAAACAATAATACAAAACTACTATTTTCCAATGTAACTGGACAAAACTGGGGCTTTAACTTTTACCTAACCAAAATAAAAAATCAGATGACCAATAAACACTTCCTTTTATTCAATCACATGACATGGGGAAGGTCATAAATTTTTCAATATTTAGGCAAAACTAAGTAAAGGAGGAAAATAACCCACTATCTGAGACTAAACTTTTGCTATTTGAGGCATTTAGAAAATTGGGGAAATTTGAAAAATGAAGAATTCAAGAGAAAGAATTAAAAAGATACTTCACCCAACATATGTTTGGATCTAATTTTGTATGTATTTTAATTGTGTAAAACCACTTTTTACAACTGTAATTCCTTTCTTTTTTGAAAGGAATTACAGTAATTCCGCTTTTTATAAAAAGCGCTATATAAGTGCGCCATTTACCTTTCTAGAAGATATAACTTGTACTTTGCAACTTATTGTCTGGAAAATGCGGTAATAGCAATTATAATCTCATATATTTTGTGTTAGTTTTGATTATATAATACTTTCCACCATTGCATACTGTTGCCATATGGCAACAATTTACCTACTTTCACTAGCCCCCCAATTTCTTTCTCTTTTTCTTTTTTTTATTAGTTTAACTAATTCAGGTAATAATAATCCATTTTAAATGTAGATGTAATAATTCTTGAAGTAGAGGGTTAAACCTCATCAATAGGCGTGGTTGTAGACTCCGTTGTGGGGGTGACAAACATGAACAAAGTGGACTATTATTTATTACCTAACATAATTTTTTTGATAAAATGTGTTTGAATGAGAAACTAAAAGTTGATAGACTGAGCACACATTGTCTTATAAAAGTACAAATTATACAGAAGAACAGATGACAAAAAAAGTTTTATGACAAAGTTAAGTATTATGATTATATGTTTTTTTGGGTGTGTGTGTTAAATATACACTTATTGATAGAGACTAACAGATGATGGTGAGGGGGAAGCATTGCCACCTCCCAGCTCCAGGGTCCCTGGTTTGATCCTGAGGTCGGGTTATTGTCTGTGTGGATTTTTGTTTGTTCTCCCCGTGTCCGTTTGGGTGTCCTCCAGGCTCTCGATTTCCTCTCAACTCCCAAAAACATGCTGGTAGGTGGATTGATTACTCCAAAATTCCTGTATATGTAAATGTGTCTCCATGGTGCCCTGTAATGATAGGACTGGAATCGCATGCAATTAATTGGTGGGTTTATTCCCATCACATTCTCAGCGTTCCCTTCCTAGGATTGAATTTGTATCCGACATGACCCTGACAAGGGTAAAGCACTGACTGAAGATAAATGAATGAATGATTTTATAATGGCTATCTGTATCTACACTTATTGAAAATAAAGACTAATTTTAGATTGTATGTCTGGGGAAGCCTATGAAAGGTTCTTTGTAGAATCCTAAAACAGACGTATTCCTTTCAGAGAAGGTCAAGATCATTTTTTTTTTCTAACAGTGTATGTCCAACGGAGGTGTTCATATTAAACCTAAAAAATAAACCTGTACAATTTCATTAATAATGTTCAGGTACTGTTTGATCTGTAACCATTCAACAACATCTTGAATACTTGGATATATTTAATATATATATATATAGAATGTATTTCTATATTGGAAAGGTTAGCAGGTCTGGTCATCCTCTAGCATGTTCCACAGAGTGTCTGAATAGTCAAGAACCAATCAGAGTAAAACTACATCTACTTAATCCATCCATCCATATTCTATACCACATATCCTTTTCACAGTCACGGGGAACCTGGAGCCTATCCCAGGGACCATGGGGCGCAAGGCGGGGTACACCCTGGACAGGGTGCCAGTCCATAGCAGGGCACAATCACATAAAATTTCACACACCCATTCATACACTACGGACACTTTAAACAAGCCAATCAGCCTACCATGCATGTCTTTGGACTGGTGGAGGAAACCGGAGTAGCCGGAGGAAACCCCCGCAGCACGGGGAGAACATGCAAACTCCGCATACACAGGGCCACGGTGGGAATCAAAACCCCGACCCTGGAGGTGTGAGATGAACGTTCTAACCACTAAGCCTCTGTGCGCCCCATCTACTTCATTTTGTATTTATTATTTACAACATATGGACCCTTATGCTGTTCGCATTTTCTCAGCTGCTGTGGATTTTCCTCAACATTTTTTACCATTTGTTCCTGACTTCTCAGATACCTTTGTATATGAGGCAAATCTCATGTTTTACTGTTCTGTCACATTCCTCTTTAGACATGCCTGTTCCTGAATGATTTTTAGTCAGTAAATCCAACATTTGACCCCTTTTATAAATATCTCAACACCAGTCATTTCATTTCTCTTGAATGAATGGAATCTGTGTGCTGTTTTGCACCGTAGTATGCAAATCAACTAATTACCTTCAACCTCCTGTGGTGTTTGCTATTTCCATCATCCTTAATTCTTTAAAGATGGCAATTCCAGCTGTTATGGACCATGTGTGTTTTGACATAAAGCATTAGACGGGATTTTGGTTTTCAAATAAGGCTTAGCAAAGTCAGATGTATTTACATTTGTATAACATGGCTAAAATGTGTCTGAGACCTCATGGGGTTGTGTGAGTGATCGGATTTAAATTGTAAATGTTTCTGGTGCTTGTACATTTTCATTATTACTTGGATATTCACTTTTGAAACAATCAGGAGGCAGGGATGTGTGGATAGGATGATTAAGCTGCAAAGAAATATTTAATGTATTACCTACAAGGTGATTCCAAGGTCATTTGTGTACAGTACATCACTAACTGATCCATACATATATCTATAACATATTCACATTTGTGGTAGTGTCGTTTGTTTGGTCTGCATACCTGTTGTTTGAGAGTATGTTATATACATATTAAAAGTAGCTACATCTGGAAGGTGTTTCATTCTCTGGCAGACAAAACACAGCTCAGAAATCTCAGCTGAGTCATCCCTGTTTTGTCTTAAAACAGCATGAGTAAATAATGTTATAAAAATATAGTGTGTGCATTTACAGACAGAATGCAATCCAGCAATGAGATTGTGTAAAATGCATCTTTTTAGTTAATTAATCCATCCATCCATCCATCCATCGTCTACCGCTTACTCCTTCTTCAGGGTCGCGGGGGAACCTGGAGCCTATCTCAGGGAGCATCGGGCACGAGGCGCGGTACACCCTGGACACGGTGCCAGTCCATCGCAGTTAGTTAATTAATATTAGTATTAATATATTAGTCGTAGCTTTCCCATACAGCACTGTTGATTGGTCAGAAGTAGTCTATAAATAAAGATCTTATTATTATTACAGTAACGACATACACAGAGACTTGTATGTCGGAAGCTCTGTGTAAACCGTCTTTAAAAATGTACTGTATATAATCATTGATATTGAATCATTGATATTCTGGTATTTTCTGTCAATAGACATTTATTTATTTTGGAAAGTCAGAAGTTCACCTCTAGGCTGATTGGTGTGTCTAAATTGTCCGTAATGTATGAATGGGTGTGTGAATGTGTATGTGATTGTGCCCTGTGATGGACTGGCACCCTCTCCAGGGTGTACCCCCCCCTCGTTCTGATGAGGGAATAATTGTGTGTAGCTGCTGTAGCAACAGTAATAACAGGAACTGACTTGTTTTGTGGATGTTTGACAATAATAAATGTAACTATATACTGATTAAAAAGTGCTTTAATTAATACAAACAAATTCATTGCTGGAAAACTGCCGTGGTATAAGTGGAATAAAACACAAATAGAAGTGCTTTTATAGGAAATTAATCTTTGGGTGATAACCAAACAATCGTGTAAAAACAAAGCCTATGAACTTGGTTCATGGTTCATAGCTACACATGGTAAGAACATGAGTATGAAGTTGGCTGAGTAACAACTCTTTTACAAAATGAAGCGAAACAACTGCTGCATCCCAATTTGCCTACTATCCGTCCTAAATAGTATCCAAGATTAGTGTGTCCCAAATCATAGCATGCTGAAGCGAGTATCCAAAAGTTACCTAGATGGCCTACTATTTCTGGTAGATTTTCAAAATGTGGAGGGAGGAGGTGTTTTGTGACGGTTAGCTTCGTCGTATTCAACTTGCAAACATGGCGGATGAGTGTAGCGTCAATGTTGGGTCTTTAAGTGTAATGCTAGGTATTAAATATGAATTTAAATAAAAATCAATCAAGAGAATGGTAAATTAAGTGATATAGTACAAATAATAGAAGGAATAATGAATGAAGAAAAGCTGAGTTTGTCCACATTGAGCGTAAATAGGCAACAAGGTTCGCTTCTGTTGCATGACATGTTAGCATGTCCCAGTGCTTGCTAAATCTTTTGCCACACACTCAAAAGTATGTCTTTTTTCTTCACAAAAACAGTATGTACGTTTAGTGCATAGTAAACGTAGGTGAATCGGGATGCAGCAAATATGACACCCAGAATCCACAACCCACACAGTGACATTAATTGGGTGAAACAGGAAACAGGTGTGAGTGATCAGTGAGGCATGTGAGTTGGTCATGTGATGTGTACCATGACAGGTACAAACTTAAACTTAAACGTCCGACATCGTGTACTCTGACAGTATTTACTGCATTCGAGTCAGTACCTATTGCATGGCCGTTAAAACAGTACGTACTCATCAGTATGTGTGTAGTATGACTACAATCTTGGACATACTACATCCGCCATGTTGGCATTCTCATGTGACCTCGGCATCATCATAACCATAAACATCTTAAAGGGCTGACCAGATTAAAGCACATATTTTTTTTTTTTTTCTGAGCTTGTCTGCACCAGTCCCATTGCATTACTTGTATAATGTCATCGGTTGCATACTGCAAAATCTCGCCAGAAACAGTATGCCATCCGGGTATTTCTCACTTACTGTTTCTCGGACATACTACACCTCTGGCATAGCCTATTGCTTTTCGCCTGCTGTGTAGTACGGTAGTATGCGATTTCAGACGCAGCCTATGTCTAACGATTTACTGCATTAAGGACAGAGGAGAAAAATAAATATGTGCATGTAAACTTTGGGTAAAGTGTTGTGTACAGTACAAAAGTATGCGCATTGCTATTAAAATGTGTTTTGTTTTTTTGCAAGTAATGTTCACAAAGCACTGGCTTAAAAATAAATGAGCAAAAATGAAATGATCCTAAAGCATGATTCTAATCGTTGATTACTTATTGATTTCTGCTTTCCACTAGGGACCGTAATGAAAGGAAGTAGAAGAAACGATAGTCATGAAGTCCAGTCATTGCAGAATACATACACTATGTACAGTATTACATGCAAGAATTCATTGAAGTGTGGGCTAAATATACACAGAATCCATGTGTGAGAAATCCCAAGCAACCACTGTGAGAAATTATCAAGGACAAATGGTCAAGCTGGAACCTGAGGAGCGTTAAAGCAACTTCAAGTGCTCATGGAGGATAATATTTAACATCTGATACTGACAGCAATGTGAAATCCATACTTATAGCAAGCACAATTTTGTAAAATTCCTATTATTTCCACAGAAGAAAGAAACAAAAAGAAAATATGTGTAGATTGGTTCGTTTGCTCGCAAAATATGTGAGATGGGGCTTTGTTAAAGCAGCCAGGGTTCTCACGAATATGCTCCATAACCCTGACAAGGATAAAAGCGCTTACTGAATATGAAAGACAGATGAATCAACTATGTAGGGGGCAAAAAAAAAAATCGAAGGTGCTCAGAAGCAGCTTTTTTTTTTTCAAATACAGTGAACAAGATTAGATCTTGCATTCGGAAAAGTTCTCGTGGCCGTAGGCGCTCTATTTATTTGTGAGTAGCCCAATAAAATAGGCGCAATAATAATTTAAAAGTCAATTAAGGACATAAAAATGATGCAAAATCATCCAGAATGTTTATTTTTGAAACCTCTGTGATTTTCTTTTAGAAGAAAGAAAGAAACAAATATATATATATATATATTTATATATTAGGTTTTTTTTGCATGTATTTATTCATTTTCATATGATACATTTAATTATATTTTTTTTCATTTATTTATTCATTTTCATATGATACATTTAAATATATATATATAAAATGTTGGGCTGGATTTGTACATCTGAAACAAGCCTCACAGGTTTTGTTCTTGGGCCTCCACCAGTTTTATTGTCAATAATAGTAGTAGTTTAAATATATAAACATCAAAAGAATGTGTTTTATGTATTTAATGTATTTCCCTCTTCGACTTAATATTTTTCTCTGGGAATAAAATAATAGTATAAGATGCACAAGTAGGTCAATGCTGACATAATAAACAATAAAATAAACATAACAAAGTGACATCATATTGTATTTATTAGCTACTTTTTGTTATCCTTCATTTTCCTTCGCAGTTCGCAGCATCTCTTTTGCTTTTGGTGGATATCATGGTTTTATAAAAGTAGCTCTTGTTCAGATTAGCTCTTTCCTGTCATTGCCATTAGCCATTCAATGACATGCTCATGGTTTCAGGAAGTTCCAATATGAGAAGTATACAGTTTTCCCCATACAGTTTGCTCAATTAATAATTAAGTTTACAAAGAGAGTACAAGATTGAGCACGGATTGGGTCAGTGTTACAGTCATGAGCTCAGCTTTTTGTGTTTTCCTGCCAGTCTTGGTCACTGTTCTCACCTATGGTTACAAACTGTGCTTTGTTACTGGAAGAACGAGTACAGGTTCCTCTACAGGGTTGCTGTGCTCACTCTCTATGAAAATCTCAAAAAGCTGGGACAGCCTCCATCAGAGGTGCTTTGGGAACTTAACAAAGTTGCCCCCTGGTCTGATCCTGCTAGAGCTGTATCAGGGATGTCCCACTAGACTGAGACCCCAGGTCAGAGCCAGGACATGCTGGAGAGATCATACTGTCGGATTAGGAACATTTGGGGATCGCATCTGTGGATAGAGATGTCTGGGATGACCTTCTCGGCGTGTTTCCACCACATCCCCCACCATGCAGGAAAATTGGATGGAAAATGAACAGACTGGTGAGTGATAATTAAACATGCATACGTGGTCACTGTATTGCCTGTTTGGATGTATAATGATTAGCAGATCTGGAATACATGATTAAAAGTTTGTACACTGTTCATTTTTTTTATACAGAATTAAGCAATGACCAAGAAAATTCCTTCACTCAGTAACCACTTAATACTGGATAGAGTCACTGTCACGGTTCAAAGGTAGAGACGGAAGCAATCGCAGATTTTCAATCATTTAATAACAAGTAACCCAACAAACTACAAAAGACACTACGACAACTAGGAAAAATACTGTGGCTGAAGCTAAACATAAACTAAGAAACAAAACATGGTACAGGGACAAAGATCAAGTTAGACAATACGTAAGACGAGGAAGCAGTACAAACAGTGGCTATATATAGGAGTGCTTGTAAAAGGAGAAGTGTGATTCAGGTGCAGGTGGTCATGTGACAATGATGTAGTATCATGTAGTCCAGAGTTCCCTCCTTGATGAAGACACAGTGGATTACGAACCTATTAACCCCCAAAGGGACACCCTTTAAAGGTCCATCACAGGGCACCATTCACACACATTCACTCACACCTAGGGGAAGTTTAGCATATCCAATCCACCTACCTGCATGTTTTTTTTTGACAGTGGGAGGAAACCTGCGAACGTGGAGTAAGCCTACATGTACACAGGGAGAAACTACGAAACTGTACATTGACATTAACCTAAGCTCACGATGACCGAGTGGATTGTTTTAAAAAATGAACTATTTTACTTGCTTCACTACACTCTTTGAGGCTTGTCTTAGAAAGTTAAACAATTAGGCAGCAATTATATATATATATATATATATATATATATATATATATATATATATATATATATATATATGTGTGTGTGTGTGTGTGTGTGTATGTATATATTTCTTTTTATTAAAAATATATATTCAGTCTAGTTTGTCTGGTAAATTGTTGACTGGTAATGTACAGTACATCATCGTAGCTTGAATTTGTACATCTCGACCCAGGACCCAGCTGTCCAAATTCCTCCCTGTGTGTAGATATTTATGATATTTTCCTTTTAAAATGACATACAGAGTCATGGCTTCATCAAGCGAACTGAAACATGGCATGGTGTGCTGATTCCAATGTATTATCCTATAACGTCAGTGTTACATAAGCTGACATGATTCAGTGTGAGAGAGTTCATGCCAGACAGGAAGAAAGCAAGAGGTAATCACTCCCTCGGCCAAATTTATGCATCTCACATGCACATTGGCAGTGTTTTGACTGTTCAGCCATAGCCGCTCTCTAAACCAGACGACAATCACCCTCCCCAATCAGTTAGGACCAAATGGATGCTGACATCTTGCTGTCAGGCTGAACAAATTGGCAAAGCGTTGTAAACAATACACCCTTTGCACATCCATTTCAAGGCGTACGCTTCCTTGCTTAAGTAATACATCGGGCCACATGCAAACACTGTGAAGTTTTGCTTCGTAGCCAAAGCAATTTTACAGTTCATGGTTTGATATCAAAGCCACCCGAGTGCAGTGAAAGCACAACTCTACATCAACACAAAATTGAAGATCTTATAAGCATGGGTAGGGCTTATGCACTTTATGCAGTATTCTTCATTTCAAAGAGAAAGAAGGTGCAATAAGGTAGGATATTTTGATCACCCAAAGCATTGCTGTAGGACAAATATAAAAGCATTATATTTCTACTTTATTCAGTCCATCCATCCCGCGATAGGGCTGAAAGAGTAAATTGGTTGGGTTATACAAGAATAAGTAATCAAGCTGCCCTGTAAAACGATCACCAGCCCTGATAACTCGAGGCGGGAAAAGAAAGAGAATCGCTTGGGAAATGTCCAAAGCAGCCCACGTCCTTGAACAGAGCACAGGACAAAAGAGGTGCTTCTTTAAAAAAAATAAAAGAAAGAAAAAAAGTTTTAAGCTTTTGTCCAGATATGGCATTTAACTCTTTTGTATTGTGATCAGATAAGAACCGCCTGCGAGGTAGTATTAAAATGAGTGACAAATTTCAATGACTTCCTTGGACTCATTTTACAAGTTGACAGGCAATTACACCAGTGAGCAGACACTGCTCTGTTAAAAAATTAAATAAATAAAATAATATTTTTTCTCCTCCCCTTACTCATTAAAAATATGCCAGTATAAAAAATAAGTAAATAATAATAAAAAATTATATATACATATATATATATATATATATATATATATATATATATATATATATATATATATATATATATATATATATATATATATATATATATATATATATATATATATATATATATATATATATATATATATATATATATATATATGAAATATAGTAAAATATGAAGGATATTCTTGGATGAACAATTCGTTCAAACCCCAATCTTGTGTATTTCTACAAAAGCTGGAAATGTGACATCAATCCGTAATTGGACTGGCTAGTCATATGCTAACTCTCAGTGCACAACACTGCTGATTCGGCACTTCCCAGCATGCTCGACATGACCAATTTACAAAGTTAGTCATCCAGGGAATTATTTCAGCTTTAATCTCACATGAGGCTGTATCACCCTGCAGCATGCAAGCCATGAAATAATAATACTAATAATAAGAAGAACAAAGAACAAAATATTGAACATTGACAAAAAAAAAAGCCTGGGCCGCAACATAATTACATATGTCAGAAATGACACCGGCTAATCAGCTTGTTAGCATTTCAGCAGAAACAGAAGCAATGACCCTGTGAAGCATGCTGATTTAAAGCACTCAGAGCGATAATAACCTTACAATTAAACAAATAATCATAGTGACACCATGAGAATGTTCAGCCATGGCCCTGTTAACCAAACCTACCATTTATTAATGGATCAGTTATTATGCATACGTCATTTATGCATATCTGATTCATAATGCGGTTCTGAAATTTACAGAACGTTTTTTTTTCTGTTATTTTTTGCGTATATTGTTTGTTAAAGCAGAAAGATGAGTCATGCCATTACGTAATATGATCGATTTATTTATTTTCAAATTATTTGGTCATGTGTTTATCAAAACAAGTGCATTATTATGACAGGCTTGAGGTAAGCAAAATGTTTGTAATATTTTGAACCATTGCCTCAATTCTGAAAGTTTATATACGAATATGTAAAGTAGTGATGACATACACAGGATCGTGTAAACATTTGCATTTGCATGTGTTGCATGTGCGTATAAATACTGTATTGGACCGGTATAAATGTACATGTATACTGCACTGTAAATGCTTTATTCTATTGATACTGCTCTTGCTGTAACAAAAGACATTTGTACAAAGACAATGAAGTGGGTTATACTTTCTCATCACATCATTTACTTTAATATATTACTTGTTTATTTGCTAACACATTACTGCGGTGATCAGAATGATCTGTCTGACACATACTCCCATGCCAACTGGTATAATCCTACATAAACATCACGTGCCATAAAGACAGCTTTTATCAATCTTCTACTCACCGAGCTTAATGTAGGTCATACTGATTCAAGAGTTCAGCAGGATACTGTGTTGTAGCTTAATCTTAAAGAACTTTAAGCACTTTGTGGTCAATGAAGAATCAGGAGATGGATATGCAATAACACTGAAGTATGTATTTATTATGAATATGAGTTTCTACATTCTGGCTAACTGAAACGTACTTAAAGAGACAGCAAAGCAGTATTCGGCATTTAGTATTACTCCGATCTAAGTGATTGGTAATATTCTGATCTAAGTGATTGAATGCATGCACTCATTTATTAGACTCATACAAAAGAGCATGTATCATTTTGCCCGTTTCTAAAATGATGATATGCAGGATCAAGGATCTTTACTTTTAGGTAAAATCAGCCTCAAATCCAGGTGGATGTGTATTTTTGTTTAATCAAGAAGAAGGGTGTTGTCATGAATAGTCTCCTTTTGGCACGTGGGCACTGCTTTCACTTGTTATGTGTACTACAAATGCTTTTATTTTTGTTTTTGTTTTGCCATGTGCCTTTGTTCTGGTTCTAATCCTGTCTCCAGTCCTGTCATGTGATTGGTTTGTTTCCCTAATGTGTACACCTGTTCTGTGTTTAGTCATTTAAACTGTGTTTACTTTCTCTATTTATACACTTCTGTTTCTGGTTTTGTATCACTAAGTTCAGAGGCTTGTTTTTGTAAAAACATCTGTTTTCAGACATTGACTGCTTTTGACTTATTTTTTCCCCAATATTTTATGTCTTTAACACACTTCCATTTTGCTCAACTCCTAAAACTGGCTGAAATTTCATTTACATTCAGGTTTTAACATCCAAGGAGGTAAAAATTATGTTTGTGAATTACATGCCCATAAGGTTGTATATAAAAGGGGAATATTAGCAGGCCTAAAGTACAGCCTTGTGTGATACCATATTGGAAAAACATTTAATTAGACATATTTATGTTTAGGTGGCCCTAAGACCGTAAAGTGGCCTTTTTAGAATCACCAGTGCTCCTAACTACCACAAAGAAAATCTATCAAGATCAAGTATTTCTGTCGAAGACCATTTATAAACACAAGCAACAGGACCTTTCTGGAAACTTGCACTCATTTAATATCTGGTCACGGAATTAGTTTTCCTTTGTCAGACAGGTCTGTGTCACAGTGATAAGTGGGTCCAAGCTGCAATGTAGGCAACTGTGCCTTAAAAAAATGATAGCAGAATTCTGTAACCAGAACACTGGAGGAAACACATAAACACTAAGCACCATGCCCATCAAATCTGCCACGCACAATAAGCCTACCTTTTATAGCTTCTCATTCTCACTGAGGCAAGTCTGGTACTAACCATCATATCATTTCCCGTAATGACTAATTGCTCCATTGTATCTATTAGACTTATTATGAAATATTTCAATTCTAAGCACATGTTTCATTCATTAATGGCAACATGTGTTGCCAACTGCTGACTCATGGCAGAACCATACTACAGTAAGAAGGTGTGGTTATGTTAGATTAATTATGATAATTATGATAGACAAATTCGCCTTCGAATCTTATACCAGGGAAAGACACAAAGTGGTCACCTTGCATCAGCAAAGTCTCTCCCAAGCAGTAATATCATGACAGACAGGTGTGTCTACACGTGTTGTCCAACCTCTTCTGTAGAAAAGCCATGGAAACAATGTTATTGGCTCAGAAATGGCAGAAACCAATGGAAGCCTCGTCCATCCATCTATAGTCCTGAGAAATATTGTCAGAAGTGGTCTTCATAGAAGAGTTGTGACCTAAAAAGAAAAAGCAATACTCTGGAGTAGAAATGAAGCCAAGAGACTCACCTATTCATGAAAAGACAAGATTGGGTGCAGACCAAGAGCACTTGGTGCAAAACAAATGGAAATGGTATTTGTCTGTTGAAGAGTTGAAGAGCACTACAGTATATAAACTGTGAAGCATGGTGGTGGTTCCTTGCAGGTTTGGGGCTGCATTTATTCAAACGGAGTTAGTGATTTGGTCAAAATTACTGCCCCCTTCACTGCCGGGTCAAAATTACTGGCCCCTTCACTGCTGGATTAAAATTACTGGCCCCTTCACTGCTGGGAAGTAGAGGCAGGTTTTTATTCATCATGTATAAAGGCGTCTGATCTGTCCCAAATTTATTCTGCAGCACGACAATGACCTCAGCCAAATGGCCAAAGTCATAAAGAACTATATTCAGCGAAAAGCATAGCAAGGTGTCCGGCAACAGATGGTACGTCCCCCACAGAGCCCTGGTCTCAATATTTTCTAGCCAGTCTGGGATTACATGCAGAGAGAGAAGCAAGTGAGACAGCCAAATTCTGCAAGAGAACTGTGGCAAGTTCTCCAAGAGGTTTAGAACAACCTTCCAGTCGAGTACCTTAAAATATTGCACAGCAGTGTACCTAAGAGAATTCATTCTGTTTTATAAGCAAAAGGTGGTCACACGAAACATTGACAACTAAGTTTTTTTTCTCTCTCTCTCTCTCTGTTTAGCGCACTTTGGAGTTTTTGAAGTTTTATTATTAAAATAAAAAATATGTATGTCATCCTTGCTTTTATGCTCCACATAAACTAAGGCATTAAAATAGATGTATATAATGTATATGCTACAGTATGGTATAATTGTTCATATGTTACGTTTTCTGTAAGAGAACATTTATTATGTTACGGAAGGAGTCTCCAGTGTCAAAAAATTGAAACAGTTAACAAGTTCTCCGACACATGCGTCTTCAGGACTGATGCGATTATTCATTGTGTTTTCTGTGGACATTCCATAACATTAAATGCAACTATAAATGGCTAGAAAGAGTGACCTGCTCTTCATTAATCAAAAAAAAAATATTACTGTTATTGCTACTGAAAATCGATGTTATATAAGTGTAATAATGCATTTCAGAATGTGCCGTTATAGGAACACAGTCTGTCTTGTGTTACCTCTTACTGCACTCATACACCTTCTTTCTCAGATGTTTGCTGATTAGGAACATTGGCGAACCTGGTGCTTAGAAGGGTACTGTGCATACCCAGAGAAATACAACATAGTCATCTGAGACTCAGTCAATCTGTTTTAACTGCTGCTCACATCGCTGCCTTGTCTCGCTCAGGAACTTCAAGCATTATTTTTACTACTTGGAGGCGAAATTTGAAGTTTTCATTCAAGAGCTTATTGGGAATTGGCACTACTGAGGCTAATGCTCAAATACATCTGACTTACCAAAAAGTACATGTGCCATGCTCATATTTACAAAAACTATAACTCTGGACAACAGAGATGTCCAGAAACTGTAGCCTTACTACTTTAATTTTTTTTATTTTATTTTATGGCCAACGTTGACACTCCAACATTGGTCTCCAACATTGGTTGACACTCCAACATTGGCCATGATGCTGTGACTCTACAGTCACTACAAAAGGTTACTGTGAGGCAGCCTGGACCTGTAGAATAGAAGCAGCAATCAGAACAGATAGATATATACACACAATGGAGGGAATACTACACACACACTACAAAAAGTGGGTCTGGTGTGGATACTGGCCAGATATAGACAACAGGCCAGGAAAACATGCTGCTACAACTTGTGCCAATTGGACCAATAATACACTAAATGTACCAAACAACCTAGCTTTACATCTTTAGATTTAATTACAAAAAGTAGAACAAAGAGAGAAAAAAAAAAACAGATTAAAAAAGATAAAGATTCAGAAAAAAGAAAGCATATGGAATACTCATTAACACATTTCTACACACTTACAAACCACATTTTGTAATCTGTACACTGCTGTAAAGAGGAACGTCTCAGGTTTCTGTTAATATAATATTATTCGAATTATTATTTTTTTAAGAACACTTCATCCTTGATACCAAGCTTGAGCATTTTAATTTATTTAAAATCATATCCAAAGTCTTTTTTTTTTTTTTTACTTATAAAATGCATTATATGTTTTACTCATAGAATAACATTATCTGAGTTTTGGCTTTTTCTATGTAACACTTATATTAAGAGGTTAGTGGATTGGTGATGTGTAGCAATACCATGAGTAAATATTATACCTGAAATTAAACAAAAAACAAAAAACAAAACCTCTTCCTCTTCCAATGTTTTTATAAAAATAGTTAACATTCACATGTTAAATACACAGTAAACTGTTGATAAAATTATAGAAGTATAATTTTCGTCTTTATAATTCCTGATACAGAAGGCAGGGTGGTGATTTGCGTTAAATTACAGTAATGTAATGAGTTGGAGGTGAGATTTTAACATTTAGTTTTAATCTTGTACTTTTGATTTTAATATATTTGACCAGAAATGGCTTTACATTGATTGTCTATAAGTCTGGAGCATGGAGTATAGCAGAGTATGGAGTATAGCAGATGGAGCAACGTCCATCCATCCATCCATCTTCTATACCGCTTACTCCTTTTCAGGGTCACGGGGAACCTGGAGCCTATCCCAGGGAGCATCGGGCACAAGGCGGGGTACACCCTGGATGCCAGTCCATTGCAGGGCACACAATCACATACACACTCACACACACATTCATACACTACGGACATGCACTTCCATGCATGTCTTTGGACTGGGGTTAGGAAACCCCCACAGCACGGGGAGAACAAGCAAACTCCACGCGCACAGAGCAGCGGGGGAATCGAACTTCAGACCCTGGCGGTGTGAGGTGAACATGCTAACCACTAAGCCACCGTGCACCCAGGGTTAAACGTATTTCAGTAGAATAGATTTGCTGGGCATTCTCAGGTAGAAATTTTGGAGGCATGAAGAAATAACAAAATTACTACTACTACTACTACTACTACTACTACTATTACTACTACTACTACTACTACTACTAATACTAATAATAATAATATTAACGAGAAGTCCCCCTGTCACTGGATTGCAAGATCAACCAGGTTAAACATCACATCGGGGCAGAGGTGGAGACATGATATAAATGGTGTTGGGGCAAATTGTAATGATGAAGATTGACATCAAGCCCAAGTGAAGCAGAAACTGGTGCTTTCGTTTCACAGTGAGCTTTTGACTTAAATGGCTGTTGTAGAATTGACACTGAGGTATTAGCTCATAGATTTGTTATTATATTAGTACAGCTAGGGGAATTAATGATTTTGGAAGGCAAGACTGCGTCACAGAAATGTATTAATGGCATCAGAGCTTTGCCCATAACTTGCTCTGATGTGACTTATTTTGATCTGATACATCCTAACAAACAAGCTGAATGCACATGAATACACATGATTACTTATAGGCGTGTATGACAATAAAAGTTGTGCGCACCCAAAAATGCACAAAGATACACTTGTTGACACACACATGGTCACACAAAAGCTGATCTTAGGACCAGCTAAATGGAATACTACAAGTAAGTACAAGTTACTACAAAGTGTAGTACACCAAGTTTTTCATATAGGTGGCGCTATAAGTAAAAGCACAAAATCCGAATCACACACCATCCTGACACATTGATGACATTCATGCACATGGCAAATGTCATGACTGTCAAATCAACTGTCTCCTTACCATTAAAAACTTTGAATCTGATTTAGTGTTTTGTACCAAGCAAATCTATTGCCCACCATTACATCCTTGTTTAAGATATCCACTATTTCTTCACAATTTATAATCACATTTGTCTGGAGTTTCTAATAATACAATTTCAAGCGATTCTGAGCATCTTTGTAGAAGGAGCACCAGAGAGTTTGTTAAAATTATGTGAAGAAACACGAAACTTTCAAAATGGCCGCCTTCCTGTTGGGCGGTGATAATGCAAGCAAATAGGAAATATGTCTGACATGATGTGGACAGTGTCTTCACGAAAATCCGTAAATCAGACGAACTTTGTGGCAACCACAACAATAAACTCATTCAGAAATGCTAGGGGGCGCTAAGGAGTCAACTGGGCAAAAGCTAAAACAAATGAAAAAAAAAAGAAAATGTGTCAAATTTTCACAAAGTGTGATGAGCACGCCACATTTCCCTCACTTTTCATGCACTTTAAGGGTGTCAAATTTGTGTTCAGAACCTAGGTCGCACTATGGAGCACATAATATCAAGTGAAATGTTGTCCTAACAGAAATGTAAATGCAAAATTGTGTTCTCTGAAAACATTGTGGGAATGTTCTCACGTTCCAGCCAGCATGGCCGACTTCCTGTTGGGCGGAATCAGATAGTACCAAGTGAACCTTGTCGTACATGATGAGTGCAACGAACATACTGCACCAAATCTTGTGCTCCTCCGAGAAAATTAATCAAATTCGGGGGCGCTGTGGAGCTGCAAAACTATTGACAAGCCTATTTACTACATCAAGTTAAAATTTTCGCCAGGTATAATACATATGCCAAATATCATTCATTTTGAATCATCACAAATGCATCAAAAATGAGTGAAATTGCTAAATAAGATAATAATAATAATAATAATAATAATAATAATAGATGATGATAATAATAATAATAATAATAATAATAATAATAATAATAATAATAATAATATTAATAATAATAATAATAATAATAATAATAATAATAATAATAATAATAATAATAATAATAATAATAATAATAATAATAATAATAATAATTTCTATGCCATGCAAGAACTTGTCCTATCCATGACTCCTAATCTGAAAGTCCACCCAGCTTCTCTTTTAAAAATTCAGTTCCTTCGTATAAAGCCACAGAGACCAAACAAATATACGAGCTAAGCAAGCTCTGGGATTATAACCCTGCTGCTCTCCGCCTTTGTAGACTGCAGAATGAGCTGCACACACTGCATGAATAAAAAACAACAGAAAATTCAGCACATTTGTAATTCAGGGGGTCGTATCATCTCTTTTAGAAGTGTGTTATACGAGTAGGCTAGCCACTAAAAATGAAACACACACATATGGACATCATTTTATATTGTATATTTTATAAACAAACCAATAGCTTTATATTTATCATTGGGAATTTAAAAGCATACATCATGATTTCATTGCTGGTAATAAGGTAGTAAAATATACTTTCAGTAAGTAAGGAATAAAGACTTACTATACTTACAGGGGCATGCTGATGTAGGTAAATAATCAACGGATGGTTAGTGTGATGAACGTTAAGCTGAGTTTCAGGTACCACGCCGATTATTTTCCTTTTACAGCAAATTCAAGAGTGTTTTATTCCTTTTATACCACAGCAAACATTTGCCAACTATATATATATATATATATCTCCATCCATCCAGCCATCCATCCATCCATATTCTACCGCTTACTCCTTCTTCAGGGTCACGGGGAACCTGGATCCTATCCCAGGGAGCATCAGGCACAAGGTAGGGTACACCCTGGACAGGGTTCCAGTCCATCTCAGGTATATATATATATATATATATGATTTTACATTTTTAGTATGTTTATTATTTTTATCTTAGATTATGTGTAAGTTGTTGTAGCTGAAATTACTTTCAGAGCTGCTGTTACACCTTCTGACCAGTTCGAATTGACAATTCAACAATGCTGTGGTAGAAAACCTACGTTTTCAATCAGCTTTTACATTAATGCGGAGTATATTCTTTAGAAGAACATTCTTTACATTCATTTATTTTGTATCCAAAGGCACTTACCATTGATGCGGAAACCAATCCAAGAACATAGCTTAGCAGTTCAGGCTTAAGTACCCTGTCTGAGACTTTCCCTAAGCCAGTCCGAGGATTTAAGCTCACGACCATTTTTTCATCAAGCTAGATTTTTTACCAAGTGAGCCTTTCCTGCTGAATCAAAAGGAAAAAAAATAGACATGCGAGGATTCACAGGAAAATCATGATTAGTGGCTACCAGGCTGCAGTTATCACTTTCATTCACTCTGTTGGTCTCGTAATTAAATTACATTTAAAAGCCTCAGGATGATGACAGTTTAACACTTTGACTCTGCACTGTGTCACAACTCCTTGGGCATGAGTTAAAATAAAGACGAGGAGAGAAGACTCTTAGCAGATGCCAGCGAGAAATGTCAAGGTTAAAGAACATGTAGTGAAATGAACTGGGAGAGTGCAGCGTGTAGCAGGAAAATCCTCTGTAAATGAAGTTCTGGAGTTTGTGCAGTCAGTGACCTTGAAATTATAATAATAGTAATAATAATAATATAAGTATTAATAATAATAATATGTTTAATATTTACAGCACCTTTCTCAAACCCATATAATTTCAGCGGTGTAGCTGCTCATAATCCCACTGAAGAACTCCACGGGTATGTCCCACACAGCCTGTACAACCGCAGTGCCACCGGGCAACACCGCTCGGGACGCCATGCCACGGATCCTCAAAGTAAGCACGGACACATCATGGCACAGAGCACTGAGCTGTCCCAAGACCATTCAGAATGATCATACAAACTGTCTGGCAGTGATGATAGCAACATGCACACTGTAGTCCATGGCTATTGGGCGGACGCACATCACACATGGTGGATCAAGGCCTGGGTAAACCCACTGCTCAAGACTGGGTCTGGAGCTCCGGCAAAACCAGCAACCAATGGAAAAAGGGACAAAAACAGGCAAAGATTAAAACAGAAAAAGAAAAGAAAAAGCTCTGGTGAGAAGGCGACAGCCAAAACAGGCACAATGCACACTCTCAACCAGGAAATGGAAGAATAATGCAATGATCTGTAAAACACATTTCAAGGTATATGAAGTAGGGATGCATCAATACCAATACCATGCTTGTTTACTCAAATTTGTGGAAAAATGCGACACCAAATCCCAATATGTTGAGATAGTATGTGAGATATGACTAGCAGTGTACATTGTCACTCTAAAGAACAGACAAAACAAAACATCAGCAATCTGGGTGTATTTCACAATTAATCAGTACGTTTACATGGACAACAATAATCCGATATGAACGTGATTAAGATGATACTCTGATTAAGAAACTAGCATGTAAACAGAGATTATTGATGACCTTAATCCGATTAAACTCATACCCGGAGTAAACACAGATGTGTGGAGTATTTCTGTTTTAGTCGCATTATGGACGTGCGTTACAGACATGTACACCTTAATCACTCCAAAAAAGAGAGCACGGCTGTGTCCGAAACCACGTACTTACCTGCTATAGGACTACAGTAGGAGAAATACATGTATCTCAGCTACTATATAGTAGGTAATTACGAGTTTTCGGAGTCAAGCAGTCATCTATTTGCACGTGTAGCTCGACAAATAATTAACTACACTTGAAGCTTTCGTAAAATTAAAAATAAAAACACTCAAAACTGTATACGGTTCCATAACGAAGACGAACTGTATGTCCATACGTGAAATTCAGGAGGGAACGTCAGACAGCGTGGCGTGGGGACGTAATGACCTGTGACGTTAATCCATCTATGTTCTATAACGCGCACAACCTGAACATGAAAGGAATATTCTGAAAGCGACTCATGTAAACACCTTAATCAGAATATTGTGTTACTCAGAGTAAGGTCAATAATTAGATTACTGCTGTCCGTGTAAACGTAGTCAATGATGGCATGCAAAGCAAAGCAGACTGCTTAGGAACTAAGACGAAGAACTGCAGAATCTTCCTACAATACAGTAACCTGATTAAACTTAGCATTAAGTGTTCATTGCTAGTTGCAAACACAGGCTAGGAGCAAGAAAATGCTAGTTGAGTCAGAATAACAGCTCTTAGATAGTAAGTTGTTTTGATGATCAGCTACTATAGGTCATTGATAACAAGGAATTCTGACACAATGAAAACAAAAAAATACGTTACATCCAGCTGTACAGGCTAGCTAACATGCTAAATAAAGAATGAAAGACTGGACATGCATGTGTGTGCTTTTCATCATCCCTATGCACTGTAAATAAAAATTCAATTGATTCCAAATCCAAATGAAATGATATTCCAAATCAACATCTGTACCAGCGAGTACCAGAATACCTGTTACATGCTTTACTCCAAAAGCAAGTGTTTAATTGACCATGAATGAATGTCACACATTTTTAATAAAAAAAACGATTCGGTTGAAACGATAATCATTTCACGTCTTAATCTTCTGCACTGCACTGTTTAAGAATGAACAGTGATGGGTTGCGCAGGTGACGCAAAGCCTCCCCATTGATTCTCTGCTCGCCTTCATTAAAATTCCACACCTGCCATGTGATGCTCACAGCGAAAAAAAAAAAAAAAAAAAGACTCAGGGAGAGCATCGAGCCCCCACAGGAGTCATTTTTATTCTGGTGCATGAGTGCCTCTGCCAAGGTGTCACCTAATCGGGAAGAAACAGAGAAAACAACTGGCTGACATTCCGTAGATTTCTGCCGCCAAGCGTCCCAATTAATCTCATAATGACTATAAAACCTCGCTTTTCAGATTGCTAGCTCATTTATGCTAGGTGTGTTTATGGAGCTTTTTCCGATGTAGGTGGGTTTAAGTAAAACTATTTTATTTATCTCTGTTTATTGCTTCCATTCCACAAGGCCTTATTTTGTTTTCAGCATGCTGCATGACAGATTTCAAATATCAAATTTGTATTACTTTCACTACATCGAGCCCGGCCTTACGGGGAGTGTTTATGAGGCTACATAACACATATAACAGTTGGCATAGATATAATGTGTATATATTGGGTGGCTGTGGCTCAGGTGGTACAGCGGGTTGTCCACTAATCGTAGGGTTGGAGGTTCGATTCCCGGCCCACGTGGCTCCACAAGTGTCCTTGGGCAAGACATTGAACCCCAAGTTGCTCCTGATGGCAAGGTAGCATTGCGTGTCAGCTCTGCTACTATTGGTGTGTGAGGGAATGGGTGAGTGAGACAGTGTAAAGCGCTTTGGAACCACAAAGGTTAAACAAGTGCTATATATAAGTGCAGGCCATTTACACACAAGGGCCTTTCCTGACCGTTTCCAGTGTTCATTAAGGGTTATTTTGTTTGGATGTCAGTTTTACATGACTCCTGAACGACATGACATAGGTTTATGTTACCGTGTGCTTAATCCTTTTAAGTTGACATTAGAACCCATTTGAATTTTTGACACATATACATGACATTCACTTTATCTAATGCGAGAAAATGTAACACTGTTGTTACAGTTTGTCCATAAAGATTAATATAACATCACAAAGATTACAGGTCTGTACAGATCCCAAAAAAGGGACATGGTGATGGAAAAAAAAATTTTTGTTCGGGGTGAAGTATTGTGCGTTTCTGTGTTTTCCGCGAGACCCGTATGTACCAAGACTTTGATCTATGTTCTGTGTTTCACGTTTTTGATCCTGTTTCCGTCCTCGCATTTCCGATTCTTGTTCCGTCTAGTTTAACCTGTTTGCCGATCGCCGGAACCCTCGCCTGTTTTGACCTTGACCTTGACCTTGCATTACGATTTGGATTTGTCTGCCTCTCTTTTATAACGCTCTTAACCGCACTTGCATCCGTCTTCAATTGCGTTACGTGACATCAACCTGACAATAGAATTGAACAAACGTTTATCATTGCACCTGTTCAAATAATCCTTTATAAATGTTTATGTATGGCAACGTCAGCACTCATTAAGGGCTTATGTAGGGGTCATGCAGCTTTATGAATTTCACCTTTTAGTTTAATGGCACTTAATATTCTTTCAGGCTTACAGATATTGAATGGTTGCGTTACATATAGGAATGCGCCTTAATACGTGTTTATGTTGTGTTATGTCAGTAGTCGTTAAGGGCTTATGTAGGTGTCATGTAGCTTATGAACTTCACCCTTTAGTAAAAATGGAACTTTATATTCGTTCAATCTTACAGATTTTAAAATGTAGGGTAATTTTCTAATAAGCCTTAATACCTATTTATTTAGTGTATGGTCAGTAGTCATTAAGGGCTTATGTATGGGTCATGCAGCCTTATGAACATTACCCTTTAGTAAAGCGGCACTTAAGATTCTTTCAAGCTTAGAGATATTAAAATATAGGGTTATTTTTGAATAACCCTTTATACATGTTTATGTAGTGTTATGACAGTAGTTGTTAAGGGCTTATGTAGGTGTCATAACAAGTAATAATAACCTAATTTCTTATGTAGTACGTAGGTTATGTAGTATATTATCTTTTTATATATATATATATATATATATATATATATATATATATATATCTTATGTATTTATATCTTATGTAGGTTATGTAGAATATTATCTTTAACATCTTATATGGAGTTTTTTTTGTCTTTTCCGTTTTTTTTTTTTTTTTTTTTTTTTAGGTTGTGTTCTCTAATTTGTGACCCTGTTCTATTGTTCTCATAATGATTTATTTAAGCTAGTGTCATTTCTGGGCTTGAGGTAGTTTAGCAGTTTTTAGGTTTTAGTATTCTGCCTGCTCTGCAAGTTTGAATAAAACTTACATCATTACCTATCCATAGATCATCATAAAGAGCAACTGAAGCAGCACAGGCGCCTCGCAGTCTACTTGTTGCTGCAGTACTACTGTGGAATCCGTGATGTCGGCAGAAGTAAGGCTAAAAGCTTGCAGCACTTTGGCACTAACTTGATCTTCATTCTCATGGTGCCATGACTAATTCAGACTTATAAATGTATATGTTAGGAGTTATCTTTCTTCATGAGGAAATATGCCGGGAGAAAGATTGCTATATTTAAATTGTAATATAGTACAATTATATCCAATTCCATATTGCTACTTTTCTTTCTTTCTTTCTTTCCTTCCTTCCTTCCTTAACATTAAAACCACTCAAGGTGATGTGAATAAGATTGATTATCTCATTACAATGGCACCTGGGTAGG
The DNA here is from genome assembly GCA_012411365.1 of Ameiurus melas. NCBI lineage: Eukaryota > Metazoa > Chordata > Actinopteri > Siluriformes > Ictaluridae > Ameiurus > Ameiurus melas. Next base: position 7,843,407 of record CM022760.1, on the reverse strand, counting down.
GGTGGGATATAAAAGGCAGCAAGTGAACAGTCGGCGTAAGGATCTGAGCGATTTTGACAAGGCCCAGATTGTGATGGCTAGACGACTGGGTCAGAGCATCTCCTCAGGGCATCTCTTGTTCCTAGTATGTATTGGTTAGCACATACCACAAGTGGTCCATGGAAGTGAACCAGCAACAGGGTCATGGTCGGCCAGGGCTCATTGATGCGTGACACAATGTTCAGGAATGGTTTGAGGAACATGAGAAAAACTACAGAGTGTTGACTCCAGATTCCTCAGATCTCGATCCGATCGAGTATCTGTGGGACGTACTGGACAAACAAGTCCGATCCACGGCGGCCCCACTTCACAACTTAAAGGAATTAAAGGATCTGCTGCTAACGTTTTGGTGCTAGATACCACAGCAAACTTTTAGAGGTCTTGTGGAGTCCATGCCTCAACGGATCAGCGCTGTTTTGGTGACTACACAATATTAGGTAGGTGGTTTTAAGGTTATGGCTGATAGGCGTATACGCCATAAACATTCATAGTCATGAGGTACTATTTATTAATCAATTTATTTAATAATCTGTCTTTTCATTGCTTAGTTGTGCTGTGTTTCAGACTCTGTGTGCAATTGAATAGTGCATATTTATACTGTATTAATAGTGTATACACCCACGGGTTAATGGTTAAATACAAAAAATACTCTGTATTTGGTCATAGCATTGGTACTCTGCATTTTGCCATTAGAGATATTTCATGTTAAAAGCCATTGAGCAGCCAAACATCAGCTGGTTCAGTCGGAGCCTCTGGCATAGCCCCCGGTCCTGCCATGAAGTATAACAATTCGACACTTCATGCTAACTGATTGAGAATATAGTATTTGCTCACTTCAGGCAAATGCAAATATTAAACGACGTATTAATCTCCCTGCTGAAACACATGAAATATGTTTATGTTGAAATATGTCTGGAGTGTTTAGAGCTCCTGGTGCTAATCTGTTGGATGGTGTTGTACTTACGTGAGAAGTTAGCGGTTGTCTGCCGAGCTAATATCACATTGCTAGCGCAGTTACCATTGTGTTTAATAGGGGGGAAATTTCATTAACGATCTCAAACATGAGAGATAACAGACAGGTTTCAGTGTTCGCTCTTAAAAACGAACGAGTAATACCAACATGTCAATGAAAGATGGTCAAACAAACAAACAAACAAACAAACAAAAACTACCCAGATTTAGAAAGTAAATCTTTCGTGAAGTTTTTTTTATTTCTTTTGTTTTATTTAAAAAATTAACATGCAAGTCATTCAGGGTGGAATTTGTGTGAGCAGGCTTTCATAGACATCACATTTTCAGTAAACAACTAAACCAGATGCCGTGATACAGTTCAGCTAATCCGCATAAGGAGACGAGTCAAACTCAGAGCGATGAGAGAACAAAGCCCGGAGCTGAGATCAAATCTCCTCTAATGAGGAATCATTCAGACTTGTTTTGAGTCCGATTGCGACAACACCTGCAACAAAATTACGGGAAGTGCTCTGCTGTCAGACTCCATCACCCACAGCACATAGCCTCCATAAGGAAGATGAAGAAGTTCAGGCAGGGACGTCTTTAAGGGCTCATCGTTAATTTATATTCATGCATTCAGATCTTGCCTCTTTTCAAGCCGACACCGCATACTCATCTTGTACAAGGGGTACTTTCATAATGAAAAATGCCGCTCAGAGCCAGTGTATTAGGGTGTACGGAGAGCATTGTATAGATTAAGCTTGGCGTAAAAGAGAGCAAATGTAGTGCTTGGTCTTGACAATTCAATCTTGCTTTATGTGCCCATTAGAGAGGTTGGGATTGAGGAGGCCTGTGTCTGGATATTATAAGAAAATGAGGTAGGGTAATAAGGTAGCTCTGTGAATGTGGGTGTTTTGCATATACAAAATTCAGTTTTATATCGTTAACTTAAAAAAACAAACAAACTCTTCTCCGTGTAGCAAGTGCAGTTGAAGTGTTTTGAAAATGTGATAAAAGACAAATTCTTATGTTATTTCTTTATCAGAAGAACTGAGTGCTTTTGGCTCACTAGATATCAGGTACAGGAAGCAACATATACTAAAGAACAACAATTTATTTTACATAAGCTTGGTATTTAAGTATCTATCGTTTACTGGAGTTTTTTTTTTTTATATATATACTTTTGACTTTTGCTAACATTTCGCAGAGCATCACACTTCCTCCGCCATCTTGCCTTCTTCCTATAGTGCATCCTGGTGCCATCTCTTCCCCAGAAAAGCGGTATTGTTATGCTAGCTAACATTTGAGAGATTAGGAATAAAGCTGTTGTTAGTTAGCCATACAGTAGCTAAGGTTTCCCCCATCTTCCTCGGTTCCATGGGGAAAGAGGAAGTCATTCACCATTAGTAACTGAAATCAGTGTGTGATTTAAGACATGCCTTTGTATTTAGTGGATCTTTCGTGTACTGTCAATTACAATTCACAGGTCATGTTTAAGTTCGTTGGTAAAGTGCTAATAGATAAATACTGTATATTAAAAAAAAAATATATGGTGTCATGTATTGGAATTTGAGGCAGATCCAAGCACGGATTTACTGAGTAAAATATGAAACCAGGCAAACATGGAAGCACACAAGAACATGAAGTAAATATGACCAATGCTAGACAAGGACTGCTACAAGTGTCAGAACGTAAATACTCGTGCTCATTAGGCTTGAACATGACTCGGGTGTGTGATCTCGTGATGTGCAGGGACTGATGGGTAATGTAGTCATGACACGTGGAGTGAAACCGTTATCTCTAATTATGAAAATGTCCCAAGAATAACAAACTCGAAAGTGATTAGGACTTCGTGGATATGTTCATAGCCATTACTGCACAATATTGGAGTACACCATCAGCTCACTGTTGCCAAATGAGTTTTATTCATTCATTTGAATTTTACAAAACAAATAATACATAGCCTTTTTTTCCCCCTTAGATGTTCAAGTCTGGGAAATTAGCCTACCATTCCGCATTGTCGGTTTGTTGCGTTAATTTTTTTTAATTTGCAGGCCCAATTTCACTCAGTGTGATGCTCTTTGTTTCATTACCCATGTCAGTTTTTAGAGCTCAGTGTCAGTTTTCAGTGCTGTTTCAATTTAAATGCCTTAATTGGCCTTTCACAGTCAGCTAATTGCATGGGACAAAGTAGTGATTATAATGAATATACAATGACACAGCACTAAGTTTGATAACACTGCCAGTTATTTCAAAGGGCTGATGGGGAGAAGCCATTATTAAGAAGTACAGTATGCGAGAGGGCTTAATGAGTAAAGTATGGCATTGTGGTAAAATGTCACTGATGCAATTTTTGGATTGTATTCAGTAGAGCCTATAGTTACAGGACAAGAGCTGAATGGATTAGAAATTTAACAAGGATGTAACGTTAAACCGCAAAATGCCGGCTTAATTCATATGCATTTGTGTATTGATGTCTATATGTACGTCACAGGCAGACTGCATAAAATTCCATTAAAATGCAGCAATGAAATATATCGCTTGGACCTGCAGTAATGGTGTGATTTGTAAATACTGTAAATAAACTTATTTGAGTTTATTTTTATAAGTCAAGCTATGGAGCTAGCTGTCACTTCGTTCTTCAGCTTCAGCATCATTAGTTCATTAGTACATGCACAGATCTATCAATCTGGAGTTCATTCTAGACGTTAAGTTAGGTGTTTTTGTGATTCAACACATGTTTATTCATTTACGCACATTTTTTTTAATGCACTTTAGAGCAATTTAGAGTCAAAAATACACCTACTGGCATGTTTTTGGGAAGTAGGAGGAAACCAAGGAGCTGAAAGAAATCCAGATGATCAACCATCAACATGAGAAACAGCAATGTGCCAGGACTATTAAAGCAGGTCATTAGTTAAAATTAATTTAAAAAGGAATAAAAAATACTTAGACATGTTATGTCAAATATCAACCCTGGCCAAGCATCACCAAGACATATTCCCAGTTTGTAGTCATGAGGTACTTTGACTGTAATAGGGTTACTATGTATAAACATTGCTTTTATTTCTATAAGAATAGACCAGGTAATATTTTCCAATCTACTACTACCCAGTCGCTGTGACCACAGTAGCCGCAGATTTCTATTCTTGGCTTACAGGAGTAGAACCTAGCTGTTGGAGTCCATACACCTCAAAGTTCAACATGTTCTGCTTGCTGAGATCCATTTCTGCTCACCATGGCTGTAAAGAGTGATTATTTCCTGTCAGCGCAAACCAGTCTGGCCATTCTCCTCTGACCTCACTCATTAATAAGATATTTCTGCCTGCACTATTTCTGCCACTCACTGGATTTGTTTGTTGTTGTTTGTCTCGAAACGCTTGTGTAGGTAAATCCCCCAAAACCAAAAATACCCAAATCAGCCATAATGTCATTAAAGCAGATACAAATACAGATCCACAAAGACAGAGGGAAAGATATGCGAATCTCAGCACCGTAACCCGAGCTCAGGATCGAACCTGGAGTTTTGAGGGCAACAGTGCCACTTATTCCTCCATTATTTACAGGTTAAATGTAAAACTCCAAAAGCAAGTTTATTGCCATTATGCAAATTGTAGGTAACAAGTCATTCAGTGCTACGTTACACAATTAAAATCAAATAAGACAAAGTAAGTAAAACTGTCGTGATCGAGTGCCAGTTTGTGAATAGAGGGCGGAGACGAGAAAGTGAGTGGTAATGTTGATTCTGCACCAGTGGATGATTCTTCGAATGATTTTTCTTGTCCGTTGCAGTGAGCAGAAGAGATGAGAGAAAGGAGGAGATAAAAGACATTCAAAACTTTGTATCTCTCTATGAATGTGTACAGTATGATTTGTATGAACAAGGCTGAAAAGCAAGCTTATGTAATAGTAAAACAGCTCTCTGCGTTGTACCATGCCTATCTCCTGTGTTCTCATTCCCCTGGTAGCTTAGGGAGCGTCACAAAAACACGTATAAGTCGAAAAATATAAACCTAAACAAAATGTGGGAAAAAGTACACAAATTAAAAACAAATTCAATACTGGCAGCACAATGTGTTCTCAGCATGATGGAGTCTTAGAAATGTCTTTGGCTGAGGTTCAATACGGGCCTTTTAAATCTCAAAAAGCCCTGTCCTTGGCAAAGTAGTGCAGAGAGCAAAGCAGTGACACATCTAGTGTAGGTGTAGAAAAAGAGTCAGTTCTTTTCGTGCAAGCGTTGAGATTCCCAGTCAGATCGGTCTAAACTGATCATACAGGCCCTTATTCAGAGATGCAGATTGAGTAAATAATGCCTTCATTATGTCGTGTGCATAATTCACCACCAGTGCACAATGTAAAATAATAAAATGCAAAATAATAGGATCAAGCGCTATTTTTAGACACTGCTGAAGAATGATGGGTGGAAGCCATTTTGTTAAACGAAACCAAATTTGCAGTGATTAATGTGATACTTGCAACTAAGGCAATACAAGCAGCGGTATATTAGCAACCAAATATTTGACTCATATTAGATGTTTATTTCAATGCTTACCGTGTTCTTATTTATATTTTCATACTCAAGTTGTATTTTACGTTATTTTACATTTGACAGCAAAGGGGAAAATACGTGATCTGCTTTCGTTAGTCTTCATTTTCTATTCTTGATTTCCCCCCCAACCAAGCGTTTAATGACAAGTGTGTCTGTTTTAACACAAGTACTCTTGACACTATTGAAAAACCCTGTCTCGGAGGAATGAACCACACACATTTTAATCTTTTTAAAGCCCAGAAAATCAACGTAAGCATGCTCATAACCTGAACATGTGCAACTTTCCCATGCAAAAATATTAAATAATGAATAAACATTGCCGGAACTTTCAGTCACCAATTATGAATACGAAATCGTAGAGTAGTTTATCTAAAGAAATGGACATCTAAGAACTTCTGCCTTGTCAGATTTCATACCCTTATCATGTGTGACCCATTTATCTAGTTAAGAGCTAAGCACTTGCTCTCCTACTTGCATCAGTGATCTATGATGAGCAGCAAATTTACGTAGGATCTGAGAAAGCACAGCCGTGAAATGAACATGAACCAGGTGCTAACATTCTCGCCAGCCGAGCAATGTATTTTATCTTCGAGGAGCACAGCTGGAGGATACTTTACTCATTATTCAATCTGTCCAAGAAGCCCATGAAAATGCTGCGCACTGTATTGGAGGAGAAGTTCACATTCATATATGATGCCAATATGGGAGCTGTTCTCATTTCTACAGTTCTACAGACACAATGCTGAGCTTGGAAAGCATGAATCATGCTTATTGCATCATACGTTCAGAAATAACAAGTGCCCCGGTTTCACATTCTTTCTCCACAATGAGAATTGATGTTTACATAAAGATGTACATATGGATACATGGAGAAATGCATGAAAAGGGAAATCGGATTTGGCAAATTTTGTCGGTCTTGGGCCTTTGCTTTAATGCTTATATAATTTGTGGTGGTTCTAAAAATAAAAATAAATAAATAAATGAATGCAAAATGCAGGTCGATGCAAATAGATTAATTTTACCACATGCAGTGAAATTGACCAGGGGGCAGGCGTCAGTGTGTCAAAGACCTGTTTTTGCCGTTTGAAGAAGCAATAGAACATGCCAGTTTCTGTAAAGCTGCTTTGTGACTATCTCGATTGATAAAAGTGCTGTACAAATAAAATTGAACTGAATTAAAATGACCAACCAACTTTATTCTCTTGATATAAATGCCAGCGTCAAAGGCTCTCAGAAATATTGGTTCACAAATCCATTCATTCATTCACAAGACACCACACAGCCACATACCTTGAGTCACTGATACACCAGGAGGAAACCGGATAACCAAGGTGAGACCATGTGAAAGTATGCACACTCACAAGAGTTCAGGATCATGGGAGAGTGTCATTATTAGACACCATTATCCAGAACAACTCACATTTATACATCTGTGCAGTTGAGGGTTAAGGGCCTTGCTCAAGAGCCAAACAGGCTTTACTCTTATCCAGAACAACTTACGTTTATCTCATTTATCTAACTGCCTTGCTCATGGGCCCATCAGCGGAAGCTTGGTGCTGCTGGGATTTGAGAACTCAACATCTTAACCACTGAGCCTACCACTGCCATACAGTTTTCTTTGTAAACTGAATCCAGAGTAGATAGCTCAGACATATTTGTGAAATTCTCATTTAAATGTTGTATTCTTTGCTTTCCTTGCATGTAATGTCATTTATGAAAGTATTCTAAATCAGCCACAACCCTATGTTGCATTTTTACTGAGGTTTTCGGTAAATCAGCGCCTGGAAAGGTACAAATTTGCTTTTAGGGCAAGCATCATAATCGCTCAGTTTTCAGCACAGAAGATCATTGTGTTTCATGATGAGGTTTGGCTTCTTCCAGGACCGCATGCTTTGACTCAGTTATCTTGGCTGATTGATGGTGAGCACTTTAGTATTCTCACAAGGGGACTGTGAGCACTGGAGAGAAGTGATCTGGAGAGACAAGACTGATGTCTCGTCGTAGTGGATGGATCGACCACTTGTTTATCGACTCCCCTTTCTCACTTTTCAGACATGTAGAGCAGGACAGGGTAATGAAAATATGGCCTTTGACATTACCTATGTTTCTGGCGAGACTATAAACCTCCTATTTATCAGAGGTAAGATAACACTCGAAGATGGCCTCGTTTTACAGCAGAGTACATTGATTTAATCTTAAGCCTTGCTTGTAAATCATCCTGTAATCCTTGGTGCATTATTTCTATGCATGTCTGCACAGCAGGACATTATGGAGTTTTCATATTTGCTTCTCGCTGCGCCCAAATTCTCAGCTGGTGAAGGAGCAAGGCTGCCCAGCATATCAACATTAAATACCGTGACCTTTTGATAACCCATCCATAATGAGTTTTAGCTCACATGGAATATGTTGACAATCACAAATCAGAGATGCTCACACTGAGAGGAATCCTAAATAGTCCAGGAAGTCTGCATATATCCATCTGATGATTGTGTGCCAAATGACTGGAATGAGTCTCATGCTTGTTTTAATTTAGGCCACAGTCCAGTGGAGTTTCTGAGTCCTAATTAAGAAAAACTGCTTACCTACATTTCTACTATCACATGAACAATGGTGTTCATGGCGATCATATGGTAGATGCTGTAGCATGACCAAGTGACTGGTCACTGCTGCATTCTCCTTCTGTCATACAGGGGTCTGGCTCCAGAGTGTCAGGGACTGAATACTTATGCTTGGCTGGGTTAGGTCAAGTGACTTGAGGAGATGAAGATGATGGAGATGATGAATCTTTCTCTCACAAAGCTTTGTAATAGAAAGAATTTGTACATGGCGGTGGGGGTAATGGTGGTTTGGGTGGGTATCTGCACATGAAACACTGGTTGTGTTTAGATAGAAAGTTCTTAATCAATTCTAATGAGTAAACACATATAACGAGCAGTGAGATTACGTCCAGGCAGGCAGATAATTTTTTTTTTTTTTGGCATATTAAATTTTCTATATTCTGACCAAATCCTACCCGCTTTCAAACGAATTCTGACCAAACCCTACCCACTCTTAAAGGAATTCTGATCAACCCCCATACTCCCAGAGAAATCCTGACCAAACCTGTATTCTCCCAAAGAAAGTCTGACCAAACCCTACTCGCCCTTAAAGGAATTCTTATCAACCCCCATACTCCCAGAGAAATCCTGACCAAACCTGTATTCTCCCAATGGAAGTCTGACCAAACCCTACTCGCTCTTAAAGAGATTCTGACCAAACTCTACCCACACATGAAGGAAATTATATCGGACTGCCTGCTCCCACCTGCATGAAAGTCAAAACTCTATGCTTGCTCCCACAACTTTTTTATTTGGTCCCACAGTATCTCATTCCTGATGTACACCTCTAGTCTGAAAGCCAGAAAAAAAAAAAAAAAAAAAAAAAACTTGTCATTTTACTTAAACGTGTTCAGATCCAGTTTATACTATAACTGGATTTGTGGATCTGTCAAAACTGATTTTCTTTTGTCGGTTATATGGTACACAGCATTTCTCAGCATCATGCATAATGTTAGGTCAAGGGAGAACCTCACTGAAGTATCTACAATAACAACAGTAAACATGGCATGTACTGCCCTCTAGTTTTTTCTCTGAGCCCTCTTTGCTAAATGCATTCAGAAGTGTGTCTGGATATTTCACTTATGTAAAACATAATCTAGAATTAAGGCTATGAATTGAATATCAATGTTGGAATACTTTTCAGACATTAAGCACATAAATACTGTATATATTGCATATGAGTTTTTTTATTATTAATACTATTATTATTATTATTATTATTATTATTATCATTAAACCAAAGGTCCTTTCGATAGTTTACAGTTCTTAGATTTGAAAGAGAAGGGGGAACAATCCCAAAGAACCCTCCAGGAGTCGACATTTAACCCTTTTCTCCAAGAAGGTAGAATGCTTGCTGAATATGTCTGGTGAATATCAAATGCTGAGCCAACTTGGCACTGAATTTGCATCCCACATCATTCTGCCTAGAATGCTAGTTTCATGTCAGGTTCACCACCCACCACACTTGCAATTATTTTTAAATCATTGAATATGTTTAGTGCGGCATGTTGGCACAGCAGGTAGCTGTGCCACCTCACTGCTTCAGTGCCCCCGGTTCAATCTTGAGCTCAGGTAACTGTCTGTTACAGTCTGTGTGGAGTATGTTCTCCCTGTGTCTACGTCCTCCACATTTTCCAGTTTCTTTCCACCTCCTGAAATCACGCCAGAAGCTGGAACGGCTAGTCTCAATTTCCACTTGGTGTGAATATGTGTCTGCAATGGACTGGTATACAATCCAGGGGTGTTTCTGCCTCATATCCAATGTTCCTTGGATCGGATCTGTATAAACCATCACCCTGGTCAGGATACAACTCTGACATAAGATGAAATAATGAATGAAAATGTTTACCAAGGGACAATTTTCTTCAGTTATGATGTGACCTCAAACACAAATCTGCCCACATTGATGGTTTAAATGATGATTATTCTTCCATTTAACTAAGTAATACACCAATTATTCACCTTATTCAAATGAATAGACCTTTAGATTGGCCTCAAATGATTGATTATATATCTTGTCTTGGCATTGGTTTGTTCCCCAACCGTGTTCACCGATTTCATTTTACTTTTTGTTTAGTTTATCTATGTATCCCTTGCTGTGTCTTTGTTTTGTTACACTTATCTCTCCCTCATCTCTCTCTCTCTCTCTCTCTCTCTCTCTCTCTCTTTTAGATTAATTCCAAGCCTGCTATCACAGTATTTGACCTTTCCTATAGATCCTTACGTTGATTTCTGGATATACTCCGAATAAAACATCATGCCAAACACCTTCACTTGCCTCTCTTCACCGTGTTATTTTGAATGGAGGGAACATGTTGTATTCAAATTCTGTTACAGGTCAGATTATTATTATTTTTTTCTTTTTTATCACCAGAAAGAAAAGAAGCAAATCAAGTGCAATGAAGGACGTCATAGATTGTACGTAGAATTTTTTTTTTACTCCAGATGCTTCCATCCATGTGCTGCTGTTTTATTTACATACACACAACCCATTTTCACCGGTGTTACCGTGATGCTAACAATCCCCAGTATCCTCAGTTATTAAGCCAAACATCTTGCTGTCAGAGCTACTTACAACTGTTTTTCTAAAAGGCAATATATTTTGAAGTCAGAAACACAGACCATATCAAAGCATTAAACAATAAACAGCCTATTGTGGCTGAAAATCAATAACAACTTATAAGCAACTGTGCAACCACGAGGTTACTGGGGAGTTAACAGGGCATGAAAACCTTTATTTGTAGTCCAGTGAGATGGAAAATTCCTGTGTGAGTCGGGGGAGCTTGTTATTTTTTTTATTTAATTTTTTTAAATTATTGTTACTGCATCTGAAAGTGTCTGTAATGCCATATGGATGTTGTTGTTTCTTCACATTAGAAACTATATAGGTCACTTGCAGGTAATGTTTCATTTCATTCATCTTGAACGATTATACACTTTAATATACAGAGTCGTCTCAAAGCAATTGGGTGGTGACACAATTTTTTGGTTGATTCAATCTCTGTTAATCTTGTTTTTTTTTGTTTTTTTTTTAAATTGGTTTTAATTGGTTAATCTTGTTTTTAATTAATGTTGATTGGTTAATCTTTGGATAGGGCCCAGGTTCCACGCGACCCTGAAGAAAGGTTAAAGTGGTATTGAAAATGGATGGATGGATGGATGGTTAATCTTAAACTAGATTATCTTGGTTTTCCTTTAGTATCTGTCTCATTTATGGTCTTGTTCAGAGCAATGTAATGATATTAAAGGAACAAACAAAATGCGTTATTTATAGGACTATAAGAACTAAGCGGTACTATGAAGGTAAGATAAGATAAGATAATACTTTATTAATCCCCAGATGGAGAAATCAGTGTAAAAGTACAGTAAAATACAGCTTTACTATGAAAAGACTATGCTATTGTGAAGTGTTCTGTCACAGTAAAAAAAAAAAAAAAAGAACCTCATAACCAACTTCTCCACCATCGTTATATAACCCTATATCCCTCATGAAAACATTTCACAGCTCCACTACTTACTGAAGGTAGGTTGCTGCTTCACCTTACAGCATTATGGCGGCCCAAAAAAACCCTCCTCATGCGATTATTACTTATGTATTTTTTTTTTTAAGGTTAAAGAGTAAAAAAAATAAATAAATCTTGAAAGGCCTGGTCAAACATCCAGTCTGAACTCTGAACTTTCAAATAGTTCTGAGACGAGAAGGAAGTGAAAGCGTTTTCAAACCAGAAGGGTTTCAGCAGGCAGAAAAAGGCTGAGCCGATAATTCAAGCACAGGGTTTAGGCCAAACACCGACCATGCATATTATTCTCATTTGGAATTCAGTTTAACTTCAGTTCACTTCTGTGGTGCTTTCACATGTACAATGTATAGTCCATTTAAATGGAACCCTGGTGTGTTCTTCACCTCGACGTGGTTCTTTATACAGGTGAGAACACGAGCGTCTGAGTGAGGTGATCTCGGTCCGCTTCCATGTGAACTCTAGTGAGAGAGTGATTCGATTCTGAATCGACTTGACCGAAGGAAGTGACATGCCATCTGTTTTGGGTTACAGCATTTAATTATTATTATTTTTTTGGTAGATTTGAGCTGCTAAACTGAGCCACGAGGTGCAAACTGAGCTAAAAGACTGAGCCGTAGAACTGCGGAAATGAGCTGGAGCAATGAAGAAGAAGAGAAAATAAACATTTCTACATTGATGTTAGACAGAAAATATTTTAAAATAGTCATTTGTATAATAATCTAATTTGTTGAGTACCAGCTCCATGTTCTCCCTGGTTGGGTGATTGTTTTCGTTTTTTTATTTCTATACACACTTTGTTTACATTTTTTTTTCCTTTGCTATATTTCTATTCGATGACCAAAACCGGATAAGTTCGTTTTACTCAAAAAATAACTGAGGAAACTAATTACCTCAAAAATTTTAAGGTGATAAATCAATTTCTTTAAGCTGGATACACTTTAATATAGCAAGTTGGAGTTAAATTTGTGGTTATATTTGAGTGTATTTGGCGTAGAGAAATTGATTCATCAACGTAAAAATTTTGCGGTAATTATTTTCCTCAAATTTTTGGAGTTACTTATCCGGTTTCACAGTGCAGAAGTGTATTACAAGTACATTTGAATCTCTACATGCCTCTCAGCTTATCATTATTTTGCTCTTTGGTTCATTTACATATGTGGAGCGTGCACGCAAAGTAAACCCATTAGCGAACAATCCAAAATGGACTCAAAGCTGTGAAAGCATTTTTCAAAAATGTTTATATATTTTAGATTCAGTATTACTTCTGGCACTGTTTTGTGTGGGCTTTGTAGAGAAGATTATTTAGGTATAATTTTCTTTTTAGTGATCTGTATAATGGGCCGTGATTGCTATACGTGTCTCACTTGCTACTCGATCTTCTCTCTCCTGCTTTTTTATTTATTCATTTAAAATTCTGTCTGTGTATGGACATTCCCTGCCTATGTCTAGTCTGTTGTTCCAGCTCTTGGCATCGTGTCCGCGTTCCATTTATGTGTTTATTCCTGCGAGTCTTCTGCAAATCACTGAGAGATTGTTTCCAAACCTTCCCTTGTCTCTGGAGTCCTCGCTATTTCGGACAATATTGTTCCGCCTAATATAGACATAAATGCTGCGGAATTAAGAATGGCATTCTGAAGTATAACCTCTTAATAGCTGATGCATTTCATATTCAGTGTGCTGGATATTTATGAGGCGGATAGGGAAAACCTGTCAAATGTCACTGTGGCTGAAGAGATGAAAAAAAAAAAGATGAAAAATTGCTTTCAGAGCAAAATTAAGGCCAGTAATGTACTTAAATATATATATATATTTTTAATGAAAATGGCTTGGAACTCATCATGCGAAGATCATGTTGTGTAAGCAGCCAGTTTAACAAAATCAGAAGTACATCGTTGCTAGCTTGACAGTGAATGTACAGACAAAAGTGTTTGTTTTATTTTGCTTTTTAAAAAATATATATTTTAATGACCTAGTAAAAAAGCCGTAACCGAAACGAGTGAATGACTCAGCGATTATTTCCGCGCCAATGTTATCACGGCGATAATTGGAGTGAAGAGTTGATGTTGAGGCTTGTGTTGTGCCACGAGTGACTTTTACCTCAGGTGATGAGACAGGGATGTGGATGCTGCTGATAATCAGAGTGAGAACTCATTTCCTGTTCTAATCTTAAATAACTGAAATGACTTCATGTCGTTGTTCTCCCCGTGCTGCGGGGGTTTCCTCCGGGTACTCCGGTTTCCTCCCCCAGTCCAAAGACATGCATGGTAGGCTGATTGGCGTGTCTAGATTGTCCATAATGTATGAATGGGTCTGAGTGTGTATGTGATTGTGCCCTGTGATGGACGGACACCCTGTCCAGGGTGTACCCCGCCTTGTGCCCAATGCCTCCTGGGATAGGCTCCAGGTTACCCTGAAGAAGGAATGAGCGGTTGAAGATGGATGGATGGACTTCATGTCGTTTTCCATCAGTAGATTAGGTTATAGATGTGGATGCACTGTAGATACAGCGTTCTAACGTGGAACTGGAATGACATGTTTAAATATGATTTTCTCTTGCTAGAATTGTATAGCTGATCGAGATACACGCTAAAGAAACACATATTTCATAAATATCAAAATATGATTAGAACACACCTTAAGAAATTAGATATAATGTGTACATATCATTTGAACTGGTCTTAATTGTTTTACTCTATTTCTGTCAAAGATTCCCCTTCCTGGTTGTGGTCATGTGAGGAGTTTTCCCAGACCTCAACACTCACCTTCTAGCTGGATGTTTAACAGTATTTGAATCTGCAACTTCAAATATAAAATGTAATATAAAAATCCAGAGATCATTTTTGGATATCAGTGACATATCCAGTGTATGAGAGAGTCCTACAGCGACAGACCGACAGAGAGAAACACTAAACCTGCCTTTTGTAGCCTGTTATTTTGGAGGTTGACGAGTGCATCGGAAATAGTGCTTGTAAATCTATAGGTGTGATTAACCTGCGCTCCATGTTGTCTCCGGTGTCAAGGCAGTGACGACATGATACGGGCTTTGTCTGCTCTTTAGCATGCAAAAATGTGCCTCGGAAGGGAATCAATTGACTAAATGAGGAGCAGCAGGGAGTAAAAGCTGGGTTTACAACACTGACTTGTGCTCAGTATAATAATCTACAATAAAGATTTTTATTTTATTGAATTTTTTTTGTTTGGGGGGGGGCATTATGTAGCATTTAAATGAATGTAGTCTCTTGATTCATATAACATTATAATAATTATTATTGTGTGTGTGTGTGTGTGTGTGTGTGTGTTCCCAGAATAGCTGCCTTCCTACCCTTTTCTAGCATAATTAAGTTCTATGCTCAGGTGCGTATGTATTAAACCCAGTGATTTCCCTCTGTACTTTGCATTAATATAGATCACTGAACATTTATTGAATCTAAAGATAATAAATGTATGCAGTTTCAGACACATGAGACATCATTATTAGCTTATGGCAATACAAATCTGATTCAAAAGTTCCATTTATATCACTGTGAGTTGCACTTCTCGAAACATCTATGCCAATGAAACACAGAGTGCCTTTAATTGCGTTAAACGATTCAAGTTTGGCATCTTTTAGCACCTTATTATAACTAAAACGTGAGTCATTTGCCATCAGCCCACTTAACGTGCTTGGTCCTAATAATTCCGCAATGCACTTACAATTAAAGTTAGACTAATCTGAAAGTCTTATTTGTAATGAGAGTAACGTTGCATTACAGGGTGTAATCATTATGCAAATATCCGTATATACAGTATAGTAGTACACAGACTGGAATATATAACAAGCTCAGCGGGTTTTATAGCCTTTAAGAAAGGAAATATAGGAAATATGGCAGCCTCTTCAGAGGACCATTACCGAGTCAGTGATTGTGAGGCAGAGGAAAGACTTTATTACATATTCCCCGGATACAACACAAAGCATCTCCATAATCTTCACCTCTGAGTGGCACAATGAACCGACCCATTTTCAATCATTTCTCGTGTGGCTCTATGCAAAACAGGCCATAGAAAGAATGCATTTCAGAGGAGAGCTAAAGCACATTACTGCACATGCAGCGGTCGTTCCTCACGCCGATTTTCCCGACACCGGAGAGGTGAATTGCTTGTGTTCAGTCAGTCTGGGAAGACAGGGGGTGGAGGAGAAAGCAGATGTTTCTTACATTGCTACACAGAAGTACTGGAGAAGATGTATAGCACTACATTTTGTGGAGTTTCTTTTGAGTAATGTTTTTGTTTGCTAACGGTGTGGTGATACTGAATATCCTGAAATAGTATTACAATTAACCTTCTGCTGTACAAATCTAGAAAATAAGTCAGGATCATTTTATTTCTATGAAGCCTATATTCATAAATCGTTATATTTGTTATAATTTATGGATTTTTTATATGGATTGGTTATACTGCTCTAATAATGTCTGATACTTTTTAAAAGCCTCTATTTTATTTGATTTTTTCTTTGTTTGACATCTACTTAACCTACTAATATTTGGCACAATTCCATTTTATATATATATATATATATATATATATATACTTTTTTCAATTCTTACTTTTGATGACAAGAGTACTTGAACTTTTTTTACTTAGACTTTTTTTTATTGAATTTAGGACATATAAAAAAAATAATGGAAAGTGTGCTTAGAATGCATTTCTTAGGATTTTCAAATCGTGTAAATGTTTCTCAAAATTATGACAGTATCTAATCATCGTATGTTTCTTAAACTGACCTCAAATTACCATATTAAAGTGGGTTGTATTTGAGATATTTCTCACTGATTGATACTTCCAACAGCACTGATGTTAGGTTTTCTTTACACTTATGTTTATTTCTCCTGCTACTAAGTAACTGTGACAGTCTCATTGATGTATTTTTGTTTCTTATTCCTGTCACAAATTCTCCCTTCCAGTACGAAGCATGGCTCCCAGCATAGCAAGAACTGCTTTCTATTGTTCCCAGTATCGGTGTGCTTTTATTTATGCTTTGATATGTGCTTTTGTTTTGGTTTTACTTATGACTCCACCCCCATCCTGCCACTGGTTTATTACCCTATTGTGTTTACCTGTTCTGTGTTCAGTCCTTAGTTAAACTGCCTATTTATTCCCTTGTTGTTTCTACTTCTCTTTGTGAAGTCTTGCCAATTGTTTTCTGAGTCTTATTTCCTCTTCCTGTTTTCTGAGACATGTATTTTATTGTTTTTTGTTTTTTTGTTTTTTTTATGGATCCTCCTTCTTTGATGTCGCCATCCTGCTTACTGGCCACATCCCAAACTGGACACTACTGAACTGAATACTCTAGTTTGTCATTACACCGTTGGTGTCATTACTATTTAGGCATACAGCTTAGTGTGCATTATGCAATTTGGGAGCAATTTCCTCCCAGGACTTGACTCTAGCAGATGTGAGAAGTGGGGAAAAACATGACATGTTCTTTCACAGGCAGCTTGAAAGAGCAGTTCCAAAAGATTACACCCAACATCATTAAGTAAGGTGTTACCAGATATTCTGTCAGTTTCCATGGTATTTACCACTATGTTCACTGAAACACTTTGTAAGCAAATAGCATGGTAGTGTGAAGGCCATCATATTGGGTTGTATGGCTATTACGCATATGTAAATTCTCTGGCGAACGATATGAGATGATATTTCTCCAGTTCCTTCTTCAGTTGTTTTAGCATTTGATTGAAAACTGTGGTTCATTACACATGCAGAAATGGGCTGAAAACTATTAATTCAGTGAACAGCCATTTGCATTAGTTTTCACAACAATTAGAGGACTTTCTAGGACAAAATGCCTTGAAGCTAACTTGCAGTGTATTTCAATAGTTGTAGGGAAAATATGGAGCAGTGATAACACTGCTGACAGACATTACAAGTGGGTTGCCAGATAGCTTCAAGGAATTTAGTCCCAGCGAGTCATGAAAACGATTTGAATGGCTATCTGCTGCAGATATGAACTCTGAAATCCGTGTGAATACAAGCGGTAAACTGTATTCTGAGGTTTACACATCAAATGTGGTCATTCTTCACGTTAATAGTCTGGCAAAGCTTGTATACCTAATGAAGGGAGTCAATGTAGGCATACGTAAGAATTACACCATAATAAACCCTGTATGTAAAGAAATGGAGCGTATAGTACTGTATTGCTAAAATGGGTTTGATTTTGTCGATAAAAGCAGTTTCATCTTTAATCCTTTTAGAAGCTATGTAATGTCAGTCTACAGGCTGAATTTCTCGGAAAAGACTCTCACAATGCATCAGTATGTGAAAAAAAAAAAAATCAAATCTGACCATAGTTGAGCAATTGTTTTTAAACATGAACCATTGCAGCTTCTAAAGTAGATCATTTATTCTTATTGTTTCTTTAGTTACGACTAATTCACAGGGACTTTTACCAGATGTTGCATATAAACTACTAATATTTGGACTAAAAACATGCTGTTATATATATATATATATATATATATATATATATATATATATATTTTTTTTTTTTTTTTTTTGTAACATTTATGTAAAATTTACGGAAGGAGTCTCCGGTGTCAGAGCTTTTTTGCAAGTTTTCCACTTCAGATTGAAAGAGTTTATGCTTTGTAGTTTCTCAGTAACATTACAAGCTTCACATTTTCGTGAGCTATGAAATGTAGGAAAATGAAGTGGATAACGGCTTTGAATGATTACACATGTACATAAAAGGTTTCAGAATCTAATAAAACCTCAGGAGTATAAATACACTGGGCAGAGCTGGAACAGGAAGAAGAAGAGAAAAAAAAACAGGAAGAGGATCCTATGACACTCTTTCATTTTTTCCCCTAATTATCCGACCAGTTTCTTACACCTCTGAGAGATACATTTACCAGGACAATGTCTTACGGTGCTCTCGTTATTACATTAAAAAATTGTAAATGCTATGAATCCATCTGAATTTGTATTCTTAGACCTGGCTAATTCTTTTCCCAACCTGCTTTAGGGAATATATTTTAGAATAATCAATATAATGTAATTTGCATGGAAAGAGGTTTGACTTGGTGTGTTTTTGTGTGTGGCACAGTTCATACCCAGAATGTTTTCAGTGTTACATCATGTACATTGATTAAAAAGCCCTGGAGCACTTAAAGCAAGAATAAATGAGCCAAAACTGTCTGTATGAACTGTTGTAGTATGAAATTAAGAGTTCTCCTTCATACGCTACTGGCTCATCGCCAACACGGATTTGAGATTTTGGTCAGTGGCAAATATATTCTTTGTGGTATATGGTATAAATTCAAACGGAGTGATTTATGACAGTTGCAATACTACGAATTGTTTACATTAGACGGAAATGTTTGGTAGATAATATTAGAAAATAAAATGGATGTGCTGGATCAAGTGCTATTTTATAAACTGCTGAAAAATGTGGCTGGAAGCCGTATTGTTAAATATACTAAAGTCCTTGCTTTTAAAGGTGATGGTCTATACATTATTGAAAAATCCGTCTTTGATGCTCCAACACAAGAATTATCTGGCATCCATTAAGGTCAGAAAGTCAACTTAAGCAGGCACATAACCGAACACTGAATTGGAGGAACTTTCCACCACATAAATATTGACATCACATTTGTACGTAATTTGCCAACGTTGAATACATCCCATAGACCATAACACTACAGTGCTTGTTGATGACATCACGGTGGCTGATCAGATTTTACAATACTATAATTCTTTCTCTCTGTCTCTCTCTTCATCAATGAGACATACTGTATTTTCTGCCATGCTCTCCTCCATGTGCAAGTTCTGAATCTCTTTTATATTCTTATGTTAGTTAGATGTGGACTTCCTGCTTCGATTTTGACCACTGGTTTTCAACACTGGAGTCCAATTTCAGAGACTGAAGTGGTCATAAAATCATCCAAATATTGATTTTGTATCCCTCAGCCATTTCAGTATTGATTTAGCTGTATGGTTAGGGTCAGATCTGTCTATAGCTAAATACCTCCTGTCAGAGATAACCAGATTCTGGTTAATACATCTTTACAACAGCTCAAGAACCAGTAAGGCCATTATGCTCCAGCGTTCTCTTCCTGGCCAACTGTCAACTGTTGCAGACTTTTCAAATGGTGCTGTGCTTGTGCTATGCTTTATTATATCACAGTGGGCTGAAAGGGAAATCGCAGGTTTATACTAGCGCTTTCTGCTTCTAATGCTTCTTAAGGTTTCTGTAAGGATTAACATTTATTCATAATCCTTTGTAACAGGTAGGAATTTTTCCACCATGGGAAAATGTTCAGGAAAGAGGAATTTGCACTTCTCTGTTTCTCGATAACGTGAACTGCATTTTTTTTACAGAGAGAAAAAACAAACAAACCATGGGCTGGTGATGGAATAACTTGTTTTGCAGCAGAATGGACAGAAAGTATGGGAAAGTATGTTTTTTATGTTTTATTTCATTTTAACAGAAAAGGAAATCCATTGGCAAATTACTGTGGTATAAAAAGAGTAAACAATTTCAGGATGTACTGTTATATAAAAAAATTATAATAAAAAAAAAATCAACATATTTGTAGTAATATCACCCTGTCTCTTATTATTTTTCAATAATAGCAATTGCCAAAATGTTAGATTTCTGAATCTTGCACTTTGCCAATCTCAATAAGCTTGGTTATTATTGAATTTTTTATCAAACTTGTGTGTAAATGTCCATCCATCCATCTTCTATACCACTTTATCCTTTTCAGGGTCATGGGGAAACCTCGAGCCTATCCCAGGGTGCATCGGACCCTGTGTAAATGTTTTCATCATAAAACCAACTAAAAGTTTCCACCCGTGTCAGTAGCAACATGGTAAATGGTAAATGTGCACTTATATAGCGCTTTTATACACTGTGTCTCATTCATCCATTCACACACACACTCACACCAATGGTAGCAGAGCTGCCATGCAAGGCACTAGCTTGCCATTGGGAGCAACTTGGGGTTCAGTGTCTTGCCCGAGGACACTTCGGCATGTGGAGTCACCCGGGCCGGGAATCGAACCTCCAACCCTACGATTAGTGGACAACCCGCTCTACCAACTGCGCCGCAGCTGCCGCCATTTTTTATTTAGAGACGCCCACAAAACTCCATAAAAGGCGACATTGAAAAATAACAAGATGGCAACTGAATGTTGAAAGAGTCCCTCGTAAGTATGGCATTTACTAAACCTTTCAGTAATGCAGCTCAGTTTTTGTAGTGTCGGCTTCCATAGATACACACTAACTATCAACTCTTGTATTCTAGGGCGCCATTACTTTTGTCCTGTTTGAATGGCTTGTGTTATGTATCTTAAATTAGGGAGTTTCACAAAATGATCAACGGAAATAAATAAGCGTTTTAAACTTGACAGAGTGATCCATAATTAAAATGACAATAACTCAGGACAGATATACGTCTTCACGGCAACCATATCAATTGTCCTGATATGCAAATTTACTCAAACTCAATGGATACCGCTGTTCTTAAGTACAAAATAGATTTTCATGAATGACACATTTCTTGTGTAAGTGCCCCTGTGAAGGATTTACGAATACATCCGTGCATATCCAGCTCGACAAATGAGACCCATTGCATGTAACAGAGTCATGAATCAGTGTCACATGGCCACAGTGTCACTTAGCGAGCTCCTCCTATGGGCTGTAGCAGTTTATGAGTTCCCACCTGCGTATAACACTCAGTGGCACCCGGACACATTAATAATAAACCAGACGTCAGCCGGAATCACTCACACGGTTTTCTTATTCACAGCCATAATGAATTAATGCTGAGATGATGCAAGCACAACTACACTGACCTGTCTCCAAGGTTGAGCCTTTCATAAAAAATCCATAAATAAATTGTCCTGTCCCTCTTGTAGGCTGAGCCTGCCACAGAAAAAAGCCCGGTAAGTGAAAGTAATTTGTCTCTTTCCAGTCGTGCAGGATCCCCCTACATGAATTAAATCTTAATTGAATATTGATTTGTTTGGTTTACTGTATTTTAGTGTCAATTAAATGAAATGTTTTTGCACAGAAATGTAACAGCGCCCGAGGTCTCCAGGTTCTCAAATGCAGCATCAAAGAGATTTTTTTTTTCCCCCCTTTCCTTCAGTGAAGAATGTAACGTCAGCCTACACATGCATTGGTGAATGGTGCTTGGACGGTTTGTGAATAAAACAAATCCTTGGGCTTATACATCCTGTTAGCTTGTCAAACATTTGCCTCAATCATAGTTTAAACTCTGATAACCTTGCACTTGGATGACAGCATTTCACGTCCCTGAATGTGAGGATGTGAGTGGATGCCAGCTCAGACTGGCACTGCTCGCTGTGTGGACCCACGTGTGAAGGACTGGGGTTTAAATTAGAGCTTATGCATGGACGAACCCCCCACCCCCCAGCCCCCCACCCCCACTTTCAAATCTGTCTATGTGCCTTTCAACAAGCTTCCATGTTGTTCAAATCCTCCCATATTTGAAGACACGTACTAGGCTGTGTGCGTTTGTGTGTGTGTGTGTGTGTGTGGGGGGTTCTGGTTAATGCAGCACTAGAGGCTTTTAAAATATTTACGCTTAGGATATTCCATATCAATAATTAAGAGGTTGTGATCTAAAACACAGTGTGTGTCGTATGTAAAAGACCTAAAACGCTGACTCTAAATTTAGCTTCACTTCAAGCGCAGAGCGTTTGGAGGATTTGTTTTTCTGTTCCGGTATCATATAGTTAATCATACAACCACCAGCTGTAAGATATTTAAGAAAAGAAAAGAATCGATTTGTCATCCGTCTGTACTGTTTTTTTATTCAACTTCAAGGAAGGGTGGTGTTCTTCTGATGTTGTAGAAGATGTCGTCCATCTGCCATAGCATTCGATGTGTTGTGTGTTCTGGTCTGAGATGCTTTTCTGCTCGACACAGTTGTAAAGAGTAATTATTGAGTTACTGTTGCCTTCCAGTCAGCTCACGCCAGTCTGCCCATTCTCCTCTGACCTCTCTAATCAGCAAAGCGTTTCCACCTGGGATGTTTTCTTGTGATTTGTCCGATCTCATCCGGAAAGGGCTGGTGTGGGTGCTCACCTTATAGTCTATTGAAATGCAAGACCAGCTGATTAAACAGGTGGGGCTCCTGCTGGACTGGCATGAAAACCTCCGTCCACACCGTCCCATTGTGGATAAGATCGGACAACCTCGGTGTAAACTCTAAAGACTGTCATGTGTGAAAATCTCAGCAGGTCAGCAGTTTCATAAATATTCAAATCAGCCGTCCCGACATTATCGCTCACCAGTTTCGTTTCTGTTTTACCTTTCATATAGTTCGACGAGAGCATTCCACCACAAGTTCTTACCAAATGTCTTTCTACTTTGATTGTTCCTCTTCAAACGTTATTGAATTAATTATTTTCGAAGTCAGTCCGATTTTTTTTTCGATAACAATTTACAGTATGGTTCCTTAATTAATGCATAAGTACTTACTAACTAAACTGTAACTATTGAGGGGTTACTGACCACTATATTACTCATTACTGAGAATTATTACCAGAATAAATGACTATGTATTGCTATAATTAAATTACTGTGTTAACATTTTTCAAGGGTTCCTTAATTAATGATGAAGTACATACTTAGTTGCAAAATGGTCCATGCTATTGCGTTCCCCATATTAATGTATGGGTGTGAAAGCTGGACCCTGAAAAAAGCTGACCGAAAGAGGATTGATGCTTTCGAGCTATGGTGCTGGAGAAGACTGTTACGGATACCATGGACAGCTAAGGTCACCAATGAAGAGGTTCTGGAGCGCATCAAGCCGGAATGTGCGCTTGAGGGAAAGATCACCAGACTTATTTTGGTCATGTGATGCGACCAGATTCACTGGAGAAAGCAACGATGCTTGGAATGGTCAGTGGAACAAGAAGACGAGGCCGCCAAGGAATGCGGATAAAAACTGGATAAAAAGTCATAATGGTTTTGAAAGCACATTAATTACTAAATTATTACACATTTGTCAATATAGTCGAGTTCTAAAATCGCAATGTTTGAGTCAGTAATAATGGTAGGGCATGAATAATGGAAGTAAAGTGTTATTTTTAAGCTGCAGTATTCTGGGGGAATAAAAATACGAGCCAGCTCATAATTGCAAATTTTGCAAACAAATTAGATTTCTCTTAAAGGTTGCACGAGGAAGCAATAAAAAATTTAGTTCATCAGGGAAAATAGACAAGAAATCAATTACTGCCATCGCTGGAAGCTCATTCTGAGGTGGACAAAGTCAAGCTGCTACTAAAGTTTCTTTATTGAAAGAGTTTTGTTTTGTTGTTCTGCAATGTGAGCCCTCTGGGTAGTTTTCTTTGAGCATGTGCCGCGTTAATAACACTTAGATTGTGCCTTCAATTTAGGAAATGAGGCTTTATTTCAGAATCTTACCACATTACCATGAATATTCATGCAAAACATATTGTAAACAGTACACTACAAAAGAATGTTGTCTTAGCAAGGGAAAATATGGCCAGGTTTGTGTAATATATCTCACACAGTGATGATATGATAAAAGAAATACAAGATTATTAAGTCTAATTCAATCCTAAATTTGCAACAAAATGCTGGCAATGAGCAAAATTATCGCACCCACTAGAATGATCTTTTTTTTTTTTTTAATTAGAAATAAATAGGCTTAATCTCATAATGAGAATGTGTTTTGTAGTGTTGTAAGATTTTACATGAACCCTACATCATGGAAAATGGAAAATGTCATATGCTATGACAAGTCGCTGTGACGTTTAACGCCCGTTGATATACGATTGTGCTATTACCAATACCAGTGATTATTATGACAGCTGGCATTATCATTGATCCCATTACAGCTTATGTCAGATGTTAATTATTGCTAGGTGTACTATCAGGTGGCGTTTACACGACAACATTTTCAATTGAAAACGGAAAACTTTTTCTGTGGTTCGTCTGTTCATTTACACGACAACGGCGTTTTGGAGCCTGAACACGCAAACTTTTGAAAACGTTTTTCAAAGTGCAAGTTTTTTGAAAACGATGACGTCATGCGCATGTGTATTGCGTGTTCAGTCTATAGGCATGCGTGCAAGTACTTTGAAACAACACGTGAGGCATTCGAAACTACAATGACTACAACACTGTGTTTGTGCTGCTCTAGATTTTGAGTTTATGGACGCTTCTCCAGCAAAGTGGAGATTTACTGCATCACTACTATGACTAGCAGAGACAAATTCGTTACATATGTCAAATTTCCATCCCCCATATACACAGATGGATGGCATTCAAATTCTTTGTTGTTTACATTAGTTTTCTGATTATTATTCTTATTCCGCTATTGAGTCTATGGCAGCCCATAGAAGTGCTTGCAAGAAAGTTATGAAATTTGGCACACAGATAGAGGAACGTCTGATGTGTTAATTCCGCAAATTTAACCCCTCTGACTCAATCCCTCTAGCGCCATCAACGGTCAAAATTTGCACTCACGTTTATGTTAATAACTTTTGAACTGTGAGTCCTAGAAACAAAATGATTTTTTTTCCCTGCATGATAACCATCATGCCCAGATGGTACCTGAGCAGTTTCAGAACAGCCCCACATACTGGAAATTTCAAAAACGTCTTCTAAGAAGTTTACATTTTCTAACCCCTCATACACTTTCATCGGACTTGTCCAAACGCTTCTTTTGCTGCTCATGGTTGTGATAATTGGCCAGTATTGCTGCTTGCAGTTACAGTATATTTATGTTTGTAATTTTCTATTTTGGATTAAATCTATCCTTTTATTGCTAATAAAATATAGAAAGCACGCTGTCTGCCAGTGTTTCACTATTTAATTTGTATTTGCCGATTTTGTTCCATTATGGTACAATGATCAATTATTAGTACTTAAAGATATACTACTTATTTATTTTTATTTTTTCAGTATTTAAAAATGGATTAGCTTTGTTAACAGAATTCTGACCTGGAGCACAAGAAAAGCTAAAATCTGAGGTTGAAGACAGAAAAAACAAAAAAAAACTTTATGCACATTAATGTACATTAAATGATAATACATTACGGATGTCACAGGGATGTCGCGCTAGTTTTCACAATTCCTTATGACAATGAATAATCTTCCAAATCTAACTATCAAGATTCTAAGTAACTTAGAATCCAGAAAGCCCAAAACTATTTGTATTTGTTTATAGGCAGTCATGCCCGGATCAATATGGTTGACGTACGTAGGCCTGTAATGTTTCTTTAGAAAGTGACATCACCAACTACTGGACTAACATGCAACGTTTAGAGTCGCTTTCATGGATCCGTATGAATGGGGATCGTTTTGACAAGGTTGTCGTCTGTACGCTAAGATAAAGATTGCAGTGCAAACTGTGACTTATACAGTGTGCTCATTAACCTCCGCCGAGAATCAGGTGCAGAATAACATGTGACTTGGTGAAGTGGCCGATGGGAATTGTAGTCTTTATTTCCCTACAATTGACTGCCTAATTGCGTGGGATATATCTGTTACTTTGAATAATCAGAATTCCCAACAACGGTAGCCATGTTGGAATATAACCATGAAAATGAGCACAAAAAGCATCCTTCATGATCCTCCCTTTTGTATATTACTGTATATAAGAAAGGAATAGAACATTTCGTGGCATGCTGTTATTGGAAAATAATCAATGGCAGGGAGGTGTGATGCAATCTAATGTGAAGTAGAGTTACTGTCCACACAACAAAGGTGATGACCTGAAGTGTTGTATTCTTTTATTTATTAAAAAAAAAACGTTTGAACTATTTTAGTTTGATTTTATATTGGGGAACATCCATTAAACAAGTTAGTTCTCTTACCAGTCTCTCTTTTTCTTAATAAAAAACATGTTAGAAGTGTTCCTCAACCCTAAGAACTTTCCAGGGTCATACTAGTGTACAGTATCTGTGTTGGCTGTGGCTCAGGTGGTAGAGCGGGTTGTCCACCGGCGGTTCAATTCCCAGCCCACATGCCTCCACATGCTGAAGTGTCCTTGGGCAAGACACTGAACCCCAAGTTTTCCCAATGGCAGGCTAGCATCTTCCATGGCAATTGGTGTGTGTGTACGTGGAGACCATTTACCATAAAACTTTAAGGAATACTTTTGAGACTGAAGAAATCATTATAAGTTGCATTTTCAGTTGAATTTGGGGAAACCACTTTTAAGCATTTGTTGTGTTGAACTATTTCAATCACTTTTGTTTGATTTGTTCACTGCAAATAGCAGAAAGTCTGTCAATTTTGACAATAAACCTAATTTGCACTGGGGAATGAATAATTTGATTGCAACTGTATTTATATCCAAAGGGCGTAACGCTGTTTGAATGAAAGTAATCATTTGGTAACTGCCAGGTTTCCATGAGGAACAACATATCCAATTGTGTATCAGTAATTAAATCATGGAGCAAGGATGCTTTTTCTGTCAATGAACGGCAGTTCAGAAGCGCAAAGTTTTGGGACCGACCAGATGCTACTTTAATATCATAGCAGTGAGAAGCCAGCCTGGCCATGACCCGTAATGAAGCAATGTTTCTCAAAGACGCGAAGATGAAGTCCTGTGAATGACGAATCTACTGGTCCAGCTAGATGGAATACAGTGCAGAGAGGTGCAATTCTCATCACGCAGATGGAAGGTGAGATGGAGAGTGACAAAGTTACTGGAGAATCCCAATGGATGGAAAATGGGATAACATCTCCGTAGGACAAGCAGCATTCCAAAAAAGCGAAATAAACTCAAACAAAAGAAGAACCTCTCAAGTAATCACACTCAATTACTAATCACTAATCTCTAACCTCTTCATCTTAAACACAGATTTGTTTTAGTTTGGTTATTTCTTCGTCTTGTTTGTTCTTTTCAGCTTGCATTTCCAAGCCTTTTTGCCAGTATTGATCGTCTGTGTAATACTTTTGTTTTCTCTGGTTTTTGCTATTTGGATTTCCCTTTGTAATTTTCAATAATAATTTGTTGTTTTTTGAACTCACCCTGGTTATTTTAATTAGCTTTTTTTTTTTCTCCATCGTTTGCTTTGACTAGTTCTTTTTTTTTTTTTTTTGGTTTTTGTTTTGTTTTTTTTTTTTTCTAATGTTTGAATCTTGCTCATGTTTTCGGCCCTTCGTATCAGTTCAAACAACGAACAACGCATGCATTTAATAGCCTTATAATTCATATACTAACTATAACCATACAACCATTGTGTGGGTCAGTAAACGCTGAACGTTTCATAAAAAAAAAATAGGGTGTAAAAAGAAGAAGAGTAGGACATTAAAAAGTGATTTTAATGTAGATATTTTATATCGTGTTTAGAGTAGGTGCATAAGATTATATGAGCATCTACTGAATTAGATTTGAATAGACTTACTCATTAACAAATAAAAATAGTAATAAAAAATCCATATAAATATTAAGCTGAGAGAAAAAACGATTTGGAAAGACTGATTAATGTATTAAATGCATTTATTTATTTTTTTGGCCTAAGCATTGTCCAGTATTTGTTACATTTGGATACTGTATGTTCACCATCAAGGGTAATGTTCCCATTACTATTATGACTCTTCAAAAAAACTCACCCTAGAGCCAGGCTTATGTGAAATCCCTGGTGTGTGATGATGAGGGTCAGTCAGAAGATCATCTAATAGCCACCCAGCACACTTGCTTGACCTGACAGTGTGTCACATACTATTGAGAATCACACCTTTGCTTATCACACATCCTCATTGCCTCTGTATTAATCAAATGACTGGTAGAGAGGGGAATCTTCAAGCTAGCGACTAATAAAATGTCACCGTGACTTGAACGGAGGTGAAAATTCAGAGAGAGATGAGATCTGAAGGGAAGTGTAAGGATTAATTCAACTCACAGTAATTCACTTGTTCAAGATCAATTAATAGATGCGGGTTATGTGAATGTGTTCAGTCTGCTGTCCTGAGTTGTATTCGTTTCACTGGATCTCCATGTAAATTCAAGATCTTAAACAGTTTTTTTTTTCTATATTTTGGGATCTGTAATGTCATTTCCTGACAAAATCATAGTGACTTATTGCAGTGGGAGCTCAGGGGTTAAGACACTGGTCTGAGTTCAAATCCAACCAAGCTGCCAATGCTGAGCCTGTACGTCGCTCTGGATAAGGGCGTCTGCCTAAAATGCCATAAATGTAAAATGTAAATTGTATGTTCACACCTGGTAATCAGTTTCCAAGTCCAAATCAGAGTAGAATTGATTGTTTTGCTTCATTTGCAGTTGGGTTTTGTTCGGTTTCACATTGCAAATAATTCAACCAAGCATAAGAGAAAAAGCTCTGTGCTTTGGCTCATTTTAGCAACTTACATCTACAAAATAAATGCTGCAACCTCACACACACAGCATGCTTGGTTCACTTCCTGCAGCTGGGTCAATTCAGAGTCAAATCGTTTTATCACTGCAGTAGTACTGCAGTGGAACTGGACCGAGACCACCTCACTTAGATACTCTTGGACCAGTTGTTTTGGTCCGATTGCTCTTTTCACCTGCCTAAAGAACTACACAACGGAAACACACACCATACTCCATAAAGATAAAAATTGCTTTATTTAAAATCAGAAAGTAGCCTTTTGACTTATCATTCAATTCTGAAGCTTATTATTGATTATTCAGTATAATATTCTGGCAGTGGTGGCTCAACAGTTAAAGCTCTGGGTTAATGCTTAGGGGGTCAAGGGGTCAAGCCTCAGAAAGGCCAAGATGTCATTGTTTGGCCCTTGAGCAAAGCCTTTAACCCTTGTTGCTCCAAGTGTGCCTTATCATGGCTGACTTCACATATCCTAACAAGCTGGGATATGTGAAGAAAATGGTAAATGGTCTGCACATATATAGAACTTATTTAACCTTAGGGGTACTACAAAGCGCTTTACACTGTGTATCACACACACACACACACATATGACGCCAGTAAAGGGGATGCAGAAATGAGGCAGTGTGGGAGAACTTCACACTCTGAAAGTTATGCAGATGCATTACCCATGCAGGCTACACAAGTGCTTATTCAGTCACTTGTCATCTCATGTCATCTCAAGTCTGGATTGGATTACTCCTGGATTACTCCTTGCAGGTCATTCTCTGCCACGAGTGAATTGCAATAGTCCCTTTTCAAGCAGCACCTGAGTGGCTTATAAGGAGGGAACTAGTCTGATCCACCTAATGATATTAACAATGAAACCAACATATCAAGTCAAGTTAGCAATATGAGGAAAAAAGAATATTTGTTGTTCCATAACTAGCCTACATCAAGGTTTTGTGCAAGGACACATGGTGCAATCCAAGAATTCTCCAGGGACATTACAAGACCTTGGCGTATGGATGCATCCTCAAGGATATACAGCAGATTGCACTTATTGCTCATGACAAGATGTCTGCCAGATATCCTGTGATAAGGTGAACCATGAGTGCCTAAGGGAGGAAAGGAGATGAGTTGAGTGTCATCAGCATAGAAGTGGTATGAAAGACGATGTGAGGATCTGAGCTCACCAAAAGTGGAGTCATTTCAGGAAATATGGAAGAGGACCAAACACTGACCTTGGTGGGACACCAATGCAGGTTTTTCATGGAACAAATGTGGATCCCCACCATGTCAGCTGACCATTGATCTAGAGGCATGAGGCGGATAGTATTAGAAAGATCATTGAGTTTGAGGTCTGCAAAGTCAGCAGTTAAGAAGGAGCGTGAAGGAGGACAGGGAGGGTTAAGTAGTGAAGAAATGTTGTGCAGTTTGGATCAGATGGCAATGCGTTTAGCTTTCTCTACAAGAAGAACATCTTAACAGCAATCACATTAGAGGAGAATTTCAATAGAAGATGTATGACAGGACATGAGCATCAAGTGGTGATGTTCTCCAGCTGTGCTGAATTCCATCCAGTTGCTGTCTAACATGTGCAACATCCAAAAACCAGGGTTAGAAGAATGTTTTGGTCTAGAAGATGGAGGACAGAGGATGAAATGGAGGGATTTAAGTAAAAGGAGGGCAGTATTTGTAACTGATTCAAGCCACAGAGAAGAAAAGGAATCAGGATGTGCTAGGGTTTTTAGGATCCTGGAAGCTAGAAAAGAAAGACAGATGGAGTGGAGGTTGCAGTGAGTTGAGGAGGGGTATGAGGAGTTGTTGACAGGAAACGGAGAGAGAGAATATGACTGTGAAAGGACGAGATGAGCTGTATAAAGTAACCTAGGGGGAAAGGTGGGTGATTGATAACAAAATATGAAGATAAATGGAAGATGTAACTATCTAGCAATAGTAGCAATATAGAATTCAATGAGAAGAATTTAAGATGAGACAGAGGAAGGGTCACTTTTGGACAGGAGCAAGCCTGTGCCACTCCGCTTCCTGTTTCTTGTGGAAACAGAACAGCTGATGTTACCTAATTATCTGGGGTGATCCAGGTCTCGGTCAGTGCCCAGAAGTGGTGAAAGGAAAGGGAAGTTAAAGCTGTAATGAACTCATTTTCTGGATGGCAGACTGGCAGTTTCAGAAGCCACCTACTACTACTTGTTGGCACTGAGACAACACGGGGGTAGATGAAGTTGCTGCTAGTACTGTACAGCCTCTGCATTGTGGAGAATGCCATCTACGTCTGTGAGTTGTGAAGACATACATTGGAGTAGGGCACATGTTTAGAAAAAACAGCAACTGAAGATTGAACTGAATGACTAATACCAATTCACAATACTGCATTTATACATTTAAAAAAAAATTCCAGAAGTTGCATTTACCAGGTTTAAAAGGTTAATATGGTTACCTTGTGACCGTTTATGGCAGAAGATGGACAGCTTTTCAGTAAAAAAAAAAAAGGTCAAAAATGTAATCACAGTTCTAAATGAATGCTCTTAATGTCATGTAACCCTGCTGAAATGGAACCATGAGCCTAGGCATATATTCATGATTTGCTGTCACATTGGTAAATGAAAATAAGAATAGTGGCTGATATGGATTTGCACAAAAAAGATTGGTTTATAGGCGACATTGTGTGGAAGCATTTTAAAATTAAAAGCACACAAAGTAAATAGAGCACATTGGTATAAAAAAAAAAGGATAGGATGTGACACAGGCTGTCATGACATCAGTCGTTATGGTAACTAGGTTAACAATTATTGTTGAATTATATTGTATTGTTGAACTAGCGTTAGATTTATGGCACGGTTATTTTAGTCTTATAACAGGTTTTAAATAAAGAAATATGTGAAAGAAAAAAAAAAGAATACACCAGTAATGTGAAAAATGAAATCGCCACTGAGAGCAGTTCTGATTAAACCTTAGATCACTCCATTTCTGCACATGACCTTTTGAGCGCTGCAGGTGATATCAGTGAAGCAAAGCTTGAATAGGATGAGAAGAATCACCTAATCCCTTAATCTAATCCTCATGGATAGATATTATCATCGACAAACTCAACTCAAGTCTTTTCACTGAAGCTACAGTATTCACAGTGCCGGTATTTGGATGGTTAGCCAACATGGCCTCACATGTGAAGAATTTGAGTTGTTGGAAAAGTTATCAAAGCTATGGTTAGAGTGATTGGCAAAGCTTTTCTATAAACTTACTTTTACAACAAAAGTCATCCATCCATCCATTTTCCATCCCGCTTATCCTGGAGCCTGGAGCCTATCCAAGGGAACCCAGGGCACAAGGCAGGGGGCACCCTGAATGATTTGCCAAGCCATCACAGGGCACAATTGCACACAATTCACAAACTCATTCACACACTATGGACAATTTGGAAACATCAATCAGCCAACAACGCATGATTTATTTATTTATTTATTTTTTGGACTGGGGGAGGAAACAAGCGCACCCGGGGGAAAAATACAATTCCTATTCATTAACCACTTTATCCTGGTCAGGTCAAAGACTATCCTGGGAACATTAGATGGGACAATGGAAATTCACCCCGCATGCCATGTCAGTCCATTTCAGAGCACCATGCATACACACTTTCACACCCTCATTCACATTTTGTGGCTCGTTATAGTAGCCAATCTACCTACTAGCGTGTATCGGAGGAAATCAATGCAAACGTAGCCAGAAGATGGCCAGCTTTCCAGACTATTCATGAAACCTCCAAATTTAAAAATGTCAGACAATTTATTTGGTCCTTGAATCATTATATTATGCAGGACAAAAGTAGGACCCTCTCACAGCAGGTACTGGACTGTAATGTTTACCTGAGTTAGTAAGTGGATACTTCATTCAGGTACTTCAAAGAAGCTTCATGAACACACTCAACCATTTCTGGGCCATTTGAGACTCTGTCAGACAAATTCACTTAAACAGAGGGATCAGCATCTCTTGTTAACTCAAGATCCTTTCAAACATGCTTAGGCAGTTTTTCTTGAGAGGTGCCTGACAGAACACTGAGCCTTTAACGCCCATCATTCTTATCGGGTGCAAAGTTCTCCGCATGGCTCACAGGATCCTTGATGATTTCTCCACTTGGGCTTTGGCCTTCATTAATGTTACGTAGCTGTTAGCTAATCCATACAAATTGCGCATGGCTATGTTTGCCCTCAAGGGCTTTATTTCTACACAAGTTTGAATCTTATTTCTTAACTGTATTTGATCACTATTTTGCTTGCTTGTTATTATCTTGAACTATATTTTAACCAATTTGATAACTTTTTATTACTTAATTAGATCTCTTCTGCTTATTTGAAGCTCTTTGAATGACCTCGGTGTATGAAATATTCTGTAGAAATAAACCTACCTGGGAAATGAGACCTACATAAACTTCTAAATAAGCATCTCATTACAGCGCACTGTGGCTTAGTGGTTAGCACTTTTGCCTCACAATGCCAGGGTTGGGAGTTCGATTCCTGGTGATTAAATACAGGAAGTGTACAGCATCTGTACAAGGTATCAGCACTTCAATACCATCTGCATGTCACTTCAATCATGGTACATGATAAATCAGTTATAATGAATTGTATTCATGCATATACATCCACTACCGGGTTTACGTAACCCATTGTATTGTAAACTTCTATACATATTGTCATAAAGAAGAAATTATATGTATTAAAAAAACATTGCTGTATTGTTTTATATATATATATATATATATATATATATATATATATATATATATATATATATATATATATATATATATAGATAGATAGATAGATAGATAGATAGATAGATAGATAGATAGATAGATAGATAGATATAGCACTGAATAATACTTAGTAATAATAATTGGTTAGCACATTCATCTCACACCTCCAGGGTCCGGGGTTCGATTCCCACTGGGGCCATGTGTGTGCGGAGTTTGCATGTTCTCCCGTGCTGCAGGGGTTTCCTCCGGGTACTCCGGTTTCCTCCCCCAGTACAAAGACATTCATGGTAGGCTGATAGGCATGTCCAAAGTGTCCAGGGTGTCCCCTGTCCTTGAGCCATAATGCTCCCTGGGATAGGCTTCAGGTTCATCACGACCCAGAAGGATAAACGGTATAGAAAATGGACAGATGGATGGTTGGATCTCCTTACAGAAAACCATACATCACCATACCAACAATTACATACATTTATAAATCCATTTACGTGGCACGTGTACTGTCCGAGTCAGTCATTACTATAGAAACAATAACGTATAAGAACGTATAAGAGCATGAATATAAACCTTTGATTTTCCTCGCACCCAGAACCATTGTCTGAGGTATTGTTACAGAAGATTAACCAACATCTACTGGTCAATCAGATTTGAGAATGTAACAGTGCTGTGGTATAATTTGGAATGTTTTAAAACGCATGCTTATGTCAGTCTTGGAAAGTTGTCAAAAACAGTTTTTCATAAATGTTTATTTAGGTTTGTGTCAGTTGTGATAAAGGCATATGTAGGCATCATGCAGCTTTAAAAGTTTTGGCTTTACAGTGTTACAGAGACCTCAGTAAACACCTGTAGAATCAAGTCCAGCACTGAACTCAAACATTTAAGGACAAATAAACAAATTAGAATGCCTCCTAGAATTAATAATGACTTCAAGCCTTTTCCAGAAGCTGCTCAAGTTGGAAAAAGATGGTTCTAAACTCCTCTTAAAACCAATGTTTCCAGAGAGCAATATCTTGTATTGCTCTCTTGTAATAATCAATAAGCAATATCTTGTAATAATCAATAAGCAATATCTTGTAATAATATGGTACTTTTGATTCATTTGTGATTTCCCAATTTTAAATCTGAACCTCTTTAAATCTGTAGTTTACTTCCTGCATGTTGTGTGGAGTAGACTGCGCAACTGGCATGTAAAAGAAAACATTAAGGAAAGTGAATATCTTGTCCAATATTCAAGTGTGCCATGGTTTTGTTGGTCAGATTTCATGCCCGCCTGTTAAAAATGAGTGTGTTCCTAATTTTTTAAAAGCATGCGACTTGCTCACAGACGAGAACTCTTCCATAAGCAAATGGAAGTTAATGAAACGTGTGCTGGAAGTCATCTTTCTTTGGTGGAAACTTACATTTGAGGCATTATCGGAGAGCATGCACCATCCATTTTCTGATTAATCAAGATGACATTGTGTAATGGGACAGAAAAGGTTCAGCAGAGTTTGAGGACCTGGATGTAATGAGAACACAAACAACACAAGATTCGGCTTTTACATGGAAAATAAGGCGGATGGCAGGGAGTTGATTTGTGAAGATGGAGCAGACACAGAGTAAACAGCAGCACTTTTCCATAATAGAATATAAAACTGTTTCCGAAGAAACTTCATCTTCTTGTTCCTTAGAGTCAAATTAGAGTCTGAATTTTGAAATTTAAACAAACTGTGTTAATAATGGATAGGTGATTTCTCAGATTAATAGAGAGGAAAATCAGCATCACTTGATTTTAATCAAAAAGCGACATTCAGAGGTTCAAAAAAAAAAGACCACTAAAATGATAGCAGCTAACAAGCCTCTCATTTTAAATTTCTTTTGTAGCCAATAAGACACGGTTTAAGCTGTTTTTTTTTTCTTTATTAAACAACAATAAATGTTGAATCAGTATATTATTAAGCTTATTACTCGATCATCTACTATATGCCAGCAAGAACATATTAGAACGTCAAAGCTGCTGTTATGGAAAATTAATAAACACCTTCTGACCAATAAGAATCGAGCATTCAACAGCACTGTAGTATAATGTCCAATATTTAACAGGGTTTTTACTTTTATAAGTTGCTTGTTTTATAATTTACATATGTATCTTTTCTTTTTATTTATTTATTTTTATTTTACCATTGCTGCTTTTGGGGAGGCACAGCATCATATTAAAGTATTCACCAGCCTCTTTATACAGCTCAGGTGTGTTTGCATGAATGCATCACGGGTTATTGGGGATAACGTGGGGAGTGAGGAATAGAAGAATTGAACCCAGGTGGGATGCCTTTACATCACAGGGTACACACAAATTCATCATTTATTCAACATTTATCAGCCTAACTGTATGTTCTTGGACAGCATCAGGAAAAGGGCTGAGGGAAATGACACATGACTGGCTGTTTCTGAAGATGCAGAGTTCAGAGATGATAGCACTCCCAGATGGCATTAGGCTACCATCCTTTTTTATCTCCATTCTCCTTCACACCCCTTTCTCCTCCTTCTTCTCCTAGGCCTGTAGATTGTTGCAGAATTTCGAACTGAAGATTGTTGCCGGGTGAAATTTTTCTAAATTCAGCACCATTGTCCTAATTCCTGAGAATTTCTAAGACTGAGTAGACCAACGTGAACATGGGAACGCATACACCACTATGCCACCCTTATAAAACACATATGTCCATTTGGAAGACCTGCTTGAAAGTGTAATAAATGTATGATATTCCTGGTGATTAAATACAGGAAGTGTACAGCATCTGTACAAGGTATCAGCACTTCAATACCAATACCATATATATAACAATACAGCAATGTATATCTATCTATATATATATATAGATAGATAGATAGATAGATAGATAGATAGATAGATAGATAGATAGATAGATAGATAGATAGATAGATAGATAGATAGATAGATAGATTGATAGATAGACAGATAGATAGATATATAGATAGATAGATAGATATATAGATAGATATATAGATAGATATATATAGCACTGAATAATACTTAGTAATAATAATTGGTTAGCACATTCATCTCACACCTCCAGGGTCCGGGGTTCGATTCCCGCTGGGGCCATGTGTGTGCGGCGTTTGCATGCTCTCCATGCACTGCGGGGGTTTCCTCCGGGTACTCCGGTTTTCTCCCCCAGTCCAAAGACATGCATGGTAGGTTGATTGGTGTGTCTACAGTGTCCGTAGTGTATGAATGGGTGTGTGAGTGTGTATGTGAGGGTGCCCTGCGATGGACTGGCACCCTGTCCAGGGTGTACCCCGCCTTGTGCCCGATGCTTCCTGGGATAGGCTCCAGGTTCCCCGCGACCCTGAAGAAGGAGTAAGCGGTTGAAGATGGATGGATGGATAATAATAATAATTTTATTTTTAGTAGGCACCATTTTTTTTTATTCACTTCACATTACCAGTCATGTGAAACGTTGTAAACCTTTGCCTACAAAAAATGGTTGAGATTACGCTAACGTAAAACCAACTCACAGCGCAGACAGAGAAGAAATTGATGTGGAGTGGATTTTACTGTGAACCGAGCCGCTCTAAAACACTGATGAGCCGCAAACACAGCAGCAATCTAATTACTGACCTTATTCTGAATAAGATGGTATTCCGATTAAGGTGTTTACATGAGTTGCTTTTAGAATATTCCTTTCATGTTCCTGTTTTATGTGTTATAGAACATAGATCGATTAACGTCACACGTCATTACGTCACCACACCACGCCGTCCACACCACACCGTTCCCTCCAGAATTTCACGTATTGACATACAGTTCATCTTCGTTATGGAACCGTATACAGTTTTGGGTGTTTTTATTTAAATTTTTTACGGACGCTTCAAGTGCAGTTAAAAATTTGTTGTGCTATACGTGTAAATAAATGACTATTGAAACCTTTGTCTGCGTCCCAAACCGCATACTTACGGTCTATATAGTAGCCGAGATAAATGTATTCTGCTACTATAGGCCTATAGCAGTTTGGGACGCAGCCGTGCTCTCTTGTCTGCCGTCAAACGGTCGAGCGCTGCCATGTGTGTACGTGTCTTGTCACACAATGCGGTGAAAACTCCCACACAACGTTAATAGTGTGATTAAGGTGTGTACATGTCTGTAACGCACGTCCATAATACGCCTAAAACAGGAATACTCAACACATCTTAATTCCATCTGTGTTTACTTCGAGTATGACTTTAGTCGGATTAAGTTAATCAATAATCGCCGTTTACATGCTAGTTTCTTAATCAGAGTATCGTCTTAATCGGGTTCATATCGGAGCATTGCTGCCCATGTAAATGTCCTGAGTGACACAGGTTTACCGTCTCAAACAGCATAGAGTGAAAATAAAATCAAAATCTGCTTCGCCTTGTCGGTTCGGTTGCATTTTAAAGACCCGCTAACACCCTGAGCGTGTTGCCTGAACAAAATCGAGGATTGTGTAAACCCTCGTTTCAGCTGAACATCCCACTTGAGCTCCAGCGATCACATGTAAACATGATTGCAATTCATCACAATTACACATCGGATATTGTGTCGGCCATGTTATTACTTCTCTATGGGGATAAAGTGTGAAACAATGTGCCAGAAATTAGATGGAGGATTAGTGTTAATCGCATTGATGGGTGAATCCAGGCGGAAAAAAAAAAAAAGATTAATCAAATTGTCCTCTAGTGTCATTGTGGACCATTGGAAGATCTCTATAATCTCTATAAGGTCTAGGAACTATTTTGTATATTGAATGCTTTTATATATTGAATGTTGAGAACCCTATTGTTTCTTTATTTCCAATGCATACGTATTACAATCTTTATTGTGTTCAGTTTCCACATTCAAGGGCATCTTAATCAGAGACATTGCTTATTGTAAGTTTATGAATAATTTAAACTGAGCTTTAAGCGTCGCAGATGAATGCTTAGTCAGTGTACTATCCTTTAAACCGGGAGTATGTTTTCTTGACAGGAAAGCACATTAACCAGAACATACAGTAAGAATGTATTTTTATTACATTTACGAAACAAAAATAATGAATTAATAGTGTTATTCTGTGGCCCATCGTGCTTATCAATGCTTAACAAATGTTATCATCTTGTCCGATTTACTAACAATACCAACGACAAGTGGATAAAGTTTAACCGTTGTTATACCACGGAATAGAACATATAGTGCTTCTTTTCATCCTGAGGAGTATTCTCTGAAAGATTCATCGTTTTGGCTACAAGCTTTAAAATGTTTTTTGATGTTTTCTTTCATGTTAAGTGCCTACTATCATCCAGCATGTCATCAATGAGCATACAGTCGCCATGACAACTAAATGCAACACATGACCGAGATGGTATACACTGGCAGACTCTGGGAACCCAATTTAAGATCAGCCGTAGTGTAGAGATGAAGATTCCCAGCTCCCAAGCGTGCTCTTTTCCCATGTGTTGGATGTGTGATGAGCCACTCCAAAAAACATCTAGAGTCATAGTGTTGAAAGCACGGCATTGTTTTATTTATTTTTATTACTTTATTTGATATTATTCTAAATCAAAATCCAACCAACTCAAGCAGCTTTTTTTCCTGATTAATAATTTGTTTTTTCTCCCATAGAGAAAAATACATGAGAGACTCTCTGCTGATGAACAGTAATTTGAGAGCTAATGCACTGGGCAATGTATAAAACCTTGCTGTGTAAAAAAAAAAAAAAAAAAACAACAAACAAAAACATGGAAATATCATCTTGATAATATTATTATCCCTTGATGCTCCCCGAAACACCACTGATACTGGCTTATTAATATGTTCATGTTTTGCTGCAGAGACAGGGGGAAAATAGCATGAAGGCACACCACAATATATACTACATTTGAGATATGCATTCAAAATGTACAGGAGAGGAATAGATCTGAAAACATATGAGAGAGAGAGAGAGAGAGAGAGAGAGAGAGAGAGAGA
Organism: Ameiurus melas; assembly: GCA_012411365.1. Lineage (NCBI taxonomy): Eukaryota > Metazoa > Chordata > Actinopteri > Siluriformes > Ictaluridae > Ameiurus > Ameiurus melas. The sequence goes on along the minus strand of CM022760.1, from coordinate 7,803,674 downwards.
GAGAGAGAGAGAGAGAGAAATATCAGACATTTAGATGATAAAAATATTCCTGAAAATGTAGAGAATTAAAATAAATAAATAAATAAATAAATAAATAAAACAACAAAAATGTTCAGAAAAAATAGTATAAAATGTAGAGGATAAAATAGATCAATGAATGATTAAAAACAAACAAACAAACAAATATACATGATAAAAACTATATAGAATAAAGATAGATTTAAAAATATACAGTAATATATACAGTAAATACAGACAATTAAAATATACCTGAAAACATGGAGGATAAAAATAAATCGGCACACGTGCAGGATTATATAAGGCTACGTCCACATTAATGCAGATACATTTGAAAATGCTTATTTTCCCTCTATTGTATGGCCTTAACGTCCACACTGCGTTTTTGTCCAGCGAAAATCGAGCTTTTCTAAAACGATGAATTCGAAAAATGCCATTTTGACGTTGTACTGTGGACTGAGAAAACCGAGATATTCAAAACCAATGACGTATTCTTAATCATGTGACACAGTCACGTGTCCTTCAACTCAAAACAGACAAGATGGAGGATGATGTTGAGCAGAAGCAGGTGCAGATCAAAGTCTTTATTTTAAACGGTAATCAATAACCAAGGGAAAACGCGATCTAGACAGGAAACGAGAAATTGGATGCGAGGCAGGAAACTGAACAAGACATGAAAAGAAGACCGCTTCACGAACGTAACGTGTTCACCATTCCAACATAAATACTGCGCGACGTGCACAGCAACACAAGGGGTTTAAATAACCAACATAATTAAACTAAAACACAGACTCCTGGATTAAATCAGCCAATGCTTAACACGCAGAGGTGCATGTCCATATATGAGAGCTCGGTTACGTGCACTCAGAAGCCGCACCACAGTGCCATCTGCCTGCGAGGGCGTAACAGTACTGCAGTTGTTGTGTCTGATTGATAATTTAATAGCACTGTTAAAGTTTAATGTCACTTTGTACAACCTTCCGATTGAATTTTTAAATAAACGCCTAACGGAAAAGACGCAGCTGTAAAGCTTCTTACGTTTTTACGAAAACGTGAGAAAACGCCAATGTAGACGGAGAGCGTTTTAAAACGATTAATCCGAATGAATGCGGACGTAGCCGAAGTTTATTATTTTTTTTTTTCTGAGCCACGTCTGACAACCAAAATCACCCCAACACACCATGCACATCCGCTATGAATGCTAATTTTGACAATTAAAAAACACAGTTAGTGAGATTTCAATCATCAGGTTGGCTTTTCCCAGACCGCCACACAAATATACAACAGAAACAGCTTTTTTTTGTTGTTTTGTTTTTTTTAAATCTCAGACAAACTCGTTTAAATTTCTCGACATTTATTTAAAAAAAAAAAAGAGTTAGAAGCGTCACTGCAGACTAAAACACGTTCTCCAGAGGCTGACGAGCTGAGGATGTTGTTGTATTCATAATTGCAGACATAATGAGGAAAAGTAAGACGTAAATGGCTTACAGACAGACCATCAACCGATAAACAAACAAACAAACAAATAAGTACGAATGTAAACAAAGCTTATTAGGACAGAGTAAAGGAAATATGCAGCAAGCAAACAAACAAACTGGAGCAGACAGGAACAAACAGGTGTAGAAGAGTAAAGACAAACAGATCTGAATGGGTTTACAGGATGTTCAGTCTGAACAGATGACAGCAAAGTGCGATCTTTATGATTACAGCAGCAGCTCTAAGGTATAAATCTACAGTGTGCGGTTAAGATTTTCTCAGGTACATTGAGATCTAGGCATAAAGTGATATAGAAGTGAAAATCTTTAGGGTGTACACACGGGACCATACACAGCAGGAGAAAAGTTATAACTGCAGACGTAGAGCTGTTTGAAAAACCAATAATAAATAACACAAATACGGGCTAATGGCTTAGTGTGTATGAGGAAAAAGGTGTTTAACATAAATGTCAGTGCCAGTCGTAATTGTTGTTCAGTTGAGTTTCAGAAATGACCACAAGGAAAGCCACAGAAATTGGAGCAGGAATGAAGTAAGATAGAAAGATCAATACGTGGACAGTGTAGTGCTCATGGGACTGAGCAAGCATGACATGAGAGGCATGACAAGGGTTTTAGTGAAGTAAGCAAATGGGCCGGATCTAAAAATCAATTATGGATAAAGGCTAAATACCTCCCTGTTACTAGACACAGGAATATAAATGGTTCGCTGGAAGTTTCTGGGATTAGCGTTGGAAGAAAGGTGGAAGACTTAAGTGGTTCAGTATTACAAAGGAAGAAATGCAAGCAAACATTCAGGATGGGGAAAGAGATATGAGGAATGAGTCAGACCTGAGGAGTCTTCGGTGTTAGTGCTTTGTAACGATCAATACATTTTCCATCACAGCAAGACTTTAGTTGTTTTTTGTTGTTGTTGTTGTTTTTTTTACATATTTAAAAAAATAAATGTTTTATTAACTTCAACAAAGAAAAAAATAGAGAGACAAGTTCGTTTAACTCCAAAAATCTGAGGAAAATAATTACCTCAAAATGTTTAAGTTGGTAAATCAATTTCTTTAAGCCAAATACACTTAAATATAACAAGTTTGAGTTACATTGTTTATATGTTTGAGTGTTTTTGGCATAAAGAAATTGATTTATCAACTTAAAAAAATGTATGGTAATTAGTTTCCTCAATTTTGTTTGGAGTGAAATGAACCTGTCTAGTTTTACAGTGAGGAATTAGCTTGTGTAATGGGTGTTCCGTCACATTACATATAACTGTGAATGGATAAAAAGTACATTTATTTATAAAAAAAATTTATAATAATAATTTATAAACAATAATGTATATTTATAATAAACATTAGAATAAATTTGCTGTGCTCTATAAGCGGAATAAAAGAATTCAGAAGTGGAATAGCAAAATCAGCACATATCATTGTATTTTATTCCTTAAATTTTCTGCTGTTCTAATTATGAGCTACGAAAAATATTCTTAAATAATCTTAGCCCCAGGATTTGAATACAAAACCTCTGGATCACGTCCGGAAAAGAAAATCTACAGTATATTCTTTTATTATGATTATTATTATTATTATTATTATTATTATTATTATTATTATTATTATTAGTATTATTATTATTATTATTATTATTATTATTATTTATTTTTTTTAAATATGCACATAATAGCTATACAGAATATGAACATATGGTTTATGCCACAAAGTGTCAATAAGAAACTCACAGTGGAGCATACAAAGTTGAAGTGAACTAAAGCGTCTGGATAATGAGAGTAATTTACTAATCGGTACCTGAGCATGTTTTTAAGGCCCCAGGTGTCAAAACCAACGGCAGAAAATGATCCTCAGACATTAAACTGCTGCCAAAACTTAATCCCCTAGTGTATGTGCTTACGTCTTAACCATTTATAGTATTTACGTCTTATACTCAGCACGGTCTCAGCGCTCCATCATGCGTAGTGTCGTCTCAGGTGGAGTGGATCCCAAAAGTCATCTATATTCCACAGTTATTGCCTTGTTTTGAATTGCAGATGGATGCGGATTCTGCATGTCAAGTGTTGCGTTCCGGCGATGGTATAAATTCAAGTCTATTTTCATCTTCCTGAAGTGTGAGGTCAATTTACACTGTAAGAAGCTGCAGGCACAATGTGACACAAATAAACAACACCAAAAGCCTAGAGCGGGGGTCTTCGGGGATCTCATTTCAAAACTCAAAACAAAAAAAAAAATAAAATAAAAAAAAATAAAAGACATGCATGTGCACTTTCCGGCCTCTGAGAGTTTACATTTAATCTGTTAAAGTGCAATTACATGCTGTGCTAGGTTAAAATAATACATGGAGTGTGTGTGGGTGTGTGTGACGTACATCAGTTTGAAAAGTTAATATCTGTGCAATGTTTAATTTATAACCTATAATCTTCTTTTGTCAAGCTTTCGGGTTTTTTTTTCCTTGCTTTAGTGTTTTTTTAGTGGAAGCAATTTTGGAGGTAAAAAAGTACTAAACTTAATGACAAAAGTTGGTATTAAGAAAGTGATTCAGAAGTCTAGCATACTGTTGATGGATAGATGGATGGATGGATGGATAGATAGATGGATAGATGGATGGATGGATAGATAGACGGATGGATGGAGGGATAGATAGATAGATAGATAGATAGATAGATAGATAGATAGATAGATAGATAGATAGATAGATAGATAGATGGATGGATGGATGGATAGATAGATAGATGGATGGATGGATGGATAGATGGATGGATGGATGGATGGATGGATAGATAGACGGATGGATGGAAGGATAGATAGATAGATGGATAGATAGATAGATAGATAGATAGATAGATAGATAGATAGATAGATAGATGGATGGATGGATGGATGGATAGATAGATAGATAGATAGATAGATAGATAGATAGATAGATAGATAGATAGATAGATAGATAGATAGATAGATAGATAGATGGATGGATGGATGGATGGATGGATGGATGGATAGATAGATAGATAGATAGATAGATAGATAGATAGATAGATAGATAGCGATAGATAGACAGATAGACAGATGGACGGACGGACTGGATTGATGGACCGGACGGATGGACGATTGACAGACGAACGGACGGACAGACGGACTTGACGTGACTGACGAGATGATCGGGTCGGACGGAAGTGATTGACGAGATGGACGGACCTGATCGGATTGTGACTGACACAATGACAGACTGACCGATCCGGATCAAGACAGACAGACATATGACGCACGACAGACGATTGCACGTGATACGATCAGCATCAGACAAGATGACGATCAAGACAGATGACGTGACTTGACCTGACTGACGTGACCTGACGTGACTGACATGACAGATCAAGATCGATAGACGATCAGATCGACAAGATCAAGATCAGTGACAAGACTGACTAAGATCATAGACCAGACTGACCTGACTGATGACTGATCTGACGGACTTGACCTGACGACGAACGGACTGGATCAGACTGACTTGACCTGACGGACGGATTGTGACAGATCATGAATGACGCAAGCGATCAATGGACGGACGGACGTGACTGACGATGACAGACGGATCATACGGACAGACGTGACGGACGGATTGCACACAGATCAGATCGACGATGAAGACAGATGACAGACAGATTGTAGACAGATCACAGATCAAGATGACAGAGGACAGACGGACGGACGGACGGACGGACGGATGGACCGGAGGATTAGACGCACGGACGCGACGGACGGACCTGATAGACTGATCTGACAGACCTGAACCGACGGATTGGTGATCTGGACGATCTGACGTGACTGACACAGATCTCAATTGACGGCGATCAGATGATCAGATAGGACCTGACCTGACCGATCGACGGACCGCGACCTGATCTGGACGACTTAACGATTGACGATGATGATCATGATCGGTGATCAGCACATCATGATGATGACAGACGACAGATCATGACAGATCAAGATCAGATAAAGATTGATGATCAGACACAAGATCAGACGATCAGATGACTTGACCTGACGGATCAGGATCGAAACGAACCGGATCATGACTGAACGGATCTGACCTGACGGATCAGACAGATCATCAATTGACGGTGATCAAGATGATGATGTGATTGATCTGATGATTTGACCTGACCTGACCTGACGATCGTGATCGGATCGATTAACGATGGCGACAAGATCATGATCAAGATCAAGATCAAGATCAGTGACGATCAAGATGACGACATGATCAGATCAAGATCAAGATAGATCAAGACGATCAGACTTGATGATGGATGGATTTGACGATCAGACGATTGACAGACCTAGATGGACCTGACTGACGATAAATAGACCTGGATGGGATGGATGGATGGATAGATGGATGGATGGATAGATGGATGGATGGATAGATGGATAGATGGATGGATGCAAAGACGGATGGATGGATGATGGATGGATATATATATATATATATATATATATTTATTTTTGTGATCTATTAATAAAAAAAAAACACTCAACAACATAATCTTAAACTTTTACAAAACAGACATATTTCTCGTGAATTATTTTTCATATCCATGTATCCCACTACTGTAATGATGTTGTAACGAATCCCCTCCCATAGACGTATTCGTATTCGTATCCATATCGTATTGATTTGACGATGCGTCCCGTCTCTGCTCCTGTCTTGTGATTGGTTTGTTACCTGATTGTTCTCACCTGTTTTCTATTCAGCAGATTACTTATTATTTCTCCATTTAAGCCTCCCTGTGTGTTTTTTTTTTTTTTTCTTGCTTTCCTGTCTCTGTGTTTAGGAGTTACTTCCTGCTATTGACCCGTGTCTGTGTTTGCGTCTCTGGTCATGGTCTCTTGTTTGTCGCTGTCTGCCTGTGTTTTGTTCCCTGCCATGGAGCTTTTAATGATGATTTATGGATTGTGCTTAATAAACAGCACACTGATCTGCCTATCAGCCCCACACATTACAGTTGTAGATTAAGGTTTCCTATTGTATTAAATAATGTAAGTAAGCATGAACACAAAACCATGATGGATTTTTTTATATTAAACAAAATAACCCAAGTAAACAACACATGCATTAATCAATGAGTAAAATTAAACCCGCACTAATCAATATGAACTCTTTTTTTTTATTATTGGGTGTTAACAGGCAAAAAAAAAAATAATAATAACTTTTAATGCATAGGCCAGGCTTCAGTAAATTGTCAGCGTTTAGGATCATGCTGTTAATTAATTTTGATTGCTAATTTACGTGAATAAGCAAGCGATGCAGATAGATTTAGTTTAAACAAATGATAATTAATACATGTGTTAAGATTTGTGACTTCATTAACATTAATTATGGTTTATTAAAGCAACGTGTAACATCTGTTAATGTCGATTAATTAAATAAATAATGCTCGCAAATGAAACCTTCATGTAAGTCATTACTGGCCACTAGCTTAATTATTTATGTCTTAACCTCAAACTGCAAAATGACAGCTTACAAGTTTTCATTAAGTGTATAATTTTTGCAGCACTGGCTATGGCTTGAGTTCATGGATGAGGAAATTAAAAAAAAAAAAAAAAAAAAACCTCACTTGATGTTGATAATAATGATTTATTATATTGTTATAATAATGATAGTCTAGGCGTCACACAGAAACCCAGCCTCCTGAGCTATAGATAATCTCCTAGTGCTGCTAGATCAGTCTATCTCTCCACCCTAATTGAAGATAACAAAAATAATCCTATGTTCTTATTCATAAATAAAACCACCATGAACATAAACATGAACATTTTTCATTGAATTTATTCACTGGCAAAATTTAAAACATTAGACAACAAAACTCAGACTTTTAAAATTTAAAACCAGACATTCTTTATTATAACTAACCCTATTATAATATAATCAACATAATAATATAACAATATCAGCTCAACGATTAGAATGTTTTACTTCACTTAGAGAAACCACATTAATTTCATTAACAAACTCATCAACTTGTATACTCAGTCCCTTACCTATATGTTTCCTCAAACAGATTATTCCAGAAGTCATCAAACCCCTTCTAAATATCATCAATTTCTTTCCTTAGCACTGGCTATGTACCTAAATCATTTAAACTATCAGTTATCAAACCCCTGATTAAAAACCCGACTGCGACCCCTGTCAATTGTCCAGCTATAGGTCAATAAGAAATCTCCCCTTTATCTCCAAGATATTAGAAAATGTTGTAAGACATCAGCTCTGCTCGTACCTACATGGGAAAACTATAAAAAATGGCTTTGGATTTCAATTCATGTGAACAGTTATGCTGTGATGGCTTGGGCTACAATTTCTATTATAGCATTAGGACTGCACAAAAAGTTACCACAAAAACTCAGGTCACCATCAGTGAACAGTGGAGAAGTTCAACAAGACAGACTTCATGTAAAAACTGTAATGAATTTTCCTGGTTACACTCCTGCACTATTTGACCATGTAGTATTAGTACATTTAAAGAAGGGATGTACTTATTTATAATCGCCCTATCTGGTGTCACTCAGATGAGGACGGGTTCCATTTTGAGGTCTGGTTCCTCTCAGGGTTTCTTCCTCATATCGTCTCAGGGAGTTTTACCTCACTACCGTCGCCTCTGGCTTGTTCATTAAGGATAAATTCATACATTTTATATTTACATTCTGAATTTTCTGTATAACTGCTTTGGGATAATGTCCATTGTTAAAAGCGCTAATACAAATAAAATGGAATTGAATAAAACCTCATTATTTTAAAGTATGCATAAAGCACAATTGATGAGAACAAAATTGACTGAAATCTGTGAAAAATCCTGTTTACATGAATGGAAGAACCTTTAATTCAGTTCAATTGAATTTTATTTGTATAGCGCTTTTTACAATAGTCATTGTCTCAAAGCAGCTTTACAGAAATAAAAAACAGGTATAAACAGTCAGAAACAGATAAAGAGAGACAAACAGGAACAGATAAACAGAGACAAACAGGTAGAAAACAAATGGAATTTATCCCAACTGAGCAAGCCACTGAGTGGCGACGGTGGCAAGGAAAAACTCCCTAAGATGTTTTTTGAGGAAGAAACCTTGAGAGGAACCCGACTCAGAAGGGAAACCCATCCTCATCTGGGTAACACAGAATGTGAAGGTAACACAGATAATGTGAAAAATGAGAAGTATGGCCTTAGGAGCAGCCGTAGTCCCAGCAGAAGATTTGGGCACATCCAGAGGCAGAGGGGATCTGGATCTCCAATATCTCCATAAATTCGTGTGGGGCTCGGCAAAAAGCGAGAGAGAAAGAAAAACGATTAGGACTGTGAAGTAGTGCGATATAATTTAGTCAGGGTAAGCTTGAGTAAACAAATACGTTTTAAGCCTAGACTTAAACACTGAAACTGTGTCTGAGTCCCGAACACTAATAGGAAGACTGTTCCTTTAGAGGAACCAGACTGAAAAGGGAACCCGCCCAAATGTGGGTAACGACAGATAGTGTAATTATAAATGAATCCCTTCTATAACTGTTCTATAACTTCTATAATTGCTACATGATTAAACAGAAGTGTGGCTGTTTAATCAGGAGATTCTGCACAGTCTCAGCATAAAGTCTGTTCTGCTGAAATCATGCACTGGATACTGATGGAGACCCAGGTAGAAAAAAATCCACATCAGTTGCAGGCCAATGCCATCTCCACGGCTTCCAAGTGTTTCTAGGCTGTCCATATGGGGCCATCCTCAACAACAATGACTGGCCTCCAAGGGACGAGAACTCCAGAAGCAGGGCACTAGGATGGTCCAGGCCAGTCCGGCGAGCAAAACGGTTCAGGCCCGCTCCTATCCCAGGAGCAACACATGTAGAGCGTTGCTATCATCCAAAGTCTTCACAGGCATGGGTGTCATCTGGAATCTTCATAGAGGCTGGTTCTGAGCCGGAGCTGACACATTCGCTGATTACCTTGGGATGGGCACACCGAGGTAGGAACAGGAAACATATGGAGAAGGATTAGCATGGCTACTGTTCATTGAATTTCAGGCAGAGATAACCCTGCACAATTGCTATCGTTTTATCAGAGATGACTGCATAGCGAGGATATGAGATGCGTTACGTGAATGCTAGCTTAAAGAAATGTGTTTTTAATCTAGATTTAAACTGAGAGTGTGTGTCTGAACCCCGAACTTTATCAGCAAGGCTATTCCAGAGTTTAGGAGCTAAATGTGAAAAAGCTCTACCTCCTTTGGTAAACTTTGACATCCTCGGTATTATCAAAAGTCCAGAGTTTTGTGACATTATAGAGTGTGAAAGATTGTAACGTGATAGAAGATTGGTTAAATATAAAGGAACTTGACCATTTAGGGCTTTATAGGTGAGTAGCAGTATTTTACAAACGATACGGAACTTAAAAGTTAATCTTAAAAGGGTGTAGACATGATAAAATTGAAGTAATGTGTTCATATTTTCAGGATCCCTAACAGCTGCATGTTGGACTACCACCTAGCAGTGCATTATAATAAAATCTAGTATTGAGGTCATGAACGCATGAACTATTTTTTTCTGCATCAGAACCAATAAAATGTTACGTAGCTTTGCGGTATTTGTGTAGCTAGAAGCAATCATTCTGATTACAAGGTAACTCTGGATGGTCTTTCTGTTTCATCATGTACAGCAGTAAAAGACCTCGGAGTGATTATTGACTTCAGTTTATCATTTGATGCTCATGTAGATAATATTACTAGGATAGTCTTCTTTCATCTCAGGAATATTTCTAAGACAAGAAATATATTATCACTACATGATGTGGAAATACTGGTTCATGCATTCGTCACCTCTAGATTAGATTACTGTAATGCCTTACTGTCTGGATGTTCCAGTAGGAATATAAATAAACTCCAGTTAGTCCAGAATGCAGCTGCTAGAGTCCTTACTAGAACTAGAAGATACGACCACATCACCCCGATCTTATCCACACTGCACTGGCTCCCAGTAAAATCTCGCATTAACTTTAAAATACTTTTATTAACCTATAAAACACTACACAGTCTTGCGCCACAGTATCTTAGCGAACTTTTGGTTTTATATGATCCTCCACGCCTACTTAGATCAGAAGATGCAGGCTATTTGACGGTACCTCGAATAGTGAAGGCTACAGCAGGGGGAAGAGCCTTCGCTTATAGAGCCCCACAGTTATGGAACAATCTTCCTATTAGTGTTCGGGACTCAGACACAGTCTCAGTGTTTAAGTCTAGGCTTAAAACATATTTGTTTACTCAAGCTTACCCTGACTAGATTCTATCTTACTAATTCACAGTCATAATAATCTTTTTTCTCCCTCACTCCTTTTGCCGAGCCCCACACGAATTTATGGAGATACTGGAGATCCAGATCCTTTCTGCCTCTGGATGGAGCTCAAATCATCTCTAATTCCAGACTACTGGGACTACGGCTGCTCCTAAGGCCATACAGACTTCGTATAAATCCATTATCAACTTTTTCACATTATCTGTTGTTACCCAAATGAGGATGGGTTCCCTTCTGAGTCGGGTTCCTCTCAAGGTTTCTTCCTCTTAAAAGATCTTAGGGGTTTTTTCCTTGCCACCGTCGCCACTCAGTGGCTTGCTCAGTTGGGATAAATTTACACTTTCTTTATTCGTATACCATGTTTATATTTCTGTAAAGCTGCTTTGAGACATTGTCTATTGTAAAAAGTGCTATACAAATAAAATTGAATTGAATTGAATTCTATGGTGGAAGAAGGCTGTTTTTGTTACCTGGGAAATATGATTTTCCAGTGATAGGTTGCTGTCTAATACGACACCCAGGTCTTTAACTGTAGTGGATGAAATAACTGTACATGCTTCGATATAGAGTGTATTCTAAGAGCTAATGTGTACAGAATTTTGGTCCAATTAGCAATATCTCTACTTTATCATAATTTAGTCAAATAAAATAACCGGTCATCCAGTCTTTAATGTTTTTAAGGCATTCTATTAACGGGGAAAATTGAGCAATTTCATCAAGAATATACAGTGCCTTGCGAAAGTATTCGGCCCCCTTGAACTTTTCAACCTTTTGCCACATTTCAGGCTTCAAACATAAAGATATAAAATTTTAATTTTTTGTGAAGAATCACCAACAAGTGGGACACAATTGTGAAGTGGAACGAAATCTATTGGATATTTTAAACTTTTTTAGCAAATAAAAAACTGAAAAGTGGTGCGTGCAAAATTATTCGGCCTCTTTACTTTCAGTGCAGCAAACTCACTCCAGAAGTTCAGCGAGGATCTCTGAATGATCCAATGTTGTCCTAAATGACTGATGGTGATAAATAGAATCCACCTGTGTGTAATCAAGTCTCTGTATAAATGCACCTGCTCTGTGATAGTCTCAGGGTTCTGTTGAAAGCGCAGAGAGCATCATGAAGACCAAGGAACACACCAGGCAGGTCCGTAATACTGTTGTGGAGAAGTTTAAAGCCGGATTTGGATACAAAAAGATTTCCCAAGCTTTAAACATCTCAAGGAGCACTGTGCAAGCGATCATTTTGAAATGGAAGGAGTATCAGACCACTGCAAATCTACCAAGACCTGGCCGTCCCTCTAAACTTTCAGCTCAGACAAGGAGAAGACTGATCAGAGATGCAGCCAAGAGGCCCATGATCACTCTGGATGAACTGCAGAGAACTACAGCTGAGGTGGGAGAGTCTGTCCATAGGACAACAATCAGTCGTACACTGCACAAATCTGGCCTTTATGGAAGAGTGGCAAGAAGAAAGCCATTTCTAGCTGAGTATCGTCAGCATAACAATGAAAAGTATTACTTTTCCAGCCTTTTGTTGCCCCCGTCCCAACTTTTTTGAGACGTGTTGGTTTATGAGCTTTGCAGATCATTGCGTTCTGTTTTTATTTACATTTCACACAGCGTCCCAACGTTTTTGGAGTCTAAGAGTATGTCGTGATCTACGGTGTCGAACGCAGCACTAAGATTAAGTAGAACACGCAGTGAAATGCAGCCTCGGTCAGATGTTAGAAGTAAGCCATTTGTAATTTTGACAAGTGCAGTGTGTGTGCCGTGATGGGGCCTGAAACCTGATTGAAATTCTTCAAACATACCCGCATTCTGTGAAAAGAAGCATAATTGAACAGACACAACTTTTTCTAATGTTTTAGACATAAATATAAGGTTTGAGACTGGGCTGTAATTTTCTAGTTTACCAGGATCTAGTTGGGGTTTCTTAATGAGAGGTTTAATAACCGGCAGCTCGAATGTTCTCGGGACGTGACCTAGAGATAATGAGGAGTTAATAATATTGAGAAGAGGCTCTCCTACTACAGGAAGCAGCTCTTTCGTTAAATTAGTGGATATGCGATCTAGAATACACGTGCTTCTATTTGATGTGTGGATTTGATGTGTCTGTGTGTAAATGTCCTAATAAATATAAACATGATTGATTTTTTCCTTAAATTTATCATCAATGTATTTACTGTATGTATGCATGAATGTATTCTACTTATTATTCTTATTCTTCTTACTAACGTATGTTACATTGTTCTTGACCTCCAGTATGTTCTTGGAGGCCATGTCTGAGTCAGAAATGAAAATGCTTGTGATATGGAATCATGGACCACGGATTTTCACCGGCTTCTTCTATTATTTACACAGTAATTTATATTTCATTGGTTTTCTCAGCTGTCTGGTCGGATATCCGTTAAAGCTATATTAAAGGCATAGGAACTTTACGCGCTCAGCTTATTTTAATGTCATGAGCAGGGTTTAGATTTTAGACAGGTTGAAAAAAATAAAAATCCCTTCTACATTCGTTTCGGATGGATTTGGTTATGTTACATCAGTGTTATCGATATTTTAATTCATACCATATCATTGATTTAAGATTAACGCAGCGTGTTGGCAGGGGTGAAAGGAGATCTCTTATAAAGTTAGTGATCAGCACATACATAAATCACAAGAGATGAAATCAGAGTTGCCAGATTTGTATTTATTGTTGCTGATATAATCCCGGTCTAAAACCTGATGACGACAAGGTTTTTCATTTTCAAATGTTGTAAAAATTGTGAAACACAACATGGCTCCATAAACATCCATAAAACTTTAAAACACACATATTAATGCGACCCTGTTGAATTTTTCGTCGACTGAACAATCTGCTACAGTGTAAACTTTGTTAGAAGATGATAATAACAATATACACATTCATTACTCTTAGTCTTTATAAATGAACTTAACTAGCTAACTAACTTGCATTATGTTAGCCACCACCATTTAGTCGAGTAAGTTAACTTTCGGGAAAACCAGAAGAAGCAACTGGACAGCACCCTGGAGCTTTGACTTGACCAGTAATAAATTCATGACTTATCAGACTCTGAGTTAGCCTGCTAGCTGGTTACTACAGTTTTGGCATGGCAGATACACACCCATGTTTATATATCTAATAAATCATACGTAGTAAATATTACATATAAAATAAACCATGTGTTTATCTTATGGTCATGTGTTTTTGTTTTGTCCTGCCATTGGTTTGTTCTCCAAATGTGTGAACCTGTTCTATGTTCATCCTTAATTAGCTTGCCAATCCATACCCCAATGTTTCCATTTCTCATTGTGAAGTCTTGATAATTGTATTCATGCATTTCTGAGGATTGGGTTTCCTATTTATTTATTTTTTTTTTGGATTGCCCAAAATAATAAATGAATTTACACACTTACATATTGCCTCTAATCACATGGTACAATACTTTTAATGTCTATTACTTTGGACAGGAAATCCCAATGAAAGTTTATCTAGCAGTAACATCTAATCAGTCTGGACTGAGTGGAGAAAAAAAGTCTTATGAGGCCTGTCAGGCCTGCCAGCAGTTACAACATTTATAGCAGCTAAATTGAAGTGTTGCTGATGGGACAAATGTTTGAGGGGAATCGCTGTCTGCAGTTTAACACTTCCACACAGAATATACAATAGGAGGTAAGAGACAGGCAGGATGCACTGTACGTATCTTTTTAATACATTTACTTCTTTATACAACAAAAGGCTTTGAATGGCAGAAACCATCTGGCCTTGGAGGCTTAAACAACAATGATTTAAATAAATGCAAACAAACCTGTCTTCTGGGATTGGGGTGACTGCTATATACATTAAAACATGACCTTGTAGTCTACATTTATAGCAACTTCCTGGCAGCAGAATCACCAGGTAGTGAGCGTAATTAATATCTACAGCATTCAATCTGTGATGGTAGTGCCGGTAGATTGTATTATACTTTAAAATAGATGGTATACTAAATAGAGTGAAAGCAACTATTTGAGTTCAGTTCAATACCATTGAGAACAACAACATCAGCTGCTCATAGTCCTGAATACCATTCACCCATACATCCATCTTCTACCGCTTACTCCTTCTTCAGGGTCGCGGGGAACCTGGAGCCTATCCCAGGGAGCATCGGGCACGAGGCGGGGTACACCCTGGACAGGGTGCCAGTCCATCGCAGGGCACAATCACATACACACTCACTCACCCATTCATACACTACGGACACTTTAGACACGCCAATCAGCCTACCATGCATGTCTTTGGACTGGGGGAGGAAGCCGGAGAACCCGGAGGAAACCCCCGCAGCATGAGGAGAACATGCAAACTCCGCACACACAGGGCCCCGGCGGGAATCGAAACCCAGACCCTGGAGGTGTGAGGCGAAAGTGCTAACCACTAAGGTCCTGAATACCATGGGAAGGAAAATCAAGAAGTATTGGTCAGATTAGAGTGAAGGTGTTGATAGATTTTCTATAACATAGCTCTGACAGTAGCGCATTTGGAAATCACAGGTTTATATTAATTTGCTTGTTCTGTGTTATCGTTTCTATAGTAAAACGTTCTTCAAGCTGCATGATTTGTGTTATTAACTTTAAAGAGTGAGAAAAAAAATGAGGCTCATTATTAAATGACTGCTTATTATTGCAATAACAGTCCATCCATCCATCTTCTATACCGCTTATCCTTTTCACAGGGAACCTGGAGCCTATCCCAGGAAGGATTGGACAGGGTGCTAGTCCATCCCGTGGCACACTCACATACTACGGACATGCCAATCAGTCTACCATGCATGTCTTTGGACTGGGGGAGGAAACCAGAGCACCCACAGCATGGGGAAAACCCCCACTGCACGGGGTGAACATGCAAACTCCGCACACACAGGGCCACGGTGAGAATTGAACCCCCGACCCTGGAGGCATGAGACGAACATGCTAACCACTAAGCCACCATGCGCCCCTGTAACACTCCACAACATTAAACAAATCTAGAAATGACTAAAATGTATAATGTTTCATTCTTTCATAATAAATTGGGAGTTGTAATCTTTGGCACATTGCTATTGTTTAAGAAGAACAAATCATTCTTGCTGTTATAGGAAAATAATCATCTTTGGGATGGAACAGTGTCTGACTTTGTGTTGAGCCTCATTATACCAATACATTGTTGATTATTTTCCTATAACAGCATGCCCTGAATGAGAAATGAGAAATTTCTATGAAAACTATGAATGAGAAATTTATGTCTAATATGTGGACTCTTAGACTGAAGTGTTACTGATTTATTCCTTGGAGGTCCTTAGAATAATCATGACTGTACAAGAATCTCTCTCTCCCCCTCTCTCTCTCTCTCTCTCTTTCTCCCTCCTTCTCTCTCTCTCTCTCTCTTTGTCCTGGTGTAGGCTTGTGGGAGTACTGATTTGGAATTAATTTAGGCTGCTGTAGGCCATGATAGTGCAGAAGTCTCCCAGTTCTCAAAAAGATCATTAGTGTTCAGGAAAGAAATGAGGCTAGGTGAAACCTTTGTGCAGATTATAAAAAGTATTTAAGAGACAATTCTGAAGTTTAAAATAACGTTGTGGCTTTTTTTGAAACTCTAGGAATCCTAAGTATGAATATTTTTCTTCTCTTCTTTATCTTCGTCTTCTTCTTCTTCTTCTTCTTCTTCTTCTTCTTCTTCTTCTTTGTTTTATTATTTGCATTACTGACAAGTTTGTTTTGCAATGTTTATTTGTGCCATCTATGAATATCGTCGCATCCTGACAGTTAACTAAGACACCTCAGTGGGCGCCTTTTTGTTGTTTTTTTTTTCTTTCTTCCTCGACAGCTCTAACACAATTCTTTCAACTGTAGCGCATAAATGACTCGCGAGAATTACAGCGAGATAAAGACGAAACTTCCTGCTCAGAGTGGGCATTCAGGAGCACAGCTCCCCCCCCCCCCAAAAAAAAACAAACAAAAAAAACAAAAAAAAAACATTAAGTGCACATCACTCGTGGTGTGGACTTGATCAGAAAGAGAAGAACCTTGTTTAAACATTTTATCTCGGTTCATTAGAATGTAATTGCACAGCACCTGTTTAAAACCTAAATCAGTAATTAGTGCATTAGTCAAGACCTGCCATCTGCTACAGTAAATGGAGTTAAGGAAGAAAAACACACACACACACACACACACACACACACACACACACACACACACACACACACACAAATTAGTTTCCAGTGCTTAGTCTCAGGCTGCTGTGAGTGATGGATATCTTGTAGATATTGGGAGCAAATGAAGCTGGAAATTGCGAAACCAACATCGATCATGGCACTTGTGGAACCTAAAATGGGAATGTTTTGTAATGATGTGCATTTCAGGTTTGAAATGCCTGATGACTGATAGGAATTCCTATTAAATAAACAACATTCACACACAAGCTCTTCTTTATAAACTTTATTTATTTATTTATTTATTTTTTAAAGTGCACGCTGATTTATGATAGGTGTCCGCCATCTTCCATCTACATGATCTCGCAGGGCTGTCTTGCCTCATGTGTCTGGAGCATCATCGGGATTGAAACACTAACTCTAGATGAAAGGTTGTGCCACATACAGTACTGTGCAGAATGCAACGAAATGCTATAAAGCAAAGAAGCCGTCAAAAATAATGACATTAAACATTTGTGCATAAAAAAAATCCACTATTCAAGCCAGTAAACTGTAATAAACTAAACAAATTCAATATTAAGTGTAACAAACCGTTGCTGTTTAAAAATGCATCAGATGCCTCAGGTACAGTTTGTGCAGGTTTATAAGGAAATTAGCTGGTGCGTTTTTCTGAGCATCTTGGAGAACTTGCTACAGTTCTTCTGGAGACTCTGACTGTCAAAGCTGTTTCTGTTTTTGCAGATAAAAAACAGAAAGACTTCATTATTAATATTTTTTTATCAAAAAGGTGGTGTATTGTGTAATATTTTGCTTTATTTCCATACCAACATTTTCCTGCAACATCAAATTTTTTAATGAAGGGCGGAGGTTTTACAGGCGTTATTTCCTGGACAGGGTTCACGGCTAATTTTAGAGATGCGTCATCTGAACCGTACTCTTCGGACATACAGGTTCAGGATGTTGACACTCAAACTTATTGTTCCACAGACTCAGTTTGTGATGATAAATCTAAAAAAGACACATATTCCATTCCCCAGTAACAGGAAGTTCCTGCGGTTCGCATCTGGAGGCAACACATATCAATATCAGTACCTTCACAGAGTGCATGGATGCCACACTGCCTCCATTGCAACTCCAGTGCATCCGTGTGCCAAACTACCTGTTTCCTCCGAGGATGAAACCCCTGAGAGTAATCAGCGTCACGAAGCGATGTCTACGTGCTCTGAGAACGTAGAGATGTCCCCGGTTTCTACACTCTAGGGGCATCTCTTATCACAAAATGGTGTCAGATGCCTTTCTCTGGAGAGGCCCTCATCCAGTGTGGCATATAAATCGCCTACAAGCATGGGTCATACTCCTAGCACAGAAATTCTTCTCAGTTGAGAGGTCACCATGTGTTAGACAATACAGCGGTGGTCTCATAAATCAACCATCAGGGAGGATTGCGTTCACACCCCCTGTTCAGGCAGGCTCAATGAATTCTTCTCTGGTGGAGGGGAAATTGTGTCAGTGAGTGCAATGTACATTCTGGGCAACTGGATTGGACATCCTTTCAAGGCATGGACTGAGGCCCAGGGATTGGAGGCTCTATCTACAAGTGGGTGGATCCATATGGTGGAGGTTTGGAGATATTCCGATGTGGAAATGGACATGTTCGCCTCTGAGGAGACAACATGCTGCTTGCTGTGGTTTGACCTCACTCCTTCCACAACAAAGAAAAAAGGTCAGGGCTTGATTCCAAGGTACACACGTGGCTGAGTTCACATCTGTACGCCTTTCCCCTGATCACTCTTTTCCCACAGGCTCTTCCAAGAGTTCACCAAGACCGTGGTATGTCTGCTGCTAGTAGCACCAAATTGGCTAGCTCGAATTTGGGTCTCGGAGATAATATCTCTGCTGGATGGCACTGCCTGAGAGATTCCTGTTCACAGAGATCTATTGTCTCCAGCCAGAGTGTTGATTTATCACCTTTGGACAGAACTATGGAAACTCTGAATCTGGCCCCATAGATTCCGGTCTCTCAACCGAGGTTGTAGAGACAATGTAAAATTCAAGGATTGTTAGTGAGACCCAGCAAACTTTGCTGAAGGTCTGTAAGGAGCCCCATTTGAGCCCTTAGAATCAGCTTCAGAGAAGCTTCTGACTTTAAAGGTAGCACTTTTGGCTGGCCCTGACATCTCTGTTGCTTTTTCCTGCCTTGACTTTGCCCATAAATTAGCCAAGGCCTCACTATATCCTAGGCGGGATTATTCCTAAGTACCTACGTCCATTGGCCATTTGGTAGTGTTGCAGACTTTCTATCCCCCACTGTTCCTTACACCGGAATGAGGAAAACGGCATCTACTGTGTCCAGTGAGGGCTCTTGATACTTATGTCCACTGCTCCGGTCAGTGGCTTAAGTTGGACCATTTGCTGGTCTGCTTGGCAGTGACAATAGAGGTGATATTGTGTCAAAACAGCACATCTCTATTTGGATAGAAGAATCCAATCTCTATTGGTTTTGAGGCACGCAGCCTCACTATGCCTCTCATCAAATGGGGCTCATTCCACTAGGGGGGTTACCTCCACAAAGAGTTTATCTAAGGGGTACCCTTATAGGATGTGTGTGCTGCAGCATGGTAGTCAACGCCACACACATTCATTCAGTATTACAGTTTGACCTTATTGGCCAACTAGTATATGGTTCTCAGAGATAATATCTTTGCTGGATGGCACTCCCTGGGAGATTCTCATTCACAAAGATCTTTTGTCTCAAGCCAAAGAGTTGATTTATCACTCTCTGCTATGGAACTATGGAAACTGTGAGTCTGAGGGGCACCAGCTCATAGATTCTGGTTTCTCAACCTATGTTGTAGAGACCATGTTGAACGTTAGGAACATCAGTAAGACCCAGTAAACTGCCCATTGGCTACAGTCCTGGAGTTCTTATAGGAACCTTTCTCAGCAATCTCCACTTCTGACCAGGAAAAAACAAAAAAATGCCGCGACAAATCAGAATTCTTACTCAGGAACTAGCGGCGGTCTCCTCAACTCCAAGTTCAACAAGTGACGTCAGATCAACATGTTGAGCAGTAAACGCAGCAGGACGTCTTACCTTCAAATAAGTTCCATCAAATCACTCAACAAACTTATATTTATAATATTTGGGTGAAGTAGGTATAGTACAGTATTTAGTGAATTGAAATGAGGTTAATAACAATTAAGTAACAGCAGATGGGGAAAATGACCATTGGCCAATGAAATGGTAAATATTCCAGTATTGTAGCAGGACGTTCATAATTTAAAAAAAAAGTTCATATTGGTATTTTCTCATTAATATGGAAAAGCTAAATTCATGTGTTTGTGAGTGTGTGTGTGTGTGTGTGTGTGTGTGTGTGTACTTGGTGTTACAGATGCCACAGTCACTCTAACAAGACAAGGAAGGATGGCTGAGCTCGACAAAAAGATTTAACATCAACAACAAGGCGACACAAAAGATGGATGGCTCGTTTGTTTTGCACACTGTTCCCTAAATGTTAATTACGCAACGTTTATTATCTAATGCTTATTATCACGCACCTCAGGCATTGCCATTTTTATGCTCTTATTTGACAACAACAACAACTAAAAAACAGCACTCCACTGCACGTTATGTGCGCTGGGATAGAGCTCGTGTGGTTTCTTTTCCATAGCAATTCTTAGCTCTAGCCATGAAATCAATCATGACACAGGAGGCCAACCTGGCAAACTCAAGGTTTATTGCTCAGCAAGAACAGCTTACTACAGTCATGAGATTCAGATTTATTCCTTAAAAGCATGGCTAAAGCTCACACTGTGGTTGTTGAGAGATCGCAGGTTTAAATGCCAGAACTATCAGTATAGACCTTGTTTTCTGGGTAGGAACTATTCCTTGATTGTGGAGCCCTTTCGAAATCTTTTATTTATATATTTATTTATATATTTATATATTTATTAAATATATATTTCATTTATATTTTTCTCTTAAAGAAGTACTAGGCTCGAATTCGCATAATGGCATGAGGACATTCTAATAACGTATTTAAAATGTATTTTTTAATTAAATAATTTACTTTCAATTGACTTTTTTTTTCTCCAAAGTGACCTCATTACCTATTATCATTGAAAAGAATGAGACACTTTTCTTCTCCCCATGATCTTCAGAAGATTCTGACTTCCTGTTCAACATATGACTTGTGGAATGTTCCAAATATTTCATAGGGGTCGGATGTGTTCAGGTAACAGGTTCAAGTAAATGAACTGAACATGTAAAGGACTTCTTGTGGGAAAGGATGTTACACGCATGAGATGCTAAATGGATTCACCCATTAATGCCAAAAAATAATATGATTTGTGAAGCATTTTATGAATTTAAAGAGTAAAGTGTGAAGTAACGTGTAGTGACAGTGAACTACAGTACATTATGTTCACTGATATGTTCTGAAGTGCTGAAGATTTCTGAGGGATTTATCTGAAACATGCACACACGTCACAAACGGCAACTGTAATCGTGGAATCTCCCCAGCCAATCACATGCTTTTCTACGTCAAGGACTTTCAATGAACGAATCGATCATTAACACACCACTCGCCAGTGATTTTCGCAGAAGTGACGCATTAACGAACAACACACACTAACATATAGTGTAAACTTCTTGATGCTCTGTTGAATTGACGTTTAATAAAATCTACTCAGCCAATAGGACACGATCTAGGTGGAGCTTCATTTGTTCTCATGACTGTTTAGGAAAGAGGAAGGAGGAACCAACTGAGGCTGTCAGTTTACACCCAGAGCTGTACACTACAGTATAAGGGCAGCTCGGGGCAAGCCTCCGACAACACTCTGTCACTCAGCGTCATTGATTTCATGCCTGTGACACACCAGTGATGTATGTTAGTACATAATTTTTTTTTTGATGGATGGCACAAACGGTTAAAGACTGAGTAAATTGTAGTAAAATGTACTAAAAGTATGTATAGATATTCTGCCAACCCCGTTCATGCAAATCTGCGGTAAGATATACACAGAAATTGAGTACCATACAAAATTTGAAATCTACAGGCTGTCAAAAACAGCTGTTAACAGCTGTTGACAAAATAAAATATTCCAATATGTTTTGTTTTATGTTCATATCTTGCCTGTCACACGGAGTGTTCTAGAAAGGAGCAGAATATATTTTATTACAGGAATTAGACTAGGTACAGAAAGCTTTTCCACATTATATTTTTTGTCTTGCAAAATGAATTGACTGAATTCAATAATTGATTCATTAAGTGTTTAATTAGGCAGCAGGTGGTGTTGTTGTCTCACAGCTCCAGGGTGTCTTCTGGGTGCTCCGGTTTCCTTCCATTGTCCAAAAACATGCAGACAGGCGGACTGGCTAAGATAAATCACCCCCATTGTGTGAATGGGTCTTTGAATGGTGTCCTGCGATGGACTTAAATAAATAAATACATAAAAGTGATTAAAAAGTCTTACAATAGACTCAAACAATAGATCTACGATAGATAGATAGATAGATAGATAGATAGATAGATAGATAGATAGATAGATAGTTTGCCATCTACTAATATTGGCACCCTTGGTAAATATGAGCTAAGTAGGCTATGAAAAATTGGCTTTATTGTTTAACCTTCTGATCTTTTAAAAAATAAATAAATAAATAAATAAAAAATCACAAAAATACTCTCATGGATATCAAACCATTGCAAACAAAACCAAGGGTGCCAATAGTTGTGTAGGGTACTGCATATAGATCTATCGAGGCTTGAGCAGTCTTAGTGTCCTTCAACTTGGAACAACTCTCTGTTCTAAGCCTTTGAGGTTTCCCCTGAAGGGCAAACGTAAGAACCCCAAAGGATAAACAGATTGAGGATAACAAGGAAATGGATTATTTTTTTAAACTGGTTTTGTTCTGGTTTTGAATGAAATGTGGCTGAGTGGAGATCGAGTGATATCACATCATAGAGGTATTTGTATCACATATACACGTCCTGTATATGTTAACTGTGGAATCGTAAAGGGCTATTTGATTTGTCTCTCCTGGAGATAGACCAGGAGACACATATACTCATAGACCCAATTTGGGGATTCCCTTTCACCAGGACCTGTTTAAATGTTAAAGTCGACACTGCAGACATCAGCCTGAAAGAGATTTCCATATCAGAAATATGCTTGCTATGTGGAATCAGTACATGTTTTAATTATAGCTGTAGTGCTTATATGGCAAAAAGAAGAAGCATAAGAAGAGTCTCTCCTTACACAGCTCGAACTGGGTCAGTGATCTGAGGTCCAGATTTATACTCAGCACCAAAGCAAAAACTTCTGTAACGTCCATGAGGCTGTGAAATAAGATTTCTTCAGTGGAACTTCAGTAGGGATTCTGTTTTTCAGCTACTATGAGTAATGCTCGTTTGTTAATTATTAAAATGGCTTGCAAAACAATATGTTAGATCTGTCGTCACCAGAGCCCTGAGTGTTTATACTGCATCTGCTTAGCTAAGTAACGATTGATCTAGCTGATTATGATCTTCACGAACAGCTGGATATTTACAGCGAGGTATGTTAGGATAAGAGTTGGAATTAAACTCTCCAGGGTGCTTCATGGATTAAATTATAATTATATATACATAACTAGTGTTTTACTTTATTATCTCTGGCAGGAATTATAGTGTGCCCACAAAAACAGGACATGCTTCGGTGAGCTGCTTGCTGAGGTTGTGCTTTTCACACTTTTGCCTTGGTGTAAAGACTGTTGTTTATTTAAAGTGCGACCGGAATTAAAACTGATGGGAATAATCAGAGACGGAAATAATACAGGTTCTAAATAAAATGTGTAATAATAATGATGGTGTTGCTGTTGATGATGATGATGATGATGATGATGATGATCTTTATTGATGTACATTTATATACAAACAACAGTTACTCAAAAATAAAAGAGTAAATCTAATATCTATCTATCTATCTATCTATCTATCTATCTATCTATCTATCTATCCTATTATCTATCTCTATCTCTCCCCTCCATATTTTATTTTTTTACTTTCTCTTCTCCCCCCCCATCCAATCCCCTTATAAAAATAAATAGGTACACGTGTAAAAGTGTGATTGGTGAAATTTATTTCAATAAAAGATTAATAAACAAAATTCATTTGTCAAAAATCAATCAATAAAAGTACCAGTGTACACGTATAGAATTTTTTATGTCATTTACATGAAAAAAAAAAAATCTAAAGAAAAACGATTCAAATTTTATTTGGATTATTTGAAGGCGTTATAAAAACTACTCTGAGCAACACTGTTAATCCAAGGTAAAGAGAATTAGCCTGCGCTCTATATGACCATAGGGCAATATAGGATGCCCTATAGGTGTAAACACATCGTCTCACTGCTTTTCCCATGTGTGTGTGTGTGTGTGAATTATATTGTTAGCTGTAATCCTCTCTGTGTGCGTTCTGTTCCTCAGCTCGCATCATTTAATCAGACAAAACGCTGAGCATTATCACAGGTGTCCTAGCTTAACACCACTCTGTGTGAATTACCGTGAGGAAATAGGTCAATGTCACCTGAGATACTAACGCAAACCCGGGCTAAAGTGCTCAAGTCAGCTGTGAATTAATGACTCCATCAGAACAGATTCAGACTGAACACTCACACAACTGCTCATTTCAATTCACTTTGTGTCCTAAAAACAAATATCGCAGGTAGGAATGGAGATATATATATATATTGCACATATATATACACATATATATATATATATATATATACACAGTTTTGTGTGCATCGTGTTCCCAGTGGATTGGTGTGCAGTATATCTGTGTGTCATGATCAGGAATGAGTACCATTAAAAAAAGTGTAAATAAAACGGCCTGGTGTGTATCTCTCTTTAATGGAGAACTAACACATAGCTCATTGTGCATCTTGTTTGCGGAGAACAAATGGTGTGTGGGTGAAGCACATTTTTATCGGTAGGTGTGATATTTCTCTAAAAAAGCAGTGAGCATTAGGACGCACAAGTAAAGGCCCACAGTTACCATGCTACAAGGACGCATGACTCCCTTCCCTCCCCCCAAGTGAAAATAAAAAGCAATTGCATAAGACCAAAACCATGTGGCATGATGGGGGGATGATGCACCCTCTATATGTTTGCCATATGAAACGTCAGCCTGTGTGTCTTTTTATTGACTAAACTGTTGACAGGTTTGAAGTAAATATTACCTTTACCACCATTATATATTGTATGAATCATAGTCAGGAAATTTCCAGGGGGAAATTATGCAGATTATGGCACGTAAGAATGCACAGAAATAAACTCTTCGGTTATGAGAAGGAATACATCAAAGGGCTAGCACTAAACATACAATTTGTCGTGTTATTATAAATACCAACAGTTTTATGTAATAACAATTTGGGAATGTTGATTCAAATTGGATATGCAGCAAGTCAGATTCTAGCTAGTGGTAGGTTTATTCATTATGAAACTGCGTACCGTCCAGACAAGAGGTCGAAGGAAAATAATCCAGATTATTTTGACCTGACAAGAAGGATACAGTTACTTAAAAAAAATATTTTACAAACAGGTTGATCAACTTTGTTATACTAATGCATTCCTCCATCCATCCATCTCCTCTCTATCGATCATCCATATCTATATCATTCATCCGTCGTATTCCATCCTTATCGTTCTCCAGTATCATTGGCCTCATCCTATCCCTCTCAATCATCATCCACCATCATCATTGGTATCTCACATCCATTTCACCATCTTCATCTCACCAATCCTGTACTCGTATCGGTTTAGTCAATCAGTCAATCATGCAGATCTTGGTATTAAAAATATATCGTTTATCTCAACTTTAGTAAACAATGTCAGTAACGTCAATTCATCATCATCATCACAACATCATCATACAAATAAATCAATCATCGTAGTCCATCCATCCAGCCATCCAGCCATCCATCCATCCATCCATCCATCCAGCCATCCATCCATCCATCCATCCATCCATCCATCCATCCATCCAGCCATCCATCCATCCATCCAGCCATCCATCCATCCATCCTGCCTCTGGCTCACAAGTGTTCCACTGCGATGTGAATGATTTCCAAGTTGAAAGCCAGCGGATTACTTAGATATATAAAACCCACACTGATAAGGTGTAATAATCAGAAGCCTTATAGTACACACTTTAAAATTTAAAACCTTATCAAACATAGAGGGATATTAAGCAGGACAAATGTCCATGGCGATAAAGGATAATAAAAAAAAATGATCGTTAGTCAGCCGTGTAATTGAGTAACCACATGCTCTCGCTTCAGTTGCTGAAGAGGAGCTTTAAAAAATCCACATAAAACAAATGAGGCATTCGCAGGGATGAAACAATTCTCATTAGTCCTGTTAATCTGATGGGCATTAGGCGCACCGGGTATTTTTAAACACACCGTAATTTGTTGATTGATAGAAAAGCGCTCATTTACATTTGATCAGCGTTCATCCGTGAGTCAACTCGGAGAGGGAACGTGCGTGACAATTTCTTCTGTCATTGAAGGTGAATTATGATTTAAGAATTGTATATAAGTGTGCTCAGGACTGCGGTGTAGAATAGAATGCATGTTGCGACCTGCGCTTACTCATGCATCCTTGTAGCATGGTAACTGTGGGCCTTTACTTGTGCGTCCTTATTGGAGGAAAGAAATGGCTTTCATTATTTCATTTCATTTTTGGTAAGTGTAAACCCGGGAGAAATGTTTCCAGCAAATACAACCCGTGTACGATCGGTGCTGAACGTTCTCGCGATTTGCAGCCAGGACGCGTACTTACCACTTATAACCCTCACTTATAAAAAATAAACCCCTCACCCATGAGCAAATAAACCCGGCAAATGAATGCAAACACATCTCATTAGTGTATATATCAGGGGAGAAGTGTAACCGAGAGTGAGTGATGCATTAGGTGTCGGGTCCGGTCGGGGGAAAATATTCACGCAAGCAGAGCATTGCATTTGTATTGCATCCGAATTATTACTCGCACACTTATATGCGATTCCATGATTGTGTTGCCCTTGGGGCATTGTAATAAACATTAAATAAACAATAGTTCACTTATCAATGACAACAATCTCTCTCTCTCTCTCTCTCTCTTTTTTGGTCAGTTGTTTTCGTAGCACAGAATTAGGAAATACACACAAAAAAAGAGGGCTTAGCTAGCATCCATGCTAATTAAGGAGAGTCTAATGATTCACTTCAAATTTGTAGATTATTAGTTCATTTTTAAAGTGACCTTCAGTCATTATAGCAATACTGAATATACATATAGACTTTTCTTCTTCTCGTGATCTTCAGGACGTTTGAACGATGCAACTTCCTGTTGAAAATGTCACTGGGAATATTCCACAGATTTCACAGGGATGAACGTGTTCAGGTTCAGTGTTGACTGGATGTACCAAAGATTGCTTCAAACATGAGAATACATTAATGCAACAACAAGTGAGATTTTTGAAGTGTTTTAACCATTATACTGAATATTTAGGTTTAAGATATATTGGACTGGGGGAGACAAACGAGTGCTTTTCTATATATTTTTAAGTCATGTATTTAAAACATACACATACTGTAGGTTTTTTTTTTTTTTTTTAATGTCTTCTACTTTTACTTTACTTACATCTTTTTAAAATGCAATTGCACCCCAGTCACGGAATCTCCCTTATAGAATAGACATCAAATAACCATGATGCAATCACTCTACGTATTTAATACATTGCTCATGTTTCCCTTTCACTCGCTGTTGTTCAATGCCAATTCGCTTCCTGAAGCTGAAATCCAAATCGTCTAGTGAGCCTAATATGTTTTGATTTTCCCATTAGAAGCCTGGTCATTCTTGTTTATGCAGGTGTGATTGTCATTAGTGCAGTCCATCAGCAACATCTCAGCAGATTGAACGGGACTGCAGTGTTAAACGGCCACATCACGTACAAAGTCAGAGACGCTTTATGAGCCTTTATTAACCTTAAGTTAGTTAAACGTACCCGTGTCACTGTCGCTTCTCATTTGCGAGCTTCGTGTTCACTTAAAGTTGAGTAAAAGCTGTTTTGTGGTCGGATCCGTGCCACGGATTTTCCTGGAGACACTTCTGCCTCTTGAACATTTATTACATTATTTCAGTTGGCAGACGCTTTTATCTGGTATCCAGTCTACATACCCCCCTCCCTTCCTCCCTCCAACACACACACACACACACAAACAGTGAGAGTAGAGAGTTTCAGGGTTAAGGAACTTGCTCAAGGGCAGTCCTGAGATTTGAGCTCACAACAATTTGGTCTTAACATCTTCAGTAACACTGCCTAAAGCTTTTGAACATAGGAAGGTGCCTATACTATATCTAAGATCCCAATCTGTAACTCTGTGCATTGTCTAGGTTACCCCTCAGTGACTCTGTGTAGCTCAAAGCATTAGAATCGCAGATTAAGAAAATGGGATTTAATCGAGCTTAGTATTAATGTTTCGAGGGGAAAACCATATTTGGGCATCTACAACTTACAGAATTTAATAAATACAAATAAATAAAAATATATTTAAAAAGTGAAGTAAAAAAAGAGATATATTATACTGTAATCAAGGGTCTAATCCATCAGGGGTTTACCAAGGGTCTAGTCTATCTATGACTGTCCGTCACCTGACTGGCATTTGTGGTAGTTAACCACTAGCCGTCGTCTTGCAGGGAGCGACCCCACAAAATGGCACCTTTTCAGGGTGGCCCAGTGATCAGATGCTTGCCTGTGGACACCACACCCCACACCTGGCTCCATAGGTAGGTCCTGGTAACCTTAATCTGGAAACATTATTCTTTTGAGAGGACCCGGTTGAGGTGATTTGGCGACCTTGCAAGGATTCCCCCTGGTTTACTCCCAGTAGAGCTGTATCAGGGACATCCCACTGGATGGAGACCCTGAGGCAGACCCAGGACCCACTGGAGAAATGATCTCACAGTTGGCCTAGAAACATGTGAGGATCACCCAGGAGAAGCTGGAATCTGTGGCTGGGCATGGAGTAGTGTAAATAAGGAATGAGAGGTCGCACTTCCTCACAGGCAGTTTAAAAGTTTAAAAAGATAACAACATAAAGTGCATTAGGCTACGTTCACATTACAAGCTTTCTGATACTTTTCCTCAAATCGGATCTATATTAACGGT
This sequence comes from Ameiurus melas, assembly GCA_012411365.1. Taxonomy (NCBI): domain Eukaryota; kingdom Metazoa; phylum Chordata; class Actinopteri; order Siluriformes; family Ictaluridae; genus Ameiurus; species Ameiurus melas. Next base: position 7,774,469 of record CM022760.1, on the reverse strand, counting down.
TCACATTGGTTACTTTAAATACCCCGTATCTGTCTTTAATGGGAATGTACCTATCCCCCATGTTGCATACGCACATCTGAATCAATTTTGTATGAGTTGTATGCATTAGGAACAACAAAACATGTCATTTGTTAGACAATCCATTACATTAGATGCAACAAATGAATGCCCTAGTAGGCCAAGCTTGAGTCGCAATCTGCTCTGAAGGTTGGCAAACATATGTACAGTATATGATCAGGTCGAGAAGGTGAAAAAAAGGCCAGATGGCAGGCTTTTGCTGTTTTTGCAGCTATTGCTGGCACTGCTAAGCTGAGAGATCTACAGAGTGAAGCATTGGGACCACTGTTTGGACAGGATTCACAGAGTATTTATGCAGGAGAACAAGTAGGGTTATCCATGAAAATGCTTCCAAGTTATTCATAATGGATGCACATTGAGCAACAATGGCTAAAATGTTGATTTAAATCTTTTGTCTCCTTGAAATTAGACTTAGACACATGAATTCTGATCTGAGAATTCTCATTCACACTGCATGGCCACGGGTCAGATATGTATGATAATGGTGAGTCTTTATTAACCTTCATATACATTACAGGACAGTGAAATTCTTTTCTTTGCAAAGCCCAGAATGTCAGGAAACTGGGATCAGAGTTGGGGGTCAGCCATGGTACAGTGCCCCTGGAGCAGAGAGGGTTAAGAGCCCAACAGTGATAGCTTGGTAGTGCTGGGGCTTGAATCGCTGACCCTCCGATCAGTAACCCAGAGCCTTATCCACCAATCCCCCATTGCCCCTGATCTAAGCCCAAAATACGAAAGTGGTTCAGATGTGATTTGAAAAGATTTGGGGTGGTTTAGTGGTTAGCACATTTGCCTTATGCCTCCAGAATTGCGCGTTTGAATCCCATGTCCACCCTGTGTGCATGGAGCTTGTGAATGTTCTCCCCATGCTTCGGGGATTTCCTCCGGGTACTCCAGTTTCCACCCCCCAGTGCGAAGACGTGTAGTGGGCTGATTGGCATTTCCAAATTGTCTGTAGTGTGTGAATGGATTTGTGATTGTGCCCGGTGATGGGCTGGCACCCCATCCAGGGTGTCCCCCAACCTGTACCCCAAGTTCCCTGGAATAGGCTCCAGACTCCCTCACAACCCTGTGTAGGATAGGCGGTATAGAAAATGGATAGATGGATGAAAAGAACAGATTTTTGTGTCCACACAAATCAGATCTGTGTCATATTAATGAAAAATTGTATCACTCCAACCTGGTAATGTGAAAATAGCTTTAGTAAAGTGTTGGGCCACCAAGAGATGCCAGAACTGCACAGTACAATCCCTAGTCTTGAATTAACACCCAGCGTGTTCATTTGTGTCCAATGAATAAATATACATAAAGATTGTAGGGTGTAAATTCACCACTCTTGAGGTTAAATCAACACTGTGGATGTTGCTGTAATACAGCCAGAGCCAGATTACCACTGCCACTAAAGTTCTGAGAGGAATTTTAGTTCTGGTTTGACACCAGAGCACGCTACACCTCGTACAGATCCAGAAACAATTTGTTTGATGAAGCAAGGAATTTTTCACAAAATGTCCTATTTCCCTCATCTACGTAAACTAAATGAGTAATGCACCAACTATACGCTGAATCTTTCATTTTGCGGATTATGGTGATAATGATAGTAAAGCATGCACAGTGACATGACATATCAGGAAAGTAAATATATGCGTATCACTGCAGGGTGACCTGTCAGTGCCATATCACCCTGCAGCTCTCGCCTGGCTTCCCACTGAAGGTAAACAGGCTTGAGTCTGGCCTGTACCAGAATGGGAGACCACCTGGGGGAAAACTAAGGTTGCTGCTGAAAGTGGTATTAGTGAAGCCAGCAGGGGGTGCTCACTGTGCGGGTCCTAATACCCCACCATTAAAGTTCTGTCGTTTGGATGAGACGCTAAATCTGAGGTCCTGACTCTGACCTGTGGTCAGAAAAAATCCCAGAAAACCTCTCGTAAAGAGTACGGGTATAACCCGAGTTATACCCGTACTGGAGAAATTCCCCCATTGGCCCTTATCTACCACGGTGTCCTAATAATCTCCATCCCTGAATTGGCTACATCACCCTGCCTTTGTCTTCAACAATAGCTGGTGTGTGGTGGGCATTGTAGCGCACTGTGGCTGCCGTCACATCATCCAGGTGGATGCTACATACTTGTGGTTGTTGAGGAAACCCCCCACCCCCAACCCAACGTAAAGCATTTTAAGTGCATAGAAAAGAGCAATATAAATCTAAGGAATTATTATTATTATTATTATTATTATTATTATTATTATTATTATTATTATTATTATGTCCTGCATGTTTATATCCCTTATGTACTGATAATACTTCTAAAAAGCACAAAAAGCTTTTCAACCACTTCTTCAGGTTAAAAAAAAAAAACTTTTAATGCATGACCCGCTTTAACACTGCATAGCTCCACTCCATTTTTCTTCAAACAGGAAAGTGTACCAGATGTCATGTTTGTACGCTAGGCACGGACTGAGAATTTCGCTCTTAAATCTATGGGCAAGTGTGGGAGGAAAGACATGTCTCTCGCTCATATCTGCCCTGCAACTAGGAAAATAGCCACAACAAACTAGGATTAAAGTGGTGATCTTTAATCATGATCATCAGAGATAAATGTGGTCTTTTCTTTTCAATACCTAAGATGGACTAGGATCTTAAAGTTCCTGAAACACTATGTATCCAAGAGTCCAAGAGGCAAGAAAACCTCAAGAGATCAGGCACTAGTAGTAAAATAAATAAATAAATAAACAAATAAATAAATACGATAAAAGAGGTTGTGGCCTTTAAAATCGCTTTGAGTGCTAGAGGCCTACAGCAGATAGCAGATATGAAGGCATTTTTTTCCTGAATTTTATAAGCAGGTGCCCTGTACTACAATGTAAGTTCAAGTCTGCCACCATTGTTTCCGAGGTTTTCTCTACAAGTTTGACTGTCTGGACAGCCAGCAATAACGTCTGATTTTATTTTCTTTTTCTTTTATTTTAACCTAGACATAGAGTATATAGTATGGTATGGTACGGGAGGCATCTGTGGTGATTATAACTCTCCATTAGAGCAGCACTACCAACCAGACTTTGGTTAGGAATGCCACGCACTACCAGTTTGCCAAGGACACTGTATGTCAAAGTCTAAGTTGGCATAGCTGGTGTCCATCTTTGACTTCAAAGGGATTCAGACAGTCACTACATCCATAGATGTCCTGGATCTTGGCTACACACTCAGTATAGAATGAAGTGTTTATGTCACTGTACTGTGTCATACATATGTAGCGTGTCACAAGTCACGACATGACACTGGGCCACCTTTTCATCGTTCGCATCATTTTATAAGAAGAAATCTAAAAGAAATATATTTTTCCATCTTCAACCACTTATTCCTTTTACAGGGTCGCGGGGAACCTGGAGCCTATCCCAGGAAGCATCAGGCACGAGGCGGAGTACACCCTGGACAGAGTGCCAGTCCATCACAGGGCACAATCACATACACACTTACACACCCATTCATACACTATGGACACGCCAATCAACCTACCATGCATGTCTTTGGACTGGGGGAGGAAACCGGAGTACCCGGAGGAAACCCCCGCAGCACGGGGAGAACATGCAAACTCCACACACACATGGCCCTGGCCGGAATCGAACCCCGGACCTTGGAGGTGTGAGGCAAACGTGCTAACCACTAAGCCACCGTGCGCAAAATATATTTTTATTTAAAATAAATAAATAAATCAATAAATAAACGTTTAATTATGGTCGATTATAGTCAGTTGGACACTGATTTTCTGAAACCCACTACCTCTCTACAGTTTTAACAGAATTAGAGGTATGAAGTCCAGGGATTTTCTTGAAAGAAAAATAAATTGTAAAAGGTGTTTACCATTCTACAAAATGCATTACCCTTTCTGACAGGAAAACTCTCAGTTGGAGGTTTCTATCTAGAACCTTTAGGCCTTCCCACACATGTGCAAGCCAGGAATTTGTAATGGTTCTAGTTGCTAGTTGTGGTAAAGTAAGTTAGTTGATGCAAAGAACCCAGTGTATAAACTTTTCAGTAGGCCTGACCTACCTTACATTTCCAGACAAAGGGTACTAAACTGTACCGTTCTTTGTCACTGTTGTAGTGCCATCAAATGTACACTTTTTATATCTGTAGTATGCACATTATAACTAGAAATGGATACATAGTGTAGCTTTAACGCTTTAAACGATAATTACAATCCATTTATGTACCTCAAATCATTTGTAAAGGTACATAATATCCACGTTTCCACATGGAAAGTACTTATAACAGGTAGGAAAGATAAGGGTACTACCCCATAGATGAAGTATGTACAACTGAGTACCGTTTCCATTTCTGAGTGTACGCTGCTGTCCGATTATAGAACAGGAAAAGCATTACTTTTCTGAAACCTGCGATCTCACTACTATCTCAACAGGACTAGATGGTGAATCCAGGGCATTTTTGGGGGATCGTTAAGGCTCCATAGCTTCCTAAAAGAGTTTGTAGGGACCTGTATGTAGAGCCTTTAAGACTTCCTCCAGGCTGGACAACACAACAATATTTAAAGGTTCTAGATTTAGCACTATGTGTCGGTATTTGTGATCATCACCGGTTGTAGTAAAGTAAATGATGTGGTGCAAGGATCCCAATGGATGCCATGGCCCAGAATTCCTTCTGTCCCACCTATCGGAAAATCTTAGAAAAGAAAGGGTATTAAATCCTACCATTCCGTCCCACTATTGCACAAAAGGTCCTTTTTTTGGACCTTAAATCATATGTGACGGTACGCCATATTAACATTTTGAGTGGCTGACGGTACAATTAAAGGTACAAACAAACAAAAAAAAACATGCCCTTAAGGGTATCACCCAGCAACAAGGAAAGGTACAGTGCAGTATGTTTGTGTGTGTGTGTGTGTGTGTGTGTGTGTGTACAATGTCCCATTGGACAGGACCATGGAGAGGTCCATATAGCGCGGATGGAGTCGAAGCACTGTGGCATTTTTGGGAGTGTCTGGTGTTTGAGTTTGAGTGTGTGCTTGTTTGCAGAGCAGCCTGAAAAGGAGGGCAGGAAGCGCCCCCACCCGCAAACCAAGAGATCCAATAGGCTCTTACTGAATACCAGGCTGAGTTAAAACTACTGCGGCACGTCTCTCTCTTTTTCAAAGACAGTTTCACACACGCTCTCTCTCTCTCTCTCTCTCTCTCTCTCTCTCTCTCTCCGGCACACACACGCGCGCGCGCGCTCTCCCTCAGTCTCTCCCACCCCTCTCGCACTCTCTGACACTCTCCGCAGGATCCGGACGGCTCCATCATGCGTCTCAGAGCATCAGCGTCTCAGAGCTTCTCCGGGAAACTAAAGCGCGCACCCTTTTAAAGTGCGGGTTTTATTTCTTTCTCTTTGTTGTTGTTGTTGTTGTTGTTGTTGTCGCGTGGAGCTCGGAGAGGACGCGGAGAACCGCCAAGTGAAGCACATGCGTGGATGATTTTAGTGGATTTTTTGCGTGCGTTTCTGAAACGCGGCGTCATGTCTGCGAGATAAGCGCGTCTCTCTCTCAGTGTGTGTGTGTGTGTGTGTGTGTGTGTGTGTGTTGTGAGAGAGAGAGAGTGTGTGTGTGTGCGTGTGTGTGCGCGCGCGTGTGCGCGCCCGTGTATGTGATGTTACCTTGTGGAAGGTGTGCAACGGGAAAGACGCTGGCTGGACTCGACATCTGCAATTGATCTGCCGTGTTTCTGGAGCACCATGTCCCTGGAATGAATGGGAAAAAAAATCCGAACATGGATCTAACCTGGGAAATACTGATTATTCTTCAAGCCAATTTCATCGTTTGTACAACAGGTAAGTTTACACAGCGCGCGCGGATGTTTGGATGGAGGATAATTGATTTTCCTTGAATGAAAAAGAAAAGTTAAAATGCGCGTAAACATATCCAAAATGAAAGGTCTGACATGCATCTTGATTGTAGACTGCAGGGAAACTCCCGACTTCTACTACCATCCCAGATTAGATGGGATTTTTTTTTAATGGAGGATGGATATCACTCACTTTAGTACTTCTCCTAAATATTATTACATTTGAAAGTGCCCGATTATTTTCTTCACACCATTGTCCTGCTTTACACACTTTTACGCATCATTACGCCCCATGCCTTCGTCTCTATCTTCCTCTATCCGTTATGCAATCGTTTATTTATCAACAAAACGAAAAGAAACAAGCTTATTAAGGGCACTATGGAGTGATAGAGCCTCCTCTTCATCACTACACCTCCATCTTCAGCGCATCGCTTTTCAACTTATGGGGTTTATTTCTCAGAGACCGCATGCTGGGACCCTTGGTGCCTGTACAAAACCTTTCCAAAAAGCCATGCAAGTGTGGAGATGCGCTAGTTTCATTTGTATTTCTATTTTTTGATGTACTTCCTCGCTGTTATAAACTATACAGAGGGGGCTTTGTCACAGTCCCGTGTCGGAAATGGAGTCTTAAAGCGAGATGTTGTCCCATCTCTCTCTCTCTCTCTCTCTCTCTCTCTCTCTCTCTCTATCTCTCTCTCACACACACACACACACACACACACACACACACACACACACACACACACACACACACACACACACAACCAATGCACTAACCTACAGTAACAGAAATAACTTAATATCCCCCAAGTCTGAATGTAAGCCAAGTGCGCACTAAAACCAGAATACGAGCGCATCCGTTTAACGGGATCTGGACTCGTTCCGGTTTTGCGCGTGCTCTATGAAGGGTTTATGAAGCGCCTCCGGTACTGATGCACACTCAGACCTCTACCGAAACACACCCGCCTGTGAGGAGGTACTTCTTCTTCTCATCTTTTTAATTTTTTTTTTATAATTATTATAATTATTTTTTTATGAAAGAATTGGACCATTTGAAAATGGAGATTTTTTATACTGTAAACTATTATTATTATTATTATTATTATTATTATTATTATTATTATTATTATTATTATTATTGGCTTTGTCACAGACCCCCCCCACCCACAAACACACACACCCTTACCCTTATTTTAAAACCGATTTCGTCAAAGCCACACCCCTCTAACGCCCTTACTTATCCTGACGCTGTGATTGGTCCGTTTCCAACACGCATGAAAGATTTCATACAGATGAAACAAAGTGACTGAGATCCTTGCCTTCTAGTATCATTGGTATGTCTGAATCGATATCTAAGCCTGAGTGAAATGTAAAATATTTAACATTATGTCATGTCTAAACATGAAGGCACGTATCCCTGATTTAAAAAAGAAAAGGAAAAGAAAAAAAGGGGGCAACATTTAACTGCTCTTAGCTTCTTAAAGGGAAGAGCTGTGCGGAACCCCGTCTGTATTGAAACACTAGTTTCTACATAGAACCTTTAAGGATTCTCTCAGACACACTCTGACACAACACACACACACACACAAATAATAATAATAATAATAATAATAATAATAATAATAATAATAATAATAATAATTACCCCTACCCTCTATTAAAGGTGCTGTCCAGCATCCAGTCACATATCAGTCCACCTTTGACTTTACAAAGTACTTAAATTAAGAATTGCACCAAGTAGCAATATTTCAATGTATATGCATATATAAGTTAAATTAAACAAATAAATAATGAAATAAATGCATTATAATGTGCCCATAACCTGTAGTCGGTTTACTGACTGACGAATAAATAAATACAATTGAATGAAATAAACTACTTGATTCAGTTTTACTGACACACTGACATTTCACATTAAAAAAAAACAGAAAAGATTTTGAATAAATAATAAAATTGTATCGAACAATTATTATTTATTCGTTTGATTTCTTTCGGTGGTCTGTGTTCTGGTCCAACTGACACGAGATACACTGTTTGTAATGGCGCGTGTAAACGAGAGGTATAAACTACGACTCAGTCAGTGAAATGCATGAGATGTAGTGTTTCTGTTGATTGTTCAACATGCTCCTAATTGGTGAAGATACGAAGCAACTCATTCCAGCGTCGTGGAGAATTGTTGTGCAGTTGCAACATATGGCTTGTGTTCAACTGGTGGAAGAGGCAGCGCGTGTAACTCAGCAACAGAAGCTTCCCGAGTCTTACTCAGGCACTGTGAGGATGCTATTATCAGATCGATATCTAATCTAATCTCTGTGTTTTCTTAAACATTGAAGACGTGTGGATTTGTCTCTCAGACACTCATGTTCCTGCATGGATCTCATCATGGATGGAAGCTAATCCCCTAAAACTAAACCTCAGCAAGACCGACCTGCTCCATGTACTCTACATTTCTCAGAGGATGGATCACCACGTGAAGAACAAAACATGTCCAGACCAGTGAGCCCACGTTGAGACCTCAAATTTCTACACATTCTTCTGGATCTGGGCCTGGATTCAATCAATGGAGACATTTCAGCAGGTTTCGAACAGCTATGATCACTCAAATGCAGTTAGATAAGGCAGATTGTCCAAGAATGTGGTCAAAACTACATGCAAATCACACTTATAACCCCCCGAACAATGCTAAATGTGCTCACATTCAATACCAGCATCATCGTTTTCAAACATAAGGGCAGGGACGTCTTCGGATATCGATCCATCGATCCACGATTCAGTGATATTCATGCTCAGAAGCACACTTCGGTTTTTTTTCTTACCCCCTGATTCTGGATTAATGTTCCATGAACGTGTCCCAGTTGCGTTGAGACTCCTGTAGGAAATTGGTGGATGATTTATTGCTGCTATCAAGGCCGAGTTTTCTTTATGCCTTCGCATTATTACAATATTTGGCTACAGATGAAGTTTAGTCAGCATCCTGTGGACTAAGGATGAGAATCTTTCTCATCGTGTTTGGATGAACTGGAAATCATGCCTATTGATACGGTCCAGGACAGGTCAGTCCTTACTGGTGTCACGTCAAACATTCAACATGGCAGACAGTATTCTGTCCAGGTCACTGAGCCTGTTCTGCTTACTCTTTTCATTGTTTGTGTGTGGTTTCTTCACACATTAGTCAGAATAAATCACTAATCTAAAGTCAGACTTAAGAAGTGATCTTGGTTCGTTCCACCAAGACACTTGAACAGTAGAGTAGATACTGACCAAGAATTTATTTATTCATTTATTACAAAAAAAAAGCTACTTAAATATATCAGTCTTCAGAATTGATGAAGATTCTGACAATTTCAACTCATATTAATGCATGAAGCTTTTTGAGAATGACCTACATGCCAGGTCTACTTGCTGTTTGCTGTTATGATCACCGTTATAGTCCGAGTGTGAGTTTACATCTGGCAGGAGCTCCAGGTCAGGATCAGTGCGGTAATGTGTCCTGCTTTCTGTCCTTGAAGCCATAGAGGGCAGTGATCGCTCAGTGGTCAAGGTGTTTTTTGACTGAAATATTGTGAATTGACAAACAGCCACTGATGTGCTCACACAACCTGCAGACGGATGAGGAATTAAAGGAGAAACAGTGGCTCTGTTGTGTGTGTGTGTGTTTTGCCGTGGTTTGGCTCCACTTAGTTTGTACACTTAGAAAGAAGCATCAATACACATCAGTACCTCAGTTCTTCTGACAGATCATCTTTATTCTATGATGAAACATTTCTCTCCTGTTGGGCGTGATCTCTTCCAGGTTGACTCCGCCCCATCCACAAAGCATGAGGGCTCACTGAATGGGGTGGAAAATGGTGTAAATCATTTGCTAAGACTTTCACACTCACGGGACTGAAATCAACCCAATGGACGAAATTTGGAGTGATGTCTTCGACAGTGCTCTATACTACCATCATGACAAGAGCAACTAAGGAAGAACGCTATTCATGGCTCCTGTGCAGATTCAGAGACGTGTACAATCAATTCCAAGAAGCACTGAAGCACTTTTGGTGGCTCAGCACCTTAGTAAAAAATAATTGCCCATTTATTATATTATATTATGTCTTTTGCATGAGTGTGTCAGTAGAAAAGTAGGTTTCCTTAAAAATGAAATCAATCTTAAAGGTTGTATAGAATTCAAATCTGCAGAGGAACCATAGCAGATCCTCAAAGATGCATGGATCGCAAGGTGTATTTTGTTTCATTCAAACACTATTTTGTTTATTTGACTGTTAGTTGGCTGTCATAAAGGTCATTTTTTTGTATGCTAGCTAGACAGCTAGCTAACTGGTTCTTGCACTTTATTTTCCTTTGTGTAAAATTGGCTTTAAGGCATTGACAGGACATTTGGGAAATACTGTGATTAAAAAAAAAAGAACAAAGAAAGTACGTTGAAAGTAATCAAAAAAAGAAAGTAATCATTTATTCAAGAGAAATTTCAATAGAATGATATACAGTACTTCTGTGGAAAAAGTAAGTATACCCTTGGCCCCAGAAGAAATATTGCCCGCTTTAGCAGAAATAACTTCTTTTAAGTATTTTGTATGATTGTCCACCAGGCTTGCTGGAATTCTTGACCACTCTTCCATGTAATATTCTTTCAGTTGTAAGATGTTTGAGAGTTGCTTGCATGTACTGGCCTTTTCAAATCCCCCCAAAACATTTCAATGGGATTCAAATCCAGGCTTTGGCTAGGCCATTCCATAACTCTCCATTTCTTCTTTATGAGACATTCATTGGTGGATTTGCTCGTGGTCTTAGGACCATTATTCTATTGAAAGAATTCATAGATGAATCAATGAATGCAAACTCTCCAGTCCCTGAGGCAGCAAATAAACCCCAAACCATAACATTTCCACCACCGTGCTTCACAGTTGGTATGAGGTGCTTCACCTGAGAAGCTGTCTTTGGTCAGCACCAAACGTATCTGCCGGTACTGTGGCCAAACAACTCTATCTTTGATTCGTCTGTCCAGAGCACATTATTTCAAAAGGCCTGGTCTTTGCCTATATGATCATTGGCAAACTGTAGTCTTGCAAAGTCTTTTTCCTAGCACACCACCTGTGCAGCTCAAATCTGTGCAATTTATTTCTGTTTGTAGACACATGCACTCTGACACCAACAGTTGCAAGACTTACTAACAGATCCTGTGATGAAATTTTGGGGTTCTTGGAGACTTCTTTTTGCATCTGCTCTTGGGCTGAATTTGCTGGGACGGACAGTCCTGGACAAATTGGCAGTCATTTGAAGTCGGCACCATTTGTAAATTTCTAATAATTTGGAGATCTTTTTAAATCCCTTGCCAGACTCATAGGCATCCACAACCCTTTTTTTTTCTGAAGGCCTTATAGAACTCTTTAGATCTTGGCATGATGACACCTCAATAACAAAGAAACAACAGACATAAGGCATGTTCCAGCTGCACTTCCTAAGCAGGTTCTGATCACTGCCACCTGATTCTAATTTTATGGATTTGAAGGTGTGATACATGTAGGGGTGTATTTACTTTTTCCATATGACTGATTGGTCTTTTTATTTTTAAAATGTGAAAATTACAGCAAAATATCACTTTAATGTGTCAATTGACAGAGTGTATCACCTTTATTAATAGGCACAGTTGGCACATTGGTTGTCCCAATATGTCAAAAAAGGCAATTTCCATAGGGTGTATTTATTTTTTCACACGACTGGTGGAGAAGTATCAACTTCAAGGTGATTAAACCACTCTTAAACCACAGAAATCTGCCAATGATTACATCTCTGATTTACTAATGTTCACCACATTGTACGTTCTATCCATTTGCAGCTACCTTCAATGTTGAGGAACATCCGTGAAACAAGTTACTTCCGCTTACATTGTAGCACCTATCAATGCTCGTTCCAGTCTTTTCTTTCTCTTTCAGTCACTAAGATGAAAAAAACAATGCAGCTCTTCATATTAGTGAAACCGGAGAAAGTGCAAACCTTGACACACTGATTTCCCCGTTCTCCATTATTAAGCTTAGAGTATGTAGAGCGTCCATCATACAAGAATCTGCTGTGTATGAGCTGATGTTATAGATGATGTATTAGAAGGAGAGCACTAATATAAACCTGTAATCTGTAGCTACATTACTGTCAGAGCTGCTGTTATAGAAAATAAATCAACACCTTCTGACCAATCAGAATATAGAAGAAGCAGTCAAAGTAAGCAAAAAGTGAAATGGCTATCTGTTGAGCAGAAACATATCAGCACTGCATGAATGAGAAATGAGAAGCTGAGCTTGTAGATGAACAATCTGTTCTCTAGCATGAGTTATTTGCAGTTTGCAAAAGTCTCTCTCTCTCTCTCTCTCTCTCTCTCTCTGTCTCTCACTCTCACTTGGGTATATACAGTATAGGGATACAGGTAATAAGAACAATCTGTGCTAAGGTGATGTGTTTGTTTCCATGTCCAGAGGCCAGAGCATCTTACTTACAATATGACAAAGTTATATATATTAATATAAATCTACTCAGAAGTTCATGTATATTTCAGATTATTCAGATAAATAATCTCAGCTGCATTGTCTCAGACTAAAGCCAAGATTTCAAGATTTTTAGTTTCGACGGTGTAGACGTCGAGAGGCATCAAGTGAAACATAACATTTAATTATAAATAAAACGCCTTTCTATTGAGTGAATAACTGTCCAAAATGCAAATGCGCTATCATTTCTACAGTTAAAATGTGGCCCAGGGAGTTTTATTGTAGAAGGAAATATAAAAAACAAGATGCAATAAACAGGAAGCCTTAAGGAAAATAAAAGGTAATAAAGAAAATGAAATGAAAAAAAATAAATAAAATGAAAGGCCCATAATAAGTAAAATAATTTTTAACAGGAAGTGATAACCAGTAATGATGTACATCATTAAAAAAAATGATGAAAATAAAATTGGACTCTTGGGATAATTATTCGAAATAATAATATGATTCAGTTTTGGACGTTTAAACTATATTACAAACTAATAAAAGAAAGTATTAAATATTAAAAGTTGTTAAATGTAAATCCTTACAGCACTAAAGCTTAGACGTGGATCTGGACGTGAGCCAGTTACCATCAGAAGTCATGTGATTAGCTGAATGGTGTCCACTTGTGTGCAATTAAATTGTCACATGACCTCAATTTAAATCCGGCCATTCCTTGAAGAAGCTCAGGTACGTCTCAACCAGCTCCCAAGTTCAGTAGGTAGTGAATCAGTATATGGTGTGCACGAGTTCGGGCACTGGCGAGGACCCTGGCTCACTACACATTGGGACACTGATAACTCACTTTCCGGCGACATGACTCATGTTGTAAAACGTCACCGAAAAGTAAAAACGTAAACAATATTTAAGATTTATATGAAGTCATGTGAACTTGTTAGCTTAATCACACGTATTTCTGTTATATCATATCAAGCAGCATCATAGGCAAGCTAGAAAACTCTTTAAACACTTAAAAGTCGTTAGACTCAAACCAACCGTATGTAGAACGTTAAATAAAGTTAAAAATCACTCACGTAAATAATCATGTGAGAGCTACAACGACAAAGTTGTCTGAGAGTTTTCTGTCCCACATTTTTTTTTTTGTTATTTCGAGCTGAGAGGCTTCAGAAAACATGATGTCATTTTCAGTAAGCGAACATAGTGAGCATCGATGCTCCCTGGTTGTTGCGGTGCATTGTGGGATATCTTAGTGTGCGAACGCTGCTGTACACTGGAATGATTCTGTGATTGAGACAGCCCTTAAAATGGCCGACTCCCTGATCAGTGCCCTGACTACAGAACTAAGGAGCTGATTGAGACCCCTAGAGTTTGTTATCTAAACCAACATGATCGATGAACACCAAGGCACAAAGTTCTGGAAAAGTACGAGGGTGAGTAAAAAGAATACCTTTATTTTTATGCTGCGATGTGTTTTGGGTTGTCTGTCTGTCTGTCTGCCCGTACATGTCTGAGAATCTTGTAAGCGTAATTCCTCAGATGATCCAAACAGAGTCCCAGTAAGGTCAAATGTCAGAAATATAACTTTTTTCTTCTTCAATAGCTTCCTTCCTGTTTGCTATACAGAGATGTTACATTTATGTAAACATTCCTGTTTTGAGGGCACAGCAAATTGACACTGTTACACAAGCTGTACACTCACCACTTTACATTGTAGCAAAGTGTCATTTCTTCAGTGTTGTCACATGAAAAGATATCATCACATATTTACACACATGTGAGGGGTGTACTCACTTTTGTGAGATACTATATATATATATATATATATATATATATATATTTATATATATATACACACTTTAAGTGGATAACATTGCATGAACTGACTACATGTTGGCACTGATCCAAACGTGGCCAAGGTGTATTTGAAGGATATTTGAAGCTTATAAATTAGTAACAGGATGGACTAAACATGTTGGTCCATTGTTCTACGTAATCTCCGTTTCAATTCAATGCAAGTGTTTAAGCACTTAATTAGTGTCAGGATTACTAATAAACAGTTGATTAACTTTATGTCGCACTTTTAAGGTTCTCATTTGACCCATTCTCATATCAATCAGGGCTCTCATAAAAATCAGAGATGTTTACCACATCCACTAAAGGAAAATAAACAATGTACGTTTACCACTACAGCTACTTCAGTTACTACTACTAGTATGAACTGAACCTGACTCAAATTCTACATTTTATAATGGTTTACTTATGATGTATAAACTGGAGATTAGTCCAAGACCGTTAATTGTATTTCTTCAAAATGAGGAAGAGTACCAAGTTTTCAAGAAGAAATTTCTAATACAGTGATGAGCTTTGAAATTGGACTCGATATGTAATGGGTAATAATATTTGGTCAGGCCGTACGGGACTCTGCTGAGTTTTTTGTGATTGTTGCGGCCTAAAACACTCGATTTTGCGACGACTTTTTGAAAACGTCTGCCGTGTCATTTGTAGAGTTGTTTTTTTTGTGTGTGTGTGTGCATTTTTGAGAAAAACAACTTGAGTTGCGAAATTGCAATTGCACAACATTGTTGCGCCGGCTCTTTAGCTGCACTCGTGAATGAAAGAGGGCTTTAGGGGGAATGCGTGTTGCGATGATGTCACATGATGCGTCTTGGCCCAAATCTGCAGAAAAATCTGCAGTCATTTTGAAAAACTGCAAGCTCCTGAGAATACCGCGATCCGGAAATTCATAGAATTCTGGAGGGACTGTTTGGTACCGATGTTTTACGAAACGTTATTTTTTTTTTATTTGAACGATTAAAAACAGGATTCATTCAGTCACGTTAGAGAAATCAGGGCTTTCTGGAACTGATCGATTACCTACATACTACTAAAGATCAGTGAGATGTTAGTCTATGTCTGATCACATATAAACGATACTGTTAGTAAAAAATAAAGCCCTCTAAAGTGAGTCAAGCACTCAATTTTGACGAGTTAAAAAATATATATCTATTTTCTCTTATTATCTTCATAGAGATTGGAAGATATTTGCTTTCTATCGCGTTCAGCCTTGTTATTAATGTCGATCTTTTGTGAATTTCGCATCACTGAACCCAGTTTTTCCTCGATGCCTGTTTGGCTTTGTGACAGTCTCATTTACACAGATGTAACTACTTATTTTTCCAATGTGGTCAGAGGCGATCTTGTCAATTGCGCAGATACAACTTGGGAGCGGACCTTAATTCTTTACCCTGCGTTGACGTAATTATAGTAACGGAATGTCGAGGTGTCATGAGACTCCGGTATATAATCTATGCATTGTGGTGCAGTGTATGACTTTCAATCAAACTGACAAAAGTTAGTTACAGGGTCAACAAGTTGGTGCTCATTAGCATATCTACAGTGCCCTCCGCTAATATTGGCACCCTTGGTAAATATGAGCAAAGAAGGCTGTGAAAATGTGTTTTTATTGTTTAACCTTTTTGTTCAAAAAAATTCGCAAAAATACTCTGCTCTCATGGATATCAAACAATTGCAAACAAAACACAGGTTTATTCAATTTCTATTTGTTAAATATCGGTATGCAACAATTATTGGCACCCCTTTGGTCAATACTTTGTGCTATCTCCCTTTGCCAAGATAACAGCTCTGAGTCTTCTACAATAATACCTGATGAGGTTGGAGAATACATGGCGAGGTATCTGAGAGCGTTCTTCCATACAGAATCTCTCCAGATCCTTCACATTCCGAGGTCCACGCTGGTGGACTCTCCTCTTCAGTTCACCCCACAGGTGTTCTATGGGGTTCAGGTCAGGGGACTGGGATGGTCAAGGCAGGACCTTGATTTTGTGGTCAGTAAACCATTTATGTGTTGATTTTGATGTACGTTTTGGATCATTGTCCTGCTGGAAGACCCAACTATGGCACATTTGAAGCTTTCTGTCAGAGGCAGTCAAGTTTTCATTTAATATCTGTTGATATTTGATAGAGTCCATGATGCCATGTATCCTAACAAAATATCCAAGTCCTCTGGCAGAAAAACAGCCACAAAACATTAAAGAGCCATCACCATATTTAACCGTGGGCATGAGGTACTTTTCCATATGTCTACCTCTCTGTGTACCAAAACCACCTCTGGTGTGTATTACCAAAAAGATTTAATTTGGTTTCATCTGACCATAGAACCCGATCCCATTTGAAGTTCCAGTCGTGTCTGACACACTGAAGACCCTCGAGTTCATTTTTGGATGAGAGTAGAGGCTTTTTTCTTGAAACCCTTCCAAACAACTTGTGGTGATGTAGGTGACTTCACATTGTAGTTTTGGAGACTTTCAGACCCCAAGACGCAACTAACTTCTGTAATTCTCCAGCTGTGATCCTTGGAGATTTTTTGGCCACTCGACCCGTCCTCTTCACAGTGTGTTGAGACGATACAGACACACGTAGATTTATAACATTTCCAGTTTACAGGAACTTTCTAATTATTGCCCTGATGGTGAAAACGTGCAATTTTCTTATACCCACATCCCATTTTGTGAAGCTCAGCAACCTTTTGCCACACATCACAGCTATATTCCTTGGTTTTACTCATGGTTATGAATGAATGAATAAGGGAATTTGGCTTGTGTGTTACCTCATATTTATACTCCTGTGAAACAGGAAGTCATGGTAGAACAATTTCCTATTCCTAGTCACCCAGGTGTACAAAAAAAAAGTAAAATAGCAATGGGAATATACTTCATACTGGTGCCGATAATTGTTGCACACCTATATTTAACAAAGATATATTTTTTTTGATAAAGTTGTGTTTTGATAAAGAGCAGATGTTTTCTGTGAATTGTGTGAACAAAATATCAGTAAAATATTAGTGGAAGGAACTGTATATCAATATCTAAAGTAAATGCAGTGCACGTGTAGTAATGGTATATTGTGCTTTAGCTACAGTATGTTTTTCAAAACATCCTTTTTGAACATCAATCTTATTACTCCACCATTTAGTCTGAAAAACGATTAAGCCCGTATTTACTAAAGGTTCATGTAGGTTGTGTTAGAATCTGAAAACTTGATAATAGGATCTAAGGAGTTTAACATGTTTGCTTTAATAATTATGCAGCTTGGGGGTGTTTTTTATTTTTTACCCAGAAGTGCAAAATACAGGGCAGCATTTATGCAAGTAGATGAGTTTTAAACACGTTGTGAGATCGTGTGAAAAAGTTTATACGACTGAAGGGCATGTACTAAAGTTGCTACAGCTTGGATTTTTATCATTTTAAAATCAAATACCACTATTATTGCATTAAAGATTCTCTATTAAAATGATTTGAAGTAGTTTTCGATTAGAGCTGAAGAGAAGTTGTGATGAACTTGGCGTTAAGTAAAACCTCACGAAGCCGGTTGAGATACTGAGAGTGTGCTAGGTATACTGTCCCGAATTCAGAGTATCATCTGTTTAACATTATTCTTTGTCGCTGCATAATTAATGTTTATCTGTAGCTAATTTTATTCGTTATTATTATAAAAAATATAGAGAAAGAATAGTTTAAAAAATAAATAAATAAAATAAGCCCTTTGAGAAGCTGTGTCCAAACTTTTGATTGGCTGTGCATTGTTCCATTCTTCTTATGTTTTATTTATCTGGCTTCACATGCAATTTAGCTTCTTTTCATGGGATCTTTATAAGTCATGTCAGTATTGTCTGGGAAAAAAACAAAAAACAACGAAAAAAAAAACCTCATTATTGAATTAAATATAGTTTGATTGATGATTAATGAGGCTATCGAAATGACTGTCAGACTCAGTCGGCTAAGCTAATAAAATATTGCTGCAACCGAATTGACAAAAAATATTACGTCTGCAATAGCAGATCCAACTCTATAAACAGAAATCACGACTGAAAGTGGCATTTGGCTGATGTAAACACTTTTCCCGCCTCTTCCCGGGAACATGAAATCCAATATAGAAATGAGACTATTATTGTTACTCCTACATGTTAACCATTTAGAAGCTTCAAGGGAATTAACTGTACTCGGAGACATCTTGTTATTAATGAAATTCACTGAGGGACTGATTCAACTTGATTAATGTCACTTTCAAGTGTATTAGTGCAGCCAAACCCCATAAGTAGAAGCTAAACTGACTCTTGTAAATGTCAGATCTCTAAATAACAGGACGTATTTCTCAGCAGTTTTATTTGTTATTGAAAAACACCATTTTCTTGATAGAAACATGCCTTGGCTTAAACAGAGTGGTTCTCGTACTTCGTTACCCATGCACTATATTTATTCTTTTTCTTCAGCACCTTAGGTGCAAACATATTTATTTTACATTTTTGTTCATTCTAATACGTGTCTGTTGTACTGTGGGGGTAAAAATGGTTCTTGATAATTATTTATAACAGAGCTCTAAATCGCAGGTTTATATAAATGTGCTCGCTCGAATGCGTTTTGGCAGGTGCTCTTACATTTTATTTCATATTTATATAACTGAGCAGTTGAGGGTTAAGGGCCTTGCTCAAGGGCCCAACAGTGGCCGGGATTTGAACTCACGACTTTTCAATCAGGAGTCCACTGTTTAGCCACTGAGCTACCACTGCCTTGTCAGAACCTAGTATCATTTCTATAGTAACAGGGACTTGTATGGTGAACGCTCTACATCAGTGGTCACCAACCCATCCATCCATCCAGCCATCCATCCATCTTCTACCGCTTATTCCTTCTTCAGGGAAGGAACCTGGAGCCAATCCCAGGGAGCATCGGGCATAAGGCGGGGTACACCCTGGACAGGGTGCCAGTCCATCACAGGGCACAATCACATACACACTCACACACCCATTCATACACTACGGACACTTTAGACACGCCAATCAGCCTACCATGCATGTCTTTGGACTGGGGGAGGAAACCGGAGTATGGTCACCAGCACTCTTCCTTGAGATCTATCTTCCTGCAGGTTTAATCTCCAACCAAAATCTAACACACCTGTTTTAGATGATCAAGAACTTCTTAAAGCAATGATGAGGGGGTCAGGCGTGCACGATTATGGTTGGACCTAAAGTCTTCAGGAAAGTAGATCTCCAGGAATAGTGTTGGTGACCACATATATTTTTTAAACTTACTAAAAGATTTTAAAACCGTGCTGTTGGTTGAAATAAAACCTGGAGCGGTGGCTGTATTTGTCCAAGCAACAGTGAAAGAAAATGAGTGTGTATTCAGTGGGCATGGGATTAGATCTCAGCAAATGATAGCCATCACTGTGTTGTTGAGTTTAATTCTTTTTAGTCATTTAAAAATTATACCACAGCACTGTTGAATTCTTGAATAATCATGGAACACAAATGGCCATGTCCCAAATGGGGCACATTCTGTCTCATGGTCCTCAATTGTAAAATAAGCGATTAAACCAACATACAGTCTATGAGATCGATTACCTCATTTACATAACTACCTAATTAGCTCATTTACATCTTAACTACACGTCATTTGAAACAGAACGACTGAATGAAGACAGCTGACTTCGTCCCGATGTGTTATATGGATTTGTCAGTGTGAACAATGGGAATTTTTCTTATTAATGAAATGATTACAAATTCCATTCATCTTCACATGGAAAAGGAAGATTAAGTTTTCATTGGAAACCGCAACCAATTATTTCTAATTATCTCTCATTTATAGCTGATAGAAACAATCTGTACGAGCGTTTGAGTGAGTAATGACACCGAGTCTGTAACTCTGTAATCTCTGAACGGCCGAATGGCGAGCCATCATTAAAGAACACAAGAAGCAACATTCTGGGATGTGATGAAGCTTTGAAGAGGACTTTTTCCAAACGCTGGCGTTTACACCCTCATTCCAGTGATCAGTCCTGTAGGTCTGCGCTTCAACGACGTGACAGATATGTGGACTTTGAGAGAAAGCCTTAAAAGAAGACGTGGTTGGGGTGTTAATGTAGCTAGTACTTGTCGAAATACCTCAGCAGGTTACATGTGGAGACGATGGTTGGGTAAAAAATGAAACCTTTGTGAACTTACAAGCTTGCATACTGTGTGCGCTTTCACATTAGCCCTCGTTTAGAAGCAATCCAGTACTGCAGGTGGCGCTATTAAAACTTCACAAGCATGTCAGGACGTACATAAACAAATGCTAGAACACAAGTATGAGAGGAATTTTGTTCCATATTTAGAACGAGAAAAGGGATATTCGATGCAGGTGATATATGAGATCATTAAATACAATGAGTTTTGATGATGCGGAGCTTAGAATGGATTGGATTGGGCAAAACTAGTCTGTAAAGACCAATCACAGTGTGTCCGTCCGCAAAGTTTATCCAGCTACCACGTGCGTGCCATGGCGAGTCCTGGAATCCAGGGAGTTGGATGCAATAGCAGAAAGGTTTTTTTTATTTTATTTATTTTTTTAATAACAAGACAAGTAAAAATATAACAAACAAACAAACAAACAAACAAACAAACAAACAAACAAAAAAACTGGAACACCTAAAATAAGGAACTAGACCACGGCTAGGCAAGGCAAAGAAAACAAAAAGCACTCACAGTGCAAGTATGACACAACATACTAGCAACAAATACAATGGTCCACAACTAAGGAGGGAAAACACCGAAGTTAAATTGGGAACTAAGTGGGGGAACACAAAACAGGTGAGCACCATCAAGGAACGAAATGGAGCAGATGACACAAAGAAGTTGTTAATAAACGAGGGAGGGTGCCTTGACTAATGAATGAGCGAGGGTTCCCTCTGGTGGTGTGGGGAGGAATTGACCATTGTGGACATAACAAAAGCCTCCACACATCATCGCTTTGCTGCACAATTACACCAAATTGGTTGTGGAAGCCAGCTAATTATGTTGTCTCAGAATGAACCATGCTGAGGCATTGAGGATTGTATGTGAGTACATAGTTAATTGGATATCATGGTGAACTGATTTATACAGTGTCCTCCCATAATATTGGCACCCTTGGTAAATATGAGCGAAGAAGATTTTTGTGATTTGTTTGTGTAAAAGAAGTTCACAAAAATAAATAAAAATAAAGTCTCTGCTCTCATAGATATCAATCAATTGCAAACACAATACAGGTTAAAAAAAAAAAAACTTTGTTAAATATAGGTGTGCGACAATTATTGGTACCTTTTTTGTCAATATTTTGTGCTACCTCCTTTTGAATAGATAACAGCTCTGAGTCTTCTCCTATAATACCTGATGAGGTTGGAGAATACATGGCGAGGGATCTGAGAGCGTTACTCCATACAGAATCTCTCCAGATCCTTTACATTTCAAGGTCCACGCTGGTGGACTCTCCTCTTCAGTTCACCCCACAGGTTTTCTATGGGGTTCAGGTCAGGGGGCTGGGATGGTCAGGGCAGGACCTTGATTTTGTGATCAATAAACCATTTTTGTGTGGAATTTGATGTATGTTTTGGATCATTGTCCTGCTGGAAGATCCAACCACGGCCCAGTTGAAGCGTTCTGGCAGATGCAGTCAGGTTTTCATTTAATATCTGTTGATATTTGATAGAGTCCATGATGCCATGTATCCTAACAAAATGTCCAGGTCCTCAGGCAGAAAAACAGCCACAAAACATTAAAGATCCACCTCCATATTTAACCGTGGGCATGAGGTACTTTTCCATATGGCTACCTCTCTGTGCACCAAAACCACATCTGTGGTGTATTACCAAAAAAACTCTCTTTTAGTTTCAGTTGACTGGAACTTCTTAATTATTGCCCTGATGGTGGAAATGGACATTTTCAATGCTTGTGCAATTTTCTTATAGACACGTCCCATTTTATGAAGCTCAACAACCTTTTACTTTACATCACAGCTATATTCCTTGGTCTTATTAGTATGAATGAAGAAGGGATTTTGGCCTGTGTGTTACCTCATATTTATACCTTCTTTGCTCATATTTACCAAAGTTGCCAATATTAGTGAATGGGACTGTATGCACTGTAAACAAGTATTCTCTCAACAGCCTCTTTTATTAATCTCTCTCGAAGGTAATCTGACAAAAAGAGGCTTTTCATGTTGTTAAAAAACACATAAAGCTCAAACTCCTCACTGGTCCATTGTCAGGAAAAGCTTTATAAAGTGCTAAAACTGGAGACTCCTTCTGTAAACGTCTCATTCAAAAAAAAAAAAAAACTTCACCGTGTCAATAAATATAATTCTTTGCTCAGTTTAAACAAATTTGAGTCCATTAATGTGGTGCGCCCACTATACAAGTCGAAATGCTTAGAAACTGTTCTACTTAATAAAATGAATCCGCACTTTCTGACCAATAAGATTCAGTGATAATTATTCAACAGCACTGTGGAGAAAGTGACAAAGGCCATGTGTCTGTAAAAGTCCCCCTCCTGCAGAGTCTACCTCCGAAAACTAATCCTAGAACAAGGCAGATCATAAAAATTCAAAATGGCAGCTGCTCAGGAACATGTCTAAGCATTCGCTCTGCAGACTAACATTTCTACTCGGAATCTAAGGTTTGAATTTTCAGATTTTTTTGCCCAAAGATCACGATCAATGCCACGGCTTTGTGTTACAATGTAATATTACATAATGAATATGTTTAATCTGAAACTAATTACCAGTAGCAAGGCTGCTAATGGCTGACTCTGTCTCTAGGACTGTCAAGTGATTTTTAATTTTTTCTTTCATTTCTTTTCACTTTGTCAGCGTACCATGACATTTCCAGCCACTTAAAAAGGAAATTGGACAGTTAATCCGGTTAGTCCATTATTACTGGAGGACTTTATTAATTACGATGCAATGGTGTGTCTAATTCTGTCAAAGAGCAGCTTTCGTATTGCGAGAACGAGAAATATTTACACCAGCATTATGAAAAAGACTTATTATTATTATTATTATGCATGTTTTACTGATGTTTGAATAGGTGGCTTAGTTGATTTTTGCTTATTTATCGCAACTGAGTGGAGGCAAATTGAATATCCTGATTAATTTCCACATTTTACAGCCATGCTGTAAAAAGTAGTAAAACTTTTTATACTCTACCAGTAAAATATGACCTGCTTCCCTCAGACACTCTGAAGAAAATCTCCAGAAGCATTAAATGGGCATATGAAGAAACAGCTTTATATGCTGAACCCACTATGGGGATATAAGTAATGGTTTTATATAGCGTGCTCACCGTTTATAAAATTGCTTCCTTTATCTTCGCTAAACCCTCAATACTTCTGTGAATGTTTCATTACATTTGTGTTTTAAGTTCATTCGCTACGTCAGGCATACAGATAAAATGCTACAACAGCAAAATACTAGTAAATGACTCGAAAGAAAGTTGTCTAGAGATCTGAATATATTCTCAACTGAGAAGGTGAACGTTTTAAATTGAGTCGCAATGTGCAGAAGTTGTTGCTGATGTTGCTACTTAATCGGTTTTATGTGTCATTTGTATAAAATCAGTCCGAAATTACAGGTCACATGCTGAGAGTGTGACTAAAGGCATCAGGGCTATGGCTGCTACGAAGCTGGAGCTGGGTTTATGATAAGGAAATGTTCATTTATACATTTGACAGTCATTTAAACATATACGCTCAGCACCTACGCTAAAGGTGACGCCTGCTGAGGTAAAACACCAGTAGAATTGCTTAGAGAATCTGTTTTAGACCCAGTTTTGTTCTTCTTTATGTAGAACTGGGGATTTAGATCCGCATTCGGAGGTATTAACTTAAGTTTAACATTTAGGTCATTGGGAAAGTTCCTCGTATTCAGAGTCGGGTTACGCACACACTTTTCCAGGCTCCTCATCCGGATTATCCAAATAGTCTGTGTGTAGTTTATTCCTTTCTGGTTGCCAGATTTGTATTTTTTTTTTTTTGCGTACAAGACGAGGTTTTAACAAAACAATCTAGACCACCGTGTGCATTTTACTTTGAATGTCAAATGTATTATTATAGCGTGACATAAATGCAAGAGACAATTTTTAAAAAATGTACAATAAAAAAAAAGACTGAAATGAGGTATGAATAAGAGAACTCACAGAGGAAACACTACAATAAGCTACAAAGAAATCTAACAGGAGTCTCATACTGTACTGTATACTGGCAATATACTGCTGTTTGAATAGTCCTGGATGTACTCATCACGTATTATCACAGTAATCACTGCAAATTTGATTTCATTTAACAAAATGGCCTCCACCAGCATATACAACAGCACATGATCCAGTGCAACCTATTATGTTGCATTTTATTTATTTATTTATTTATTTATTTATTTTTATCTGGCAGTTTTTACAATTGAAATAAACCATAAGATACGGAGGCTATTTTATTGTGCTTTTTTTAATGTGCTAAGAAAATCATGGACTTTAAAGCCGCAATACTATTGATTACAGTTTGATTGCTACTATTATTTTAATCAAAAAGGGGAAATTACTTTTTATTTTAGCAGCATAGAAATTGGATTTTGGTTAAATGGGTCGTTTGTTTGTTTGTTTGTTTGTTTGGTTTTCATTTTATGTGTAAAATGTGTTTTTAAAATGTTTAAGTGTATGCCATGTGCTAAAGAAAGGGGGGTGGGGGTGGGTGATTTCACAATAAATACAACAGGAACAGCTTGCCTACTCATGCTGGGGTTCACGCAATCTAGTCTACTAATCTTATAATCCCATGCAGATGTATAAGGGTTTATGTGTGTGTGTGTGTGTGTGTGTGTGTGTGTGTGTGTGTAGGGTAGGTACATCTGAGACACAGAGAAACAGAAAGAAGTGAGAGTGTAACAGATATAAAATGCACCACCGTGCGTTTTGTCCTGAGATGAATCGTGTCGTTGCTGTATTATATAATTTTGAGAACGCTTAAATTAGAACGTGTTTGGTGATTGTGAATGCATGTTCATGTCCTACTTCCTGCTTACGCTGTGATGGTCTCATAGGAGATATAATTGATGTTTTGTACTTTAATATTAAATAGGCTAATACTTTCTCTGGTAGCATTTGTTATTATTATTATTATTATTATTATTATTATTATTATTATTATTATTATTAATAATTAATTTATTTATTTTTTACCTGTGCAGGTTATTACTGTAGAAAAGTAGGCTAAAAAAATATCAGGAAACGCTGAATTATCCATTTATCATGAAGGTATGATTAAAAACCACTTGGGGATGTACTGTTATAGGGTGTTACGGTAAATAATAGCATTATTCCACTTTATACCACAGCAATTCGCCAATAATTCTTGACCATTTTAATATTATGGGATGTTGCGGAACAACTTGTTTCCTGTTATCGCTTACATCAGAGCAGCTACTGTATAAATAGAAATAGTTTTCTAACAACAGAAACAATGAGGTATGAGAACGAGTGCATTAATATAAAACACTACTGCATTACTGTCAGAGCTGCTGTCACAGAAAACTAATCAGAATCCAGAATTGTACAGCAGTGTGGCAGTGTAATATTCAAACACTCCAAAAATTTCAAATGTTTTGACTAGAGTACCAGCCTAGACACGGTCGTGTGCAAAAGTTTGCATCCCCTGTGCTTTTTTTTTTTTTTGGAATGGAAATGAGACCTCATGCCAAGATCCATCCATCTTCAAGCATCGGGCACAATGCGGGGTACACCCTGGACAGGGTGCCAGTCTATCACAGGGCACAATCACATACATTCATACACTACGGACAATTTAGACATGCCAATCAACCTACCATGCATGTCTTTGGAATGGGGAAGAAACCGGAGTACCCGGAGGAAACCCCCACAGCACAGGGAGAACATGCGGGAATCAAACCCCGGACCCTGGAGGTGTGAGGCGAACGTGCTAACCACTAAGCCACCGTGCGCCCCTCATGCTAAGATGTTATAAATAAATATAGAGTACAGTAAACAGAGAATTATTTACAATCACGACCGTCTGAGTGTCCAGACGCGCTTTAAAGAAGGCAGTGTATGAGATCTAGCCGAGTTACAACAGTCTTCATGGAGCGGCAATAATTATGTGAGTATGCGTAAATATTCATCGAATCCAAAGAGATGCATCTGATCCAGTTAGCTATAATTTGCAATAGGGACACTTAGCCTAAAAATTGGATTTAAGAAATAAATCAGATTTTATTGTAAAAGTATTTCCCTAGATAAATAAACCCTCTACACACACACACACACAGTTCATAATCTAATAAAGATAATCTTGTTTAGATGATGCCGTTGCTATCGTCGTAAACGTTAGAGCTGTACAGCGTTAAATAAAGAGCGACTCTGTGCATGCGGATGATCCGCAGTCGGACCTGCGCTCCACCTGCCTTCCGTTCAGGATGATTTGAGTTGATTGAAAGAGTCCTGCGGGGACGGCGTCTGAAACATCACCATGCTGCAGCTGCATCCATAATGCGATGACATAAACAGGCCCGGGTAAGAGATAATTATCTCATAAGTCAGTAAGCGCAGCTGTTGGCAAGGTCAAGTTTCATTTATGCACAGCGTTTGTGGCGCTTTTTTCGCTTTTCCCTACTGCAGGAATGATCCACAGCATTGTAGCGCTTGCTAATGAATACTAATGGCCACCTCTGACAATCAAGTCTCGCCCATATATTTTTTTAATTTTAGTTTTATTGATTGTACTTTTTTTTTGTTTGCCTACACAATGTGTATCTCTATTACATGAATACTCGCGGGCCTTGTCTATTGTGAACGTTCAAATTATCGTGCAGGATATTTATTTGGATAATGTTTGCTTTGATGTCTTAACCAAGCTAATAAACATTAACAGCTAGCCATGATTGCTATCACGCTAGCCACTAGGATTACACAGTGTAACTAGAATATTGTGCAATTAGGCTGCGTTCACGCCATGTCGGAATTACTATAATTACTAGATAACAACCCGGACATTCTATTCATCGTCGTTCACGTCTTCGGACTTGGGATTATGTCTTTCTATACGCCAAAATGAATGTGTGAGGTGATGTTGTTGACAACTTCGATTTTGCATTAAACTGTGTCGTATGTCTTTTTTTTGTTTAGTTCATTTTCAGATTAACCTTACATTAAGATGTTAAAAACAGTCAATTATACGAGTTATTACAAACACAAAAATATTGTTATAAGGATAACTCCTTAACTACATTTCACTACTGAAGCTTTACCCATGACATTGCAGCGGTCAGGAGCGCTCAGAAAATTCCCAAATTACAAGTCGCAGTCACGAGTTGTACGAGGATGTGAAAGATTTTTTCAAGTCAGAATCTCGTAATTAGGCTAATTACGACATGGCGTGAACGCAGCTCTAAATCTAGTCACTGAGTCCAGTGGCAAGCTAGCTAATGTCAAACCAACTACTCTATTGTATAACGTAGCTAATTCGCTAGCAAGCAAGCTGATGTTAACCAGCTAAGTTATTGTGTAACCCAGTAGGTTATTTCCTAGCAAGCAAGCGAATCTTAACTATTAGTGTAAATAAAACAAATAGCCAAGTTAACTTTCAAGCCAGCTAAAACAGATAATGTATTGTTTAATGTAGCTAATTTGCTTGAAACTGGCCTCGCTTTGTCTATTAATATCTATATCTGTCTGTCTATATAATACCAGAAGCAAAATTGCTGCAAGCGAGCAAATTTTAACTATGTTATGTATATAAAACCATTAGAAAATGTCACATTCAAGCTAGCTAATTCCAAACCAGCTAATTTATTGTGTAATCCAGTAGCAAATTTGTTAGCAAGCAAGCCAACTTTCACTTTTGGTGTAACAATAACCTAGCGATTTTGAAAGGCAAGCTAACTAATGTCGACCCAGGTCATTTACTGTAAAATAGCTAAAAATGTAAGCAAGCAAGGTAAATGTATTGTAAATGAACAAAAAAAAATACTCAAACCTTGTTACTGGTTCAATGAGAAGTAATAACGCTATACACCATATAGTGTTAAAGTAATATTTTACTAGTAATACATATTTCCGTTTCCATCTTTGTATGCAAATTGCTTCTTTTTTCATTGTAGTATGTAAAATGCAGGAAATTGTCCAAATGTGAGGTCATTTTCTGGGATTCACTCTTCGAATCGCAGCTCGGCTGAAAGAAATTCAATGCAACATCCTGACGACTTCTCAGGATTTTTTCTTTTTCTCACAGTATGCTAATCAGATTTAGTCAGGTTTCTGCCCGAGGCAAAATAAATGTGAATTATGTCTGTGTTAGCATCCCGGCTATTCAGTGTGTCCTGGGCTCCCTGCAGCCAACATGAATTTTTACTTCATGAATTTCAGGCAAATGATAGAAAACTCAGCTGGTCTTATCAGAGTGGTAATGAAATATGAATATGACTCATTTCTGTGTAATGTTTTGCAGTGAAATGGAATTTTGAAAAGCTTTACATGGAAACGGCATGTTCAAGAGAGCATGGAGAGTATAAATTTATTTATTTATTTTTTTTAATGGATTTCCATTTATACAAATATAAAATAACTGTCTCTCATTGGTGAAATGAACTTCCAACCTCAGTCTGGACCGTAGAACCTGTCACGATCTTCAAGAAACAGCTAAAGACCCACCTCTTCCGTGAGAAACGCCAACCCCAGACTATCCTTTTTAAAAAAAAAAACAGCCAAAAACAGCCTTACTCTGCGGTCTTTGCTTTTCTAGAACTTACAAATCGTGTATGGTAGCATGACTTGTCTTGTTCTCCGATTGATCTATCGCTTTGCTTGCATTTCCTCATTTGTTAGTAGCTTTGGATAAAAGTGTCCGCTAAATGGGTATATGTAAATGTAAAATAATACAATAAATCATGCTAGCTGTCTGGTTTTATTTACATACTATAGTTTAGCAACATTAGCTAAGCTAAGACCATCAGGTATTAACAACCTAGCACCAAGCAAACGTTATTTAGCTTATTAGCTTGGTTAACTTACTAGATAAGATTTAATACAATAAAAAAAAGTGTTTCAGAATTGTTTCAGAAAAAAAAAAACATGTTGATGGATGCGTATTTAGCATTTATGGAAGGAGTCCCCAGTGTCAATGCTTTGTAACAACCAGAGATCGTTTTGTAACTGGAGTTACAAGGAGTTCAAGAAGTTTTCAGTTTCTGAGTAAAACATGATAAGCTGCGTTTTATTTATTTATTTTTGAGAGAGAGAGAGAGAGAGAGAGAGAGACTAGTGAGAGAATGATTATAGCTAGATGTTATGACATCATCCCATTGTGTTTTATTCATTATTTAGTAAACTACCCATGCTTGTTAACAAGGCACACTATATATTATTTTAAACGCGTTCATTAGCAAGCTAGCTATTTTGCGTCATATTTATTTCATGTGCGTCATGTCCCCTGGAGTCTGACTGAACAAAATGTGCACAAAATATCTGAATCATGACATGCTTCAAATCCTTTGTGTAAATATTGGTGAACAAAATGCCTCACTCTGGCTGTCTTGTGCTGTCAGAAGCGATCATGTAATAGTGAGATTTCCTCTCGGCTCTCTGTCAACCCTGCTAATGATTGTGACTTTAAACCGCAGGTATGTGGGCTTTGTTTTCCCCACACCGAGAGATGTTATGATGTCTTTCCTTCATCCCGGTGTCTCTCTAAAACTCCGCTGCATTATTTAGCCCTGAACGCCTCTGGAGAACCGAGCTGATGAATTTTGATTGCCTCTCGCACCATGGGTTCTGCTCAGAGATCCTTCCTGACAGAGTAGCTGAGAGATAGAGGAGACAACCTTCGTTCTTTTTAATAAAAAATGTTTTAAGTTGTAATACAGATGTCACTGTCGATTTGATACTTGTGGAATGGACGCCGTTTCAATTAAAAGTTTTTTTGCACCCAGTGCCTGTGAATAAAAACGGAAGGAATGCCTTTAAAAAATAATAAATAAAAAAAAAAATTGAAGTCCTAGACGTAGCACAGGTTGGAAAAGTTGTTATTAGAAAGGACAGATAAAGCTTCGCACTATTCACTGATTTTGTGAGGCATTGTGTTGTGAGGTTTTTCTTTCATTTAAGGCATTTGTCTTTTTCTAACGAGATTTTAAAAGAACGAATTCTCATTGTGAAGGTTAACTAGCATACGAGGGATTAAAAAAATGTCAAGGTGTGCTGGTTTCGGAAAACCGTCAACATCTGACATTAGAACTAACATTAATATGCGTTGTAAGTGAACTTTGACCAGATTAATGTTTTCAATTAATATTTCTACATTGCTTATGGGAGGAATTTGTTAGGTTTTTTTTTGTTTGTTTTTAAATTTATTTATTTTGACTTAAAAAAAAATGTTTTCTAGCAAATTCACACAGCTTCGGGTATTTGTGCATGCTGTTATAGGAAGAATATTGCGTTTTCCCATCGCGGAAATAAACGCAAAATCACCCAAGCAAACAATGCAATATTCGGAGGAGCTTGCAATTTTCCAAAATGGCCGACGATTTTCCGGAGATTTTGGCCAAGACGCGTCCCGCGTCACGCCATCCCGACGTGCATTCGACCATTAAAAGATATTGGTTGGTTGGTGTTTATTACTTTTTTCTTCCAGGTATCATGGTCTCAGTCAACACTACTTTGCGACAATGCAAACTGACAGCACTGCTGCTCCTTATAGACCTTTTACACATTTATTTCTGCCACTAAGTCAAACTGAACACGATCGCCAAATCCTTTGTGAAGTGCTGTTACTTTTAACTTGTTGTCCAATACGTTTCCTCAGTGCAGGGAGAACTGTCCACCCACCTCCGTCCTTGCTTTGCGAAATTGAACCGCTCTCCTGCATTACTTCTCATCCTCCCTACAAGGATTATCCCACCTCCACTTCCATTAAAAGGCCACCATGTGCCATGCCACCTCTGGCCCTGCCTTTAATCCATGTTTCTGACTGGCAGTGTATGGACAAAGAAGTTTGGGTGTAAGAATGCAATATCCCGCAGACCTTGCTCTGTAATTCCAGGTCATGGCCTGCTTCGCTAGTGGGATTTCTACCCAAGCACCTCAATTATAAACTACATCCCTACTGTAATCATTTCTTTTTTTTTTAACCCATTGTACAAGAACGCCTTCCCATACTAACGCCACATGAAAAGGTGGGAGTTCAATTCCAAGCTTACTTTTGTGGAGACTGTAATGTCCGAGAAACTGGCCGGAACGGTTGTAAGTCTGGAAATGATGTGGAATCTCATTTACTCATTTTCTTGTTCTTTTCCTTACAGCTCAGCCTGGTCCGCCCAAAATTCACGAGGGATGGTGGGCGTACAAAGAGGTCGTTCAAGGGAGCTTCGTTCCAGGTAATGTTCATATTATTTGATGAATATTGTAGGGTTTAGCAAGGTTGAATTTGCACACCTGGGTATGTCGATCAATTTTAAACTGAAGTCTTGCATAATTCACTTAATAGAGGGTAAAAAGGTTCAGATCGTTGCGATGAAAAAAAATTGCCCGATTCAGAATTCTTCATAATGACATTGATGGAAGAATTTGAAGCTTTTTCAAATCTACCTCTCAACGGTTTTACTCGAATAAGTTACCTTCAGTTTTGTCCAGTTAGAGTTTGATGTTTGCAAGCAACCCCCAAATCATGACGGGGGTTCTTCTAGATCCAGTAGGTAGTCAGTAATCAATCAGAAGGTTATGTGTATAATCATGGTTTTGACTGAATGGAGATCTAATGGAGGTTTCTCTTGGCAAGGACTAATTGCAAAGTCGACACATTGTGCCCATGACCTCACTTGTACAAACTGTAAAATGTCCCTGCTATCTCATGTACATCCTCTGGCCATTATCCTGAACCAGAGAGCGGCCCAGGTGGCCCTGACGCTCCTCCACTCAGTCACTGAACCACCATTACAACTTTTTGTTCTGCTTCTTCCTTGGAACTTGTGGAAGCTGTGTATCAAAGGCGTCATGAGGGTTGGTGAGATCCTCAAGATACCTTGCCAGACAATAATACTCAGATAACACTTCCTGATGAGGAACAGAGTCAATCAGGATATTTAATACTACTTCTTATTGAGGAAGAGACTCACTCAAAGTACCATTGCCACTTCCTATTCAAGAAGAGAATCAATCGGGGTATAAATACTGCTTCTTACTGAACAAGACAACAACTCAGTGTTTGAATACAGCATCGTATCGAGGAAGAGAATCACTCAGAGTATCAATACTGATTCCAATTGGGGAAGAATTCTCTGAGAATCAGTTAAAATATTAATACTGCTTTTTATTGAATAAGAGAGCAAAATGGTCTATGTACAGCTTTTTATTGAGTATGACAATCATTCAGTGCTTCCTATTCAGGAGGAACATTTTAAAGTATTAAGCAATGAAAAGTATACATTTTGCTTCTACTCTTCATGAAGGAAAGCACAATGGCGGTCCAGAAATAACAGAAATAGCCTACAACCTTGAAATGAAGTACTCACTGAGTGTATTGTTGTAACAACAATGTTTAGGAGGTTGATTAAGTTAAAAATAAATAAATAAATAAATAAATAAATAAATAAAAACACCCAGAACTGAATCAATTGGAATGTTTATTACGAATTTCAGTATATCTGCATGGCTCAGTGTGGCTGGAAATTGGTAATGGTGGTACGATAAATATCCAGCCATGCCTGCTGAAATTAAAACGCCTGTGTTGTCACAGTTGAGAGTTTTCACTGACTTGTAAGGATTTCATGCTTCTGGAGATGAGGCAGTGACTGTGACGTGTATCGCAGATGTTAAAAATGTTTAGACAATTTTCTTCTTGAAATAAATTGGGATACTCAACCAAGATCAGAGGGACCTCATGGCTAGAAGCCAATTGTGAAGGAAATGGATTATGATTTGTTTCCCTGCATCCTGTATGAAAAATCCCTGATTTATAATTTACTTTTCTGTTGTAGTTTGCTGCTGTTGTTTACTTCTGACTGCCTGCTCAGCCGTGGCACTCGTGCCAGTGTAGTGTATTGTAGATCTCTTGGCCTCTGGTTTATATCGGAGAAGTTTGTTAGTAAAACTTTCTTCAGAATGAAACGTTTTTATTCAGTTTCTCTAGAATGGAAGATTATTGTTCATTTCAAATTTTAATAATTCAATTGCTTACATTTTGATATATATATTTCTGCTGTTTTCTCATGATCTCGAGTTACACATAACGTTCCTGTGTACTGGATATCCATCATCCCGAAGTCAATGGGGCTTTTGAATGGGTTTTTTTGTTAAATGCCAGACATAAGGTCTGTGGTTAACACAAGGTCAATATATGTTCACATTCTATACTACGCCATAAAATACATCAGTAATACCCCACTCAGGATTTTTTAAAAAGCTTTTACGTGTCTAGAAAAAGCCGGTTGTTAACAAGTAGCGGTTGTTAAATGGGACTACAGAGGATGTCGGGGACATTAAAAGGCATCACGCCGAACAGGAAAACTCATCTACTGCAGCCTCATTGTGTTTATACTCGCTCTTCCAACTCAAACTGTCCAACGTGTAGATTTATCAATTCATAGTATTTTCTGATTGTATTGTTTTTTTTAAATAAATACTGAAAGAGTTTGTCGGAAGTGAAGTTGAAGTCATGTGACTGCGGTGTAGTTCGTTTATAGCCTATTAGCTTTTTACTTCTGGCGATTGCATTTAGTCTTCAAAATCTTATGAATCTTATCGTAATGAACAAAACGTGTAAGAATCGTAAACTTTTGTAGAGTTTATTTTCCGCAATAATCCAAAAGCTAATGGAAAACTGCTATTGGCTTCTTGTTGATGGAACCAGGGTGATGCTAACTTCTGGGGTGGGTTAAAACAATACATCATCCCTGCAGGATTGACGAATTCCACGTTAGTGTCCGACACTTGAGAAGAGGAGACACACCCCTCTCTCTTAATGTGGAGATCGAGTCCATCTCTACAGTGGGGAATTGTTACATTTATGATGGGCGAAGATGCCAACGTACATGTAACACCAGTCCCATTCAGCTTTGGTCGTGTCGAGATCACGAGAAAATGAAGTCGAGATCACGTCAACTTGTCCATGTATAGTTACTGTACATACTAGCATGTTAAGTCACAATGCATTCTCCTTATTATTGCTCTTAAATTCGGGTTGTTGGGTTGAGAAACAGGTTAATTATCCAGCTCATTCTGTTTTCCTCTCTCTTTTTTATTTATTTATCATGTTGTACTTTTTTGTGAACTGCTGAGCTAGACTTTTGTGAATATACCTGTTGAAATCCAGTTTTGTTTCTATTGTTCTTCAGAGCTTCTTCAGCAGGTTTTATAAACCATGCCACCTGCTGTATAAAATCATAAAATTTATATTCACCGCATGATTCCTGAGGAAGGTAAATGTCAAGGTTTGGAAGATGAGACAAAGGAGCGTTTAGTTCTGTCTGTATTCACTTTGGCTTTTTTTTTTTCTTTTCTTTTTTTTTACATTTCTCTTGAAATGCTCATGCTCTGTCACGTAGAGGTTCGCATGTTTCTAAAGGAGGACATTTCGCTCTTCAGTCATATAGTTTGCCTTTCTGCTTCTCACTTATCTTCTACGACATTGAATGTATTCCACCATTTGAATATTACATCACATTTTGATTAAATGTTGTTTTATTTCGTTATCTAGTATTTGATGCGGTTAGATTTGTGGTGCTGGAGTGGAGGATGGTCGATTTCATTTATTACTGTCAGAAGTCATCTGAGGTCAGGTCATGAAGATTATTTCTTCGTCGACTATGTCTGTGTCCTGTAGTTATATATGTGGAGCAGGTAAAATCCTTATGGGCCATCTGTGACCAGGTTATTAGCATTAAACTTTATGGATAAGGCAGGATGTTGGGCTTATATGGATAGGCTTATAGTTTATTACTTTGGGTCCTGACGCATCTGAAACTCTCATGGAGTTGTGTTAATTAATGTTATATGTTATTCTATTACTTGTAATATGGGTCCAAGCAATGTCAAGGTTTCATTGTCCAATTACGCTCCAGCAATTGTGCAGATGTTCCTGGAAAAAAAGGCCAAACTTTTAGACCAATAATGTTTTCTGTAGTCATTATTAATGAAATGAGCATTGAGATCCCAATATCTTATACTCAGAAAAAATACACTTAGTCATTGCAGGGTCAAACCCAAACGGAATGTCATTTCTCAACTACAGTGCTAAAACCTTCAAAACGACTGTTTTTCAGCAACCTCTTGTTCAATGGGGTTGGATCATTGCATGTTGCATCTTTGTGCTAGATTGTAAATAAACTTTTACGGATCACTTGATGATCAG
The DNA here is from genome assembly GCA_012411365.1 of Ameiurus melas. Lineage (NCBI taxonomy): Eukaryota > Metazoa > Chordata > Actinopteri > Siluriformes > Ictaluridae > Ameiurus > Ameiurus melas. Next base: position 7,738,862 of record CM022760.1, on the reverse strand, counting down.
AAAGCTATGGAAGCCAATGGGCGATCGGATTTCACCTGACATTTGGCAGGCTTACAACTAGCCAGTCGCCACAGAATTTGGCAAACTGACAAAACACAGCCTTAGAAACCTGCTTGCCAAATTTGAGGTCTGCATCTCAAAATCTCAAGTACCACCAACAGACTATTGCTTCTACTAGCATCTTAACATCTTCAATTTGAGGAATTCCCCATTTCTTTGAAAATGTCGATTTTTAAATTTCTAGATTGTTCAACCAAAGTTTCTCGAAATTAGTTTGGTATCAGAAGACACTAACAAAAATTTGTTAACAGAAAGTCGATAGGACAAATCATTGGGTTGGTGTTTTGCATATGGACACTATAATGTTTTTTTTTTATGAGATGCTTGTTCAGGTTGAAGTTGAAGAATATCTTGTGTAAGTGTAGATTTGGAAAGATAAAGCGAGTTGGAGAAAAAAAGACCTAAACCAGTATCTCAGAGTCAGAGTCACATCCTGTGGGATCTCACACTGGGCACAGAGACACACCATCTTGAGCTGCTAACTAGAATGTCGGAGATTGGCAATCTGGCCCCCGCTTATTCACCAGTGGTGTGGCAATGAGCCCATGGTGAGGAGAGGATAGCTGTAGCCCTGTGACTCTCTAGGGCTCTGTGCCCTGCAAACTCAACTGGCTATTATTTCCAAAGCCTGCTGATAACATCTTTTGAAAACCAGTTTTGAGTCCAGCATTGGAGCTGGATAGAGCTTGCCCTGGGGACTGAGTGGCATGTATGGTAGTCTCAGCTGGAGCAGACTGATGAGTCTTAACATAGTCGTTCACTCTGCACTACACTTGGTGCCACACAGGACTGTTAATAAGCACTTTCTAAAGAGTGATGGAAAACAGAATAGTCCTGTGAGAAGGGATGCTGAGACTGTGAGTAAAAAAAATAAAAATAAAAAAACAGTCTTGGACAAAGAGTTGCCCTGAGTGATTTGCAGCTTCTGATGAGAGAGGAAACTGTATTCAGGAAATTACAAATACAGTCCAAAGTATGGACATGGACAATGATATGTGGGAGTACATGACACCTACATAAGCCATTTACAGTATGACAACTGACATGACTGTACAGCACAAACCATGTGTAAAGACTTATTCCAACAGCCATCATTTCTGAACCTATTTATGACTTTTAAAAACCTTGCTCAGACCCATAACAATATGTGCTCTTGATCTATAACGTCAGTTGTCATGACATTCTCTCCTGTGTCATCCCAGAAATTGTCTTAACCCGAGCTTATGTGACTTGACTCGGGTACAATCAAAATCGAACGCAGTCTTTATGACAGATGAAGCCTAATGGAATAAGCCTTTTGTGGAATAAGTTATGCAGGTGCCCTTTATCCTTATGAACACCAACCGTTAGCAAAGTTGTAGTTAGAACAATATGGAATGTTATCATAGAGATGATTGGCAACCCTGTCCAGAGTATACCCCGCCATGTGCCCGATGCTTCCTGGGATAGGCTCCAGGTTTCCTGGAGAGAACCTGAAAGAAGGATAAGCGGTATAGAAGATGGATGGATGGATGGATGGATGGATGAATCATAGAGGTGTAGCTTGTCATTTTTAAACGCGTGTGAATTTTTCATTCTCATTCGATTGCAAATAAATGTACAGTATATGGTGTAATTTTAGCAGGTTAGCGTTGTGTAGTTGTCCTGCTAGTGCTAACTTCTCTTAACAAGACTCCGCTAAAAGACTCAGAGTCCTGTTAATATCTGTATATTTTAAAGAAGCTGCCTGACAGTGGGTTGTGCTCTCTGACAGTTCGGTCAGTGGAGTTTGGAAAGCAGAGCTCCAACATAGTTCACGCTGTCCATCTAGTTTTAACTCAAGCCTGATAAAATCAATAGAGGATGCTAATGGGTGAGTACTTCCTGCATGTCGAGCAGGGGCAAGCCATTTACAGACTGATGGGCATTGATCGAAACTTCATTAAGGAAACAGAGAAATGACTTTAGGGCGTAGGTGTTTGGGTCTAAAACATTATTGGAAGAGATTGGGTGATGACTGTAGACCTGACTGGTCCTCACCAGGAAACTATTACCATTGTCTTTTGGAAAGCATTCATTATCACATGGGCAGCTGTAAGATGGCTACATACTCTTGGACATTATGAACCAAACTAAACAAAATCTCTTCGTTAGGTAAATATCGAGTACGCCTATATTGCCTAAATGTTTAAGATTTATTTTTAAATTGAATTCAATTCATGTTTATTTAATAATTACAAACATTGAGAGTAAGCAATTGTCAATATCACCTTCAAGTGTTTACTACCACTACAAGCTATCTAGTAGGTAAGGGCACGGTGGATTATGATTATTTATTTAATTACATGTTTATTCAATTAAAAGAAAAAAAAAAAGCTTGAAGATTTTCAGCTCAAATGTAAATCCTATAAACACTGTGAAATAGAGTATTGATGAAATAGACTCATATACACTGCATACTAAATGACTTTCAAATTAAATCAATAAATATCGGTTGCTTTTTAGGCATAATTAAAATTTTCATGCGCAGCTTTTATTTATATATATATATATATTTTTTTTTAAGTAACCACACAAAGAACTGTTATAAACATTTGTACAGGCTTTTTATCTTTAAATGTTCACTGTCTAGCTAGTAGGTAACAAATTACACATTTATCAATAACAATAATAATACAAATAATAATAATAAGAAGAATGTTGTTATTATTATTAACAGCAACAACATTCTTATTATTATTTCTATTATTACCATTATCACATATATAATAACTTATTATCATTATTATTAATATATATTTTGCTATTACTAGTAGTAGCAGTAGTATTAACACCAATAATAATCATAATAATAATAATAATAATAATAATAATAATAATAATAATAATAATAATAATAATAATGATAATAATAGTAATAATGATAATGACAATAATAATAATAATAATAATAATAATAATAATAATAATAATAATAATAATAATAATAATAATAATAGCAATAATAATAATAATAATAATGTTGATATTATTATTATCATTATTGTTGTTATTATTATTATTATTATTATTATTATTATTATTATTATTATTATTGATAATAATAACCACATTCTTCTTCTTCTTCTTCTTCTTTATTATTATTATTGCTAGTAGTAGTAGTAGTAGTAGTAGTAGTAGTAGTAGTAATTATAATAAAATGAAAGTTTGCCTAAGACTAGTGAGTCTCATGGAAAATTAAGAGAACAAAAAGAGACTCCAAAGCAGTGTTTTATTCTGGCACTGTGGACTGCACAATGTCTACAGTTAATCATTTTTATCTTTCTTTCTTTGTGTATATATTTTTTTAATAATCCAGAGACATGCTATTGCCTAATCATTCAATCTAATTGAGTCATTTAACTCTAAACCCCTGACCTTCACCGACAGCATGCCTTGGTAAAGCTGAACTATATCGTGCCTCGATGAAGTGGCAAACGGTTTCAGCATGAGCGCTTTCTCAAGAAATATACATCACCCACTGTCTGTCACCTGATTCTGTATCTTTAGATTATTTCATCAATAATTTTAATTTAGCGATCACACAACCCCTGAGAAGGAACACTCAACCTTTTACACTCTCATGAGCTATCGGTGGATCCAAATTCACTCACATGCGTTTCATATCATTTCAGCGTAGTTACGAAATAATAATGCATAGATATGAATTAATAATAACTAAATGACCGAATAACTCAAGTAATAGAAGGACAATGTATTCCGTTTAGTAGACATATCCGTCAGAGTATCCATGAGTTTAGTTCACAGTATAACCGGCAGTAACAGCGAAGGTCTACAAATAACCAGCACTAATTTGTCACTTAGTGGTGAGCTCATTGCACAGATGCCTGAGGGGGAGGGGGGGACAAGTTCAAAATATGATAGGAGTAAATGAATGCGTGTAGACAGTGTGATTTTTATTTATTTATTTATTTATTTTATTAATAAGGTGAATGTAAAAAGACAGTGGTGAGTTAATGGCTGCAACATACGTGATCACAAGAATGAACTTGTTTTTTCAGCATTAACTGTAACTATAAAGGTATACAAAGTATGATGTTCTTTCAGTAATGAAAAGTTCCTTACATAATCTAGACACAGTGTTTTGCCAGATTATCAGCCTTAAAACCATGTGACTTTAGACACATGCTCAGCGTGTGGAAATAACCTTTTTGTGTCATATATAGGCTACCGGTATAAAACAGAACTATACCAAAAGTATGTGGACACCTGACCATCACATTCATATTGAATCTCTCATTCCAGATGTGTTCGCCCTTTACTGTGATAGTAACCTCCACTCTTCAGGGAAGGCTTTCCACTAGATTTTGGGGCGTGGCTGTGGGGATTTGTGTTTATTCAGCTACAAGAGCATTAGTGAGATCAGACACTGATCTTGTTTGAGGACGTCTGGAGTGCAGTCGGTGTTCCTGTTCATCCCAAAGGTGTTCCGTGGGGTTGAGGTCAGGGCTCTGTGCAGGACACTCGAGTTCTTCCAGTCCAACCTTGGCACATCATGTCTATATGGATCTTGCCCTGGTAAGAGTTTTGGGCCTGTTAGTTGTAGTGAAGGCATCCTATGGAATTGTGTGCCTCCAAGTTTGTGGCAACAGTTTGGAGAAGACATGCCCGTGAATGTGATAGCCCGGTGTCCACAAACTTTTGGCCATGCATAGTATTTCAGAGTCTTCACCGTAGTATGTTATTGGAAATCAATTCAAAATACAGTGCCGAGACAGATCCTCTCAGATTCACTACTGCTGAATGAAATCCTAAACAATAAGCCTGATTCTCATTTCCAGGTCTTTGTTCATCGGGTAAATAAATCATATCAATTATACTTTATAGTCAGACTTCAGAGTAACACAATTATCTCGCTTGTGTTGTGATAACAACATATGATCAGAATCCGTGTGTGTGTCAGAATATTAAACGGCAATTAAGGCGTCTCGACAACACGTGCCATTCAGTACTAAATGATCCGATTTCTTTCTTAAGATTGGAACATCATCCTTTTAAAAGGCTTCATTTCTCACTACTACTATTGTATTTCGTTTAAGGTGGATTCATGTATATATTTTAAGGCATTGTTCAGCAGCGCTGGTTTTAGCGGAAAACAAAAAATAAAACAAAAATAGTTTCTTTAGTACGTGAAATTAGACTTTTTTTTTCTATGACTATTTGAATCTTTAACTAGTGGAAGTTGTAGCTCAAAAAATTTAACATTTTGTTAAAAAAAGTCAAAATTAGTGATCTTTAAGTAAAAAAAATACAATAATAACTGGCAAATTGTATTGTTATAAGAGGAATAAAAATAAAACTTTAGGAAGTGCTGTTATAGAATTATAATTATAAAATAATCATCTAAATAATATTGGTACCAGTAAGTCCAGCTCATCACATCATACAGTTGTGGGTTATTTTCCTATAACAGCACAACCCCGAGTGTTTTATTTCTTCTTCTTCTTCTTCTTCTTCTTCTTCTTCTTCTTCTTCTTCTTCTTCTTCTTCTTCTTCTTCTTCTAGCAATCCATAGTAAATTGATAAAACTGTGGCAAGATTGCTGTGGTATGTGAGGAATAAAACACTAAAGGACATGCTGTTATAGGAACATAATCAACTTAAGTGCAACATCACGTTGCATCACGTCAGGGCCCATCACACAACCCAGTTGTTGATCATTTTCCTGTAACAGCATGCCTTGTCTTGTTTCAGTCCTTACATAGCCTAGACCTACTTACTGTTTGTTTGTCTGTTTGTTTTCCATGGGCAACCTGGAATAAATGGAACTTTTTAAACGGAATAATCAGAAGGAAATTCGAAGAGACGTTCTCATTTCTACATGGCGCTTTATGAAGTGTTACCCTCCTGTGCTCATGAACAGAAGGTTTTCGGGTTCAGATCTCACGATAGGGTCCTTCGATCGGGGTTCGATTAAGGGTTTCCATATTCGGGTATAAAAATATCTTGAATAAGATTGACTTTACTTGATGCTCTCAGCGATGACATTTTAAATGTTTATAGTATTTTTTTTATTGTTAATATAGAGTATATTTCACATACTTTATTACTGTGTGAAATATAATTATAATGAATAGAAACAAACCTTAATACATGTTTATTGAGGTTTTTTGTGCTTTTTTTTTTCGAAAACTCTTTCGCAACGATGTTTGTTAATAAACGAGACGAGTCTTGAGCTGTGCACATGTTCGACGCACAAATCGAGGATGGCTTTGGCTGTATGTGCGTCGTGACGATGTCACGTGACGCGTCTCAGCCCGAATCTGCAAAGAATCCGTGCTAATCTTGAACAATTGCAAGCTCCTCCGAATATTCCGGAGTTTGCTTGATTTTGCGTTCATTTCTGTGATTGGGACTGATTATAAGACGGAATTATTCATAGAACATTATTAGAGCTTTACAAGGAATTATTAGAGTTTATTTATAAAACCAATTTATTAGGAATTATAAGCACGGCTATAATGATTTATGCATAAAGCCTTCATAGAATGTGTTACTAGGTCAAGGAAACGCCTCGATGTTTTATTTATTTATTTATTTATTTATTTTATTTGTATTTTTTTCGCAAGACGTGTCTCCTGGATTCTGCATTTATCTAGTCATCACTCACGAGATTTGTATGGACGCTCTGATGAAAGAACAAGTGGAAGCGAGTTCTTGCTCTGTATTTCATGATCGGTGCTAGAGCTCCTGCTTTAATCTCCGGATTGAAAAGCCTGTGCAACAAAAATTCACCAGCGTTGCGAAATGGTAATTCATCTCATTGACAGTCATCAGAGCTTTCCCCCAGAGGCTCACAGGAATGCTAAGTTTAGGCAGCAAAATATAGCCGGAATGGCTAATCTGCTTGGCAGTGGAATGCATCACGCAGCAGATCTGCTCTGAAGGGCTGACAGCTGTAGGTATTAAGAGACTGTGTGATGGATGGGGTTACAGGAGGAAGCCTCTCATAACCTCCCCTTTATTTACCACCACTTGACTGACAGAGGGGAAAGAGCGACCGAGAGAGAGAGAGAGAGAGAGAGTAAGATAGAGGGGGGGGTGGGGGGTGGGGGGTTGTGTGGATGGAACATTCTGGGAGAGATTTTGTTCATGGTGGTGGACGAGGCTATGATGGCTTTGTCACTTTTTAAAGGCCTGAAGGTTTGCTTATTATCCGTCACATCTGGGACAGGATTATCGGAGATGCCACTGTCAAACAGGGAGCATTCTAAAAAAGGATGTACTGTAGAATAAAACAGTTGAGACATGTCTCCTGTCTAGCTATAATGTGAATACTTAGTGTCTGACACCTTCGATTTAAGGCACACACACACACACACACACACACACACACACACACACACACACAGAGAATCCAGACTTGCAGGTTGCTGATTGTTGTGGCACCATTCTGAACAATGAAGTCACAACATTGCTGCAATTTTCTCTGCGTCTCCATTTATGTCTCCGTCCCATTGACTCTTCGTTTCTGTATTTACACTCCGCTCCAGAATTATTGGGAAAATGACTGTAAAGGAAAATAAGGAAGTACTCAAACTGCATGAGCATGTACTTTCCAATCTCCAACTCCTAAACTTTCAAGTCTTCAACAGAGGGTTGCTAAGAACGCTTAACTGTACAAAGAAGCCCTGAGGAAACCTTGCCTTGAGTCAGTTTGCATAGTTACAGATTATGGATGTGTCTCGTCTGACTGTTTTATTTCCTCTGACGTGAACTATGAATGTTTTTTGGTCTCAATGAACAAGTCAGCAGACCGTGCACTTGCATTCAGACTACAGGCATGCACACGACAATCAGAATATGAATCGAAATCTAGTTAAGGGTCAAAATCAGTATCCAGAACAGAATTCCAAATTAGGTTCTGAATAAGTAATAATCAGGATCAAAACTAGAATAAGGAACAAGAGTCAATATCAGGACCAGAATCAGAAGCACAATCATGATCAGATTCAGGATAGGGATCATTATCAGCATTGTAGAATCAGGATCAGAATCAGAATTGGGGTCAAGATCAGAATCAAAACGGTATCAAAATCAGGATCTGAATCGGGATCAGGATCAGGATTCAAATCAAGACGAGGTCAGAATATGAAACTGAATCTGATTCTTATTCTGACTTTGATTCTGATTTTGATTCTAAGTCAGGACCCGAGTTAAAAATCTGAATCAGTTATAAGGATCAATTTGTAGAACCAAAATTAGGTTCAGAATCGGGATCGGGCGCAGAATTAAAATAGGAATCAAGGATCAGAATCCAACATCAGTTCAGAATCGAATCAAGAATCAAAATCCGAATTAGAATAATCAGAATCAAAAATCACTATTAGAATCTGAATCAGGATAATGCTGATAATAAAGATTAGAATCAAAATCGGAATCAAGAACCAAAATTCGGTTCAGAGTCCAAATCCAAAGTCAAGACTGAAATCTGGATGAAAATCAAAATCAGGATTAGAATCAAAATCAGAATCAAAGTCAGGACCCGAGTTATAAAATCTGAATCAGCATAAAGATCATATAATAAGGATTAGAATCAAAATCGGAATCAGAACCAAAATAGAGTTCAAGAATCCAAAGTCAAGACCAGAATCAAAAGTAAAATCCGGATAAGAATTCAAATCAAAATCAGGATCAGAATCAAACTCCGAATAAGAATCAAGAATCAAAGTCTAGGACCCCGAGTTATAAAATCTGAATTAGGATAAGGATCATCATCAGGATTAGAATCAGGTTATAGAACCAAAATTAGGTTCAGAATCAGGCTCAGACGCAGAATTAAAATAGGAATCAAGGATCATAGAATCAAAAAACAATTCAGAATTAGAATCAAGAATCAAAATAGGAGTCAAGAATCAAAATCACTGTCGGAATAAAGGATCAGAATCTGAATCAGGATAATGCTCACAATAAGGATTAGAAACTAAATCGGAATCGGAAACCAAAATTGGGGTTCAGAATCCAAATCCAAAGTCAAGACCAGAATCAAAATTGAATTCGGGATGAGAATTCAAATCAGAATCAGTATGTGATGTACATACTGTGTGCGTGCCGTGCCACATAAACCTGTACAATACAATACCCTTTAACGACACAATTACCATACTGTGAACCATGCAGTAAAGAAAACGCCCAGCGTAGCACAGCAATACAATTACCCTACAACCCGCAGTACACAGAGTGGTACATAAAAAGTGTGGCGATGACGCAACGCTATTCTACTGGATAATTACATAAATGACTCAATTAAAAATGTAATAATGGAGGAAATGGTATAGTTAAATACATATCGGAGCAGTGTGCATTTTATTCCATTACACTGAGACTGTTATTGCAGTAAACAGCGCAGGTACCACTTATCGGAGAAGAGGGATGAGCGAAGGGTTCGTGTTTACGGGGATTATGGCCTGTGGAAGGAAGCGGTGCAGGTGTGCAGGTGTGCAGATGCGATACATTAACTCTGATGCTCTACGTTTCCGCTGTGAAGAGAAACGCAGGAAGAGACGGTGGTCTGAGTGCGTGGGTTCGGCTGTGATTTTTCCCTGCCATCTTCCTCACCCTAGATGAATACAGGTCTGTGAGAGGTGGAGAGCTGGAAGCCATGATTTTTCTCTGCACTCGGCACAATGCGCTCTCGCTTACACTCGGAGTGCAGAGCTGCAGAGCCGACGGACACGATGACGACCGATTCGGTCATGACTGTTTAGATTAAGGCCGGGAGCCTCTGTGGCAGGAGAACAAGATTGTAAACGAGCGTAAAATCTCCATTATAGTATCTTCCATTGTATTCCTGAAATCTTTATCATATCCTCCTTCTAGGACTGGAGGTTTATTAGTGCTGAATAATGTGTTCTTTGATGTACATAACTGATCATAACCGTGCTTATAATTAAGCTTATTAAAAAAATAAACTGCGCCATAGCGCTTTAATAATTTGCTATTAATAATTATCTGATAACTAATCATTTTGTGGTAACTCCCATATGTATAATGTACCTATGTACAGTATAAGAGCATTACATATTATAATGCATTATAGAAAATGTTCATTAAAAAAAATGAACATTCATTTATAAAGTGTTAACAGAATGCATTGTAAGCAACGGTTATAAGACGCCGGTACTAAAGGAATTCCGCCCGACTTTCCATAGCGCGTTATCTCCAGTGGTAGATACACTGACACCTGCTCTGATGATTCCTAAAACAAGTAAGTGATACAACAGTGGACCCTCTGCAGTTTGCATACCGCTCTAATGGTTCTACAGAAGTTTTTCTTGCGATGCACACTGCTCTCACACAGCTAGAGAAAGAGAACACCCTTTGTGAGAATGTTGTTCACTGATACACCATCATTCCCACCAACCTGATCACGAAGCTCAAAGATCTGCAGCTTAAGATCACAATGTGCACCTGGATCATGGACTTCCCGACAGTGGTGAGAACTTGTAACTGGACTTCCTCCACACTATAGTGCAAAGGTGCTCCACAGGGATGTATATTCCTCTCCTCTCCTCTTGTTCCGGAAATCAGGAACTTCAATTTCCTCAGTGATCAGATCACCTGGTCCCTAGAGCGCTGAGATGATCTTACGGTCTTCTCCCTAGAGCCAGAGACTCTTGCGGAAGATGAAGAAGTTCAGACTGAACCCTAAGTTCTACTGCTGTATGCTATGGCAGTTGCTCCAGCCACAACCACATGGCTCTCCAGAGAGTAGTGAGAACAAAAGAGCTCATTACAGACAACAGATTCCCAGCTATACAGGATGTCTACCGGGCACTGCGCCTGATGAAAGCTCACAAAAACATCTCAGACCTCAGTCACCCAGCACACGGTCTATTCTTTAGATCGCCATCGCATTGACAAACACATTTGGAGCATACATCCTTTATCATTCAGTACGTTTACATGGACAACAATAATCCCATATGAACCCGATTAAGACGATACTCTGACTAAGAAACTTGCATGTAAACAGAGATTATTGATGACCTTAATCTGATTAAAGTCATACTCGAAGTAAACACAGATGTGTGGAGTATTCCTGTTTTAGTCGCGTTACAGACATGTACACAGGAGGGAACATCGGACGGCGTGGCGCGGGGACGTAATGACGTGTGACGTTAATCGCTCTATGTTCTATAACACGTAAAACAGGAACGTGAAAGGAGTATTCTAAAAGTGACTCATGTAAACGCCTTAATCCGAATATTGTCTTATTCAGAATAAGGTCAATAATAAGTTTACTGCTGTCCGTGTAAATGTAGTTAGTGTGTGCTTCCACTTTTGCGGGAACACTTTCGGGAAGAATCACATACAGGTACGATGGTCAGGCGTCCACATACTTTTGGCTGTATAACGCGTATTCCGTTGCGTGAACAGTTTACCTGAGCCTCATCCATCCAAAAGCATTTGAATATACATGTGTCTTGGCGTACTGCAAATAATGAATGAACTTGACTTGGAGTCATGATCTAAATATAATAACTTAAAAATTGTACCTGGAATAAAGAATCAGTGCCAACTTACCAAGAGTTATAAACACAGGTGTATTCAACATTAACATTAACATAACGTGTGTGTAATTCCCTACACCCTGAAGGAAGCTGTGATAATGATTTCATGCTCCTGTTTAGATTTAAGTGACACACAACACAGCTGAATAAATAATTTCAAATTGTTCTAAGCACTCGTTTTAGCTCGACGCTCAAGTAATGGTTGCCAGGGGAAAAAAAAAAAAAAAGGATTTTTTTTCTCCATTAAAGTGGAACATTTAGTATTCAGCAGGTACAACTGCACTGTCTACTCAAATCAAACCAGATTCTCAAGAGGCCTAGAAACCACCATAACGTGTGTGTAATTTCCTTTGGGCTGATAATGTCACCTAGAAAGAAGATATGAAAGAGATTTCACACTATTTTATTATTTTTTTTTAATATGCACTGAGAAATGTTGCGTCTCACGCCTGGATTCGAACAGATATTTAACTTTCGCTCGCTTCTACACACGTTGCTTTGTACTCGCGGCACTCGGCGATTTTAAACGGCTGAATCTTTTGTAGATATTTAAAATGAATATTTTGTTTTGTTTTGTTTTAAAACAACTTAAGCAGTAGCGGTGAAGGGTTGGAAACTGGGACGCTTTGAAAATCCTGAAGAAATAGCCGGAGAATTGTTCCAAAATGTGACCGTGAAATTTGAGGGTGAGAGTCTTGCTGAGCTAATTTGCTAATTTGGGAATCTGTGAAGCACGGATCAGTTTTATTTTTTAGATTAAGATTTGGTGGTGGTTTCATAGTTTCTTTACGTATAATCCTACGACGGTGTTTCCTTTTCAGAATGAGTTGGAAGCTAAAAACCCTTCATTACCTAACCATTTTTCTAAGACTGTATAGTGTGTATAGAATCTGTAATGACCTTAATATAGTCATAATAAGTACAACCGCAACTCCAAAAACATTGGGACGCTGAGTAAAAACATTGATAAATGTCAATAAAAACAGAATGAAGTGATGGGTTTACTCAGATTTTCTTTCCCAGCCTTTTCTTGCCACCGTCCCAACTTTTTTGAGACTTGTTGCGGCCATCAAATCTAAAATGACCTTATTTTTTTTCTAAAAATGGTACATTTCCTCAGTTTAAACATTTGCTATGTTTTCTATGTTCTATTGTGAATAACATCCGGGTTTATGAGATTTGAAAGCATTGCATTCTGTTTTTATTGACATTTATTTACATTGTTGTTTTTTTTTGTTTTGTTTTTTTTGTAGTTCCAGCTGCAGGGCAAATCACCAGTTTGTATTAATAAACTGGTTCTCAAATGTTTCTATTAAAATTCGCAATCATTTTCACGGAGACTTCGACAGCAGAAACGCCACGTGAACAGAATATTTAAGACGTGTGTAATTGTTGAGATGCTGACATTTTCTCTGAGGAGATGTTTGTTTATCATTTATGGAAGGAGCCTCTGTGGAAGCGCCAGCTCTTTTATAACAGTCAGGGGTAAAGTTTTCCAACGGTTCTTCCCGCAAAGCTTGCCGTCTCTATAAAATGACCAGCTGCAATTTTCAGACTTATTAACTTAAAAAGGGAGACGACAAAAAAAAAAAAAGAACTTAGTGAGGGATCATAACTAATAATAATTGCGTAACTTGTATCATAAATGTTCAACATGGAGTTTTTTTATCTTTGGTTTCGAGTTTAATGCAACTATAAACGGATAAAAATGACTTACGGCATGTCGTTCTTTAATATATACTTTTCTAAATGTTAGTTTTGGCAGTTTGCTGTCGTTTAAGAGGAATAAAACACTTTGGGGCGTGCTGTTATTATAAAGTATTATAAGTTTTGCAGCGTTAACAGAAGCTCCATGTCATCTGGGGGAAGTGGTGGCTTACCTGAGCACACTCACCACACACATCATCTCTTTCGAGAGATTTTGGAATTACAGCATTTTCTACCATCATTGGGGCATCCTTGTGGCGTTCTTGGGGCATTCTTGGGGAAACCTTGGGACAGTGGGGGCTTGGTGGTTAAGGCTCTGGGTTACTGATCAGAAGCTCGGGGGTTCAAGCCCCAGCACAATTTCACTGTGCTCTACTGTATATGTGACCAATAAAGACTCGTCATCATTCCATCACACTGCTGAGTATTTTCCTATAACAGCACACCCTTGTGTAAAAAGTTACATAACTCCTTACATAACTCTTGGATATTCTTGCAGTGCTAATGCTAATTCATTCATTCTGTATAGGCAACTTACACTATTGATGATTCAAGCTCACTTTTTTTTCGGGAAAAGGCAAAATGAGTGGCATCGACAGTCGGAAATATCTAGAATCGTCATTTGGACAAACACATATCCGTATAAATAAAAATCATTATTCGCGTAAAGGCTCGAGACAAAACCGCCAGCCTAGCATTGGTGTATGTATGTCATTTTAGACTGTACTACGGTTATATCTTTCGATTTGCTTTGAAACCGCAGTGCCCTTGTCTACCTTTGCGGCTCATCGCGATGTAAATATGTCCGGATGATTCTATTTCATGGGATCCGATAATAACAGTAATACACCATCTTCTGTCATCTCCGAACGCTTCTCTGCTCAGATCTGTAAGTGTTCGGCAGGACTCCTCGTAGACGTGGAATGCTGATGAGCTGCTTGGCAGGTGATGAAAAGTGACCCCTACTGCTCAGGAAATCTTCCCGTCAGCGCCGAGCAAGACGACATGATGGCGTTGCCTGAATGAAGTTATTGGCGTTGACTAGGAGTTTTTGATCATAGCAATGGCATTAGGTTTTTCCGTTCCTTCACTCCACTGCGATGAAGACGGGAAATGTGCACAGTTAGGATAGAGGACCGGGGTGTAAATACACGCGATACGAATCTGTGTCTCTGCTACAAAGTGAAGGAAATTGCCGATGCGTCAAAAAACAACAACAAATCAAAACATTTGCCGCATCTGCTGTTTAAGCCAATGTTTTCCTCTTACTGTGAAATGAAGCAGGTGGTACAATTAACATTTCTGTACCATTAAAAAGGCTCGCAGACAGCTCTTTACATAAATTTGCCTTTTAAGTTAAAACACGAACAACTGTTCTATGGTACTGTAGCCCAGCGGTCCCCAACCTTTTCTGCGCCGGACCGGTTTAATATCAGAGAATGTTTTCATGGACCGGCCTTTAAGGTGTGGTGGATAAATACAACAAACTAAAATGATAGGACCGGCATAAAAACTGGGGTATTTTTAAAATATAATAATAAACGTGAATCCAATGTGAAATCGCAGCTTTATTAGCAGCGTCCTCGTAACATCCTCTCTCCCCCCTAACGCTCTCTGGTCTCTATGGTAAGGTTTCAACGTATCACGTGACCGAGACAAGCGTCTTGACATGCGTCAAGAGTGAGTCGTAGAAGGATGTAACGGAGAGAATCCGGTCATTTTTCAGATCCAGATCATAAATAAAACGGAAATAATGTAAGTTATTTATTCTTTCTGTGCGGCCCGGGACCAAATGACCCACGGAACGGTACCGGTCTGCGGACCGGGGGTCGGGGACCACTGCTGTACAGTACACGGAAGGTCAGATGACTGAGGTCTTAGCAATCATGTGCACAGTGAGAAGTACTCCAAATAAAGCTCCTGAAAATGTAATAAGAAGTCATAATTGTAGGTGCAAGAACTCTGAAGTAGAATCGATGTGAGTGCAGGAGATGTGATATGAAATGATCTCAATAGAAGGGAACAGTAATTGACTAATTTCATAAATCAGGCACTTTCCGTTGATTTATTTCGTTAACGTTTTGTGGAAAGTGCTGGCTTGAAACTTCAGTGCGATTTTATTTCTTTTTTTGTTTGTGTTTTTTGTTTTTTTATTAGAACACATACAGTGTCCTCCACTAATATTGGCACTCTTGGGAAATATGAGCAAACAAGCCTGTGAAAATCTGCCTTTATTGTTTAGCCTTTTGATCTTTTGTTAAAAAAAAAGAATCACAAAAATACTCCGCTCTCGTGGATGTCAAACAATTGCAAACACAACACAGGTTTATAAACAAATACAACTTTGTTAAATGTAAGTGTAATTATGGCAAAAATGTAATTATTGGCAGCCCTTTGAATTCTTATGAGGAAAATATATTTGAATTATATTTCCCATTGATTTAATTTTTTCTTTTTAGTACACCTGCATGGCTAGGAACAGGATGTTCTTCAACCGTGACTTCCTGTTTTACAGGGGTATAAATATGAGGTAAGACATAAGTCAAATTCGCTTAGTCATTCATAACAATGAATGAGGACGTGTGTCTATATCGTCTCAACACACTGTGAAGAGGACGGATCGAGGGGATAAAAAATCTCCAAGGATCACAGCTGGAGAATTACAGAAGTTAGTTGCGTCTTGAGGTCTGAAAGTCTCCAAAACTACAATCCGAAGTCACCTACATCACCACAAGTTGTTTGGAAGGGTTTCAAGAAAAAAAGCCTCTACTCTCATCCAAAAACAAACTCGAGCGTCTTCAGTTTGCCAGACACTACTGGAACTTCAGATTTGATCGGGTTCTAGGGTCAGATGAAACCAAAACAGAGCTTTTTGGTAATAAACACCAGAGGTGGTTTTGGTACACAGAGAGGAAGACATATGGAAAAGTACCTCATGCCCACGGTTAAATATGGAGGTGGATCTTTAATGTTTTGGGACTGTTTTTCTGCCAGAGGACCTGGACATTTTGTTCATGGACTCATATATCAAATATCAAATATCAACAGATATTAAATGAAAACCTGACTGCCTCTGCCAGAACGCTTCAAATAGGCCGTGGTTGGGTCTTCCAGCAGGACAATGATCCAAAACATACATCAAAATCAACACAAAAATGGTTTACTGACCACAAAATCAAGGTCCTGCCATGACCATCCCAGTCTCCTGACCTGAACACCATAGAAAACCTGTGGGGTGACCTGAAGAGGAGAGCCCACCAGCGTGGACCTCCAAATGTGAAGGATCTGGAGAGATTCTGTATGGAGGAACGCTCTCAGATCCCTCGCCATGTATTCTCCAACCTCATCAGGCATTTTAGGAGAAGACTCAGAGCGGTTATCTTCGCAAGGTGTATATATATATATATATATATATATATATATATATATATATATATAAAAATTTATTTATTGAGTTATTTGTTTATTTATTTATTTATTTATTTATTTATTTATTTATTTATTTAGGATAAACCTGTGTTGTGTGTGCAGTTGTTTGATATCCATGCGAGCAGAGTATTTTTGTGAATCTTTTGAACAAAAGATCAAAAGGTTAACCAAAGACAATTTTTCACAGCCTTCTGTGCTTATATTTACCAATATTAGTGGGCACGGTGTATATGTCCCAGACACTTCCATGGTAAACATTTTTAACCCTTTGGTGTCTGAGAGGTAAATTAGAAAACCTGTGTGCATGTAAATGTATTTAGCTTCACTCTGAATATCTTTTATAGTATTGTTTTTAGGACTAACTCCACTACAGTCATAAATAAACAGCAAGTGTGTACTATGTGTTTAAAAACAAAATTCTTGTAAACCGTAGATAGATGTTTTGAACATGTTGAGAAATCTTCTGGAAAAAAAAAAAACCTTGTAGTTTTTTCTGCTTGTAGTTTGAGATATGAAGAAGTTTCAGAGTAATTTTGGGGGTAACACTTAACAACACCAGTAGACGAATAATCACGCACTCATACCTGAATTAATACTTACTTAAAAATGAACTATGGATGAGTGATGAGTTGCGGCATGCACTAATCACGAGCTGATGAAGCGCTAACCTTCACTACGGACTGAGTCTGATGAACTCATGCGTGACTAACAACCCCTGAAATACTTTAATACATGTGTGTTAGTTAATATCTTAATTAACACAAAGGGGTAAACTAAATCAAGCATGCTCTATAAGAATTAAACGTCCATAATTTCACATTGTTTTTATCAAACGTAGAAAAACGCGCTAATAATAAACACCGATGATTTAATCTCGACCCGAGCGCAGACGTTTTGAGGGACCGGGGCTAAAAACATGAGCAGGAGCACGAGAGAGAAACGGGTGACAGTCCAGAACGATTTAAAGCCGTGAAACCCGACTGACGTAGACGCGGTAAAGGAGTCGAAATAAACACAGTGACAAACACCGGAAAATAACCTTGTAGAACACTGGCTTTAAATGTTCATAGTTAATAGCGTCTGCTACATGAATAAAGGTTATTGTATTAATTTCACCCTTGAGGGCAAAGGAGCAGTGGCCCAGGCCCTCGCCACACAGAGAACATACTAGTACTACAGTGTAAGTAGTAGTCTCTCTCTCTCTCTCTCTCTCTCTCTCTCTGTGTGAATAAGATAAAAAAAGCCTAAAGTCCTTTGGCGTGGAATTTAAAGTTACACAGCTTTATCTCTACCTGCTGCAAAGCGCTGAAACTGGAGACTCCTTCCCTAAATGTTAAATAAACGTCTCCTTAAAGACAACATCTTTTCTCAACATAATTTTTATACTCTATGGTTTTGTTTGTTAAATAACAAACAAACATCCCTGCGAACGAGCTGTTACTATGCAAACGATAGCGCGTTAATATAATGTAACCCTGTCAGACCTGCTGTTATAAAATAAAATTCCGACTAATCAGATTTGAGAGATCAGTGAATATGATTGTGATATAATAAGACCTTACACTGTATATTATTAGAATTGTGCATGAAAATGCATTATATTACAGTATATGAGAACAATATTTGTTAACTCTTTCAAGCAGTGCACCGGCGTCTTTTGACTTTTCGAAACGGAGCTATCGGACATTGTGAATGAGTATAAACAAACAAATTATTATTTCGCCGCAAGTCTGTTACAGAGAGTCAGGACAAGGTTGGGTTTCTGTGTGTAGAGTACCATGACTCTGTGTTTAGCCGCTGGTGAGCAGGGAGATGAGAACAGGGAGGGGCCAAACAATTCATCTCCCTGCTGTATTTTGCAACGTGACTTAACTATATATTTATAACAATACACCTGTTACAACATGTTTGCAAAGACAAAATGTTTTACTACTTTTTTTTTTTTTTTTTTTCCCCACCGTTACATATTTTTACATTGTCTCCAGGTAGGAAGTCTGCAGGATTGCTAAGGTAAGAGTAAAATGAATTCTGAGAGCTTTGTTTTTCTGGGGTTTGGAGACAGGATTGCACCAGTGAGAGAGAAATGAGTTGCTCTGCCAGAATTGGCTCTGCAAACAAAGTGAAGAAGGCTGCTCTGTATTGATTTCTGCAGCTTGTTAGGGCTGACAAGACAGACCTAACACCTCGGTGATGAGAGTATTCCTCGCTATACATATAAAGGTAATGACACTCTTCAGACTCCTGGGCCATGCAAAAGGAGCCTATATTATTGATAGTTACTGTATACTGAGCACTAATGACTGAAATGTAATTCTAAGCAGATAGATTTACGTATAAGGCGTACTCTGCAGGGGATGGTTTAATGCATACTTTAGAAAAGATTTAAAAAAAAAAGATGGAAGTGAACATTTAGTGGAAAATTGCATTGCATGTTTACTTACGGAAAGGAAAATTCACCTATTCTGAATTCGCTGAATTTAGGTAGAAAACGGTTCCACAATCCACCATCCATTTGCATGTTTATAATGTTCACCATCCCTGGAGTGCTCAGATTTCCTGCATATAAAGTGATGCATGTAATTAATGCGTGTTAGTGTTCACTTATTGAAAAAAAAAAAGAATTGAATACAAGTTCTGATGCATATTAACACTCTTAATGTCAGTTAATATGTAAGGAATAAAGCACTTAGGTATTAAACATATATACACACACAACACATATGTATATCTGTGTGAATCTGATTGGTCAGGACAGAATTTTTGAATAACTAATATATATATATATATATATATATATATATATATATATATATATATATATATATATATATATATATATATATATAGTTCCAGCTATACCATGAATGTTAATATTAATGCGTTTGTTCTAATGTGTATACACAGTGTCATGTATCAAGGAGGGAACTCTGGACTTCATTTCCCAGCAGCCACTGCACCATACTACATCACTGTCACATGACCACCTGCACCTGTATCACGTTTCTATTTAACGAACACTCCTATACAGTATATAGCCACGGTTCATATTGCGTCCTCGTCTTAAATATCGTCTATCTATGCTTTTGTCCACGCTTCCATGTTTAGTTTTTGCCACAGTGTCTTTGCCACAGTGTCACACATATTGTGTCTTTGTATTTTGTTTTTGTTTGTTTATTAAATGTTAGAAGATCCTCGCTTCCATCGTTGGTCGTACGTTCTGTCACGTTACAAAGTTGGATACGGAAGCAAGCGCAGATCTTCTTACATTCAAAAAGCAAACAAACAAAATGCAAAGACGCAATAACACGAGGCAGAGTACTGTGGCAAAAACTAAATATGGAAGCGGGGACAAAAAGCATAGATAGACGAGGAAGCGGTACAAACAGTAGCTATATATAGGAGTGCTCGTTAAACAGAAATGTGATACAAGTGCAGGTGGTCATGTGACAATGATGTAGTATGGTGCAGTGGCTGCTGGGAAATGAAGTCCCGAGTTCCCTCCTTGATACATGACATACAGGGACTTATAAGGTGGACGTTCCACATTATCTAAGACTAATGAAAAAACTAATATAGAAATCAATTGTTTAACAAAGTTATTCTTATCGGTGTTAATGCGGAGAAGTGTTTTTGTTCAGAGACGTTTTCTAGGTTGTGGAATCTCTGTTGCAAGCACTCTCTGTCCCGGTAACACTCTCTGTTTTGTTCGTTCCGTTGTTTTCTTGGTAAAATGACAAGCTTCGGTTTGTAAGTGTGTGCGTGAGTGAGAGAGAGAGAGAGAGAGAGAGAGAGAGATGAGGGAATGATGGTTGATCTCAGCTTGAATGTAAGTGAGAACAGGAAGTAACTTGTCTCTCACACTTTCCCCAACATTAAATCTAACCGCAAAGCATTAAAATGACCGATGTGTCATTAATTATTAAATTAAACATTGTTATTGTTGGCAAATCACTATAGTATCAGTGGAATGACACACCCCAGACGGTTCTGTTATGCAAAAATAATGCACTCAGCTTTCACCTCGTACGACATCACCACACGCCCAGAATGCTTTTTATTTTATTTTATTTTTAAAACACCAAGACCTGGCGTGTGTTATTCCTTAAATAATCAAGAACTGGGGTGGTGTTGTGAAGCATAGTTATTGTTACCACTCTGACGTGGATTATTTTCCAATAACAGCATGTCGCAAAGTACTTTATTCCTCTTCTACCACAGTAATTTCTAAAGAACAAACAAGACATTGTTTTTATCCATTTATAGTTACATTTAATGTTGTGAAACATCCGTGAAAAAAAAGGTTAGCATCACCAGCTTGTCTTTTTCTCTTTCGAATACTTGATTTTAAATCAGGAACCGGGCTGAGGCACTTGCCTAATGTAAATCTTAATTACTTTTTGCAGCTAGAACAGCAGGAGCAGTATTGGTTATTGATCGATCACTGGAAGGGCTTTGGAAAACTGTGACATGACAGTTCTAGTTACTTTCTAGTGAGTAATTTCAATATGTTTGGAACTGAATCAAATTCTGAATTTTTTCTGAAAGGCATAAAATATCATGAAGTTTCTTATGCCAAAAAAATCCACCTCTCCAAATCCAGCTGGCATTTTCCACGAGATCTGAAAAAATCATCTCAGATTGGACTTGAGTGTTGTTGTTTTTTTTTTTTTTTTGTGTGGTAACAAATGAGAAGGATGTAGAGAGCTGTCACAACACAGCTTTCAACTGTGTATCAGCAGCGTGTTTGATGTTCACTGAGCTTTATCTTCTCTTTAAACTGTTGCCAAGCAAGCAAAGGCGAGAGAGAGAGAGGAGGGAGAGAGAGAGAGAGAGAGAGAGAGAGAGAGAGAGAGAGAGAGAGAGAGAGAGAGTGTACAGTATATCTGCCTGTGTCTCTATATCACATTTCACAGTCCAGATTTGCATAATCTTTACGTCTCGGTCCTCATTAATACATCGAAGAGTCATTTACAGTACGGTTAAAATGCACAATAGATTTAGCTCAAGATTTACATGGGGAAAAGTCCTCATATTCAAGCTTGGGTTATACACATGTTTAAGCTGATGTTATGGGTGCACCATTCAGGTATAGATAGATGTAGATCACATGCCCGAGATTGGCAGATATTTCTTGAGTCGAAGCGTCTGAGACAGGTTTTTTCACAAGACCACAACATTTAAACACAAGCCCATACATAGGCCTAAAAAAATCTGAGACAGGAAATGCGGACTGAAGAAGCAGATAGCTCGGAGGTAAAGAATAATTTCAAAATGAAAAGTCAAAACAACTAATACGATGATGTACGAATAAAACGGTGGAAAGCATTGAGAAAAATCGAACAGGTTTTTAGTATACTACAAATATACAGTATATCTGCATGGATATTCCTAGTTGTAATGATCATATTAATTACTGCAAATTCAACAATATGGCTTCTACACTCATTATTCAACAAAATAGCACTTGATCCCGCATGCTATTTATATATTTATTTTTTGCATTTTACTATTCGTATTTTTATACTCGATCTGTCTTTGCGGATTTAACAGAATCTGAGAATTCTATTCCACGTAAATATATACATGTGACAGCCTAGGGAAACACTTCACCTGGTGTCACATGTGTCTAGATGTGTTTAGCTCTTGTTTATAAGAATTACATCCTGGTGTATGTGTGTGATGTTTAGTTCCTGTCTTTAGGGCATTCGCTCTTGCTCTCACATTCACTCAGCTGGAGTTTTCCAGGGGAAATACTGGAAGAGATATTGTCTGGGAGTATGAGAGGTCAGCCATGTCTTTTAACAAGCTCTTTTTCATAGTACAGGGAGTTGAGGGGGCAGGCGGTGTCACCCCGTGGTTCCCAGTACACACCACGTAGTACACATTATAGGAAACGTAGAACAATAAACTGTTCTATAAGGGACGTGTAGAATTTGAGCAACAGTGTAAGTGAATTTCTTACTAGTAATAGTAATGCCATGCCTTGTTTTAGTCCTATTGTTAATTGTGGTGTTCTATTAAATATTAAATTATTGTGATTTTGCAGTCGTGTCTTATGCAGGACACAGAACCTCGTTTTTCCCAAAGGAAGAAGAGGATAGGTTTTAGTCAGATGTTAGTTTTAGCTTATGACTGCATAATTTATGACTGTAATTTATGACTGCAGGTCTTTATTTCTCACTGGGATAATGAGCTGGGAATTTAAAAGGGACAGAAGATGGTTGGTGGTTAAATGAGAACAACAATTCGACAGAGCATACAGCCCTGAGGAATGCCTGTTCTGAGGTACTAGGGTCACATACACTAACCTACTTCCTGTTAGCTGTAAGTTAGACATGAAAGGGAATATTATATTAGTTTCCTCAGCGATTCAAATTTTAGGTCATTTTCAGACTTTTCAGACTGGACTCGGGTCTGTTTGCCCCCAAAATTTGGTACGTTTGATGAAATGAAACCGTGGAAGCTGTTTTATGAAAAACAGAATGTATCTCTTGTTCAGCGTTGAGTCAATAATTTTTTTTGCCGTGCAGCTCGAGCTAAATTAAGGCGGTAGTACACCGATGAAAGATTTAAATGAAGACGAGTTGACAAAAAAGAAGTATGTATTACACAGAAAAATAGATTTATAGAGTAGTGTATTTCATGTCCAGTTAACGTTAATATATAATAAAGTTTTTGTTAGTGGTGGATGAATGTGAGACTAACAGGAGGATTCTTACAATTCAGTCAATGTTAATATGAATGAATAACATTCAATAAGTTAATAATCTTACTTTAATCATCAGAATTGAGTTCATGTTCATTAGAGTCATGTGTTCATGTTGATGAGACCCGTTACTGTGAAACAACTTGTTGAAATGGAGAGAATAAAGTTTTTATTTGCATTTCTTTCAGAATTGTAGAATTAATTATTATTAATTTAAAAGAAGCCATAAAAGGCAGAACGATCGATATCGGTTATTGGTACCGGCTGAAGTCACTCTGAATAATCGCTTATCGGCTGAGAAATTTAGTATCGGTGCATCTCTACTAAAATCTAATCCACCTTTCTTCAGACCGAAAAAACTTTTAGTTTGCTCAAACTAAACTCACACTTACCTGGGTAGCCACCGAAACCAGCATCGTGAAACCTCAGATATTCCTGCACGATGACCAAAAAATGCTGTTCTTCATCATGTCAGCGATGGTACCAAAAACAACAACAACAACAACAACAACATTGGATAAATCTAGCACCTGACCCGTTGCAAACCTGCATGTACAAAATTTACATGTGGAATTGTGTGATCGATCCATGGTTCGGAAGGCGTTCTTCTATGTGAAAACAAACCTGTGATGAAACAAACCCACGTCTCCTGAGTGAACCCAGAAGTATGAAAACGTCCTTAAAAGCAGAGCCAAACTCTACTATTCAGACACAGGTTTAAACACGGAGAGGCTGTCGAGCAGACTGTATTGTCCACATATCGCTAACTGCAGTATTGTTTTGGGAAGCATCATGGTGTGGAAATGACGCAAGACTGAGCCACTATATGATGATAGGAGTTAGGAAAACCTGATATCTGGGAGCAGTGAGTGTTCAAACTGGCAGTAGAACAGCTGGATGTGATTGCACTGCTGGAGCAGGCGGGTGGAAATTTACGCTGAACCGAGCACCTCACCAGCAGAGTTAAAGTAGTCCATTAGTTAATAATGCAGGAGTTACTGTGCATTTAGTTGAAGTTTGACAGGGCTTTGTGTTAGCATTAGCATGTTCAACAATGGTTCAACCACAGCGTGGGTGGTATTTCTGCCACTTTCATTATTAACATCATAGTTGCATTATTGGATGTAAACAATATTATCGCATGTCATATTATCATTTACATTATAGCAGCCATGTTCGTTCACCATGCTCACTTTTTTTTTACCCCCTCTCGTGAAGTCTATAAAAAGAAATGCAGCTTGTCATGTTATTGAGCAATCTCTGTTCCGATGACTTTCCTGGTTGAATGATATGTTATATAATACAAAGTGGTGAGACTGGAGACTCCTTCCATGAACGTTATATAAACATCTTCATACAGAAAAGTTCACCAATTATAAGTGTCCATTATACAAGTTTGCATATAAGTTGTCGCTATAGAAATGATAACATAGTAGTATATAATTGTGCATTAATATAAAAACTGACTGGCGAAACTATAGGAAATTGACCAACACCTTCTGACCAATCAGAATCAAGCTTTCAACAGCGCTGTGGTATTTTTTGCAAAAAATAACCAATCTTTTCGGGAAATCTCTATAAATAATAGTGTTCACATTGCCAAATTGATCTCGTATACTGTAGCTATCCATTTGAGTGTAGCTCCGGATGAATGTGTATGTTATATATAAAGGCGAATGTGAGAACCATAGGCGTGCTCACAGTCTACAGTTTCACACAGTTCCACAGTTTTAAATTATACAGTAAAAGCTGCGGTTGAAAACACCAAGGGATGTGCTTGTACACCTGTACTGTTTAAGGATTCAGTAGTGAAACACTGATCCTTTAAATCTGCTCATCTTATCTTCCTGAGTCCTTCTCGACATCCCACAGCGATCACTACTAAATGCAGCATTCTTTACAGTCCGATCCACCACACCGTTCCTCACAGTCACTCAGGAAAAAAACAAAAGAAAAAAAACTCATTTATTGTATCAGAGAATGAAACGATGCTGGAGGTTTTGAAGCAAACAGACACCGCAGACCAGACCAGGGATTGATTCAAGACATCAGGGGAGATGGAAGAGAGCTGTACGAGCACAGTGCCAGAGTGTTACTGATGAGCTACGATCAGGGTTGGATACCATCCTAATTTTGGCCCCCTAAGCATACGGCTGACATGATGCTTGGTAATGATGCAGTGTTGGATTGGGGGTTATATGTGCAGGGAACCTGAGATGTAGAAAACTGGTTTAGAAATGATAAAGTAGATATGCTTTGTTTTTGAAACCTTGAGTAAATTTAGCCCATAATATAGTGGTGGTCTGGGACAGTCAATGGTTTCCTTGTTGAATGCATACCTGAGCTTTTTATTTGCATCCTAGTGGTCAAAAGTGGGTTGTAGATGGTAAAGCTGCCCTATTTTGTTTAGAGGTGCCAACACTTTCAGAAGTCAAGGTACCAAACTGAACTTTTCCTTGTCACTGCAGTGTAAACCCGGATAAGTTCATTTAAATAAAAAATATTTGAGGAAACTAATTACCTTAAATATAAATACATTTATATATAACAAAAATTCATTTTAAATGACAAAGTTTGAGGTAAATTTTTGTTATATTTAAGTGTATTTGGCTTAAAGAAATTTATTTATCAACTTAAACATATTGAATTTAGTTAGTTCCCTCAAATATTTTTTAGTTAAATGAACTTATCCGGTTTTAAAGTGTGTGGTGGTGCCCTCAAGGGTACATATTTTATACCTTTGGTACAGTTTAGTACCCTTTTGTTCTAAGAATGTTAGATGACGTTCGCCTCACACCTCCAGGGTCAGGGGTTCGATTCCCACCGTGGCCCTGTGTGTGTGGAGTTTGCATGTTCTCCCCGTGCTGCGGGGGTTTCCTCCGGGTACTCCGGTTTCCTCCCCCAGTCCAAAGACATGCATGGTAGGCTGATTGGCATGTCTAAAGTGTCCGTAGTGTATGAATGGGTGTGTGAGTGTGTATGTGATTGTTCCCTGTGATGGATTGGCACCCTGTCCAGGGTGTACCCCGCCTTGTGCCCGATGCTCCCTGGGATAGGCTCCAGGTTCCCTGTGACCCTGATAAGGAGTAAGCGGTAGAACATGGATGGATTCACCTGGAAATGTGAAACCACACGAGAAACATGGAAAATTACAGTTTGGTACCTTGAACAATGTAAGAATGGTACTATTCGATGAAGGAAGTGGATTAACAGCTACTTCTTATGAACATCAACATGTCACTCAACTCTTTGATATGATTAGCAAGTTTAATCTACGCGGTTATCTCGCTAGCTAGCTAAGACGTAGATACGTGGTGGACAATGAGAAGAAAGCACCAGAAGTCGACACCGCATTTAAAAACGTTATTATCCAAATACACAAGTTTAGACTTGTAAACCAACCGAGAAGACCTTCCTGCTGTTAGTTCAACACTGTGCAAGACGAAAGGTTTACATAGCCCTTAGGAAGAAAGCATAGATGGGACCAAAAACAAGAATAAAACATGAATAACTATACTCTGGGAGGTATTTTATTCAAAACCAAGTCAAAAACCAGAATAACTTTTAAAAATTTTTTTTAAATTGCCAAAATTAACTGAACACCAACCAACAAACAAGCAAAAAAAAAGCGTCAAATATTTGTGCGAACTCGATGATTATCGCTTCAACGCCAGCATTCTGGTTCTAAGAGCAAACATCCTTCCATCTGGCAGAATCTCCGCAATCAGTTGGCCTGGAGCCGTATTTAAGAGAGAGAGAGAGAGAGAGAAGCATAGAACGTGTATAATTTCTGTAAGAGTGTTCAGACAAATTATCAAGTTGTCATGGTAACACTTGAACTTGATGTTCATTAAAAAGCACTGTTGAATTCTTGATTCTGATTGATCAGATGGTGTTGATGAATTTTTTGAGAACAGCAGCTCTGACAGAAGCGCGGCTGCAAATCACCGTTTTATATCGACGCGCTCGATATCGTTCCTATGGTAACTTACTCAGGGACTTGTATGATGGACGCGTCACATAAACAATTATTTTTAAATATGTCATATTGTGTGGAATTGTTAACACGGTGACGTTTCAGCTGTGAATTTGTAAAAAGTATGACGTTGTTCTATAATTCAAAGAAAACGTGCACGTATTGGCATTCAGCTATGGTAAAAGAGGAATAAAACACTTTTTTTTTTCTTTTTTTATTAACAGCACCTTCAATCAGCTCGGCTGTTAGCATTACCGAGTCGGTGTAGTTTTAATGCCTGTAATGATATTTATAAAAATGCATCATCATTGCACTTAATATGCATTACATTTTCATCCATTATCATCCATTAGAATAAAACTATATGTAAGGTTCATGGACACGTGCATTCCTTATAGCAGACAAAGACTATTTTTAGGACATTTACTTGTCCATTAGACAGAGTGTATCACCAGCTCTTGAAGGATGTGATGCATTATTGAGGTGTGTGTAGTATCAGGAGTACATAACTGCCGTAACTGTGGGGTTTTCTGTTTTCTTCACCCCTCCCCTGTCTCGTAATATAAACCTCAGCTGGTCCGTTTTTCAATTCTCAGAGCATATGACTCAGTGATCCTTCTATTCAGTTGTTAGGCACAGAGAGCCTCACATTCCCCTTCACAATTATTGCACTTCATACTGACATACTGCGTATGACACCCTGTGGGCATCTGTCAAGCCTCTCCCTCCTACATATACAGTAATAGCTCGAGCATCAATAAGAAGCACATAATGAGAACTGGGCCTCCTCTTGTTTGAGGCCTGATTCATTTTTTTCACGTTACGCCACTTTTCTGTGTTTTACCGACTCATTAGCGCACACGTCAGGACATGACTTGCACATTAGAGGCATATTACTTGTCCAGGATCAATTGATCGACTGTACGGATAACATTTAAAATAATAATAATAATAATAAGACACGGTTAGAATTTTTGTGACGGTCCTGTATTCGTTGTCAGAATTTCTCCCTTTTAAAGATGATTTGACATTAAGCGATGGAAACGTGGAATATCGCGGTACTGTCAAATACTAACGTTGCATACCCTTAGGGCACAATGAAGATCAGGAAATGTATGTTAGAGCAACCGGACATTTTGTACGACTTGTATATCCAAACTTTGTCTCTATAACTGCCTGCAGACTCTGGACAGCTTTTCATTCTTCTCATTTGCAATATTTTGACCCTGATCCTTATCCACGTTCTTCTTGACGTTTTTCATTCTCCTTAAGATTTTTATTTCCCCTTGAGATCGTTTTTATGTATACGTCAAGTGAAAACCTTTCGAGTGCGGCATCAATTAGAGAAACGGTACATTTCAATTTGTAAAGAAATAGCTTTTCTCTTGATAAGCATCTCTGAAACAGTCGACTAGTTCAACAAACAGACTTCATTTAAAAACCATAATGAACTTTCTTTTACTCTCACACTATCCATTGTGACCCAGATGAGGACGGGTTCCCTTCTGAGTCCGGTTCCTCTCAAGGTTTCTTCCTCTTATCATCTTAGGGAGTTTTTCCTCACCACCGTCTCTCTCAATAGGGATAAATTCACACACTAAAAAAGCTGTTTTGAGACAACGTCCATTGTTAAAAGCACTATACAAATACAATTGAATTGAATTGAATCGAATTGAAATGTCACTACTTAACTAAATATAACCAAAATACTGTGCATCAGCTTTAACATGGATGTGGTAAAAGGCGCACTTGTATAGCGCTTTTATCCAGAGCGCTTTACATTGTGTCTCATTCACCCAATCTGACACACACACACACACACACACACACCAATGGTAGCAGAGCTGCCATGCAAGGCGCTAACTTGCCTTCGGGAGCAACTTCGGGTGCAGGGTCTCGCACAAGGACACTTCGTCATGTGGAGTCACGTGGGCCGGGAATCGAACCTCCAACCCTACGATTAGTGGACGACCCGCTCTACCACCTGATCCACAGAATGTATGTTTTAATAACTGTTATTATGAACTGAGTAACTCAGACACAGTGGATAATGCGTGTGTGTGTGTGTGAACAAAAGAGATGTAATGAATCACTTCAGGCGACTGCAGTCGGATCGGACCTGGTTTACTGATCAGGCTAAAGGTTAAAAGCCCAGCGTATAAAGCATGGCTGCGCTGGTCTGCATGTGCACTCAGATGGATTTAATGCTCATGATGCGTTGCAGGTGCTTGATTGAGTCTGTATCCAGGTTCCGGTCTGATGTGGAAGCTGATCCTTACTTTATAAACCCTTTATGATTAATGTTAAGCAGATGTCCTGTTGTGTGTATATTACCCATGAGAACCAGGTGAGGACGAAGAGAGATAGATCATCCTTCCCACCCAATTACAGTCAAATGAGTGCAAAAGTGTGCATCCCCCAGACAGGGGAAATAAAATGAGAGAAAATGTCATGGTAACACTTTCTGTTATACATACTTAACATGTGATAATGCATTCATAAGGCATTATGCACATTGTTGTTACATTGTTAATTATTTATTTATTTTAAAAAATGTATTACAGTTTGTAGCAGTGGAGTTTGGTGACGTTTAAAAGTTTATATACTTTATTGGCGTTGCAAAACAACAAAATGTTGTTGTATCTCAAACATTTACAAATATAATTAAAAAGCGCAACAATAAATATAAAAATTCAGACAGATTAATATAGATTAAAAACCCGAGGACCCGTCAGGAAGTGTTCAAAAGTTCTAGGCTCTAGAGAAACAGCTATTTTTCAGTCTTGTGGTACGAAAGTAAATCTCCTACCCGAAGAGAGGAGATCGAAGAGGTAGTGTGCAGGGTGAGTGGGATCTCTAATCATTTAAGGAGATTCTGCTCCGACATCTGGACAAATAAATGTCCTCAACTGAGGGTAACTGTGCACCAATGATATTTTGTGCCATTTTTGTGCCACAAAACAGCCTTCTGTTCCTCTCTTGTGCAACCAAGATGTGATGCAATATGTCAGTACACTCTCCACTGCACATCGATACAAGTTCACAAGAAGTTTCTGAGGCAATCTTACTTTCTTTAACCTTCTCAGAAAATAAAGACGCCGTTGTGCCTTTCCAGTGACAGTGGAGTTGTGAGTATTCCAAGAAAAATCCTCCTTAATGTTCAACGGCAAGAATCTAAAACAGGTGACGCTCTCCACAGCTACTCCATTTATGAAGACCAGACTCCGATACGTTTTCCTTGTCTTCCTAAGATTCCTAATTGATCTATTTTGTCTTAATGATAATGATAATGAGTTGATAATAATTGATCACATATGCACAGTGAAATACTTTTCTTCACATACCCTACCATGTCAGAGCACAGGGTCAGTTGATACAGCACCCTCGGAGGAGAAAGGCCCAACAGAGGCAGCTTGGCAGTGCTGGGGCTTGAACCCCTGACCTTCCGATCAGTAACCCAGAGCCTGGCAGTGCTGGGGCTTGAACCCCTGACCTTCCGATCAGTAACCCAGAGCCTGGCAGTGATGGGGCTTGAACCCCTGACCTTCCGATCAGTAACCCAGAGCCTGGCAGTGCTGGGGCTTGAACCCCCGACCTTTCCGATTAGTAACCCAGAGATTGGCAGTGCTGGGGCTTGAACCCCTGACCTTCTGATCAGTAACCCAGAGCCTGGCAGTGCTGGGGCTTGAACCCCCGATCTTTCCGATTAGTAACCCAGAGCCTGGCAGTGCTGGGGCTTGAACCTCCGACCTTCTGATCAGTAACCCAGAGCCTGGCAATGCTGAGACTTGAACCCCTGACCTTCTGATCAGTAACCCAAAGCCTGGCAGTGCTGGGGCTTGAACCCCTGACTATCCGATCAGTAACCCAGAGCCTCAACTGCCAAGCCACCACTTCCCCTGATCACCACAGATGAGATTATCGTTGGACGGCCATGCTGTCATATTTTGTAGTTCATCCCTTTATGCATACTCATCATTGTTCATGATCAAGTCAACGATTGTTATATCATCTGCAAATGTTACAGTGGCCTGGCTTACATGTCCTGAGTGAAGACTCCATATAACAGCGGACTCAGCACACATCCCTGTGGAACACCAGTATTCAGGGTAAGATTAGAAGAAGTTTCCTAGTCTGACATTCTGAGAGCATTTGGTTAAAAAGTCAAAAATCTAGCTGCAGATGGCTGCACTTATTCCCAAGCTGTAGAGTTTGGACACGAGTGCTTTGGTTATGACCATGTTAAGGGCCGAGCTAAAATCAACGAACATCATTCTGACATATGTGTTCGACTTATTCAGGCGACCCGAGGCAATACGCAGAACAAGATTGATTGCATCCTCCGTTGATCTATTCTCACTGGGCAAACTGATGCTGATCTAGAGCGGCTGGAATGATACTTTTAATGTGTGCCAGATTCAACTTCTCAAGTTTGTCGATAATCATTCAAGCAAGATGTAACATGTTATGAAGATTAATTACACTATATGATGTAAAGATAGCTATAAAGTGTAAAGCATGTTCATAGGTAATCTTAACAAGTGTATAGTTCTTCAATTAACTACATGACATGAACATTCGATCATAGTTTATTATAGATATTATGACCTTCAAAGAATATAACCCATTCATAAGCGTACATACTGTATATAAAGCAGTGCTGATGTAGTTATTTATGGCCGCTCATCGTGGTTCATGGGACGTATGGTATTATTGTCCCGAGTAAACTGATTGAGATTGTTAGTATAAATTTTTTTTTATCCTTATCTTTTTCATTAACAGGACATTCATGATACTTTGAGAAAGCTGTAAAAGTTATACGCAGGGCTTCATAACAGTGTTATGAATGCTTTCGTTTTGAATTTGATTCCCATTTCAGATTAAGGGCTTTGAAATCTTTCATTTGGCCGGCATAAGTGCATAAAGGAGTAATCGTACTGGAATAATTCTTCGTGACGGAAAAGCATGTGAGCCAATACTTCATCTGAAAAACATTCACTTTCTGTAAATTATAAAGATAATATGTATATATATATATATATGTATATATATATATATATAGATATAGATAGATATAGATAGATAGATAGATAGATAGATAGATAGATAGATAGATAGATAGATAGATAGATAGATAGAGAGAGAAGAGAAAGAAAATGTAAAGACAAAGTGGTATATTAGGTTCTGACATTACATTTCGTTTTACACACATGCTCTAATGTTGCTTTATAAACTGTTTATGCAATGGTTATGAATGGTTGAAATGCCTAAGTGAATACCGCTTAAATAAGATTTTAATAAAGGTATCAATATTGTGCGTTCGGTTGACCATTTTGGACCATTTTTCTTTTGATAATGAATAAACATCTGTAAAACCTACCTCGCTAAATATCTCGCTGCTATAAATGGCATTTCTTTAGCTAAGATTGAGCAAACTTTTGGTACTCTGCTGCATTTATTTATTTATTTATTTATTAGATTTTTTTTTTTTTACAACAGATGGCTGACGATCTGAACTTGTGAGTTCCTTTGCACCACTCAGGAGGCTCATTTACAGTTACTGACATGGCATACATCCGTCACTGAACTCAGTAGTCTCTTTCAAATGCCAGCTGTTCCAATAACATATGTACAACCTGAGGCAGTGGTGCTATTCTAAAAGTTTTGCTCATTATCTTTTAGAACTGTTACTAGCCTGCTATATGCTGTGTGTATAACCTTATATAAAGAAAGCGAAGAAAACCATATTAACGTCTCAACGCTCTCAGTGAGGAGAGTGTTCCTTACGTAATGACACCATGTGAAAGGAGCCTGTTATTAATAAGCACTTTAGTTACTCTGTACTGAGTGCTAATGACTGAAATATAACATTACATTTCCATTAAGTGTACATATAAGGGTTAGTCCGTAGAGCATGGTTTAATGCACACTTGAAAAAGATGGCAGTGACAATTTGATCAAAAATAATCCCCAGTTCCCTTTGCTTTCAGCTAGAAAGTAGTTCCATAATGCAACATTTGCATGTTTATAATGTTCATCATCCCCAGAGGTCACAAATTATCGACGTATAAAGTGGTGCAAGTAATTAATCAAAGTAAGTAATTATCCTGTTTGTTCACTCATTTTGAAAAAAAAAAAAAAAGAAGAAGAAGCTTTTAACATGATTGCATGTTCGGATACACATTTCCGATCCTAAGTCTGGTTATTATGTAAGGAATAAAGAATAAAACCCTCGGGGGTATCAGAAAATGTTAAATTACTTTACTGGGTCAATTGTGACAATTATAAAGCACCAACACTAGAGATTCCTTTTAAAAATCTTTAGTGTCTTCTTAGAACTATTATTTTTTTTTTTTTTTTTTTGCATACACCATACAAGTTTGTTTCTATAGAAACGATAATGTACGGAGCAAGTGCACGTTATAGGAGAGTAATTAAAACCTTCTGACTCAAGAATTCAACAGCATTGTGGTATAAAAGTGAAATTAACCCTGGATATTGGTATACTGGTTCGGCCGGTAAGGTAGGCTAAAGCGGTGATCAAAGGAATCTGACAAACACACGTAACAACAAATAGGAATTGTAAGTGGATTCAAATTGCCTGTGCCTGCTGTGCAAAGTGTGACGAGCGTTGACGGTCCCTCAGGTCTAATTTACGTAGCAGAAGGCCATTAGAGCAGCAGTAGGTTTGAAAGTGGCAGGCTTACTGCAGGAAAAGTACTTATTTAATACAAAAGTAGAAAAGGTCTTGGTGTCTGATGTCATAATGCTGGGCCAGACAGAAATAACCTTCCATTTTATACTTAAACCTGAAAAGTACTTGCTGTAATGCTGAGATCAGAGTAGCAGAGGAACTTTAATATAGTTCAGTTCAGCGAATTCAGTATGGCTGGAGGACTCAAACCTGATCTCAAGAGGTTTTTCTGTATTGACTTGGATTTGGAAATGGTCTCGGTAAATACGGTCTTGGTATCGACCGAGAGACGGTAAAAATAATATTTGTTTTGTCTTTTTTGGCGATTTATTTTTTTTTTAAAGTATGCGGCTTTTCTGGAAACCAGCGCAATCATTTTGAGCAATGTACAAAAAAAAAAAGGCAAATAGTTCAAGTAAACGCTTGACCTCAGAAATCATTTGATGGTTTTCTGTCTCAATCTTTACACGGTCTCAATTTCATTGACTTAGTGCCGACCTCCTTAAGACACAATCTTGGCTAGCCCTGGTCTTGGACCTGGCAAAGGCAGTCTTGACTACAGACCTATACTTCAAATACACATCATAGCAAGTGGAAATATCTTGAATATATTGTCAACTCAATAAACAATAAACCAAATATCAAATTATAAAACTTTTTTTTTTTTTTCTAGACTGTTTTTTTTTTTTGTTTTCTATTTACAGGCTTTACATTTTCTCATTCTATCGGCAGGTCATTTTGCTAAACGAAGCAACGTTGCTCTGATTTTTATCCATTCTTTTTTTCTTGTTAATTCATAATCGAATCATGGTAACAGTTCTATGAATATCTACAGTTGCAACTGAAATTATTCAACCCCTATTGTAAATCAGGTTTATTGTCAAAATGTACCGATTTTCAGATGTTTGCCGACGAACAAATCAAACAAAAGCGATTGAAACACTTCAACATGACGAATGCTTCAAGTGGTTTCCCCAAATTCAACTTATAATGATTTCTCCAGTCTCAAAATTATTTACCCCCTTCATGGTAAGCATCTTTAGTACTTAGGTGGTTATAATAAATGACGTATTATACCTATTTTTATCATTATTTTGTTATAATTATTGATGTAAGTGCATTTTATACCATTGCTTATGACGCATTATGGATTCTTTATTAGTTAGTATGTATATAACACATTGCAAAATACTGACCTATACTGACCTAAAAAAAAAAAAAAAAAGTCCTCTTATTTAAGTGTCTTTTTAATATATTTACATGAAGGTAACAGCATGTATATATGTTTTAAGTAGTGTAAATTATTGACAGCCATATTATAATCTATAACCATTTATATGTTGTATTTGTGAGCGCTAACTAAGACATATATAATTGAATCAAGCTCAAAATGACTCTGTAGTTATAAAGTTAACTCTACCACTCTAATTAATATACATAGAGCAAAAATAATAAATTACATGCTAATGCATTTTCATAAATAATTATTCCATTGTGTATAATGCCTTATGAAGACATTATAATGTGTCATAACTGGGTTCATAGAATTCCTTTGGTTTAAATAGGTCCATTTCATGAGAGTTTCAGTTTTGTTCAAAAGTCTCAGTAAGATGTAGAATCTGTTCTATGAATCCTGTGTACACGACACATTCCAAATGCATTAATAACATGCTATGTACTGGACGACATTATGTAAGACATAATACTGTCATAGTACTTGTTTTGTGGATGTTGCTCAGTGTTAAATGTAACTGTAAACACTATAGAAAAAAACAAGAATACAAATTGCTGAGGTATAAGCTGAATGAAACATTTTAGGGCATGCAGTTATTGGGAAATAATCAATTTCAGGAAGCTAACAGCAATGCTTTTTCTTTTAAAAAAGACAAAGTACCGTGTTGTATCTTTGTTGAAAGTGCGTTAATATGCCTGCTGCATGATGTAGGAGGTTACCTGATGAACTAGAATGTTTCTACCACAGCCATCTGGCTGATAAGGGCCCTGTTTTAGTGTCTTGAGAATTAAAACCTCGAATTTAGTCCTGAAAAGTGAGTAAGCATTATGGCAAATGTGAGGGAAGATGATGATTACTG
Organism: Ameiurus melas; assembly: GCA_012411365.1. Lineage (NCBI taxonomy): Eukaryota > Metazoa > Chordata > Actinopteri > Siluriformes > Ictaluridae > Ameiurus > Ameiurus melas. The sequence continues at coordinate 7,702,645 of CM022760.1, read as the reverse complement.
ATGCCAGGACCAACCCACTCCAATTACCTGAAGGTAATTTTGCTATCCAGTGTTACGAGCCATCTGTAGCAATCACGCTAACTCAGTCTGAGTGCTAATATAAAAAGACAACTGAGGACCAGGCCATAATGCGTGAGTATGTGCTTCCGCCTTATTAACTGTGAAAAGCTGGAAGGAGTAAAAATATATCACAAAACATCTAAAGAAACTTCTCTGGCTCCCCGGACAAACATCTCCAGAAGAAAAGGAGGGACAGGAGAAAACAACACTTCCCTCTATGCCATATTTAGTTACCATATGTTAACTACTTCAACTGTCACTCCTCCCATGGCAGGTACATGATAAACAATGGAGGTACATCATACACCCAGGGAGTGAGAGAAGTAGTAAGATGTAGAGGAACAGAAAGGAATCAGAAGGAGTAGGAGGAGACCAAAAAAAGAATAATAAAAAAACAGAGAGACACCAACAGATTCTGAGGAGACAAAGGCAGGTGCTCAGACACACATGCTGGGATGCAGCACCAGTCATTGAGTCCCTAGGGATTTGACAAAAGCTTTATGTATTTATAGACACACAAAATAAACAGCCATTCAACTAAAATTCTAGGCATTCATCACAAAATAGCAATCTACTCACCATAGCCAATCTATAATCTTTACAGTAAACTATGTAGATTATAACACTAATGGTTTTACACTAACCTCTTTATACTATAAAATTATAATCTTTACAATAATCTCTTTACACTAAAACACTATAATCTGTACTGTAAAGACTAAAATATTACACTATAACAATTCCTGTAAACTCGTATTACTGCAATATATTTACAGTAAACCTTAGAGACTTTGCAATAAACTGTACACTTTAGAACTATAAGACTAATCTTTACAGTAAACTTTTTACTATTTAACACTATTATTTTTTTAGTAAACTTTACTGTACTGCATTATAACCTTTACATTATAACACTACAATCTTTACACTATAGCACTATGAACACTAAAGTAAATTCTTTAGGCTAGAAGACTGAAATCTTTACAGTAAACTCTTTACACTAAAACAATGTTGTCTTTACAGTAAACTCTATACTTTAACACTTCAATCTTCGCCTAATCTTTACGGTAAACCTTCACACTATAACATTAATATTTACAGTCAACCTTCACACTATAACACTAAACTTTACAGTAAAACATATAGTCCTTACAGCTAACATTTTCACACTGTAGTATTTACAGTAAACTCTTTACACTACAACTCTGTAATATTTGCTGTAAACATTTTGCACTATATTTACCGTTTACTCCTTTTTTAAAAATTTGTACAGTAATATTAGATACTCTACAGACTAATATTTACGGTAAACTATTTGCTCTATAAGAGTATAATATTTTTTTATAGTAAACTCTTTACAACATTATAATCTTTACACTAATGCTGTGATCTTTGTGTTAACCTCTTTACATCATAACATTGTAATTGTTACTGGAAACTCTTCACACTATAACACAATAAATATTCTTTACACTAGAACACTAAAATCTTTACAGTAATCCCTTTACATGAAAACAGTATAATATTTGAATTAAACTCTTTAAACGATAACACTACAATATTCCCTCTATGAGGACATCATCTTTATGGTAAACTCTTTACATCATAACACAAATAATGTAAGCTAACTTTGTACAGTATTAGACTGTAATCTTTACAGTAAACTCCAAAATTACTCCGAAACAATGTACTATTTACAATACACTATTTACACTGACACTACAATTTTTACTTCGAACACTTTAAAATGTTGTCATTAAACTCTTTTTACTGTATTTCTTTTACAGTAAACATTGGAGATTTTATAATAAACTCTGCACTTTAATACTTTACAGTAAACTAGTTCATCTATAACCCTGTTTTTTTTTTTTACAGTAAACTCTGTGCAACATAAAGATAACTCTTAGAAACATTAAAAATCTTTACACAATAACACTGCAATCTTTACAACAGAAGACAGCAGTATAACACTGTATATACAATACTGTATATATAATCTTAATCTTATATATATATATATATATATATATATATATATATATATATATATATATATATATATATATATATATATATATATATATATATATATATATATATATACTACAATTTTTACCGAACACTTTAAAATGTTGTCATTAAACTCTTTTTACTGTATTTCTTTTACAGTAAACATTGGAGATTTTATAATAAACTCTGCACTTTAATACTTTACAGTAAACTAGTTCATCTATAACCCTGTTTTTTTTTTTACAGTAAACTCTGTGCAACATAAAGATAACTCTTAGAAACATTAAAAATCTTTACACAATAACACTGCAATCTTTACAACAGAAGACAGCAGTATAACACTGTATATACAATACTGTATATATAATCTTAATCTTATATATATATATATATATATATATATATATATATATATATATATATATATATATATATATATATATATAACACACACACAAATATATATATATATATATATATATATATATATATATATATATATATATATATATATATATAATCTAAGACAAATAATCTTTACAGGAAACATTTTACACTATAACACGATGAACTAAATTATTCACACTAGAGCACCATAAACCATTTGCACTAAGCAATATAGTCTTTACAGTAAACTCGTTATACTATAACACTACAACCTCTGCACTATACGGACATCATCTTTATAATATAAGTGAGATCGTCTTTACAGTTGGCCCTTCCGCTATAACACTTACCTTTACAGTAAATTCTTTAGTCTTTACAGCTAACTTTCTATATTATTACACTGTAGTCTTTACAGTAAACTTTTCACACTATACCAATATAATCAGTACAGTAAACTCTCTTTACAATACAGCACTACAATTTGTCTTTACACTTTTCTTTTTTGTTATTATATATACAGTATATATATATATATATATATATATATATATATATATATATATATATATATATATATATATATATATATATAAAACTAAATTGATACAAATCATTTACTTAATTTAAACTGTGCTTTATCTTTCAGATGGAAATACTGTCAGTGCTGCTGTTGTAGAAAATTAATCAAAACCTTCTGATTCAAGAATTCACTAATTAGTCTAATCGAATAAATTCCCACGTGTGACGATGTAGTGATCAACTTACTGGTGGAAATGTGAGCCACTTCTTAACAATAATCACAGAGCCAATGTTGAACCCTTGAGCAAGACCCCAAAGCCTCATCACCTGAGACGTGTTTGGAGTGTGTACTTACTTGTAATTTGCTTAAGGCAGCTAGCAAGTTAAGTAATGCAAACGTAACGTTTGAACATGTAAAAGCCTGAGCACTTCTGAATAGTGGGTTTTTGTTTTTTTCCCTGTTAGTAGCTGTGTACAGAGCTCTTTGATGAGTGATTCACTTTTGCCTAATCCCAGAGGTAGATCTCTATAAATCCAATCTCTATAAGAACACAGTCTGGTTCATATTCCTGCATCACTGCTATGTGACTATCAAACCCACACAAGCCTGCCTTATACAATATCTTACCTTATGGATGCTGGTTATGTAATATTCTACTCCCTGAGGTCAAATGTTTTATAAGATACAGCTTCAGGGAGGAGCTGAATTGTGTTTACTGTAGGCTCATCCTAATTAAGAAATAGACGAGTCAAGCTGTCATCGTTAGACTGTTTTTTTATTTCTTTATTTATATATCGGCTCGCTTGCTTTGATAATGCTACGGTCTGGTCATTAGTCAGTGCCACCAATTTGGGTGGACAAAAGGCTCGCACCAAACACCATCATCTATCGAGTGCCTCATTTCTCTTCTAGAAAAATGAAGAGCCATTGACCTCCTCTGGGAGGGATGTGAAGTGTGCAATGGATTTGTGGTATCTACATGATTAAATATAGCGTTGGTGTGTTTTGTATTTATTTATTTTTTTCCACGTATGGACTCCATCAAATTTTCCTGGGAAATAATACCCACTGTATAAGGCAACAATAGATGCTGCATTATTGGCTGATAGCTGTGGTAGTACTTTAATGATTCCACCATATTGGAGAAGGTAAAGCAATAGAAGTGAATGGTGAGAGTCTGAGATAAAGATGTTTTATTATTTTCACCAAATTTGATTGGATTCGGAGATATAATTTTGATACAAATCTACTCTAAAGCATAATAATAATAATAATAAGCAGAAGAAGAAGAAGAAGAAGAAGAATAAACAATAATAATAATTCGTATAACAGGAATCAGCAATAATAAAACTAAATAAAAACTACAAAATCACCAATTGTATGTACAATTATGTAAAACAACACCAACAAAAACATGTTTTTGTAACCCAATGTTAGCTAAATACAGTAGAATACAACCATGACAGGTATGCCTTCAAGCTAACCCCAGCTAACATAAATCATATTATATGAAAAACCCCCAGGACAAACTAAATCAACAGTCACAATAACTAACCTTACTGAACCTCACGCACTGCCATTAAGGATATAAAGGGTGTTAGCTAAGAAGTGAGTTAAAGATCCATCCATCCATCTTCAACCGCTTATTCCTGCTTCCAGGTCGCAGGGAACCTGGAGCCTATCCCAGGAAGCATCGGGCACAAGGCGGGGTACACACTGGACAGGGTGCCAGTCCATCGCAGGGCACAATCACATACACACTCACACACCCATTCATACACTATGGACAATTTACCAACCTACCAATCAACCGACCGTGCATGTCTTTGGACTGGGGGAGGAAACCGGAGTACCCGGAGGAAACCCACACACATGGCCCTGGCGGGAATCGAACCCCGGACACTGGAGGTGTGAGGCGAACGTGCTAACCACTAAGGCACCGTGCGCCCCTGAGTTAAAGATAAGATAAGCAAACAAGTAGCTTCACTGCTGATCTGGTGCTCTCAGTGATACACATTGTGATGGAGAATGTTTTTTGGAGAAAACATATTTGGCCCTCTAAATTCAGTGAGCTTGGAGTCAAGCCTTCATCGTCCCCAGCATTCTGTCAATGTTTACCGTCACTCATTTGTACACAAACACTAGAAATGTTGCCTACTCTTGGCTAGTTTCTACCCAGTGCCCTGCTCACCTCTATCATATGACAACTATCAACCGGGCAGGGTGACGACTAACACGTGCTTCCTCTGAGCCGTGAAAAGCCCGCCAACAACATATTTCTTTTCACACTGCTGCCCATCCTGAAGGGCAGCGTAAAATACATGGAAGAAAACGCTATCTGCCCTCTTCAAATTACCTCACATGAGCTCAAATATGCACACGATTGGTTAGAATCACTGTGATTGACAGGTCAGGGAGCATACATGCAAGGAAATGCTGTAGAGCAAAGGTGCCTTCAAAAATAATTTAATTAAATGTTTCTACATTGGAAAAAAAATACTATAAAGAGCAGTCAATAGAAATAAATGTAAGAAAGTTGATTTTTGGTGTGAGATTTAAAAAACAAATATTATTAGCTAGGAATAGTTTAATGCAGGTCTATAAGGAAGTCAGCTGGTAAGTTAAGAAGTTTAATGAAAACTTGACTTGAAAACAGTGGAACTTATACAGTATAGTAATAAGGATATTTCTAGTATTATCCATCCATCTTCAACCACTTATTTCTTCTTCAGGGTTGCGGGGAACCTGGAGCCTATCTAAGGAAGCATTGGACACAAGGCGGGGCACAGTACCCACAATAATACACATTGGGCACAGGGTGCCAGTCCATCGCAGGGCACAATCACACACCTATTCATACACTACGGACACTTTAGACACGCCAATCAGCCTACCACGCATGTCTTTGGTCTGGGGGAGGAAACTGGAGTACCCAGGGGAAACCCCCACAGCACGGGGAGAACATGCAAACTCCACACACACTCTGGGAATCGAACCCCGTACCTGGAGGTGTGAGGCGAACGTGCTAACCACTAAGCCACCGTCCTATTTCTGGTATTATATTAAAAAATAACAATTATTGTTTGTAAATAACCTACGATTAAAAAAAAAACGCATTGCCATTTTTATGTATTTGGTGGTCAATTATTTTACAGCAGTGGTGACTTCTGCTCGTTGCCTGCGTCAGTCGCCGACTGTCATAAGAACAACATTAGATAATACATGGAAAGTACACAGTGATGTGTGTGGAAGAGAACGCGGAGAAATTAAATAATGCAGTGAGCATCCAGAGAGAGAATCTGAATTGTGTCTATTTCTGGTGCATTGGTGTGTTTCATGTTAATTATTCAACTCTCCACTGTGGGCACATTCAGACACATGTCCATGTGAGCAGGGTATCGCATGCAGACATCTACATGTGCTGTCACTCAAGCATTCATTTGCCTTCATGATCCACACCTCCCCCGCAATTTACTCAAACGCTGGTGATGGTGCTGCTGTCAGTTCTCCACGTGAAGCCGTTATGTGAATTCACATGTCGACCCGGTGAATAGTGGCGCTGATATCACTTTCACATGCGTGCTTTGACACGCGCATTCAAAAGTAATTCATCAGGAATGACCTTAGAGTGAAGATTCAAAACCCAGGAACGATCAATGCAGCAACCGAACGAAATAAGATCTAGTGGCATTTTTGGGAAATGATCGGAAGGCTCAGGTGTGAACCGGGTTTGATAAATCAGCAGGAAAGAGGACGATGTCACCTTTTGAAGCAGTTGATTTAAAACATTGGGACAGTCAGGTGACAGAGCTCGAAGCCTGAAGAGGAGAAATTCAATTATCGAATGTTTTTAAATACAGGAGATGTTGGTGAGAAAATAATTCATCACCAAGGGAACAAACGCTGATGATGAACAAGCCTAAATGTCCAAAATGTAAAGTTCACCAAATGTAGTGTTTTTTATCCACCTGTAGTGGTGCAAGGTGAATGCATGAATGTGATAAAACTGGTCAAATTCAATGTAACCCTTTACTGCGTTTTGTTGCCATATGGCAACAATTAATTTAGTTAAAATTTTTGATAGGCAATAATGCAAAACTACTCATTTCCTATTTGACTGGGAAAAAGGGGACTTTACCTTTGATAAACATGACAGGATAACGTGTCAATCATTACTGTTAAAGATATACACAGATGAGTCAATGAAGAGGTTTTTTGTTTTTTTTCCCTCCTTTTTCTGGTTGTTGAATGTACAGTATTTGTCCACTGGGCGATTACAATTTAAAAAAGTACAAACAGTCTGGATATGAAATGTGCTTGCTCCAGGTGCCCAGACTACCAATTTCTCCATTCTGAGTGTCAAAAAATATGAATTTTTACATGAAAATAAGTATTTTCCCAAGTAGTATACACTTCAATTATAATCCTCTGAGCATGTGAGCACATTCTCGCATGGTTTTCTATTTTCCTCAAAACACAGCTCCTATTGAACGATTATTTCTGCTTTTCTGGCTGGCTATCAACCATTTTGAATGGCGGCCATTTTGAATTGAGCACTCCATATCCACATCCACATATTCTATCAGATCATATGTTCACCTTCCGTCTAGTGGAAATCTGTAATGCAGAGAAGTGTAGGAGGAAGTTCTTTAAAGTTCTTCAGAACTTCATCTCGAAGGTATATACAGTAAATGTGTCATCTATACATGCCGAGACTCACACGCTATAATATTTCACCTCCGCGCTGACGGAATCTACAAGGATCCATTACGGCTTTATTGCAAATTATAACAAATCGCCTTAAAGGCTGAGAGCTTGTTCTTAAAACCTTTTTAATGTCTCCTGTAATTTTGTGAATCAGTAGGTGGGACACTCAGGAACTGTGATTAAGTGCAAAGAGGGATTAAATAGTATTTTACTGTCGGTTCACATCCTAATTAAATAACCATAACCACCATTACCTTATGTCTCGTTCCCTCGTTGTTATTAGCGCATTAGTCCTGTATGCTTTGTCGTGTTACGCACGCAATTACGCTCAAATGATTCTGATACTTGAGCGCTTTTTTAGACTCAGTGGCAGGACATCTGGCCAAATGGGTGACCTCGGATGTGTTTTCTAGCTATGTAGTTTGTGTTACCATGGTAACCGATAATAAGTTCAAGATAGTGAGGGATTACAGCCGCAGCGTCTGTACGTGGAACGTGGAAACCAAAGTCACTCAGGAATAACTCTAATGCTATGGCAGCAATGGGGTGTTTGAGAGTTTTCCATGGCAAGGAAAGTTGCTTTAGGCATTTGACATTTAATCTCAAAGGTAGAGTTTGTAATGTACTGTTGTTCTAAAGGGTCTGTTAAATGACTTTGGTATGAGTAGGGTCTGATGTCTTTTAAAAAAATGGATCGGATTCGAGGTGTCTTTAACTGAATTGCTCTGAATTCATTGAGGGAATATAATTCTAATTCAACACACTTTAAAAAACCTCAAATCAGCTCGCCTAAACCTCATGTTTTTGAGATTATATCAAACTGGCGAGTTAAATTCACATATGGACAATACAGCTTGCTTTTTTTTCTTCTTCTGGCCACCATAGCGGTCCTTGTTGCCATCATTCCTTGACATCATTAATGTCCCTTGTGATCAGCAAAAACCAAACAAAAGAACATGGCGGCTAGAGTGAATGCTCGGTTACGCATGCGTTTTAACACCGGTGTGTTTATGCGATGTGTCCATTTTGACTTGAGGTCTTAAAGCAAAACGATAGAAATTGATAACGAGACATTTACGGCTCAATTAAATGCCCGGTCATGTTTCGTCATCACATACGGCCGTCTACAGTGCGATTCTGGAGTGCGGTTTGAAACGAACGAGGTGCACTTGTCACTTATTAGCGCTGTATTATTAACCCGTGCACCGACTGCAGGGTTTCCACATGCACCAAGGTAAACATGATAATTAGCCAAGTGTCTGGTGGTGCTGTGAACTCAGCTCTTCTCCATTACTGCACCCTCAGTCATGCCCTGCTCATTTGCATCGGTGTCATTCTTCATACTGCAATTAATGGGAGAAAAAAAAAAACGAAAACAAAGCATCACGAGCTATTGAATAATCTGATGAAGTAGCTGCGACTAATGGAGTTTCACGATATTAAGAGCAGATGATGAATCACACATGACTCGTCAAGGCTGCTAATTCATCCATTTATCTGCTTATCTATCATCTAATTCGAAACCCCCATATATATATATATACAGTGGCGTGAAAAAGTGTTTGCCCCCTTCCTCATTTCCTGTTCCTTTGCATGTTTGTCACACTTAAGTGTTTCGGAACATCAAACCAATTTAAACAATAGTCAAGGACAACACAAGTAAACACAAAATGCAATTTGTAAATGAAGGTGTTTATTATTAAAGGTGAAAAAAAATCCAAACCATCATGGCCCTGTGTGAAAAAGTGATTGCCCCCCTTGTTAAAAGATACTATAACTGTGGTTGTCCACACCTGAGTTCAATTTCTCTAGCCACACCCAGGCCTGATTATTGCCACACCTGTTCACAATCAAGGCATCACTTAAATAGGAGCTGCTTGACACAGTAAGGTCCACCAGAAGATCCTTAAAAGCTACACATCATGCTGAGACCCAAAGAAATTCAGGAACAATTGAGAAAGAAAGTAATTGAGATCTATCAGTCTGGAAAGGGTTATAAAGCCATTTTCAAAGCTTTGGGAATCCAGCGAACCACAGTGAGAGCCATTATCCACAAATGGCGAAGACATGGAACAGTGGTGAACCTTCCCAGGAGTGGCCGGCCCAACAAAATTACCCCAAGAGCGCGCAGCGACTCATCCAAAGAGGTCAAGAAAAGACCCCACAACAACGTCCAAAGAACTGCAGGCCTCACTTGCCTCAGTTAAGGTCAGCGTTCATGCCTCCACCATCAGGAAAAGACTGGGCAAAAATGGCCTGCATGGCAGAGTTCCAAGGAGAAAACCACTGCTGAGCAAAAAGAGCATCAAAGCTCGTCTCAATTTCTCCACAACACATCTTGATGATCCCCAAGACTTTTGGGACAACATTCTGTGAACCGATGAGACAAAAGTGGAACTCTTTGGAAGGTGTGTGTCCAAGTATATCTGGTGTAGAAGGAACACTGCATTTCATAAAAAGAACATTATACCAACAGTAAAATATGGTGGTGGTAGTGTGATGGTCTGGGGCTGTTTTGCTGCTTCAGGACCTGGAAGACTTGCCGTGATAAAAGGAACTATGAATTCTGCTGTCTACCAAGAGATCCTGAAGGAGAATGTCCGACCATCTGTTCGTGTACTCAAGCTGAAACGAACTTGGGTTCTGCAGCAGGACAATGATCCTAAACACACCAGCAAGTCCACCACCGAATGGCTGAAGAAAAACAAAATGAAGACTTTGGAGTGGCCTAGCCAAAGTCCTGACCTGAATCCTATTGAGATGTTGTGGTATGACCTTAAAAAGGCCGTTCATGCTCGAAAACCTTCTAATGTAACTGAATTAGGACAATTCTGCAAAGATGAGTGGGCCAAAATTCCTCCAGGACGCTGTAAAAGCCTCATTGCACGTTGCTCATGCAAACGCTTGGTTGCAGTTGTTGCTGCTAAGGGTGGCCCAACCAGTTATTAGGTTTAGGGGGCAATCACTTTTTCACACAGGGCCATGATGGTTTGGATTTTTTTCACCTTTAATAATAAACACCTTCATTTACAAATTGCATTTTGTGTTTACTTGTGTTGTCCTTGACTATTGTTTAAATTGGTTTGATGTTCCGAAACACTTAAGTGTGACAAACATGCAAAGGAACAGGAAATGAGGAAGGGGGCAAACACTTTTTCACACCACTGTATATATATATATATATATATATATATATATATATATATATATATATATATATATATATATATACAGTGAGGGAAAAAAGTATTTGATCCCCTGCTGATTTTGTACGTTTGCCCACTGACAAAGAAATGATCAGTCTATAATTTTAATGATAGGTTTATTTGAACAGTAAGTGACAGAATAACAACAAGAAAAATCAGAAAAACACATCAAAAATGTTATAAATTGATTTGCATTTTAATGAGGGAAATAAGTATTTGACCCCTCTGCAAAACATGACTTAGTACTTGGTATTGACTTAGTAATTACTTTAAATTTTCAATGCCCTGTCTGAGGGAAGGAGGTTCTCACCCAAGATTTGACGGTACATGGCCCCGTCCATTGTCCCTTTGATGCGGTGAAGTTATCCTGTCCCCTTAGCAGAAAAACACCCCCAAAGCATAATGTTTCCACGTCCATGTTTGAGGGTGGGGATGGTGTTCTTGGGGTCATAGTCAGCATTCATCCTCCTCCAAACATGGCGAGTTGAGTTGATGCCAAAGAGCTCCATTTTGGTCTCATTGGACCACCAGTGGACAACTGTGTTGTGGTCAGATAAGACCAAAATGGAGCTCTTTGGCATCAATATATATATATATATATTCATTCGTTCACCTTTTTTGCACTAGCTTTAGTTGATCATTGGATACGCTATTAACTTGTCTCTTCGTGCTTCTGGACAATTTACGGAAACATTGTCGCCTGGAGTGTTCCAGATGACTCGGCATCTCACTGATGAGCCACTGTACAGCTGAGGATTGGAAAATCCTTCCGTTCATCCTGATTTACTTACTGCTTCTGATCCTAAAGCAAGACGACACACTAATCAAGACACCAATCAAGGCATGAAAGCCAGGATTTTCTCTCGAACACAGATGCTTGAGTGGAAAAAAATAAATAAATAAATAAATAAAAACAACAGCTACGTACTTCCAGAAATTGCTTCACATTTATGTGCGTTAGAGCCAGAACATGTTGTGGGCTGTAATCTATGTTTACTGAAATTAATTCCCTAAGCATATTTAGAATTCGAATTGGATTCGTTTAGCATATGTAAAGCAACTGGTGTCAGAGAGTTACAGGTGTCAGGATCAACTCGACATCGTTCTGTAAGTAAAAATAAACCGCTTAAAGTCGCTGTGTGATCAAAATCCAAGCTTTGTTTCTTTTGGTATGAATATATCCGTCTTAACGTTATCTATAAGCTAGCGCGCTCCAAATCTATATCAAAATTCGTATTGAGAAAGATGTATGCATTACAATCTTACATTCAACATTCAATCTCAGCAACTAATACGGATCAACCGTTTCGATGACATCATTCTGCACTTCAGCTTCTCATCAGATTTTCTGTCGAATCAAACGCTCTACAGAATCTGAAGTGTCCCGCCCCTAACATAATAAAAACCACTATGCCGATGCTGTTGAGCGAGAGAAATCATATCAGCAAGCATGGGTCGTAAATGTGTGTTTTATTCCGTTTTTTCCGATCGTAAGTGGAGTTCAGAAGGAAATGGCTTGAATTTGTTCACTTTGAAGAAGGAGGTCATCGCTTTGTGACCGGCGTTTTAACAGGCAAACTAAAAGCTAATGGCGAGACTGTATAAAAAAAACGGGGAGGAACCACTCGATCCACTCTCCCGCCTTGACTTCCTGTTTCAGTGGAAATCACATCAACACATCGAATAACACGGTGCGCTTCAAGGCACTTCACAGGGACTTTGAGAAATGCTTTGTGTAGCTGCTTGTAAAATATATAGTGCAAGGATGGTCAACTGGGCTGAGAAGTGGATTGGAACCTTAACACCTTCACATAAGAAGAACTAAAAATGGGCGTAGTTCAGCAGGTTTTTAAACATGAACCATCACAGCTTCTGGAACAGATCCCCTGTTGGAGGTGCATTTACATCCATTCCATCCATCACATTACTTCAAACTTGTATTTGAATCAGTCTTTTTTTAAATATTAAGTGCGATTCAGTGCATCATTGCTTCATAATGAATACTGACATTGTTATAACATGCCATTAAGGAGTTATAGTGTATTGCTACGGCTTTATTCGATATTAGATCCTTATGAAAGTTAGCATAAAGTTGCTACATAAGAGCTGTGACACATCACAACATCACATTGAGTTATAAGCACCGTTATAAAGCTTTATGAATATAGGCCTTTAAAAAAAAATTATCAATTCATTTAAAAAAAACAACTTGGAACTGCTATTACAAAAGTGAAGGAGCTGGAGGTACGACCTTAAGAGATCGCCTTTCATAAAGTGGCTGTACTACTCAGTGTCATGCGGCGATTCAATATTAAAAGGCTTCATCGCAGTGACGCAGGTGTGTAGATATCGCCTCTTTGAACTGGTGAGCTGAGTATTCACTTATTTATTCGTTTATTTATTTGATTTTCTGCTTAGCTTCTGTATATTTCTCGCTAACCAAATCAGCCTCAGGCGAGCCTGTAGGATCCAAAGCCAAGCTCCAAAGCCGAAATGCTCCACAAGCTCCATCCTGGTCATTCAGAGGGAAAAAAAAAATAAAAAATTCATAAATGAAAAATCATCCCACCTCTGAGCAAACCTGAGCTACGTCTCATCCAGTTTTCATCATCAGCCAGGAATCTTTTACATCTCCAACAGCAGCTCGGATTAGGTTTCATACCGAGCTCTCTTTAATCTTGAGTGTTTGCAGACGTGGACTGGATGGTTACTTGGGTTCATACTAAATTATCCGTTCAATTGCTTAGGTCCAGTTGATTTCATGAAATAACAAGAGTGAAGTCGAATTTTCTTTCTTTTGTTATATAATAACGTTGTAAGATGCAGGTAACCCGTGTGCAAACTGTTATGAGTGTGTATTCGAGCTGTGATGATGTGCTGGTACAATGGTATACCACTATACACTCACCATCCACTTTAATCGGTTTTAAACACCTGTGCACCTGCTTATTGACGCAGTTATCTTATTTGTTTTATTTTGGGTTTTTACACCGTCCTGTATAAACTCTAGAGACTCCGAAGCAAGTTCTGAAATCTGCAGGGTTTTATGCATTGTGCTACCGTCACGTAATTGGCTGATTGGGATAACTGCATAAATGAGCAGGTGTACAGGTGTTGCTGTTAAATCAAATTCTAGGATATTTTATTAGATGTTTCCACTCATCTAATGTTTAAGCCGTAAAAGTCCAGTGATCCCTAAAAAATAAGTAAGTAAGTACGTAAATAAATAAATAAATCTAAGGCCTAAGTTAAGATAAAAGAATTGTTGATCAAATTCATTATTACAGAATCTGATCTTAATTGAGGAGTAATATCTCGTCTTACGGCAGCTTGTCTGATCTCAAGTTAGGAAAGCTTAGTAATCGTCTCAAAGATTATCAAGTAGATCATCGTTTGTAAGATCTGTTACCTAGCAACCGAGTGATTGTACGTTATGGTTAATGCAAAATGGCTCTAGGTTTGAAATGTAATCCACTTTAATGTGAAAATTTGATTGTGACAGTTTAATGTGAAAGTCGTTGTTTTACATCATATAAAGAGCGGTCTAAAGGGAGCAGGGATTTTATTCAGATTCAGCCATAAATACTATTACAGTTACTAATTAGAAATTGAAACGTTTAGCCAATTCATTGGTCTTTTGGCTTGTCGTGATCTGTGGAAGCTGTGAGCTGTCACTCAAAACACGTCCTATAATATCAGTAAGCTTTTAAAAGAGATTCAGTCATTATTTCTGATTTTTTTTTTTATAGCCTTCATTAAAAATAATCGTGCTGTTTATGCTAGTTAGTAAACTAATGTCGTTTAGGTTACTTTTGTCAAGAAGTTTGACAATTCGGCCTGCTTCTGAAATATTATTTTCTGGGGGAAAATATTGAATAGTTATCGCTATTTCCGTAAAACGAGGCCCTGAAGTCGTAGTTGCCATGGTTACTAAACAGATTTTATACTTAGGACAGTCCTGTAATACAGCTCCTGGTGTATAATGCAGTTTTTCATCTCAAAGCCCATTACTCATGAGGGTATAATGAGGAACACACACTCTTGCAAAATAAAATAAAAATGAAAAAAAAGGGGTTCTTCGGTTAGGCAAAGGATTGTAAGGGAATTCGATGAGTCCAGTTTGAAAGAGAGAAGAGCTTGTTGTAGGATGCTGCTTCCAGTGGATCCTTACTTACATCGTTTTGGTTAGAACTATTCTAGACGTTTCTGAAACCAAATCATTTATCACTTGCACAATGGCCGTGCACTCAGAAAACAAGGAAGAAAGAGATTGGGTTGTTTGGGTTACCATGCGAAATAAATAAAGAAATAAACATAACCAGTTTTATAAGCATGCAGTGTTATAGATCATTCGCTCTCCAAATGTAACATGGTATATATATATATATATATATATATATATATATATATATATATATATATATATATATATATATATATATATATATATTTTTTTTTTTATAAACTAAAATTTTCATACAATTATACTGATGTATACAGATTCCTTCTGACCAGAAGGTCATGAGTTCAAATCCCAGCACCACCAAGCTGCCACTGTTGGGCCCTTGAGCAAGGCCCTTAACCATCAACTGCTCAGATGTATGAATGAGATATATGTAAGTCGCTCTGGCTACGGGCGTCTGCCAAATACCAGAAATGTAAATGTTAATTTAAACCAGTAAACCATTATTTACCTCCAGCTTCATGTTTAGTATTAATACCCAGCTCGTATTGATTTCCCAGACTTCCTAGGCTAGGGGAGGTGTTAGCGTTTGGATCACTCTTTCATACAAATTGCATAAAATTGATTTGAAATGGTACAAAATTCATGAGATTGGGTTCTTCTTTTCATTGGCCAGTATGAGTAAGGAATTCAACCCAAAGCGGATTATTTTCCTAAACCGCCATGTCCTGAAATGGTGCTTGTCAGCAATCACCTATTTGTGTTTGTTCAAGAACAACACGTCACACTTTGTTATCCATTTATAGTTACATTTAACGCTGTAGAACATCCTTGAAGTTAATAAGTAATAAAAATACATGCAGAAACCACAACGCATGAACGCTTCTCTGGCTGTTACTAGACACTAGAGTCACCTTCTATAAATGTTAAATACAGTACATATCTCCTTACAGAAAATTTCAGCATATTTATTAGTATCCATGTTTTTATTTGGTTTATGTGGAGCGTATGCTGTACAAGCCCCTGTGAATCAGCTGTTACTTTAGAAATCATAAAATATTAGAATGAATACATGATTTGCAGCTTTATATATCTATCTGTCTATCTGTCTGATTGTCTATCTATCTATCTATCTATCTATCTTTGCACAACATTTTGTCTTGATATTGATTTGTCTGTCACATGATCTATATATGTATATATCTACATGTGTTCCAGTAATTTTACTGAACATTCTGGATCCATTTATGCAGTTGGGCAGTGGTGGCTGGGGGCAGTGGTGGCTCGGGGCATTTGTGGCTTGACAGTTAAGGCTCTAGGTTACTGATAGCAAAATCAGGGGTTCAAGCCTCAGCACTGCCAGGCTCTGGGTTACTGTTTGGAAGGTCGGGGGTTCAAACCCTGGTGTAGCCAAGCTGCCACTGTTGGGCCCTGGTGCAAGGCCCTTATCCCCCTCTGCTCCAGGGGTGCTGTATAATGACCGACCCGGTGCTCTGACCCCAACTTCCTGGTATACTGGAATATGCGAAGAAATAAATTTCACTGTGCTGTAATGTATACGTGATCAATAAAGACTCCTTATCATTATCATTTTCATTGATCAGCGGCTATTGATGACATTTTTGGCTCCTGATATTTTTTACTGTAGCTGGTGTCACTAATACTGACCACAAAATGACACTTCCAACTCCGCACAGATGTTGCTCTCGGATTTGTCCTACTAGTTCAGACCTGATTAGATCCCCGACGTGTTGAATAACAGGATCAGAGATCGTTCTTGTTGATGACCGAAGTGGAATTATTGACGGCTTGATTTCTAACGATGCTGGGTTTTTCAGACATTTGTAAACAAAAGAAAGAAAGAAAGAAAGAAAGAAAAGCAATGGTGGCAGTGTCTCCTGTGCATCCTGTCAATAAATCCATGCAGGGTGAAGACTGAAGATATTCCGAGGGCGTCTGCTGGATCTCTCCAGACTGACTTGTTTAGAAGATCAGTATACATGCAATCAATTCAGATAAGGCACGCTAAGCAAAGTAGGCTCTAAACTGTGCGACTGTTATGTCACACGAGACTTAACATGCGACCCTCGTGACCCAGAAATTTACAGCGTATTTTTTTAAATATGCGACTCATTTTGACCTTTTCTTCGAATCTCAGAATTACAGAACAGCGTCACACTCGATGTTATGGTGGAAGAGGACCTAACCTCTCTCTTCCACTCCATGTTTCAATGACTGTTTGAATTATAAAAAGGCGCTCGCCCACACTCTGACACCTCGGTAATGTTGTAGAAATGATTCTCCAAGCTGTAAAATGATCGTCCAAGCTGTAAGATTGTTGGATTCAAAAGCAAAACTCTTCACCATGGAGGCAAATGTGGAGGGAGATGAAACCCGAGCCACGGGACAAACTCATATAGCATTTATTAACTAGATCTTTATTCAAATGGTCACAGAAAATCTCACAGCTTTAGATTTTATCTTGTCACTTTGCGGATTTCTGAAAGATTTGGATAGCCAATAAGTCTAGTAATGCTGTAAATAAAGTAAATATGTCCAAAAAATTATTCATCCATTTATTCATAGATTTCAGTCTAAACCCACGTCCTGGGGATTTGTTCGATTGTCAGAGACACCAACAAAGCAGAAATCCTCCTCAATCAGTGCAGCAACGAGGGGGAAAAAAGAGAAGAAGAAAAAATGGCCGCAGGATTCATCACTGTTTAATTAAGTTATTGGTGTGAAATACTGATGAACGCGCATTCTTCTGTAATTAATCTGTTCTGCTTCATTTTCTGCCCAGTTATTGTCTACGACTGTTGCTTGAATTAACATAATGAATCTGGAAGAGTTATTTCTGTGAGAGATTTCGGGTTGCAGTCTGGAGATAAGTGGAAGAAATTCAGCTCGGGTACTTGCATGTTGCGGGGATTATGTAGCGCTCTAATTTATTCCAGGTTTTTAATCAAAACGCATTGTTTGGGGGGGGGGGTTTCTTTCTTTTTAAGGTCAAAAGAAGTTTTTTTGTTTTGTTTTGTTTTTGCACAATATAATATGGGGGAAGCAATTGTGGGGCCACAGGAAGGACAGAAGGACAGAAAGAAAGAAAGAAAGACAACAAACAAACAATGAAATGTTTAACTCTACAATATTGCAGTAATTCCTTCTTCATTTTTATTCATTTTACATTACATATTTTCATTATTGTAAATTATATGTAAAACGTACATAGTGAATAGTTTAGCATGTGGCTTGAATATTGCGCTGTGAATGCATTTGACTATATCAAACTTATTACACAATGTTGTTACAATGATTTTAATTTGACATCTTTTAAAAACTTTTTTTTTTTTTTAACAAACGCATACAGTATATAATGTGTAAAAAATCAGACTCACACATATAGTTTTGCCTGTAGCTCATAGGCGTGAATGCTGAATAATATTATACTTATTATTATATGATAATTATCATTATATTATAGTGTCACTCTGAATATACACACGCACTGGCTCTCTAATGAGCTACATATTATACATTACTGTTATAAAATCAGTCTATTATTCTTCTTTTTATTTAGTTATTTATTTACTGATTCATCTTTTATTTTATTTATTTTATTTTTTTTACTTTTAAGCAAATTATGTACTTTTTTTTCTACTTTCTTGCATTTCGGTATCGTTAGACCGTTCAAAAGCAATAAATAAATAAATAAATACTTAAATAAATAAAAGATTTCCAACCAGAATGCTAAGGTTAGAGCGCTTTAGGAGCTTTAGGAACCCTTTGAAATAAAATAAATAAATGCAAATAAAAACGTATATCACTAGAAAGCACCTCAGTGACAGGAACATTATGAAGAGCAGAGGAACAGTTTACAGTGTGGCTTATCACGAGGCAGAACGTTGACATGGTTACAATGCAGTCAGTGAACCCCCTGACAAACCCTGGTAAAACAGCACCGAGAAAAAAGACGAGATGTCGATATACTGTATAAAATGGTGTGTTTAAGACATCACTGTTGGTGATAACATAAATAGTGAAATAGTGGTTTTGTTCAACTCTAACAGTCCTCTTTTTTTTATCAGTATGGCGGAGGAATGCTCAGAGGATAAAGTCACACTTTCTGTGGAGTCTTATCAGTAAACACTCTTCTGAACAAGCAAGCAACAATTAGCGTGCTTGTGTATGAAAGTACTTTCAAGTGTTGCTGCGTCTGTCCAGCTGGGGCAGGACTGTAGCTTTTACCTGTGGAGTGAGCGAGAACAGGGAAGAACCAGTGTGACACAACCAGTGGCAGTTCTTTCGTGCTCAACCCACTGTGATGGATTTGTTGGTGCTCGGCTTTGAGAATCCTCCACCTGCCGGGCTGGATATCCCTGACCATTAGTAAATGACAAGAAGAGTTAGTGTGACTGACATGTTTATTGTTCTCCGACCCTGGCGGCCTAATGAGGTCCATCAGCCGTTGGCGGCGCGATTACTCTGGCATTAGAGGACAAGTCTGTTATGCTGGTCACAGCACCAGTTTTACAGCTGTTTATGATAAAACATCCTACAATACACATATAGACATAAATTCAAGACCATTGTTACCCTCACACAGGAGCGGTTGACCAACAAAGATCACTTCAAGAGCAAGGTGTTTAATAGTCCGCAAGGTCAGAAAGGATCCCAGGGTAACTCCTAAGCAACTAAAGACTACTCTCACATTGGCTAATGTTAATGTTCATGAGTCCACCATCAGGAGAACACTGAATAACAATGATGTGCATGGCAAGGTTGCAAGGAGAAAGTCACTGCTCTTCAAAAAGAACATCGCTGCCCTTCTTTAATTTGCACTTCACGTGGACAAACCAGAATAATGGAAAATGTTTTGTGGACGTATGAGAACAAAATAGAATTTTTTGGTTTAAATGAGAAGGGTTATGTTTGCATAAAGGACAACACTGTGTTCCAGCAGAAGAACCATATCCCTTCTGTGAAACATGGTGGCGGTAGTATCACGGCTTGGGTTGGTTTTGCTACATCAGGGCCATCATTGATGGAGCAATGAATTCTGAATTATACCAGCGAATTCTACAGGAAAATGTCAGGACATCTGTCCATGAACTGAATCTCACGAGAAATTGGGTCATGCAGCAAGTTAACGAGACTAAGCACAAGCACACAAGCACACGTTCTATTAAAGAACGATTAAAGAAGAATAATGTTAATGGTTTGGAACGGCCAAGTCAAAGTTCTGACCTTAATCCAATAGAAATGTTGTGGAAGCACCTGAAGCGAGCAGTGCATGTGAGAAACCCACCAACATCCCAGAGTCGAAGCTGTTATGTACTGAGGAACGGGATAAAATTCCTCCAAGCCGACGTGCGGGATTGATCAACAGTTACCCCAAACATTTCTCTGCAGTTATTACTGTTCACACCAGATACTGAAAGCAAAGGTGCACATACTTTTACCACTCAAAGACATGTAATAGCGGATAATTTCCAATAAATAAATGACCAAGTATAATATTTTGTATAATTTATTTAATATGGGTCTCTTTATCTACATTAAGGACCTTGGGTCATATTTATTCAGAAATATAGAAAATTCTACACAAACATTCAAGCACCATTATATCTAACAAATCCAGGTCTCATCGTTTGATACTATAGTGTGGTATGAACACAACAATAAACCTGACCTTTATGGAAAGTGTTACTGTATTTACTTTTTCCAGTGGAAGTCTTTGACTGATTGCAGGCCTGATCAGTCATTCTCAGCAGGGGGACAGATACTTCTGTTAACGCTAATGATACTGCTGATAAAGTGCGGCCTGATTAAGTGCTCCTATTAAAGGCACAGGAGGAATAAATTACTGGCACGATGGAACTTTTGTGTGAAAAGACCAACTTAGGCAACACTGTGAGGTCTTGCTTTAAAATAGTGCGCACTGTAAAACCGGATAAGTTCATTTACCCAGAAAAGAAAAATTGAGGAATCTAAATGTGCACTTATATAGCGCTTTTATCCAAAGCGCTTTACACTGTGTCTCATTCACCCATACACTCACACACCAATGGTAGCAGAGCTGCCATGCAAGGTGCTAGCTTGCCATTGGAAGCAACTTGGGGTTCAGTGTTTTGCCCAAGGACACTTCGGCATGTGGAGTCACCCGGGCCGGGAATCGAACCGCCAACCCTACGATTAGTGGACAACACACTGCGCCACAGCCGCCCCGAATCTAATTACCTCCAAATTTTTTACGTTGATAAATCTATTTCTTTAAGCCAAATACACTTAAATATAACGAAAATTTAGCCCAAACTTTGTAATTTAAAATGCATTTTTGTTATATTTAAGTGTATTTCAAATTTTTGGAGTTAAATGAACATATCCGGTTTTACAGTGTAGTGTTTTATCCGGTTGGGGAATAAAAAAATAAAAATACAAAAATCACTTGACTGAGCCATTTTTATCTGTTTATTATAGCTGTCTGGTTGCCTGATGGACAGCTTTTCAATGTCCTCATTTGGCCATATGCAGGATGAACAAATAAACCTCCATATATCCTATAGAACTGGCTGCGAACACAGCATTTCAATTTTAGACTTAGAGGATAGAAGTCATACATTTTAATATAAGCCTAATACATTTATTATCATTAAGATGTTATTTCCCGTACTTGGAGTGGTAGGCATTTTGATTTCCGGACACAGAAGGAAAACATTTTTGCGTTGGCATATCAAAGCAGTATTTCATATCTTCTTCTTTTTATTTATTTATTTTTTATTTTTTTTCTTCTCATCCAGGATATCAGTCTGATCCTAGTCATTTTTTTTTATTCTGCGCCTTCTGTGTGTCAAACTTATTTATTGAGTTATTTATTATGGATATTTGCGCCGGGATTCATCGAAAGAACATTTATTTCCCCGACACTTCTCATTTAAATGGTAAGTGGGTAGCTCTGCCTGTACACTCGATAGCATCTTGGGGCAGAGGGTTTATGATTTACGCTAAGGAAGAAGTGGAAGTAATTAATGGGGAATATAATTGGTGCGAGTGCGTCCTCTCGGTCCCGGTTGCTTCCTTCAACTTTGAGCTCTAATAAACCATCTAGACTGAACCTAAAGCATTGAGAAGGGCAGAGAGGCAGGTCTGGTAGCTGGAATGAAAAATGAGCTAATTAGTCTTCGTGTACTGTACTGTAAGTTTGTGAAATGTCTTATTTCACTGTAGGGAGGAAAAATACTGTCAGGTTTATTCAAGCTAATCCGGTAGTTGTAGTAGTGACTGATTTTGAGTGATTAACGTGACCAATCACAAACTTTCTCCTCTTGAAAGTCATCATGTTGCAGTCATATGAAAGCGTTGGGTCAAGCTGAAGCGCTAACCATTAAATCCATCTGTTTTTTGTTTGTTTTTTTTGCTTTGTAGTTGCATTGTTTTCTAAATGTTTCCGCAGACTTGAGATGTTCATGTCATAAAAATGCCTTCGTGTTCTCGAGACTTCTGGAAAGGGTCTCAAATACTCCTGGTGTATTCGGTTCAACATGCTCGAAGGGTCTCACAGGTTGGTTTGTATCGCTTAGCGTCATCTTTATTTGATCGTAACGTGGTGTGTTGAGAGTTTCTGCGATGGCTCTTTTTTTTCATTGACTGTTTCGTAATGTTGCCTCATATGGAAAGACAAACGCTAAAGACACCAGACAGAAATTAGACATCAACTGCAGAGATTTCTTTGACTGTCTTATGAATACTAATAAAAATGTACAACTGACCAAGCACCCAGATATCAAATTTATATCATTTATTTAAGAAGGTAAGTGTAAAAATAACACATGCATTTAAAATGTTCGAAAAATTTAAATTAGGTCTGCTTTTAGCATCCATACCTTTAATTACAGCTGTCGGATTATATCATCTATTAAACTTAATTTACATTAATAGTACAAACAATACCAAAGCAATGCCTATAGTCTGGAGCATAATATAACATGACTAAATTGATGATGATGGTTTGATACTGTAAGAGTTCGCAGATACAGTTTTAAAATAATGCTTAGTGTAAAAATGTCTGGCTGAAGTACTAACTTTTTGGGGGTGATGGGGACCATTTTGGTGAGAGGTGTATAGCCTGGAAGACTATACATCAATCAGCCATAACATTAAAACCACTGACAGGTGAAGTGAATAACATTGATGATCTCGTGACAATGGCACCTGCCAAGGGGTGGGATATATTATATGGGCACGTGTAAGGATCTGAGTGACTTTGACAAGGACTAAATTGCGATGGCTAGACGACTGGATCAGAGCATCTCCACACCACAGGTCTTGTGGGATGTTCCTGGTATGCAGTGGTTAGTACCTACCAAAAGTGGTCCAAGGAAGGACGACCGGTGAACCGCTAACGGGGTCGTGGACACCCAAGGCTCATAGCTGATCTGTGTATTTACTAGACGCTGTTGTGAGAATGTCGAGTAAAGTCAGTGAAGGTCATTATCCGAGCGCTCTCGAAATTGTATTCGTTTTTCCAATATTTAGGCAAAAACTACTCAAAGGAAAAATTTACACACTATCTGAGATAAGTTAGCATTTCTTTCTTGTCTTTTAAACAAGTTTATATATTTTGAGGATTCTCTTAAATGGGGGAAAAGGCATGCGATGATGGAACGGTGGTATGTGCGTTCGTGAATTGAGAGAAGTCTTCATACGGATGAATAAGAAAAAGAATAAAAAACTGTTGCCATTTCATATATTTTGGAAGTCATTTTCTACATTTTATGTTTCAAGAGAAAGAGTAAAGAATTCATGAAAAAAATATACTTACAAGGAACTAAAAAAGAACCAAAGGCACGTCTGGATTTAATTTTTGTATGTATTTTGAGTGAGTAAATCCATCCATATATATATATATATATACTGTAACTCCTTTCTAGAAGATATGACTTTTACACGCTTACTAAGTAGCAATATATATAACTGTAATTGATGCACTAGAGGGCTAAAAATGCACTGAAGCTAGAAATGTAATTCTTGTTTACAGTATTATTTTTTTAGTTTTAATTACTGGCCAACTAGTCAAAATGAATAGTCATGAAAACATTAATATCTGGTACAATCCATTTTGCTAAGAGCCTTTAAGCACGCCATTAATCAGAAATACGGCTTCAATATTCCCCTTACATAAACAAGGCCTTGATGTTTTTTTGTCGACGCCCACTTGATCGGGACTGAAAACACGGAGGCCAAAGTAACAGCATGCAGCCGTATTGTTGCGTTGTCGTCGAGTGTTTGAAAGCTGTGCCTTTTTGTCAGTAAGTGAAAGTGGACACATGGTTCATTAAATGAACTGGCATGTTGATCATTCACATGCGGATTTAGTCTAAGGATTCCATCTTGCATTTTATTGACACTGATAGCTGCTCCGGGTGAGAAACGGCGCTGTCCTTGCCGACTGCACTTGCGGGATATAAACGAGTAATAACTACGTGTACGTTCCTGACAAACGGCCCGTGTGTAATGGATCAATTCCATACACTGCGAATTCCCATTCTAACTATAGATTTTCTGCCATGTCACTGAATGATACAGATGCATCCCAGGCTTTTTGCCATTTCCCCATCTATCGCAGGACAACGCTGGGCTGATTCTATAGCACCTTAAACAAGAAATGACTCAACAGTTCCCGAATGCATTTTCACTCTCATGTTTTCTTTCTCCCTCTCGGTGCTTTTTTATTTATTTATTTTTTTGTCCAATATGGCAATTTGCCTTTTGACAGCAAGGTGGAGTGGAATGGCAGCTGGAAGGAGTCGCGCGCTGATGGCAGGCTTCACTGTCCGAGCAGGCTTTTATTAATCAGAATCAACTTAGCTTGACTGAGGGCCGCAATTTTCACCGCACTCATATTCATCAAGTGTACTTCCACTTCAAAGCGTTCCGACCACTTTAGGATCTGAACAGGTTTAGTTACACAACCAGCTGTATATATCTATGTGTGTGTTTGGGTGTGTGTGTGTGTGTGTGTGTGTGTGAGAGCGAGAGAGAGAAATTGTATGAGTGCCCATACTGGTACTTTGTCAAGCTCTTTACTCATTTTCAAGGTGGGTTTTTGAGCATGTACATGCCAGAAAACGGCAGGTGGTACCTATACTGGGAAAAAATGTGAGCCCTGAATTAAGCCCAGGGTGTAGACCACCTGCTTCTCCAGACTTTAGAACAGTCCTCACTGTGATTTATGAATACCCCTGGCTTATTTGGTGCACTGCATCC
The DNA here is from genome assembly GCA_012411365.1 of Ameiurus melas. NCBI lineage: Eukaryota > Metazoa > Chordata > Actinopteri > Siluriformes > Ictaluridae > Ameiurus > Ameiurus melas. The sequence goes on along the minus strand of CM022760.1, from coordinate 7,677,306 downwards.
CATCCCTAGAGGACCAAAGTGCTGATACGATCTTAGTGGCCTAAACATTAGTGAATTGTGTAATTAATCTTCACCTTATGTTGCTGCCAATGGCTTGCACTGATTGGATTTCCCTGTTGTGGAATTTACTTTTCTGGAAGCCGTGATCCTGGATCTCAGACCAGTCAGATTGATGACTGCTGGAATAGCTACTCGTATCTTGTTATGTATACTTGTCAGTTATTTGATATGATTTGTTTCTTTTGTTAGTGATTGTGAAGTGCTTGCTTTAATTATTTCCATATAACCATCGTGAGCGAGTCAAGACTAGGTTTAGTCATTGATTCTAGTTG
>CM022760.1:7501974-7671974 GCA_012411365.1 Ameiurus melas | reverse complement strand
TGACATCAAATGTTCATAATATTTTATTAACTGCTACAAAATTTCACAGCTGCGTTACAATGATGTCCAGATTCTTATTGGTTATAAAGGTTGTACAGTACCGCACATGGAATTATTAATACTGAATAGTTACACTTGCAGTACGACATGATTTTTACGAGGAGTTCTTCAGAGCACAGTATTTGAGATTCATGATTCATTGTTAACGTTTAGGGAATGCGTACAAAGAGCCAATACAACTTACAAAGAATGATCAACACTGTTATAATGATTCATACAGTACGTATGGAAAGGGTTAGAAAGAAGCTTCTTTAAAATATATTAGTGAAATCTTAATCCTTTCCAGTATAATTGGGTATCAGGTATCGGTCCATTACCTTGCTAATTTACTTGTAAAAATGTCTTCGTTGTTGGTATGAGGTACCTCGTGATACGATGTGACATAGCCCTGTCACGCTGATAAACAGATGACATAAATCACAGGACTATTTTGATGTATTTTGCCATTGATGAAGGGGATTAAAGCAAAGCAGGCTGCAAACTCTGTGAAAATATCAAGACGAGGAACAACAGCAGCTTCGTACAATGCAAGTAACTGAGGATAGTAAATGAGGTTAGGAGAACCTGAGTGCTCAGAGCAGTGTCAGCGAGTGTGGTCATTACAAATGAGCATAAGTTGCCCTGAATATTGAACACACAAAAGTACTCAGGAGCATGGAGAGGAGTGAAGTGATCATGCAGGAAAACTGTAGCACATGCGAGCAGTTCAGCTCAGCGAGCACTGAGCACTGAGACATGCGCGTTTCTTTCCCCGGGGTCTACACTTCCACTGAGAGTAAAAACATGCAATTTATGGCGTCTTGCTATCATGGTTTTCACTGATACTGCTCTGTGGGTACTCTCAGAATTAAATGTACTGTTTAAATGCCATAACAATTCATCACAAGGGGAGTGCATTGCTGGCAACAAACAACAGCAACCAGTGTAAACAGACTAAACTAAATACAATGATCCGTGAAGGTCCTGAGGTGTCTCATTCAAAGGAGGTGTCTCATTTCAGTATCAGTGAGTACCAAAAATAAAAGTCCTCGTATTGTTTCCATGCATCCAACAGATCGAGATTAGTTTTCTTGCTTGTCTCGCCCCTCGGACAGTGCCATCGAGTTTTGTGAGAGTCTTGTGAGAGAAATGATGATGTAGTGAGCTCTTTATAAGAACAGATGTAGATTTATTCACTGGGCAGGCCATTTATCCAAGCGAGGAAAAATCCAATCCAAGCATGTGGTTGAGTTCAAGGATACAGCAGTATCTTCTTGACAATCCTGGGATTTAAACTCATAAATCTAAGCACGGAATCTTCATCGCTCCTCCTGCCCTGATATGAAAGCTCTCTTCAGTATGTACATCACCTCAAATGCATTAACAGCAGGTCAGGGCCGGGCCAGCCCGAGGTCCGTGTAATTGAAGGCACTAGTGGGAGAGATCATGGTAGTTCAGCACTGAGGGAAACAACAGTAATCCACCTCGTGGAACGTTGCCCAACTCGGATAAGTGCTGTTGACAGACATTATCTTATCAAGAACAAGCCAAACACAAAAGAAAGCGCATTACGTTACACATCAAATCATGTCCAGGTGAAATCTTTGTATCCTTCTGGGGCTCAGACAAGGACACACTTGATAGTCAGATCAGATTTGGGAGGAAGAAGTGGCCATATTTAAATGACACTAACATTACCAGTTGTGTAGAAACCCCTTTTTTTTATTTTTTATTTTTTCCAAAAGTGTTTCATCTCAAATCAACCAGTTAGTAGCTACTGTTACCCCTTAGGACTTTCATTTCAATTTTTATTTATTAATAAAGTCCTCCCTTGGCAAACAGATCACCTGCTGTATATCATTAGTGCAATAGAACACTAATGTAAACACTTTCAGTTTGAACGCAAGCACAAGACGAGAGAATGGGATCTTTCCACATCTTGGCCTCCTTTAAAGCAGTCATTAATTTCCTACAAATGAGACAGACTGTACTCCATATTGTCATACGTTTGTCTTGTGATTCGTCAGGTAAAGTCACATGAATTACCTTCCCGTGGTAATTACTCAGCGCTCAGGCATGAACGGCTGCAAAAAAAAAAAAAAAAAAAAACGCTTTTATTTCACAATATGTACTCAACCTTCCATCACAATGGCCAGACTTTAAAAAAAAAAAAAAAAAAAAAGCATAAAAATCCTCCCCGGTGTTTCTCTCAGCGCTCTGTTTGGGACTAATGGATAATTAAAGCAAATGAAAATGACCTCATTATAGAATTTCTAATTAATTAAGAGAAGACATACATCAAGGTTATGTGCAGAAATCACAGTTATTAAATTGACGGTATTAATTGAATATTTGCTCTGCTGTAGATGAGCCGCAATTACTCCAGGAGTTTTTTAATGAATCGAATTATTCTGACTGGGGACTGAGCCAGCACGGCCCCGAATCACCTTCTCACAGCTGAGGACTCGATGCCTGAGTAGAAGAATGTCATTTCTAATAAAGGACTGTCCACCTTGAGAGGTGTTACTTCACTGTAATGAATCCTAGCCACGTTATTAGGCATTTAGTGACATATCCTTGGCAGCGGACTGCAATAACGAAGTCACAGTCATTCCTTTTAGGTTCAGCTAATTTTAAAGCCAGTAGATTGCAATTAATCGTGTGAATATATTATACGATTTTGGCGCTCTGTCTTTGAATTGGTCCTGATAATGCCATTTATTGTCCCACATGGCAGACAGCTCATACAAGGAAGTGAAGATTAGGTTGATTGCTTACGTGTTTGGATTACGTCTGTGTGATTAGACCATTCTTTTCCAGTAATCTAATTGAAGGGTTTTGCCATGCTCTGGATTTCTGCTGCATTCCCGGCTCACAGATTTAGCTTTGCGGTATTTTTGTTGTTGTTGTTGTTGTTGTTGTTGTTGTTGTTCATGAACCATTTGATCTGTTATTTTTCTGGGAATATTTCTCTTTTTTCCTTAATTGTTTATGAATTGTTTATAATGGTTCAAAAACAAATAAGAATATCTTGATTGTCATCTTATGATTCAGTGCGCACGTCAGCATTACGCTATATTTCATATGAAATGAAAGAACGCGACAATGAAACATTGATATATGATCAAATCTTCAGTGGGATACTCTGGAATTTCTCTGACTTGATGATGTGTGACATTATATGTAAAGAATGAACTATTTGGGCGGTGATGTTACCGGAAAACTATCAACAACAAGTTGGTGTGAATTTAGAGGTACAGTCACCAGCCCAAAGCTGGATATTTTCAAATAACATCATGTCCCGGAGTGGTCATTCTTCTTATTCCACAGCAATTTGCCAACAATTGCAATGTTTTAATAATGACAAATGCAACGACATGTTTAATATTCTGTCCATTTATAGTTAAGCTTAATGTTGTGGAACATCCATGAAATAAGTTATCAGCTCTACACAGACATTCCCTCACCAACCCCTATTTTATTCTCTCTCTTGGTAATGTTTTTTTTTATGTTACTAAAACCCATAAAACGTGAACTCGTCAATCCTGAAGACGTCAAAAAATGAATAGTTACAGCTCCGTTTCAAAGCGCTGACACTGGAGACTCCTTCCAGAAATGCAAGTGTAAATGCACATCTCCTTACAGAAAACTTCACCGTATCATTCATGGAAACCTGCAGGACTGTCAGAGCTGCTGTTAGAGAAAATGAATCAACACTTTCTGATCAATCAGATTCTAAAAGACTGAAACATGGCACTGGCTAAACCGTTAAGCGCAGTTCGACGTGTGAGTGGGTTTGACTGAAGGGATCTCCTTCTCACTGCATGACTTTTCCTCAAAGTTTTATATCTGGATGAGGTTTCACAGTGTTTTACTTTTCCACAAGTCAAGTCGAGTCAAGTCATTCCTCCATATAGCTTGTATACATTGGAAAGGAACAGTACACGAGACTACACAACAGTGTCAGACAAGTGCCAGACAATAAATTCACAGAAGATGGACTGTAAACTGTAAACGACTGTGTAATACACCGTCAAACCGGATAAGTTCGTTCAACTCAAAAGAAATTGAGAAAACTAATTACCTCAAAATTTTTACTTTGATAAATCGATTTTTTTACGCCGTAAAGTTTACGCCAATTACACTTAATTATAACGAAAGATTGAACTCAAACGTTATAATCGAAAATACATTGTTGTTATATTTAAGCGTATTTGGCTTAAAGAAATTGATTTATCAACTTGGAAGAAATTAGTTTTCTCAATATTTTTTGGAGTTAAACGGACTTATCCGGCTTTACAGTGTATAGAGGCACAAGTAGAGTGAAACAAAATATCTCTGTTTTGTTTATTCGGCTTCAAGATCTGATCCCGGATTTATGTCATTGTGCACTTGCTTATTAATATCATGCTGTAGCTTAGATTTCAGACATGAAAAACCCATTGGTGTAAAATTCGCCAATATGATTCACCTAATGGCTAGTCAGAGGACATTGCTAACTTCCAATAGAATCTCCAAACCCATGCTTAAAATTCCCAATTTCCCTAAATAACCCTGTAATAACTTTAAACGCCTGACATTTCAACATTACTGAACACTCTTATCATTTCAGGACTGTTCTTTTTGTAACATTATATTCTCGAAATCCTCAAACAACCTCCGAATAGTTTCTCTTAACATTCCCTGGTAGCTGGGTTGTAAAAATAACCAGTTCAGAATTTATAATAAAGTCCCATGTCTCAGAGAAGGACACGGGCACATGCAGTCGATCTGTGATTATTTCTGTATCTGGGCCAGAGGATGGCTGGGAAGCTCGGTGAGCTCGTTTAACATGCACGATGCATGCATGCATGACCAGATGGAGAGATATCGTGGCACAGGGATTGGACACTCCAGCAGGGGTACGGAATCAGTTTAATTACTAGGAGAACAAGCAGGAGCAGCGATCATCAAGCTGTGGGATGACATCTGCACTCATCTGCAGTCCCCTGCTCCTTGCTCCTCTTCCGCTTCGTGTAATCATGTGCTCAAGCTTTTCATACACTCGCGGTGATTTTCTGCTTTATTATTTCTCTGCTTGTGGATTGTGTTTCTATTAGAGAATTGATTGTGGTGCATACTTTATATGCTTTTATATCTCACAACCACTAGATACTAGGATTTGTGTTGGAGTGATTGTTAAAGCAGCTCTGGCAAGCCCAGAGAAAATCCTCGCCAGCAGCCATGACTGCTCCATTACCTCGCCGATTATCTTGTCTTGGCACATTCACATGCACAAAATGTACACTATATTTATTTTTTTTAATGTACAGTGGTGTGAAAAAGTGTTTGCCCCCTTCCTCATTTCCTGTTCCTTTGCATGTTTGTCACACTTAAGTGTTTCGGAACATCAAACCAATTTAAACAATAGTCAAGGACAACACAAGTAAACACAAAATGCAATTTGTAAATGAAGGTGTTTATTATTAAAGGTGAAAAAAAATCCAAACCATCATGGCCCTGTGTGAAAAAGTGATTGCCCCCCTTGTTAAAACATACTATAACTGTGGTTGTCCACACCTGAGTTCAATTTCTCTAGCCACACCCAGGCCTGATTATTGCCACACCTGTTCACAATCAAGGCATCACTTAAATAGGAGCTGCTTGACACAGTAAGGTCCACCAGAAGATCCTTAAAAGCTACACATCATGCCGAGACCCAAAGAAATTCAGGAACAATTGAGAAAGAAAGTAATTGAGATCTATCAGTCTGGAAAGGGTTATAAAGCCATTTCCAAAGCTTTGGGAATCCAGCGAACCACAGTGAGAGCCATTATCCACAAATGGCGAAGACATGGAACAGTGGTGAACCTTCCCAGGAGTGGCCGGCCGCCAAAATTACCCCAAGAGCGCAGCGACGACTCATCCAAGAGGTCACAAAAGACCCCACAACAACGTCCAAAGAACTGCAGGCCTCACTTGCCTCCTTTAAGGTCAGCGTTCATGCCTCCACCATCAGGAAAAGACTGGGCAAAAATGGCCTGCATGGCAGAGATCCAAAGAGAAAACCACTGCTGAGCAAAAAGAACATCAAAGCTCGTCTCAATTTCTCCACAACACATCTTGATGATCCCCAAGACTTTTGGGACAACATTCTGTGGACCGATGAGACAAAAGTGGAACTCTTTGGAAGGTGTGTGTCCACGTATATCTGGCGTAAAGAACACTGCATTTCATTAAAAGAACATTATACCAACAGTAAAATATGGTGGTGGTAGTGTGATGGTCTAGGGCTGTTTTGCTGCAAAGGAACTATGAATTCTGCTGTCTACCAAGAGATCCTGAAGGAGAATGTCCGACCATCTGTTCGTGTACTCAAGCTGAAACGAACTTGGGTTCTGCAGCAGGACAATGATCCTAAACACACCAGCAAGTCCACCACTGAATGGCTGAAGAAAAACAAAATGAAGACTTTGGAGTGGCGCCTAGCCAAAGTCCTGACCTGAATCCTATTGAGATGTTGTGGTATGACCTTAAAAAGGCCGTTCATGCTCGAAAACCCTCTAATGTAACTGAATTAGGACAATTCTGCAAAGATGAGTGGGCCAAAATTCCTCCAGGACGCTGTAAAGCCTCTGTGCACGTTATCGCAAACGCTTGGTTGCAGTTGTTGCTGCTAAGGGTGGCCCAACCAGTTATTAGGTTTAGGGGCAATCACTTTTTCCACACAGGGCCATGATGGTTTGGATTTTTTTTCACCTTTAATAATAAACACCTTCATTTACAAATTGCATTTTGTGTTTACTTGTGTTGTCCTTGACTATTGTTTAAATTGGTTTGATGTTCCGAAACACTTAAGTGTGACAAACATGCAAAGGAACAGGAAATGAGGAAGGGGGCAAACACTTTTTCACACCACTGTAGATAGGGTTAATAAATATCCTGTATTTATTCAGATTTGAGTTCAGCCTGGAATACATGTGTATTCAGATTTAAGCTGTACAAAATTAAGCTGTATTTATGTAGGGTGGAGTTTCTCCAAAACATAGGCGTGTTTCTGACCTCAAACTTAAATACATTTTACAATTAAGTCCAGCGCCACGGTCTGAAAGGTTAATGTAACTACAATATGCCATGCTGAAATGTATGTTTTGCTCTAAATGCATTGATAAAACACTACAAACCATTTTTTATTTATTTTTTTTATCAAATGCTTACATAAATATAACACATTCCTTATTTCTTAGTACTGTCCCTTTAAGACTGGCACACGATATAAAAAAAATATTTTTTAAAAAATGTCAAATTTACAGTATATAAAATGGATGCTGGATCAAGTGCTATTTTATCATTATATGCTATTTTGTAGCATGTTGTTTACGCATGTTGTTTATGTTCATTTTTATGTCAATTTTAGCATGTTGATTCCATCCATCCATCCATCCATCTTGTTTATGCTAATTTAATTATTTTATAAGAGTGGAAGCCTTGTTGTTAGATTAGGCCAAATTTGTAAAAAAAATTATGATTTGCTTCTTCTGATCTATTTATTTATTTATTTATTTTTCTGGTTTAATGGGAAGTGCTTGTGTTTAAAGTCTGTGTCATAGACACTGTTGAAAAAACCCAACTTAGACACTTCTACTTCTCAGAATATCTGGTGACCTCAGTGTAAATAATTATAATAAATCTGAAGTAGATTCTCTGAATAGTATCTCAAGCATCCGTGTAACCCAACTCTGAATACGTTTAACTTTCCTAGTGTAAATATTAATATAGCTTTAGAACTTAATTTGCCTTAAGCTGAACTTCAATCTCTATCTGACATTTAAGGAAATCTCTATTTCTGTTCTACTAGTTCTAACAACCGAACTGTATTAATTGGATAGTTTGTCAAAATCTTACTCAAGTCGCAGTTTCAATATTCAAAATGATGCTTGAGTGAAAGAAAAAAAGTGTCAACAATGCAATTGCAAAAATCACATTTTTTTGTCATCATCGGGGCCAATTCAAATGAATTCATATGAAATTAAACAATAATAAATGAAAAAAAAAATATCAACATACAACATCACTGGAATTCATGAACATTCTTTCATTCTTTATTTATTATTCATTAAAGCAATTTTAAAAATCTGTGATTAAAATGCGATATTTCACACAGATAAATGTCGGGTATTCATATAAATTGGTGTACGTAAATACATAAATACATGAGTTTAATAAGGTTAAAATGTAAAGAAATGTGATTGAATGAATTGGTAGCAGAGCCAAAAGACAATTTGGCACAATGCTCATTATTTAATGATGAGGTATGATATACATAAATAGCCTTAAATAATACTCAAGTACAGTATATCATAGATGGGGTTTTTACAGTATATACATAGATGCCCCCGTCCCCCCGTCCCCCCCCCCCTCCAGATTACCCATTTAGTTGGCCTAAATACTAAACACTCTAAAATCAATCTCACATGGAGAAAGAAATTAATCTCAGCCTGGAGACTGTTAAATAATAATTAGGCAAAATAGCCTTATTAATTATTCACACTCCTAATATATACATATACGTAATTGTTTGTGCAGATTGGGTGAATTCAATTTAAATGTTGACAATTGACATTGTAGGTTGTATTACGTATTAATATTAATCCGAATAGAATGGAAAAAAAATTGTTTGTTTGTTTGTTTGTTTGTTTGTTTGTTTTAACTAGCAGGATTGTTTTAACGTATATGTCTCCTCAAACCAAACTCTGGAATTGAATTCCTAATTTTTTTATTTATTTTTTTGCTTTGGACAAATGGTATTGTCAAACACTGATACGGTCTTTCACTACGAATTTGGACTCGCACACAGGACATATGCTTTTCATCGGGTGGCGTGTAATCATGATTTCGCCACGAAAATGACTGATTGAAATTAATTAGACAAGTTTGTGTTGGCTCAATGCGTGATGATGTCAGTGTATACAAAGCAGCTCGCACATGAACATGTTGAAAACTGTAATTACGGCTGTCTTTACCGAGGCTTGTCAAGTTGCAGGGTTTCATTATGGCTGGACATGGAGACAGAGCTCGGAGCTCTGATTCATTTCGCATCTCTAGCTGATGGAGACAGAGAGACGGATCTGTAACCCAGACGGCGAAGCCAGCATTTATATCATGTCCATCTGGGTGTGTGTGTGTGTGTGTGTGTGTGTGTAGGTTTTAATTATAAACTATGAGCAGAGAAAGGAGGAAATCGTTTGGTTGGATTTGTTTGTGTAGGCAGTGGGCTGAGAGAGGTGCAGGAAGTTGTGAGGCAGTTTTTTTTTTTTTTTTTTCTGTTGCGTGAATCGTGGAGAAAATGGGTCATGATGAAAGGAGATGCCAAGCGGCACTGTGCTGTGTTTTCTCAGCAGAGCTGGACAACTGGGCCAATCTGGCAGTGAGCCTTGTACATCAGTGCTCCTACATTTCCACACAGTGTTGGTATGCCGGTGGTCCTACTTTACATGCTTGCACGTTTAGGATGTTCATAGTTAAACAATCATGTATTTACAATGAAAACCAAAAGGACTCTCTACTGTGGAGATATCTGTGGTACAAAATGAAACAGAATGTATGATCAAAGCAAGTGCATCATACCCCTGCAGACAAAATAATAAAAAAAAAAAGTCTGTGCTGGACTCTGTGTGGATTGTCGCAAAGCAGCTTTACAGAAAACCGTATGTAGATTTAGATCACTAATGAGCAACCCAAAATCGACAGCGACCAAGAAAAGCTTCCAGTGACTGCATGCTGTTAATCAATTTATCCTCCCATCTGAACTCCCCAGAAACACGGACATGGAGGAACTCAGCACTACACTCTCAGATACTATTGTTGTAGTGGTAAAAAATAAAATAAAACACTACTACTACTAATACTACTAATAATAATAATGCAATCTGATGGAATAAAGTTTGATGGAGGGGTAACAGCACCAAATGCAATGACTCTGTGTTGGTTTCCTCTTGGACAGGTAACGTTAATGCAGTCAGTATGATACACTATGTTCACTAATCAGTAGGAGTATTGAACATCCCATTCCAAAACCATGGGCGTTAATATTGATCCGTTCCATTTTTCCACAAGATTTTAGAGCATGGCTGTGGCGGTTTGTGTTCATTCAACGACAAGAGCATTAGTGAGGTCAGGTCAGGCACTGATATTGGGACGTCAAGGAGGTCTGGGGTGTTCCAGATTCACCCCAAAGGTGTTCAATGGGGTTGAGGTCAGGGCTCTTAAATTCTTCTACTCCGACCTTGACAAAACATGGAGCTTCATGGAGCTTGTTTTGTGCACAGGGACATATTTGAGTCTCTTAGTTCCAGTGAAGGGGAATTGTATTGCTACAGCATACAAAGATGTTCTAGATCACGGGTGTGCAGTCTTATCCGGAAAGGGCCGGTGTGTGTGCAGGTTTTCATTCCAACCAAGCAGGAGCCACACTTCATTCCTCCTGTCTAATCAGTTGATGTTGGCTTTCAATAGACTCAGGTGGGGCTTCGGCTTGGCCTTTCCGGATAAGATCGGATACGCATGGTCTATACCATTGTGTGCTTTCAACTTTGTGACAATATTTTGGCGAAGACCCAAATATGGGTGTGATGGTACTTCCGGCCATGAAGTGCATTTGTCGTGTTTGTATTTGACATGTTTATATTGGTAAATGTGCACTTATATAGCGCTTTATCCACACACCAATGGTAGCAGAGCTGCCATGCAAGGTGCTAGCTTGCCATTGGGAGCAACTTGGGGTTCAGTGTCTTGCCCAAGGACACTTCGGCATGTGGAGTCACCCGGGCCGGGAATCGAACCGTCAACCCTACGATTAGTGGACAACCCGCTCTACCACCTGCGCCACAGCCGCCCACGTTTATAGCTAACTTTCACATAAATCTTCAAGTAGAATTGATACTACAAGTAGCGTTTAGTTAGTAAAGGCTAACAAAGGATGATCTACAGTACAGCCCAGCTATCAGAGGGGGGTATAAATTGGGCTGGGAACTCAGTTACAGATCGTGTCCCGTTCGGCATATTCTGATGATGTGCTACTGTGTGCTCATCATGATGATGTTATATTAGGGCAAGCGTTTGAAGTGGTTTAAATAGGACCGTCATCTAAACACATATCATTGGCGTCACGAGACAACATGCTATTCTCAAAGCAGCAACTTTTCATGAGGCGAGGATGACATCTGTTTTACGAATGTTGCCTAAGTCGACACCTAATTTTCACAGCAGAGTAAGGTGTTTGAGTCGATTAAGCTCCCAGAGCAACAAAATGCCCGGAGAAAGGAGATAGATTTCTAATTACAACCATGATGTAGCTCACATAAAGTACAGTAGATGAATGTGACTAAATATGGCAGTACAGGACTGCTCTGTAAATTGGAATTTAAAGTGTTTAAATTATCAGTATCTTATCTAAGCACTTCCAGATTTATACAACAGTACTAACAACTAGCAACAAAGCTATAATTGCTGAGAATTTAATAGTATTAATAACAGGCTGAAAACGTTATACTTGAATATGTATGTAAATGTGAAAATAAATACTGGGTATATGTAATGTTAAATAATAGGTACTATCAAATTATTTCAGTAAATAACTGCAGATTTGACTGAAAATAGTGAATAATGGTAACAAATTTGAAATTATACTTGAAACCCTTACGCGTACAAACCCTTATACTTGTATTCATTCAACTTTTACCTGAAACTAAATTGTTGTTTGTAATGTTATGTCTTAGTACGTTGTCCAAATGTATATCTGGATTTCTGGAAAGCTGCTTTGTGACAATTTCGATAAAAGAATTGAATTGAAATCTGTATCTTAGCATTTCCTACATGGAATGCGCATCTGGACCATCCATCAGGGGTTATTTCTTTCCCAGCCAGGTTAGTGGTCCATGACAGACAGCTCCATGGCAGTCACGTCTCAAGGAGACGTGCTCAGAAGAGAAAAATAGAAATATCAAAGCACACAGACTATCAAATAGGGTGAGAAACAAAAGCCAGGGACGACAAAAGGCTGGTAGGAGTGAAGGCCAGAGTGCTCAAACCCGACATCCATGTCCACGATCACACTGGATTTAATTGCTGATTGGTCTCCCAGTTTCTCTTATAACTGACACATCTTTCCATGTATCTTCATTGCAGTTACCTGCTAATGTATAGTAGGTAATGGGTATGATGCGAGATGAATAACTGAATAATATGCAAAGCAATTAAGGAGTTAAGATCAGTTTTCACTTAATGGTCAATATATGAGATAAATCAATCTGCAAAAATTTCAATTGCAATACAAACAATGGAACCTGGCTATTGACTACGATGTGACTGAGTAAACAGCTACTTTTTTCAGACTTTAAGGGATTAAGGCACTTCTGTATCAGTTGTTGTTTCACCTAATTAAGTCAGTTAAGATATCCATTACCCTCTTAGAAGAAAAGGTTATTGGATTTGTCCCTGTAGGGGAGCTCTTAAACACTCGATGTAGAGAACTGCAACAAATACATTTTTTATGCCATGTAGATCCTTTTTAAAGACACTGATTCCGTCCAACGAACCCCTGAGCCAACATAGTGTACGTTTGGTTAGATCACAATTCATATATACGTTGATGGACAAACTACTGACAGCAACGTCAATCGGAGCAATTGTTAATTAAGAACACACTGTCACAGGAAACAAAAGAAAGCAACGTCTATATGATGTCAAACTTTCATTCAAATGCTCCAACCACACCCACCTCTACCACTATGCTATTTGAAATATTAGATCAAGGTGTAACCAATACTTTGAACACCCCCCCCCCCACACACACACACACACACTTTTTTTTGCCCACCTCATTTGTAAACATTCCACTTATCACGACATATGATTGGATTTACCAGGCTCATGAAACATTTTTCTCTTCTCTGCAAAATTTCAATTTTATTTATTTGTATAGCGCTTTTTACAGTAGACATTGTCTCGAAGCAGCTTTACAGAAGTATATAAAAACGATATACAGATATTAAAAGTGCGAAATTATCCCAATTGAGCGAGCTGGTGGTGACGGTGGTGGGAAAAAAACTCCCTAAGGTGCTAAGAGGAAGAAACCTTGAGAGGAACCAGACTCAGAAGGGAACCCGTCCTCATCTGGGTAACAACAGATAGTGTGAAAAAGTTCATTATGGTTTTAAATGAAGTCTGTTTGGCCTTAGAAGCAGCCGTAGTCCCAGCAATCTGGAATTGGAGTAGATGAGCGCTCCATCCAGAGGTAGGACATCCGAAACGGATCAGGCAGGTCCGGAGAGCAGAAAGGATCAGGATCTCTAGTAACTCCATAAAATCGTGTGTGGCTCGGCAGAAGAGGAGAGGGAGAGAAAAGATTATTAGGACTGTGCTTAGCGGAACAGACAGTCTAGTCAGGGTAGGCTTGAGTAAACAAATACGTTTTAATCCTAGACTTAAACACTGAGACTGTGTCTGAGTCCCGAACACTAATTGGAAGACTAATCTAGAAGAGAAACCTCTTCCCCCTGCTGTAGCTTTCACTATTCGAGGTACTGTCAGATAGCCTGCATCTTTTGATCTAAGTAGGCGTGGCGGATCATATAAAACCAAAAGGTCGCTTAGATACTGTGGTGCGAGACCGTTTAGTGCTTTATCATTTAAAAAAAAAAGTCTTTTATAATCAATGTGAGATTTCACTGGGAGACAGGGCAGTGTGGATAAGATCGGGGTGATATGGTTGTATCGTCTAGTTCTAGTTAGGACTCTAGCAGCAGCATTCTGGACTAACTGGAGTTTATTTATATTCCTACTGGAACATCCAGACAGTAAGGCATTACAGTAATCTAATCTAGAGGTGACGAATGCATGAACCAGTATTTCTGCATCATGTAGTGACAGTATGTTTCTTAACTCTTAGAAATATTTCTGAGATGAAAGAAAACTATCCTAGTAATATTATCTACATGAGCATCAAATGATAGACTGGAGTCAATAATCACTCCGAGGTCTTTAACTGCTGTACATGATGAAACCGAAAGTCCATCCAGAGTTACTATGGGATCTGAAAGCATACTTCTAGCTACACGTGGTCCTAGTACAAGTACCTCTGTCTTATCAGAATTAAGTAAAAGGAAGTTAATTAGCATCCGATGTCTAAAAAAAAATCAACTGGGTTGCGAAACATGTAGCAATGTGGGCAATTTCTGATGGTTAAATGCAGGATCACAAACTGAAAATACTATCACAACTACTACTACTACTCCATCATCATCATCATCATCATCATCATCATCATCATCTACATTCTGATAATTCAGAAGTATTCATTTGAGATTGAGTAAACTACTCTCACCTCAAAGCCGGAATCAGAGTTTAACTCCAAATCCCAGAATACCTTGTGACAAGATCTCTGTTACAGTCCCACTCAGCGGATTACTGATTGCCGTCACGTTAATAAACGTAAAGGACACTAGGATGGACGCACGTGCAGATAAGAGCTTTTACTTAAAGAGAGGCAGGCAGACAAATCCAAATAAACAAGCAATGGGTCTGGCGATTGGTGAACGAGGCAAAACCAGAATCAAGAACGAGGGCGAGAACGAGAACGAGATCAAAACAAGAACACATGAACCGATAACAAACGCTTGGTATACAGAAAACTCACAAACAGTCTCTTATATAGTGTGGTGTGAGTGTGTGTGCGCTTGGCTGCAGGTGTGTGTGATTAGAATGAGTGTGAGTGTGTGAGTGTTCTGGGAATTGCAGTCCATGGCGGCCATGTTTGTAGTCCGCCGTACAGTATGGGGAAATGTAGTCAGTGGTTTGCTGTGATATGACATTTGCACTCACTTGATTCCCATTATCTACTCCTCTATACCTTGGACATTCAGTTAGTTATGATTCTCACCAGACTGACCAAGCCTGACCAAGACTCTGCACTTGTCTCTCGTTTTTATTTGGATTGTCCTCTGGTTTCCCAATCAACATCTTTACCTGTCTCCGGCGCCTGGCAACTACAAATGAAACAGTTCGGAAATGAGCACAATGACATGTCCCATCTGTTCATTTTGTCCCTTCGTTTAATTGTTGGTTTTCATTTGGGATGGGTTATCGAGAATGCAGACACTCGGTCAAAGGTGTCTGCTTAAAATCTGGAGAAAAATTTATTTTTAGTGCTGGAGAGAAGGTGAGCAGAAAAAAAAAAAGGAGAGTGGACACTCTTTGTGAGGTTCAGGAAGAAAGAAATGAGGTCTTCGTGTGCTAGAGGATCAGGGCTCACCATGCTTTCTCTGGGAAATCTGTTGAAAAAGCAAAAAAAGAAAGTTAGCATTTGGAGTGCAAATAGACATGAGATGGCGTGTCTGTCATCTCTACTTTCTTCTCCGGCTGGTGGCTCATCCAAAGCAGGATAAAAACAGCACTCGCTAGAAAAGAAAACAGATATGACGTGCTGTCGTGTCTGTTTGATTGATTGAGGATTTGAGTTGCCTCCAGCCATGCGAGATTGGATCTAGCCTTGTCTCGTATGCACTCGCTTTTTTTTGTTTGTTTGTTTGTTATGGGTGCTGTCAATGGTGTTGGTGTGCTTCCATCAGACCTGGTTATTTTAGTGCACTTTCACATGTATTAGTCTGTATGGTGTGGCAGCTCATTTCTATCACTATTAAGGCAAAATTGTGAGAAAACAAATCATAATTTAAAGATGTTATCATTTCAAATAGCTATGTCATCATTATATGATTAAAAAGTCATGAATATAATGCAGCGTATAACATCATTTTTGAGATAAGTCACATATGCGATAATAACGCCATTTTGAAAAACGTGGTCATAATTATGAGATACTAAGTCATAGTTATGAGACAACAAGTCATAATTTTCAGATAGTAAGTAATCATTATGAGATTACAGGTCATCGAGATATTATGTCATCCTTATGAGGTCATAATTGTGAGACACTGGGTCATTGTTATGAGATAAGTTCTAATTTTGAGATTCTAGGCCATTATTATGACATAACAAGTCATCATTTTGAGATAGTAGATCATCATTGTGAGATAACAAGTCATAATTAGGAGATGCTATGTCATCATTATAAGACCAGTCATAATTTCAAGGTACTAGATCATCGGTATGATGGAAGAAGTTATGATTTTGATATATTAGGTCATCGTTATGAGATAAAAAGTCATAATGTTGGGATATTAGGACATCATTAGAATAATATATTAATATAAAAATGTTGACGTTGTGTCTCAAAATTATGATGCGATATCTCAATTATGACTTATATCAAAATTATGACATAATATCTCAAACATGGCTTAGTATCTCATAATAATGCCTTAATATCTCATATATGAATTAGTATCTTGAAATTATGAAATTAGTATCTTTCTATCTCGTAATTATGAAATAATATTTAATCATTACATGTCTCATATCTCATGACTTGGTATATCATTATTCAAACTTAGCATCTTGAAACTATGACTTATTATCTCATAATTATGACTTCATATCTCAATTATGGTTTAATATCCCATAATTCTGACAAGAATTTTCTTTGTCACTCTAGTTTAATAGTTTAATAAATGATTTGATAATGATATAATTAACTATTTTAAAATGACAATGTTGCATATCACACCAGAGTTGGATTCACACAGACTAAACACTGCACGTACAACGCCCTCCACTAATATTGGCACCCTTGGTTAATATGACCAAAGAAGGCTGTTAAAAATTGTTGTTATTGTTTAACCTTAAATTAACTGCTATCACGGATCTCAAACAATTGGTTACTGAACACAAAATCAAGGTCCTGCCATGGCCATCCCAGTCTCCTGACTTGAAACCCATAGAAAACCTGTGGGGTGAACTGAAGAGGAGAGTCCACCAGCGTGGATCTTGAAATTTGAAGGATCTGGAGAGATTCTGTATGGTGGAATGGTCTCAGATCCCTCACCATGTATTCTCCAACCTCATCAGGCGTTAAATTAAAAGACTCAGAGCTGTTATCTTGGCAAAGCGAGCTAGCACAAAGTATTGACTAAAAGGGAGACCATTTTGTAAAATACCCTATATTTAACAAAGTTTTGTTTGTGTTTGCAATTGTTTGATATCCATGACAGCAGAGTATTTTCTGTGAATTTGTTTAACAAAAGATCAAAAGGTTCAACAAAAAGACAATTTCTCACAGCCTTCTTTGCTCATATTTAACAAGGGTGCCAATATTATTAGAGGGCGCTGTAGGTGACTTGTATCTTAATAGCTCAATTCTGTAAAATACATGACATGGAAGCAACAAAGTAGTTACACGCTGAAAAAAAATAACCACATTTGAGCCAAAATGTGGCTGATAATGAGCTGAAATTAAACATTATATCTTAAGCTGTGGGGGGAAATTTTGGACAGCAAGCCACGATTGCAGAAGCTGAACACGTCTCGCAGTAATGATCATTCCATTGCTCAGCCAATGACAGTTTAATTGGCATGCCATTGAGCTTTGTCCACTGCACTGCGCCCATGTAAATCGCATATACAACGTTGGATCCGTGACTATAACGTTCCAAGAGCTAAGTACAGTAATATTGATCACGCTAATGCACACTTCTTATCCTGAAGCTAGAATATAAAAGCATTAGAGATCCCCCTTGCAGTCTTGTTGTGGTCATGGGAACTTATATGATTAGCCCACTTTAACCAAGTCTTCAGATCCTAACAGATCGCAAGCCCTAATCGATAATTCTTACATTTATTTCGCATGTTTGACGCTCTATAACGGCAGCGCATTATAGGATTTAGGAATAGTCCGAAAGTCGCTGCAGCGAGTTTAAGCCGGGTTTAAAGAGTGTGTGAATGTGAGTAAAAGGAGATGATAGTGATGCTGGTGTCGTCTCATGATGGATACACAAGCACAAGCCCTCTGGCCTGCTGTCAGAGAGATTGATTGATCCCTGATAAGTGCAGGAACCTTCATGAAAATGGAAAGAGAAGCCGAAGCTTCCTGCTTTACACTGTAATGTGTTTCTGATTATAACAGTCTGCTTTTCACTGTCGCAAGCAGAATGCTGTTGGGGTTGTTTTTTTGTTTTTTTTTTTACTTTATTGTAAATGTAATATGAGTGTGAACAAATACCGTACTCATCAATACATGAGAGAGTACAAACAAACAAACAAACAAACAAACACATGCATATATTTGCATGTTTGCACTATTGTACGCGGACCGTGTGAGAATTTTTTGACTTTTTAAATTGTAATTGTTACATTTATTTGATTTAATATGTCATTTATTTTTCTTTTACTTCTCAAGAACTTAAACTAAAGTTAAATGTATCTGTATCTATTTACAGAGGTAATTGATTGATTATTTAAGGATTGCCTTTAATCTGTTTATATAAGTTCTATAGGTTGCCAGATTGTTCTTGAGTAGATGCATCCGAGACTGGTTTTGTTTTTAACCCTTTCTAAGCAGTACACTGGCGTTCCATTCCACCGGCACAATGGAAATCGACTTATTGGACATTTCCGACCGACATAAACGAATGAATTATTTCCTAGACGCGTGTCTGTTATAAGATTCGTCAGGACACTGTTGGGTTTCTGTATGTAGAGTATCGTGACTCTGTGTTCAGCTGCGAACCCTGCGAACCAGTGTGAACCCTTTTTCTAGGCCAACAATCCACATGTCTCCACACGTCTGAACACTGGTACAGAGATCACACGGACAGCACGACTAAAGCGTTTGATAGGAAAACATAGTATATGACTGCCAGAATGAAATTATAACATTTAAATCTGGTAGGCTTGGTTAAAAATAACAACAACAAAATCAGATACATACTTATGAAAAACTGCGGATTCTAATAGCCCTGAACGTCTACTTTCATATGCGCTATTAACCACAACTGTGGAGTGTGACATCACAAATAAATTCAATGCTGAACACAGGCCCAACAAAAACAGGCCAGAAATTCAATTTTTTTGGCATCATACATTTGGACGAGTGCCTCAATACAAGCGCTTTCCTTTAAGTCTGGCAAGAAAAGGATAGATAGATAGATAGATAGATAGATAGATAGATAGATAGATAGATAGATAGATAGATAGATAGATAGATAGATAGATAGATAGATAGATAGATAGATAGATAGATAGATAGATAGATAGATAGATTGATAGATAGACAGATTGATAGATAGATAGATAGATAGATAGATAGATAGATAGATAGATAGATAGATAGATAGATAGATAGATAGATAGATAGATAGATAGACAGATTGATAGATAGATAGATAGATAGTTTGTGTGTTTGCTGTCAAATATAATATATTATAATCTAAAAGCAATAGACATTTGAAATGTAAGAACAACAGAAAAAAAATTAAAAGACATAATATATATATATATATATATATATATATATATATATATATATATATATATGTATGTGTGTGTGTGTATATATATGTGTATATATAACTCTCTCTATATATATATTTGTATATATATCTAACTCTCTCTCTCTCTCTCTCTCTATATATATATATATATATATATATATATATATATATGAATAATAAGATGGGGAGCAGTGAAATAAATCTCCAATGTGAGGCTAGTACAGTGCTAAAATATCGAACGTGGAATAGTTGTAGCTCTAAATTTCAAATACGGCTAGTTTTATCAAACTCTTTTTAATTATGGCTTGTATTTGCGCACCATTTAAGTTTACTAATTACTCTTTCCTTTTTTCGTTGTTGTTTCTTTTTCATTAAAACCGCTAGAATATACATCGTGACATGTTTTTCCGTTGTTTCCCCCCTCCCGAGTATTCCGGCATGCTGTTTCTGTATGTACATCAAAAAGTCATTATGACTGAAGACTCAGAATTTTAATTAGTGACAGACAACTCTGCGAACGCATTTGTTTCCTTTTTATTCGTTCAATCCTTCGACTGAGGATTTCAGGCGGTGACAGAAGTCATTAAGCTCAAGGTGTATGGGGATGTTCTTCTATTTATAATGTAAAAGGGTTTGTTCAATATGAATTGGAGGGGTGGGTGGGGGGGGGGCAAAAAAGGCTTTGAATTGAAGCTCTACAGCAATAACGGCATTTATTCACCTGTAGACACAGCTCTACTGACCTTCTTCATGATGGAATTACATTTCCAATCTCCCTGGGTACATATTGCATAATTGTGACATTGTTTATAGCTTATAAAAGAAAGAAAGAAAGAAAGAAAGAAAGAAAGAAAGAAAGAAAGAAAGAAAGAAGGAAAGAAAGAAAGAAAAAGACAGACCAAGTACTTTCTGTTTGCTATGATGAGAGGGTTTTTTTTTTCTTTAGCATCTTATAGAGGATATTGTCATTTCGAGAGTAGGATTTTTTAGGAAACTTGCCCATAATAAAAAAAAAAAATGTTTTCTTCAGTGCCATGAGTTCAGTTCAATCAGAAGTTAGGTAGCATCCACTTCTCTGTTTATTGAGCTATATCAAAGCTTTTCAGTTCATGTAACTTTCTGAGGTCGATCTTTTTCTTTCTATTTGTAAGATTTCCTTGGCTATTTATTATAAATGTTGCTTTTTTTTTTTGTTGTTGCTTTTTTTTCGCTTTTTCCCCCGCAAGGCTCTCAAAATTGTATTTCAGTGGTCTATCGCTTTTGCCTTAATGTCTCTGAACAAAGAGTTCCACGAGGAGACCGACGGAAAAGTGCTTTTATCCCTAATAAAATATCCCTCAGCTAAAATGTTTGTTATTTTCTTGCGTTCTGTGATCGTCGCGGTCTGCGATTTATTTCACTCGCTAGCAAGAGCCGCGTATCTGATCAGCAACACAGGCACATAAACACACACACACACACACACACACACACACACCATATCATACATATCATTCGTTCTACTAGAGTACAACCTTCCTGCTAGCTCAGTGTGATGTATGATTTAACTTTAACTGTAACACTTCTTCCGTCAACGGAACAAAATTAAGGGCAGAATTTCCTCTTGAGTAAAATATGCACGTTCAAAATAAAAGTAAATAGGTAAATAAAGGCAGGTTAATGTTCAACTCATTAAAGAGAAATATGTACTGTACACAGTAAAATCCCTAGGGTTTAATTAACACCCAGAGTGTTTAACTGAGTCCAGTGGACTTATATAAACACCGTAGGGTGTGAATTCAACACTGAGGATTTTTAGTGTCAATTCATTTCAGTAACATGGATATTATATCAAAATGTAATGCAACTTAAGGCCATAATTACTTTTTAGCGTTCATATGATGTACTTGGGATTATATGACACCATTTATGATGTTATATACATCTGTAGACATATATTTATACATTTAAATTCCAACCACCTGTCATAAAGATGTTCAATTTACATAATACCTGAGATTTTTTTTGTACATGAGGTTTTTATGATGCTGTCTAGGTGATGTCATAGCTAGTTTAAGTGATTTTCCATCCATCCATCCATCCATCCATCCATCCATCCATCCATCCTCTATACCGCTTATAATAATAATAATAATAATAATAATAATAATAATAATAATAATAATAATAATAATAATAATAATAATAATAATAATAATAGATTATTCCATGTATTCTCCAACCTCATCAGGCATTATCGGAGATCTTGGAAAAGGGAGGTAGCACAAAGTATTGAAGAAAAGCGTGACAATAAAATGGATAGATCTGTGCTTTGTTTGCAATTGTTTGATATCCATGTGAGCATGTGTGATTTTTATTTAGAGATTAATAACTTATTAAGAGATTAAAACAATAAAGACCATTTTTCACAGCTTTCTTTGCTCATATTTTCCAAGGGTGCCAATATTAGTGGAGGGTAAGACACTGAACCCCAAGTTGCTCCCGATGGCAAGCTAGCGCCTTGCATGGCAGCTCTGCAACCATTGACCATTGACACTGGTGTGTGAGTGTGTGTGAATGGGTGAATGAGACACAGTGTAAAGCGCTTTGGATAAAAGCGCTATATAAGTGCACATTTACCATTTACCACTTACGTAAAGAGTGATAAATGTCGCATGGATCTCCTACAAAAGAATAGGTATAAACTAGAAATAACTATTAGACCTGAAGGTACATTAGGTACACGGTTTATACCAGACCTCTCCAAGTCTTCCGACACTAAGCCACGCCCTTCATGGTGTCATAACACTCTTAAGATCTTTGAGTACTTCCACATCTTCGGTGCCCTGTGCCAAAAGATCAATACCAAGCCAGATGATGGTATGCGCAATACATTTCTCTGCTGTCATCTTCCCCAGAGTTGCTATCTTTATTCCACTAATGATGCTTTACCCAAAGTTATATTCACTACCTTAATTTCTGTCCAGCTATTACAGGAAGACAGTGACTTAATGAACTGCAAATGGAAGAGGAGAGGGGTATAAATCATCTCTTTCTTGTTCCACATGGAATTATTATCGTGCATCTTACAGCATTACCATAATTTCAGCGCCGTTCTGATATACATTAGAAATGGAAAATTGCTCCAGGTCGGAGTGAGCTGATAGCCCTGCTTTCACCTTCCGCTGTCATTTGTCTGTATTTGAGTGTCTTATTTCAGGAAAGATCACAATGCTCGATGCTGCTCCTTTAGGCGCTGGAATAATGCTCATCTCATTACTACTGTAGATGATCGTGTGATAATGTACCGTCTTTAAACAGTGGCATAGGAATTCTCGTTTCCTAAAAGAAGAACGCCGAGTACCGATGAGATTAGCGCTGAGTATGTGTATGCATTAGCTTCGTCTTAAGTGCTGCCTTGTCCGGGTTTGCACCAGCTGGTCCTGTTTACTGAGATCTAAACCAAGATAAAAAAATAAATAAATAAATAAAAAACTACTCCAGCCTTTCAGAAAACAGCCTGTGATTGAAACTGTAAGAAATTAAGCAGAGCGGCACGAGCAGGTTCCAAAGAATGATTATACAAGGACAAAGCAAAAACAAAACATCACTGGAACAAAAAAGACAAGAACCGGAACGATAAAGGTTTAAGCGAGGAGCAAAACTAACACTAGACAAACACCAGCCAGGGGATTGAAAAGAAGAAAAAAAAAGAGCAAGGCTCTGTAAAGAGATGCTGAAAACTACATTGAGTTCGAGGGATTTTATTTATACCAGAACACTGTTAACGTTTCGATCGTGTTGATGAATTTTCTATAACAGCATCTCTGACAGGTTTCAGAACATGCTCCTCTCAGAACATGCTGTTATTCACAACATTCCCAAAACATGGCTTTCATGTTGTTTTGTTTTGGGTTCATTTCATGCTTTCGTATGAAATAAAAAGGGTCCGGGGGTTCGATTCCCACTGTGGTCGTGTGTGTGTGGAGTTCGCATGTTCTCCCAGTGCTGCGGGGGTTTCCTCCGGGTACTCCGGTTTCCTCCCCCAGTCCAAACACATGCATGGTAGACTGATTGGCGTGTCTAAAGTGTCCGTAGTGTATGAATGGGTGTGTGAGTGTGTATGTGATTGTGCCCTGCGATGGACCTGCACCCTGTCCAGGGTGTATCCCGCCTTGTGCCCGATGCTTCCTGGGATTGGCTCCAGGTTCCCCGCGACCCTGAAGAAAGGATAAGCGGTACAGAAAATAAATGGATGGATACATCTTCTCTGACCCTTAATAAATGTAAGCCCGGCTTTGTTATTTGACTTGTCACATCGTTATATTATTTCTCATGACATTTTACCATAACCGCCACTTGCAAACATGCGAACGAAAGCAGTCAGGGGAAACTGGTGCGTTTGGAATAAGCCTCAATCTCGTAACAACTAAATCAGAGGAACTTTTAAGGCGGCCTTACGGCGACGTTTTCTCCAAGGAGATGTTTATTAAGCATTTTTGTAAGGAGTCTCCAGTGTTAGAACTTTATTCGAGCGCTTCGCGTCTGGAAGTCTTCAGGGCAGATGGCTTCGCAGTTATTTGACAATCTGTTTTTCTTGTTGTTGTTGTCTTTTCTTTTTTTCTATTAACGTCAACAGCGAGAGAAAGAAATATTGGCTGGTGATGGAATTACTGTTTATAGCTGCTCTAACATAAGTGGTAACAGGAACTAATGTGTTTTCATGAGCATACGACAACATTAAACGAAACTCATCATACCACCTTTGTTGATTTTTATCCTATAAAAGCACGGGCCCGAGTGTTGCAGCGTTTTAATAATTCATTAAGAACGGAGTATGCTTTCCCCCAACGCTTACAATTTCCTGTCTCAAGAGGCAGAAATGAAAATTCAAAAACATGGCTCTGCTGGGAACAGACCTACGGATATGCAATGGCCGTACGGTATAAACGAAATGAAAAACTGATTTACAGTCTACACTCTGAAATATGTTCAAGGTTTGCTACAGCCCGAGGCGCAGCACACCTAACCATGCATTTCAGGCTTCACGAGAGCATATTTACACATAATATTTACAACCCTGACTTTATCTTCTGATTATTTAGTTGATTGCATTGCGGAGCGTCTATTTATGAGCATGCGAGTGGAGGAAACGTGTTCCTCGTGGTAGATGGAAGGGTCGCTTGTTAAGTTCGGGGTATGAGTACCGCTTACGATGCGGGCTCAGAGTGATGCTGATTTTGGAGGGAAGCTGGATGATAGAAGCCTTGCTAATCAAACAATGAGCATTGTTCATGAACATCATTTACACCGAGCAAATATACAGCGTTATAACTAGCTGTTGGATTTTACAGAGGAATTCTCGCTGTGTTTGACGTGATGTGAAGTAAGTATACAAAATAATCAATATCCAATATTAACTTTCTGGATCAATGCTACGGTGGTGCAGATAATAGCTGCCCATGGGTGCTGCAGTATTCATAGATTTACAGTACATTTCCATTTCTTGTGTCAGAAAGAGATGGGATATGGTACCACTTTTTGAATGTAGCTACAGCACCTTCATAACACCTTCATAAGCATTGTAACAGATCTTTGCTAACACTGTCTATAAAACCATTATCTATAATAAACTAGGACTTTTTCAGTTCAATTCAGGTTTATTTGTATAGCGCTTTTAGCAAATAGACATTGTCCCAAAGCAGCTTTACAGAAATTTATAAATTAAGTAGCAAGGAAAAACTCCCTGAGACAATGTGAGGTAGAAACCTTCAGAGGAACCTGACTCAAAAGGGAACCGGTCCTCAGCGGATAGTATAATTATAATTATCCCTTCTATAAATGTACTAATACTACATGGTCAAGTAGTGAGGTTGTCTAACCAGGAAAATTCATTACAGTATTTACATGAAGTCTGTTTTGTTGAACTTCTCCACTGTTCACTGATGGAGACCCGAGTGCAAAACTGTTTGTGTTAATAGGAATTGTAGTCCTGGCCATCACGGCATAACTGTTCACATGAATTGAGGTCCAGAGCCATCTTTATGGTTTTTAAGCTGTTCCATCCTCAGCAATCTCCGTGATCTCCAGGCTCCACCATGTGGGGTCATCAACTTCCGATTGATGGGAACTCCATCCAGAAGTAGGCCATCAGGATGGATCAGGCAGGTCCGGAGAGCAGAAGGGGTCAGGATCACTGGTATCTCAGAAGCATCATGTGTAGCTCGACAGAAGGAGAGACGGAGAGGAGAAGGAGAGATTGTTCGGTATGCTTATTGTCCCGTAACGGTTAAGGAGAATGTTCTGTGCGTGAGTGCAATCAGGCATAACTAAAGGGAGAGCCAGAAGGTAACACAGACACACCCATCAACAAACCTGGCTGAACAAGTGAAAGACGGGTGGGGGGAGGGGGTGGTGGCAAACATCCCAGTTCACCACAACTCTCTATACCTGTGATCTCCTCCTTTACATAAAGAAAAACTATTCACAAAAAAACTCGACTAAACAAATACAGGTGCATCTTAATCTTCCCCCCGTAATTGAATTCAAAAACGTTGAACTTTCATATATTCTAGATATATTCAGTATATATTCAGTACACATAAAGTGAAATATTTCAAGCCTTTTTTTTTTTTTATTTTTTTATTTTGATGATTGTGGCTCAAATCGAAAATCCTAATCAAAAATCCTTTCTCTGCCAGTTTAAATGACTTAAGGTGCATAGCCAGTGCTAAGGGAATGATTGATTATTTTTTAGAAGGGGTTTGACTACTTCTGGAGTAATCTGTTTGAAGAAGCGTGTAGGTAAGGGATCTAGTAGACAAGTTCATTATTTTGATAACGAAATGAATAAAATTAGGGGAGTGAAACATTCTAATCGCCGATCTGATCTTGCTATATTATCATCTACAGAGTTAATCATAACACGGTCTGGTTTTAAATGAATAGTCTGAATTTTTTGTCTAATATTTGCCTGTGGGAAAAACGTCTGAAATCGTCGCTGCTATATAATGATGATGTCCGTGTTTCTGTGGTGGATTATTAGGTTTATTAGGTTACTAAAACAAACGTTCTGAACATTTCTACGTTGTTGCTCAGCTCGGGAATGATCTTTGTCGCCCGTTCCTAAAATCGTATCATACACGTTGTTAGAATTCTTTATGAACACGCACTACACTTTATTACACATGATGTATTCCTAACACGCATTGCGAAGCGTCATAAAGTCTGACACGTGTCTACACTCACAAATGAAATATACATTCAGCTCCTTGGTTAGAAAAATATCAGAGCACCCATACGCCATTATACATGTTCCTTTAATTATTAAAAGCATGCACTACACTTTATAACGCATCATAAATGAATTACAATGCATTAGAACGCATTATGCTCATCTACACTGATGAATGAAATACACATTCAGTTACTTATTTAATCAGAGCACACCTAAGGCATTATACGTGTTGTTAGAATCATTTATGAACATGCGCTACACTTTATTATGCATTATGAATTCCTAGGATGTATTATAATGCCGTATTACACATTTCTCTCATCTACACACATGAATAAAACGCTTCTACGTGCAAGTATTAGTTTAAAAATCCCACTCTCTCTGTTACGTAGCCCATTCTACATTAGGTTTTGATGTTATGAACAGTACTTATAATGCATTCTGATAGCAATCCATAATGCTTCATAACCGTTGCTATAAAGTGCAATGCATTTTCACATGTAGGTCTAAATAGTTATATACTTATAACTGGATCGTAACATGTTCTGAACGTATGCACGAGTTGTTATACATATGGCATTTCTTCATAGAAGTTGTTATAAATTGTTACAAAGCAAGTCCAGGTTTATGAATTCTGTATATGGTGAGTATATAACAGACAGCTTTCAATACAGCTCACGATTGAGGCCTGACAATGTATAAACCATAGAATAGAGTCAATGTATTATACAAAGTTGTGTCGTACGCGTTTGATGAATCCTTCAGCATTGCTTTATAAAAGATGTATGCCACGCTTATTAATGTGTTATGAAAGGCTAACCGAGGTCTTTTTTCCCCCTCCTCGTAACAATGTCAGGCAGTGCATGTGGGTTCTCTTGGCAGGTGATGAAAGGACTGTGAGCTCTACCTTGTTTAAAGGCCACATTCGCTGCCCTTTACACTTCACTTCAGCTCATTGTGTATGCTGCAGACTCGACCCGGCCCTCGCCGGCCGCACCGATTTCAGCCAGGAATCGCTGTTCGCTCTCCTTAAACAAGCACGGAGTGAGCAGTTGCTTCCATTATCTTGTCACGTATTACTCAAGGGCAGGGAATTTGAAGAAACTGAGTGACACAGTAGTGTGACGGGGAGATCGTAGAAGAGGCAGACACATCGAGACCAGGGTGCACATTGTGTTCTAACTTCGTTGACCGCATGAAGAAAAAAAAAGAAATAAAAATGCCTGTCATAGTTCAGTGCTGTCCATTACATAAAGCACAGCAGGAGGCTCAGGTGTGTTTCCACTCCAGCAGCTGAGATAGTCCGGGTTCAGTAACGTGCGCAGTGTTTAACAGCAGGTGTAGAGGATTGGGACTGAGCAGTGGTGCGTCGTGGTTGGTACATCTTTTCGTCCTCCTGCTTCCTCCGCTGTGGCGTTAGTGCTCTTGGCTTCTGTCCACCTCGGTCATAAACACAAATTCACTCAGGAGGACTTTCGTTCTCCTAGTTTCCTGAGAGCTTTATCCTCCATCTTATCTTTTTGACATGTCAACTCTCCATCTGAGATGTTTGTGAGCACGGTATCTTGAGAACGAGTGATTGATCTTGTTTTTCAAAAGCTTCCTTTATGTTTGACATGAATTTTAAGGGGATTTCCAAAAGAACTAGGCTTCTTGGCAGTAGAGGCATCCCCTATTGATGCCGTTGGGGTCATGTACTACTTGCTCCTTTTCTGTTATTGAGTACCATGTAGCTCAGTGCTCAGGGATTAGGACTACTGATTAGAAGATTGTTATCAAGGTTTGAATCAGGCTAGCACCAAACTGCCACCATTGGGCTCTTGAGTCAGGCTCCTAACGCTCATCTGCATCTCAGCCGGACGTCGCTTTGGATTTAAAATGTTTACATATGTAGCATTTTGCTTGACTTTACCTGTATCAGCTGTCCCATGTGTTTTTAATCTTTCTCTCTCTACACTCAGCTTCACAGGTCAGTTCCACCTTGTCGTGCCAGAGCTATATCTCCATGCAGTTCTTGCCTGGTTTTCCTCTGAAGCTAAGCAGAGTTAAGCCTGGCCAGTACCTCAATGGGAGCCCTCCTGGGGAAAACCGCTGGAAGTCGTATTAGTGATGCCAGCAGGGGGCGCTCGCTCTATGGTCTGAGTGGGGATCTTCCTAATGACAGGGGCACTATAATGTAAAAACAGCACTGTCTTTCAGACGAGACGTTAAACCTGAATCTGAATCTCTGTGGTCGTTGAAAGTCCCCCATTGGCCCTTCTCTATCGTAATAATCCCCTAATGTAACTAACTGTAACTCTTCACGGAGGCCTCTGCTAAAAATGGCCTGCCATTCATATTCATCAAATCTCTTCAAAAAGAATCTACTGGAAGTTTTTTTTTTATGCGGAAAAGACACACACGGGTGTTTTGGTTTTAATATTTTTCGCCCGGGAAATGATTGAGCACGATTAGGATATTAGAATGTACAAAGACAGGTATATGCCATGCACATGGCCTCCATTATACCACTGACTTATGACACATTGGTATCCAGACATTATAAAATGCCTCTTCGCTTCTGGGATTGCTGCACACCTGGAGTTATGAATTATGTATGAGTGTGCAGTTTGGCTTAGTGAAACTGGAGCTCTTGATAAGTAAAATTGCATAAGGGGATGGTTTTGGCTTGTGTGTGTGTGTTTGTGTGTGTGTGTGTGTGTGTGTGTTTGTGTGTGCGTGGGGGGGGGGGATTATGATAGGTACAGAACTGTACCAGTTGTTTAATAATTTGATGACTCCACCAATGTGCTGTGCTGGAAATGAACAGGAATCGCAGAAGGTAATGGGATAATGATCTATAATCATATCTACAATAGTGGAGTGATATAATTACTAAAAGATACAACTAATCGTTTAGGTGCTCATAGTAGGTGTACAATTACTAACTGTAGTCCGTTTATTTTTTTTCTTCTGATAAACAACTCTTTATGAAAAAAATCACTCTGTATTTTATTATTTGTCTTTCATTCTGTCCTGTCCTGAGCCACACACACTCACAGAAACACAGTGTACAGTACAATCAGATCCTACAGATTTTCTCCAAAATGCAATTTCGCGCCAGCGCACCAGCTGTAAGTGGGCATCAGCTGCTCCTCTCCGTTATCCAATCGAAGGTGTTTATTAAGCATTTGTACATTTTATTTTAAATTTTTTTACCCCATAACCAACTCTCGATTTATTTATCCTGTCAAACCTGGTCAAACATTCCCGCTGATTTGTTTTACTTCAGTCATGGTGATGTGAAACAAATGGAGGGAAAACCGCATTGATAAACATTGACGATTTGTCATGTTCGGTTGCACTCCGGGGGAATCTGGCATCTAATGAAAATTGCAGGATGTGCTGTGTTTTCTCTCCACCGCGACCTTTCGGCGGCGCCGCTCGCTGTGTTGAGCGCCGTGCCCGAGGGACGATTGACACGGCTGACTCTAGGGGGTAGAACATCACTCTCTGAGGGGGTGGCGGTTACTTGTAGACGGAAGTGAGACTTAAGTCCATGAGAAGTGGAACATTGCTAGACACTGTTAAAATGGTGTAGAGGAGTAGAGGAGATGTTAGTGTAAACGTTGGACTCAAAGCCCCAGAATGCAATGAACACGTTCGCCTCACACCTCCAGGGTCTGGGATTTGATTCCCACCGGGGCCCTGTGTGTGTGGAGTTTGCATGTTCTCCCCGTGCTGTGGGGGTTTCCTCTGGGTACTCCAGTTTCCTCCCCCAGTCCAAAGACATGCATGGTAGGTTGATTGTCGTGTCTAAAGTGTCCGTAGTGTATGAACGGGTGTGTGAGTGTGTATGTGATTGTGCCCTGCGATGGACTGGCACCCTGTCCAGGGTGTACCCCGCCTTGTGCCCCATGCTCCCTGGTATAGGCTCCAGGTTCCCCGCGACCCTGAAGGAAGGATAAGCGGTATGGAAGATGGATGGTTGGATGGATGGATGGAAGCACAATCATGATATTAGCATGAAATTTGAAGCTTCGGAACTAAAGCAGTGAAAGCTAAAGTGCCGCCGCATCGCTGTCTTTAGGTAGACATGAAGCAAAGGCTACGTCCCAGTGCGCTGCTATCAGCACGGCATTGTACATAATGTAGGAAACCATTAACTGAAGTAATAATAAATGAACTTGTCAGATTAATAAAAAAAAAGAAATAAAAAAAGAAAACTTAACAAGTAATAAATCTTGGATGGTGTTGAAGATCACGTTAATTATAAAGATTAATAGGCACATCGTTCCATGCTCCATGATCTCTTGAGGTGGCTCGTATATTTTCGTTAGAACATTTGTGGAAGATTGAGCATGGGATAACCACAGGTGGCGGTGTTTATACGTGGTAACTCTGGAGATCAGTTTATTTAAATGGACCACATGTTCAGGGAGAATGAGGATCGATTTAAGCCTCAGGGATGATGAAGGGCAGAGGTCAGATAAGCCAGAACCCTGCTTACTGATGCGTCCGATGAGCGCCGTGAGAGGGTCATTACATAAGCCGAGCAGCCGAGATTTTCTCCGGAAAGCGGCGTTTCGCTCTATTAGTGCTTCCCATCTGTATTTCTGACTTCTCCCCTTTTCCGTCAGAATTAAAATGCTTAGGTCTTATTGTGTCTCAGGACAAATGTAATGAAAAATACAGAGCAGGTAAAGGCATTTCTTTAACAGCAGCTACCTTAGCGAATGCATCGCTGGTGTAATTGTCCCCCGTTCTTCGCGCTCAACCTCTCGAACATTTCCTTATGAACGTGTGCATATGTGGAAATGTTCAGTTATCATATCATACTTATTAAAAAATCCTTGGAAGCGCAGCGTGATGCTCGAGCTCGGCTGAACCGTCTCTCCTGCACTCCAGAGATGATTAAAGGATTGATTCCTTGCGGGGCGGGGGGATGGGTGAGCCGAGTACTGACATTATTTCCGATTTATACGGCACTACAGCTGAATACGTGAATCTGATTGGTCAGAGAACGTTCTGAGAGTCGTTCAGGTTCATAATCATTTGATCGTGCTAATACATCATGGTTTTCATGGTAACAACTTACACAGGGACTTGTATTGTGTATTAACCTTAAAGAAAGGAGTCTCTAGTGTCGGTGCTTTGTAACGGTCAGCGATCTTTCCACTAGGATGAAGCTTTTAGGACAGAGGACGCATTTTGTCGTTTCTTAGTAACAAGACAAGCTGCGTGCTCTTTCGTCTCGTTAACTTCGAAGACACAGAAGGGAAAAGCTGGTGAGGAAACGATCTTCACGGACGTTCCACAAAAAAAAAATGGAACCGTAAATGGATAAAATGTATGATTTTGGGACATGCTCTTAAAGGAAAACTACGCAGTGCGACCGGTACGTCTTCTTAATCACAATACCATGTCGTTGATTACGTTCCGGAAACAGCACACCCCTAAATGTTATATTTCTTACTTATTCAATATGAAAGTGTCAGTTTCACAAAAACTCCATTTAAAAAAATGGTTAAGAACTCTTTTAACCCTTTAAATTCCGAGATTATTGTTCAGTTATTCTTTCTTAAAGCACGCTATTTCCAATGACCGCAAATGATTTAATAACTACATACTGTAGAGTTAGGCGCTTAGGAGTTTGATTAACATACTCCAAGTCACTAAGAGTTGAAGTGCTCAACACGCCTTCTGCCATTTTCTTTCATTCCAGCTGAACTCGGGTTTTGAGTGCTCGTACCTAAACTGCTGCTCGGATTAGACGTGTCTTCTTTCCCTTTCCCTTTTATTCCCGCTGTCTCCTTAACACCTAGCAGCTCTTTCTCACAGTAAATCTCCAGTCTACAGCCACTTCTACTGATTTCTGTTGCTTTTTTTTCTGTTTGATATAATTAAAACCAACTCTTTCCATGGGTGTGTTCTCGCCTCGACATTCAATCACCCTTTATTGCGTTGGGCCTTGGCTGTACAAAAACGATCCTCAAAGGAATCATGAGAAGATTGAATAGGTCGCAAGCTCTAGCTGAGCTATTTCCCCCTAATGTGCATGAGCCTTGAAGGCGATCCGCAAGATTAATATGACTTCAGTCTTTTTGGAACAGTGACATTTATTCTCCCCAAAGTTTCTCTTGTTCGGCATCACCTCTTCATTTCCCAACATACCTGTCTTACACTCGCACTCTCTCTCTCTCACTCTCTCACTACTTCATCTAATTCTCTAACCTCATCTTTCTCTCATTCTACGCTT
This sequence comes from Ameiurus melas, assembly GCA_012411365.1. Lineage (NCBI taxonomy): Eukaryota > Metazoa > Chordata > Actinopteri > Siluriformes > Ictaluridae > Ameiurus > Ameiurus melas. The sequence goes on along the minus strand of CM022760.1, from coordinate 7,639,060 downwards.
CTTACTTTCTCCAGCCCCCAGCCTTGGCAAGCTCCAACCCCACCCTCCTTCGCCAAAAAAATAAATAAATAAAATATTCTGGCTTTCACAAACACGCCACACTGCAATCTGTCATTTCTGTCACAGCCTTGTTTATTATACACTGCATCCCCCCAAAAAAGAGAGGAATATACGCTCAGGATTTGAATGAAAGTATATGGGACACTCTCTCACATGCCATGAGACAGAATAATTGACTTCATATTTCATCCATCCATCTATTTTTCTATACCGCTTATCCTACAGGGTCGTGGGGAACCTGGAGCCTATCACAAAGAGCATAGGGCACAAGGCGGGGTACACCCTGGACAGGGTGCCAATACATCGCATACACACATTCACACACTATAGACACGCCAATACACCTACTATGCATGTCTTTAGGCTGGGGGAGGAAACCGGAGAACCCGGAGGAAACTCCCGCAGCACGGGGAGAACATGCAAACTTGGCACACTCAGAGCCACAGTGGGAATTGAACCCCGGACCCTGGAGGTCTGAGGTGAACGTGCTAACCACTAAGCCACCGTGCGCCCCAGACGCGATTTAATACTCAGAACGAGACGACTGGCACATCGTACGTCCAAAATGTACACCCCCAATTCCAAAAAAGTTGGGACACTGTGTAAAATGTAAATAAATATAAATAAAATACAGAATGCAATGATTTGAAAATCTCATAAACCCGTATGTTATTCACAATAGATCATAGAAAACATATCAAATGTTTAAACTGAGGAAACATACTGTTTTAAGGCAAAAATGAGGTCATTTTGAACCTGGTGGCCGTAACACGTCTCAAAAAAGTTGGAACAGGGGCAACAAAAGGCCGAAAACATCTGCTTCCATCCAGATTCCAACCCATCTTTACTTCTAAGAGACTCTGCCTCTCTAAGATACTCGTTTTATACCCAGTCATATTACTGACCTGTTCCCAATTAACCTACTCAGTTGCGTAATGTTCCTCCAGCTGTTTGTTTTTAGTAACATTTACTTTTCCAGCCTTTTGTTGCCCCAACTTTTTTGAGACGTGTTCCGGCCATCAAATTCATCAAAATGACCTTATTTTTTTTCTTAAGGTGGTACATTTTTTTCAGTTTAAACATTTGATATGTTTTCTATATTCTACTGTGAATAACATTTGTGTTTGTGAGATTTGCAAATCATTGCATTCTGTTTTTATTTACATTTTACACAGCGTCCCAAATTTTTTGGAATTGGGGTTGTATTCCTGCATATACAAACAGCAGGTTTGACTCTCAGGGAGAATCTAAAGTGCAAGTGAGTGCAAAAGTTTGCATCCCCTTCGGGAAATTTAAGTAGACAAAGAAATCTTATAGCAAGTGGGCCAGTGATGTAATAATGTTTTTATTTATTTATTTATTTATTTTAAATACAGTGATTTTTTTTATGGAAATATTGCACACAATGATTTTTACAAATATATTTTTTTCTATATATTAGATATTATCTGCCGTTATATATTATTATTTTCTTTCTTTCTTTCTTTCTTTCTTTCTTTCTTTCCTGCAATATTTATCTCCAAACTGAATTTCCATGCTGCCGTTTTGCATCGGGATGTTTTCCTCTGCTTCCTGCTGACACCCGAACCACGTCGAGCCTGAATGGAGACACATGAGATGTTTCACACTTCCTTGTCAATTGAGTGTTTCAGGCTGCCGAGGAAAAAAAAAAAATCAGCCGAACCCTATTATCCGATCTCTGCTGTTCCGTACGGCTGCCTTTCTCTCTAACGTCTTAAGCACATCTCGTTCTCAGGTGTGTGCTGCACCATGGAGACGCTCATCACCATACTGTAGATACTATGAGTTATATATCGGAGAATGCGTGAGAAAAGAAACGAGTACTAGTGTATGATTAAACATAGTTTATTTTCCCAGCTACTGAGTATTTTCAGGAGTTTTCTGTTAGTCTGAAACAATTTACTTTAAAGCTGTGCTCATAGGGCTACATTATACCGACATAAGCTCACATAAGCATTTATAAAACCTTATTAAATGATGAGCTCATAGGGCTACATTACACTGACATAAGCTCGCATAAGCATTTATAAAACCTTATTAAATGATGAGCTCATAGGGCTACATTACACTGACATAAGCTCGCATAAGCATTTATAAAACCTTATTAAATGATGAGCTCATAGGGCTACATTACACTGACATAAGCTCGCATAAGCATTTATAAAACCTTATTAAATGATGAGCTCATAGGGCTACATTACACTGACATAAGCTCGCATAAGCATTTATAAAACCTTATTAAAAGCTGTGCTCATAGGGCTACATTACAATGACATAAGCTCTCGTAAGCATTTATAAAACCGTATTAAATGATGAGCTCATAGGGCTACATTACACCGACATAAGCTCGCATAAGCATTTATAAAACCTTATTAAATGATGAACTCATAGGGCTACATTACACTGACATAATCTCACATAAGCATTTATAAAACCTTATTAAATGATGAGCTCATAGGGCTGCATTACACTGACATAAGCTCACATAAGCATTTATAAAACCTTATCAAATGATGAGCTCATAGGGCTACATTACAGTGACATAAGCTCGCATAAGCATTTATACTAAAACCTTATTAAAAGCTGTGCTCATAGGGCTACATTACAATGACATAATCTCACATGAGCATTTATAAAACCTTATTAAATGATGAGCTCATAGGGCTCCATTACACTGACATAAGTTCGCGTAAGCATTTATAAAACCTTATTAAATGATGAGCTCATAGGGCTCCATTACACTGACATAAGCTCGCGTAAGCATTTATAAAACCTTATTAAATAATGAGCTCATAGGGCTCCATTACACTGACATAAGCTCGCATAAGCATTTATAAAACCTTATTAAATGATGAGCTCATAGGGCTACATTACACTGACATAAGTTCGCGTAAGCATTTATAAAACCTTATTAAATGATGAGCTCATAGGGCTACATTACACTGACATAAGCTCGCATAAGCATTTATAAAACCTTATTAAATGATGAGCTCATAGGGCTACATTACACTGACATAAGCTCTCATAAGCATTTATAAAACCGTATTAAATGATGAGCTCATAGGGCTGCATTACACTGACATAAGCTCACATAGCATTAAAATGATGAGCTCATAGGGCTACATTACACTGACATAAGCTAGATAAGCATTTATAAAACCTTATTAAATGATGAGCTCATAGGCTAACATGACATAGCTCCTAGCATTATAAAACCTTATTAAATAATGAGCTCATAGGGCTACATTACACTGACATAAGCTCGCATAAGCATTTATAAAACCTTATTAAATGATGAGCTCATAGGGCTACATTACACTGACATAAGCTCGCATAAGCATTTATAAAACCTTATTAAATGATGAGCTCATAGGGCTACAGGCGCTTGTAAAAGCAGTCAAACATTCCTTCATATCCATTTCACTCTCATTCTTGTTTCTTTCCTAAAGACCCCCAGGAGAAGAAAACAAGCAGGCGTGTGCTAAGTCCAGAAAAACCTCATGTGCATTGTTAGGACGGCCAAATCCCCAGGCTCTGGATTAGCCGTGCGCTCCAGCTGACTTTGGAACAGAGGACATAAGCCGCACTTTCGCTAATCTCCCTCAGCGAGGTCAGGGCCGAGCTCTTCGGAGTCAGTGAGCCAGCGATGTTTGGACACCTCCGAGGGGTTATTAATTCTCTTTTTGCCACTAGGTGCTCTGTTAAGAATCGACTGCACAGAGAAATTGACAGCGAAAGCCTCCCTTTTCTCACACCCTGTCTCTCCTGGCTGAGCTCAGCCTCTCATTTCCATGCAGCCGGTAATTACGTTACGTGTGTTCTGAGGAACTTCCCGAGCAGAATCGCTGTTTCTTCAGCGTTGTGCTGGAATTCTGTTTGGTTCTTTTCAATGCGCCGTGTTTGTGACAGAATTACAGACGTTCTGTTTCACACTTTCTCCTCCTCCTCCTCCGCCTACTATTTTTTCTCCGGAGGTTTATGAGCGGTCAAGGTGAGATGTACCAGACACACGCTTCCTCTATCCTTCATTGATCTCACAGTGAAAAAAGCAGAGGGCGTGCAAGCAGAGTGGCACGTGGCAGCGCCGACAGGAGCCCACTCGAAACCCACCAGAAATCCTTCAACTTCCTGTTCAGCCTTTGTTGTGAGTGCTTTCAGAGTGTTCTTAGAATATCTGCGCAAACCGAGCGCTCAGGAAATCGTACATTAACACACAGACATAAATGTCTTCAAACAAATGCAGATGTGGGCCACGAAAGCAAGCGAGGTACTAAAGTAGGATAAGAAGTTCGCTTCAAAGTGCCGCTAAACAAAGCCCAGATGTCACAAGCAAAAGTCCTTCACCTCGTCTAGACAGAGACAGAGAGAGAAACTGCCAGAGGCCACACTGTGTGTGTGTGTGTGTGTGTGCGTGCACTTTGATCTTCTCTTCCTCCATACTTTACTCTTACAACAATCATGTTTGGTGATTTTTTTTCCCTTTTCTTTCATGTGTTTGGCTCCGTATGAGTCAGTGTTAGGAGAGTTTTAATTATGTCTAAAAGGTCAAATATAATTAATAATAATAATAATAATAATAATAATAATAATAATAATAATAATAATAATAATAATAATAATAATAATAAAAATGAGAATGTAAATATAATTTAGCTTATCATAAAAATCAAGGACAATTAAAATGTTTCATATTCAAATAGTGTAAAATGGACAGACAGACAAACAGACAGATAGACAGATAGACAGACAGATAGATAGATAGATAGATAGATAGATAGATAGATAGATAGATAGATAGATAGATAGATAGATAGATAGATAGATTAGATAGATAGATAGATAGATAGAACAGAAAGACAGACGTTGAGACATAGAGACAGACAGACAGACAGATAGTACAGAATCACAGACGTTGAGAATTACATACAGACAGACAGATACATAGACAGACAGATAGTACAGAAAGACAGACAGATAGATAGATAGATAGAACGGAAACACAGACGGTGAGACATACAGACAGACAGATAGATATGAATACTTGGTCTATAGAAAACAAAAGGCTGCTTCGCCGCCATCTCCTTTCAACTTTCATGCACCTTTAGGGCAGTTTATGTATTAATAATTTATTATATCACAGTGCTGTGGAATCCTTCAGTCTGATTGGTCAGAAGGTCCTGATTCATTTTGTATAACAGCAGCTCTGACAGCAGTGCAGCTAATAACCACAGGTTTATATTACCGCGCTCGTCCTGATACGTTATCGTTTCTGTAGTAACGACCTCCGAGCGGGGATTTGTAAGGTGGATGCGCACCATAATCTAACGTAAACAGATAACACAAACAAAAAAGTGACGATTCTGAACAAGAAAAACGTGTGTAATTGTTCACGTGGCAACGATTTCTGGAAGGAAGTTTCAGTGAACATCTATGGAAAGAGTCTCCAGTGTGCGCATGTTGGGACGGTCAGAGAAGATGAAACCGGAGTACCGGAGGAAACCGGAGGAAACCCCTGCACAAGAAGAACATCCAACCCCGCACACACACGGCCCCGGCGGGACTCGAACCCCGGAGGTGTGAGGCGATCGTGCTAACCACTACGCCACTGTGCGCCCTACACGGGGATAAAATAATAATAATCATAATAATATCAATATTGGGAAATCGCTGTGGTAATGAAGAGAACTGCATAGGATTAAGCCAATACATATTCATGTCCCATTACCTAGCAACACACACCTGGTTGTGAGTACAGTGTGCGTATGAGCCGCAGTAGTGATCAGAGGCGTGCACGACCTTGCTGTCGAACACGAGAGCAGCTCCTCTTACCTGTAACGTAACATAATCAAATAGTGTCTGCGCTCGAAATATAAATAATAGATTTGTGCTTCTTCTGCTCCTCTTATCAGCTAAGTATACAATCCATCCCCCTCGCAGCACATCAAACAATCTCTGAAACAGGAGACCACATGAGCATCCGCGGCCAGCGCCCGAGGCTTTCCTGTCTATTGTTTGCTATTTATCACATGCTTGTAAGTGCTGTTTCTCACCGTGTCTCTCCGTCTGTCTCATCTTCCTCGTCTCCCACGCAAAAAGCGTAATGTAAACCTTTCACGTTTCTCCGTGTACATACTGCAGAGTGATGAATTGCAGCAATATGAGCTGCAAAGTGCATCTGCTGCGCTCCTTAAAAGCTTTCATCTTGGACTCGGGGTAAGTGCACGTGCAATCATCGAGCCAAGCATGGAAACCTGTTTGGTTGAACTCTAGCATGTAGCCGTCGCGAGCTGCAACAGAAATAAATAAATCACCGGATCCGTTCGTTTTTAAAATCTGCTTCACGTTGTTCACTTTAATGAAGAGCAGAACGTTTTGATTTATTTGTTTATTTGTTGTTTTTTTGGTTTTTTTTAAAGTTTGAAAAAAAAAGAAAATGGACCGAATTAATTCTAAATGGCATTGTTCTTGACATTATTTTTAGGATAATCCAATAAAAACACAGTACATGGCTTATGTTCTAAGTTCTAACTTTTGTTCGACCAACTCCATAAGGCCACTTTTAATTGCTAACAAAACCACCATCACAATAACTAACTAAGTAACTAATGAAAGAATGAAAAAAAGGAAGGAATAAAAAAGTAAATAAATAACAAAATGTTGAAATTCTTTTTTTATCGTCATATTGTATATTTTATAAACTAAATCTAAACAATTCAATGAAAATGTTCATTTTAAATCAAATATATATTTAATTTTATAAAATATATATTTACATATTTTATTATATATATATATATATATATATATATATATATATATATATATATATATATATATATATATATATATATATATATATATATATATATATATATATATATATATATATATATATATATATATATATATATATATATATATATATATATATATATATATATATATATATATATTATTTTCATGGAGAATTTGTGAATGTGAAATTTCAGTATATGATTTTTCGTTAACTTATTTCAAGTATATAAAACAGATAATATATATAAAAAAAAAATATATATATATATATATATTTTATTTTTTTTATATATATTATCTGTTTTATATACTTGAAATAAGTTAACGAAAAACATAATCACTTTTTCACACAGGGCCATGATGGTTTGGATTTTTTTCACCTTTAATAATAAACACCTTCATTTACAAATTGCATTTTGTGTTTACTTGTGTTGTCCTTGACTATTGTTTAAATTGGTTTGATGTTCCGAAACTCTTAAGTGTGACAAACATGCAAAGGAACAGGAAATGAGGAAGGGGGCAAACACTTTTTCACACCACTGTATACAAAGTAAATATATCAGCTTTTCATAGGGATATTTTTTTATATAATTATTAATTATTGCAGAATTTAATTATATAGTTTTTGTCTGATTAGATTTTTTCTAATAAAAAAAACATCATTTAATTTCATTCTTAATTGAGTGTGAAAAGATCATGTCATTATTTCATTATACGTTGTGCAAGTTGGACATTCAGATGAAATATAAAGCTATTCCATCCATCCTTCCATCTTCTATACCTCTTATCCTTTTCAGGGTCACGGGGAAACCTGGAACCTACCCCAGGGAGCATGGGGCACAATGCGGGGATATAAAGCTATTCAAAATTTTAAATTAACTTCAGTTTGTGTAAAGCATATAATATTTTCATGGAGTGTTGAAACAGAGTATCATTCTCTGTATCTCGATCTCTTTAGTGCTGAAAATGTAAATAGGAAGTGGGCGTGGCCTACATCAGAAATTCACTGGACACACACTCAGAATCAACTACAAAGATCTTATAAATGGGTTCCATTTTGAATGCAGCATTTCATTCTAATACCCATACGATTATTTTTTTTTTAATGATGGGAACCGTTCATTTAAGAACGACTAAACATGTGCACTGAATGCACAATTAATTTTTGTTTTAAATGAATTAAATAATTCTTTTCGGAGAGCCCTGCAGAGACATGCAGCTCTCTGCACAGCATGCAATCTTGGAGAGATCATATATAATGATGGCTTCAATAAATGAAAGCATGTTTCTTTTTTTTTGTATGGAAATATGTTAGAAATATGGTTTTATTATAGAGTGCAGTAAGACAGTGTTAAAAACGAATAGTTATCTGCGTGTGCAGTTAGTATCATGTTAATAAAGTTCTACTTGTCGTGAGCAGGGTTAGCAGGTCTGTGGACACCAGACCATCACATTCATACGTGCTTGTTGAACATCCCATTCCAGATTTATTTCTCTCTTTGCTATGATCACCACTCTTCTGGGAAGGCTTTCCACTCGATTTTGGGGCGTGGCTTTGGGGATTAGTGTCCATTCAGCTAGAATGTGAGGTCAGGTACTGATGTTGCGTGTGGCGGTCTGGGATGTTACGGTTCATCTCAAAGGTGTTCAGTGGGGTTGAGGTCAGGGATACCCGAGTTCTTTTACTTCAAACTTGGCAAACCATGTCTTCATGGAGTTCGCTTTGTGCACAGGGGCATTGTCATGCTGGAACAGGTTTGGGCCTCTCAGTTCCAGTGAAAGAAAATTGCTGCAGTGGTGCTTGAAAGTTTGTGAATCTTTTAGAATTGTCTATTCATCTGCATGATTATGACCTAAATGTAGATGAAGAGAACCCTATTAAACAAATTAGATAAAAATATTATACTTGGTCATTTATATATTGAGGACAATTAGCAAAGAGTACATATCTGTGAGAGACGAAAGTATGTGCACCATTGCTTTGGGTATCTGGTGTGACCGCCTTGTGCAGCAATAACTGCAGATAAACCTTTGGGGTAAGTGCTGATCAGTCCCGCACATTGGAGGAATTTTATCCCGTACCTCAGTACAGAACAGATTCAACTCTGGGATGTTGGTTGGTTTCCTCACATGAACTGGTTGCTTGGATTAAGGTCAGGACATTGACTTGGCCATTCCAAAATATGAACTTTATTCTTCTTTAACCATTCTTTGGTAGAACGACTCGTGTACTTGTGCTTAGGCTCGTTATCTTGCTGCATTGCCCACTTTCTCTTGAGATTCAGTTCATGGACAGATGTCCTGATATTTTCCTTTAGAATCGCTGGTATGATTCAGAATTCCATCAATGATGGCAAGTCGTCCTGTGCCCAGATGCAGCAAAACAGTCCCAAACCATGACACTACCACCAACATGTTTCACAGATGAGATAAGATTCTTGTGCTGGAATGCAGATTTTTTTCCCCTTTATCCAAACATAATGCTTCTCTTTTAAATCAAAAATTGTCTTTTGGTCTCATATATCAACAAAATATTTTTTCAACAGCCTTGTAGTTTTTCCACGTGATCTTTAGCAAACTTCAGAGGGGCAGTGATGTTCTTTTTGGAGAGCAGTGGCTTTCTCCTTGCAACCCTGCCATGCACACCATTGTTATTCAGTGTTCTCCTGATGGTGGAATCATGAACATTAACATTAGCCAATGTGATAGAGGCCTTTAGTTGTTTAATAGTTACCCTGGGTTCCGTTATGACACATCTTTCTCTCGGAGTGATCCTTGTTGGTTAATCAGTCCTGGGGAGGGTAACAATGGTCTTGAATTCATTCCATTTGTACACAATCTGTCTAACTGTGGATTGGTGGAGTCCAAACTCTTTAGAGATGGTTTTGTGACCTTTTCCAGCCTGATGAGCATCATCACCTCTTTTTCAGAAGTCCTCAGAAAATGCCTTTGTTCATACAAAGATACATTCCGCAAACATGTATCATGAAGTTCAGACTTTGATAGATCCCTATTCTTTAAAAAGAAAAAAAAAACAGGGCACTCACTCACACCTGGTTGTCATTCCATTGATTGAAATCACCTGACTCTTGACACCTTCACCTTCAAATGAAACTCCTAATCCTAGAGGTTCACATACTTTGTCCACTCACAGATATGTAATATCGGATCATTTTCTTCAACAAATAAATGACCAAGTACAATATTTATGTCTCATTTGTTTAATTGGGTTCTCTTTTCCATCTTTAAGGAAAATCTAATGTGGTTTTAGGTCATATTTCTGCAGATATTTAAAAAATTCAAAAGGATTCACAAACTTTCAAGCACCTCTGCACATCATACAAAGACATTCTGTACCACTGTGTGCTTCCAACTTTGTGGCAACAGTTTGGAGAAGAAGCACATACTGTACGGCTATGATGGTTAAGTGTCCACAAACGTTTGGCCATACAATGTGTAATATAATATAATGTATAGTGTATTCCAATTCTTGAACATTTTGAAACTTTTTGTGTGGTTTTTGAGTTGTACTTGCGCTGGGAATACAGATGCAACCTGGCAACCCTCTCTACAAGCTTCTGCAAGTTGTTATTTAAAGCTCCACATGAAAGCACAAACCTCACGCATGTGTGACTTTTTTTTTTGTTTCATCCTGTGGGATCCCGATGCACACACCTATTCTGAAGCTTTTGGCAAGCTTTCTTAGCAAAAAAAAACAGCCTATTGTTCTTATCTGTATTCACATTCATATTAGTATGCATTATCTGTTCATTCTAAATAATGAATTCGCATTTGGTTACATCCCTAATCTGCAGTATTTTTCAATTAAAATATTACAGAAGTGGGATAATGGAGTTAGTAAAGAGAAAAACAAAAGGTGTTCTTCTGAATCAAAGCTGTATATTGCCCTGGAAAGTGTCAATTAACTATCGAATCAGAACAATCAGGGCGGTTTTGCTGTGAGGTTTTGTCGCGTTATGTCACGACCTCAGGCTTTACTCGAACACTTCCTGAATGCGCAATGACATTTATCTCGCAAATGATTCTCACCGAATATTTTACACAAGCCTAATGGTAATCGTGACTGGTTTTACTGATTTCTGCCTAAAATGGTCCCTAAAAGGTTATGTACCGCCGCTTTAAATTCACTAAAAGTGAACCTTACCATCTCATCATACACCTGCGAGGACACACACACACCCATACATATGCACAATGTATTTTATGGTACTGGGCACATCAGAGCAATTTCCTCATCGATTAGAATTTCTCATTTGATGTCTGGTTTATCACTAGAGTAATCACCTCAGTCTGACTGAAGGGGGCACGTAATGAAAGTTACGTGTCTACTAAAGCCATGTTTTTGCATGGGCTTTGGACGCATCGTCTGCCTTCCATATTAAAAAACGCTGGAGCAAGTCTACTCTTTGGTCTCAGATAGACCGAGTGATTGAAATGCAAGTCCAAATATCTCCATGTGTAAGTGTTTTAAAGCGGCTATAAGTCAAAACCGTCAATACGTGATACTGAATAGGAAAGAACGTTCTAGCTACAAGGCAAAGTCACAGGTTTATATAAATGGGTTTACTCAAATACATCGTTATCAATGTAGCAACCAACGTGTACTACAGTACGCTCCATTAAAAAGTTTTCCCTAAGGAGACGTTTAGTTACAGGTTAGAGAAGGAGTCTCCAGTTGCAGAGCTTTATAACAGTAAAGCAGTACGTTTGAGCTTTCTCTTCGACGGGAAAGTCGCCATGACTTTACAGTTTGTGGTTTATCAGTAACAAGATAATATTTAACACCTTCATAACAGAGAGACAGAGGGAAAATAAAACAGTAGCTGGTTTATAGCTGCTGTAGTGTAAGTGATTAACAGAAACCGTTTTCATTGATGTACAACGTTAAATACAACCATAACGGATAAAACGTATGACGTGTTGTTCTTTAGTTCTTCAGTAGTGTATATATAACTGATGGCATTTCATGCTATTTAAACATTTCATGTTATTCTTTCTGCAAGAAGCTAGCTAAAATTCAGAGAACTACTAGATTACATTGTGTGGTTAACATTAGCAGAACGGTTCACGAGGTCAGTGTTTACTATGCAACGAGGAAGATCGTTAGCCAGGTGTTACGACTCAAAAAAAAACAACCCGCTTTGAAACCAAGTATGTAGAGTCATTTTTCCTCCTAAAAAACAACTCCCACTGGCTTATCTGGCATGAAGACATTTCACCTAGCGTACAGAATGTCAGCTTGCGGCAGATGAGCTTGTCATTATGGTAATGATGATGCAGATTAGATATTGGCAGCTCTTGTGCTTGCAGAAGCAATAATGATTTGTAGCACGATTACACTTAGCATGAATATACTTAGTAAATTAACACCAAATCTGTAATTAAAAGACTCATCATCAGCCGTAAGAGAGGTTTCCAAATACCGAAACTTTATTTTTTGTTTGTTGGCTGGAGGGGGGGATCTCGGTTTAAATCAATCTCTGTTCAAATATTTGTGAGGCAGCTTGGGAAATCCCTTCATATTTTCTACTATATAGCCTCGAGTTTACTGTTGTTCTAAAAAAAAAAAAAACTGCAGCGTTTCCTGAATTCTCTTTCCGCATGCATCTTAACGACATGTTCTGTTATTTAAAATTCTGCCGATGCTTATTGAGAGATTAAAGCTTTCAATCCAGTTCCAGTGAAATACGCTGCACCTGCACCTCCTACATTTATAAACTAAGCTGCTGATGGAAAGACGGACAAACTGTAAAGAATTATAAGTCTGGGTTGTGGTAGATCAGTGCTTAAGATGATCATGAGTTCAAATCCCAGCACCACCAAGCTGCCACTGTTGGGCCCTTGAGCAAGGCCCTTAACCCTCAACTGCTCAGATGAGGGTTATAAATGAGATAAATGGAAGTCGCTCTGGATAAGGGCGTCTACCGATGTAAATCTAAAGTCTTTGATGGGAAATAAGTTGGGGGGAGGGGTCATCACCTGAAGTAAAAATCCCTCTGGTGTCACATTTGGTGTTATTTGAGGAAATCACACTTAGCTAGTGAAGTTTTAGATGCCACTTTTTGTCAGCAGACTGACTGTTTTTATCACCCTCATCCTTACCGGTGATGAAACGCAATGCAGCTATTTGTTTTGTGCTCCAAATGTTTGTATTCTGTATACAGAGATATGCCAGAAGTGGGTGTGGCCTCGACTTGATGTTTTCGCCACTTTTTTTTTTTTACCATTCTCTCATCACTCAAGCTCATAATTAGTATGTGCTGTTTTTTTTTATTTTTATTATTTTATTTTATTTTTTATTTATCCTGCTCATGGCTTAGTGGTTAGCACGTTCTCCTCACACCTCCAGGGTCGGGGGTTCGAGTCCCACCGTGGCCCTGTGTGTGTGGAGTTTGCATGTTCTCCCCGTGCTGCGGGGGTTTCCTCAGGTTTCCTCCCCCAGTCCAAAGACATGCATGGTAGGCTGATTGGCGTGTCTAAAGTGTCCGTAGTGTATGAATGGGTGTGTGAGTGTGTGTGTGATTGTGCCCTGTGATGGATTGGAACCCTGTCCAGGGTGTACCCCGCATTGTGCTCCCTGGGATAGACTCCAGGTTCCCCGTGACCCTGAAAAGGAAAAGCGGTATAGAAGATGGATGGATGGATGGATGGATGGATGGAATCCTGCTCGTCTAGTTATTATTTGTGTTTGAACCTGCTTGCGGTATTTTCGAACGAATATAGTTGGCTGTATTTCCCAAAATATAAACCAACTAGTAGTCTAATTTAAACCACACTGACACTAATCAGGTAGTTACTCTTGATGGGTGAATGAATGGTGTAAACGCATTGTGCAGCGTGTTCAAGTGATTGAACGTTTGCTTTCTTTGTCCCGCAAGCTTCACTTCTAACCGCTCACTTAAAAGTAAAACACCTCTCGACTGTTCCTGTTCTTCAGGATCTCTTTCCTGATGCGCAGCTCTAATCTCAGCCACATTCTTCTCCACTTCCTGGTTATTTTTCTGCATTTGTTTGCATTCTGTATTCGGTTACATCCCCAGTCTTTACACAACTCTTTATCTGTGCAGACAGACTTGGAGCAAGGTTATAAAATTCGGCGAAATACAACATGTTTGGTAAACAATTATGTTTTGTTTTGTTTTTTTTCTTAAAATTGAGGAATCGATGTTTAATATTTAAAGAAGAGGTGGATTTTGGTTAAAATATTTGTCTGAGTTCAGACAACAGTACATGTAGAATGAGTTTCTTCTTTACAAATATTCAGACAGAAAAATGGCATCTGGAAATCATCTGGTGATATTTGGTACTATCAGGCCAAATCAGAAGGTTCTGATAATGGTTTAGGAAAAAAAAAATGTGTAAAAATCAGGATTCGTGACAGTGAGGGCGTGGCCAAGCTTCAGACCGAGAACAGGCAGGTGATGATTCTCACCTGCGTCTTATTACCGCCAGTCTACGTTATTTTGCAGTGTAAGGAAGCTTTAATGGAGGAATCCAGGTCCTCTTTCATAGGTTTTGGCACCACTGTAGAAGCTGGTGTGTATGTGTGTACAGAGAAAGACATGGGAGGCAGGTGGAATTTCAGCAGAGCTCCAGACTCACTTTTATGTAATCAAAAGCAATACAACCCTGAAAGAGCCACCACAAGCTTGCAACTTTCACCTCGTTCAAGATTCAAGCTCATGCTCTATGCATGTGTGTGTGTGTGTGAGTGTGAGTGGTGCAAGCTCTCACTCTTTCTGGCTCGGAGCAGTTGCTGAAAATGCAAAGAAAACACAAACGTAGGCTGGCGGTAATACGACACAGGTGAGAATCATCATGGATTACTTGCCAGTTCTGCAGCTGACACTCTACCACACCCCTACTGCCACAGAGCTACAAATGGGTTTATGGCCTGTTTGTCTTAACAGGCTTTGCGCAGAATATTACTGCTAATGAAAAGGATTAACACTTGGCACTAAACACATTATCCTACTACCGACTATGGTGATCATTATGCATGTTAACTAAAATACTTATTACTCATGGCAGGCGTACATCTGAACCTTCAGCTGATAGTGGAAGGAGTGGAACGAATTGAAAGAAGCGAGAAAAAGAAAAAAAAATCTCCTTTCAGTCTCCCGTGTGAGAGGAGAAGAGTCGAGGAGGAGGTTGTGATTGCAAAATGGATAGTAATTAATGAGGCGAGTGAACTCTCCAAGCTCACAGATAACGGAGCCGATCCAGCTTCACTGCAAGCAAACCTATGCATGCGCTTTGTGTCTGGCCTTCAGTCCAAGGACGCGGGCATCGAGTACATCCTGTCAGCCTCGCTCAAAAGAAAGTGCTGGAATAAAATAAATAAATAAATAAATAACTCGAGGCTTTCATGGCATGAGTCATTTCTTTTAAGGATCTCTTTTTTTCCCCCCATTGATATTGCAGTTTTAGTCGGTTTAGCGTTGTCAGCGATAGCAGGTTGAGACAAATGCAGATGGAGTTATTTATTGAGAAGTTGTCCAAAGTTAGAGAAGAGGCAATGGTCAGGCTGTAGCAAAAAGCATTAACGGGGAAATATCAGGAAACGATCAGCAGTCTCTTTTATACTGTGTGTTTGGGTGATCGGGAACAGGCGAGTGCGATCGGAAGTCCGGCGATTTTGAACGTGTCAGCGGTGGTGGGTTCTGGGAAGTGTAATCCAGGGCGGCCATGTCTGTAGGCCATGCTGCAATTTGGGGAAATGGAGTTAATTGATGGAGTTGACCTGACAAGCATGAAGCTGATCTCAGCATGCTCCAGGCTATAGCTTTGAACGCAATTTTCATAGCAGAATCTTGACCTTGGTCTGTGGGTGAGCCGTGGTATGAGGTAGCCAGATTTTGATGCATTGCTGTGCTTTAAGAGAATATTGATTTGGATTGTATTATTCCCTTCCAGCACATATATTTCCATTCACATCAAAGAGCCTTACAGGGCTGGATGATGAAACTTCGGTGTCACTAGTGAAGTCTTTGCCTTCTCCTTCTCGTGCTCTTTCTCCTTATCCATCATCGTATCTTCCCGGCAATCTCTAACCTTGCGCAATGTTATCGAGCCCAACTCGATTTTTTTCATTGTTTATAGCGTATTATTAGTGCCACTCTGCCACTAAATGTCTGCTGACAGACGCTCGTTGGAGCACCGCATTACTATTGATGGAGGAGCCTGGCAGTCTGGACAAACTGCCATTCAAACCACCAGAAGCTAGAAAAGAATTGATGCACTGGACGTGTTGACAGGGCTGTTTTTATACATCAGCTAGGATGGCTTATCAGTGCAAGCCATCAATCTGTTCTACGTTGTGGGAGTGGTGTTTTGGTGTAGCGTGGCTCATATATCATTAGAGGCTCTGCTAAGGTGGAATGCCTGACACTCATACAGAGGTATCTCAGATGTACATAGCTTACACATCTGGATGACACTGGTAGTAGTCTTATAGTGCAGTCTTACGTATTAATGCATGCCGCAGCGCTGTGAAATTCTTGAATCGGCTGCTCTGACAGTAATTCTACAAAAAGTGTTTTATTACTTACATAGGAAATATCAACATGGTCTTACATTTGCAAAGTGATAACAGTTCAGGCAAGTTCATCCATCCATCAATTTTATACAGCGCTTATCCTACACAGGGTCGTGGGGAGCCTGGCGCTTATGCCAGGGAACTTGGGGCAACCCATTGCTGGGCATAATCACACACACACACACACACACACACACACATGCACACACTATGGACACTCACAAATGCCAATCAGCATACAGTACAACGCATGTCTTTGGACTGGGGGAGGAAACCAGAGAACCTGGATGAAACCCTCAAAGCACAGGGAGAAAGTGCAAACTCCATGCACATGGCGTGGAGGCAGGAATTGAACCACCAACCCTGGAGGTGCGAGGCAAATGTGCTCCCGTGCTCCCTCAGGCAAGTTCAGTCAAAACAAAGTTTGCATCTGTACGTTTTCTTACGACTTTGGACGAGATTGAATGAAATGAAGCCAAATTGCCTTCGCTTTAATTTGCACAAATGTCTCATGAAATCAGGATGGGAAAGGCATTTATCACAAAACTCCACATTCGAGGTTCAAAAGGATTAAGGAGTTTGTAGATAAAATGTGTAGGGAATGTGTGGTCAGATTTCTGTATCAATACCGAACATGGACATATTTTGTCCTCTGTAGTTGATGGGATTTGACTGAATTAATCCATGCTGCACTTTTCATCCACAGCCAGGTGTGGTAATGAGGTAATTTGTCAAAGTTATGGAAAGCAGACCGTTCCAATGTACATTTCCGTCTCACTGAAAAGACGTGCGTCTCCAGACAAATTGCCTCTGAGCGCTGATAGCAGTAATCCCTTAAAACAGACATGTTTCAAAGCCTGAGACATCATTCTGTTCTGGCCAAAGTGCAGAAGCCATTAAAAGTTGGGAATGCTCTCGTAATGTGGGATGAGAGCAAGCCTTTCCACTAACGACCTGAACCGTACGCCTTAAATGTATTCCGTAACACGACCCCGAGATCTGTCTCTTTGCCCTTTTACATGTCCAAAGCCAAGCAGCAAAGGGATGAGACACAAAGAGCCCCACAACTCACTTACTGTAAAGCAAAGGTGATAAAAAGAAGGGAGAAATCGATAGCAGGGAGACACCACGAATCCGTCGATGAAAAGCAACACCGGAGCCTGCTCAGATTGAATCCACAAAGCTGTGCACTATAAGAGAGAGTGAGACAGGCTTGCTCCACTGTCCTGCCTTGTCCATAACAATATATGACATTCTCAGCTCTGACTTTAATTAAACCAGGACTAAATTAGAAAGATTTAATGAACAAGACTGGGCTGGTGAGGAAAAAAAAAGAGAAGCGAGGGTTCGAGTGATGCAAAGCCATCAGCCTAGTTAGATTGTGTTAAAGCAGGCTGATAGGTGTCCATGGTGTCATGTCTCGCTGGGAGAAATGTGATGGATTATGGTGGATGATAGTCCCGTTGTGGACCCCCTTCTCAGCTTTCTCAGCAGGACTCTCTAGGGAGAGCTCGGGGAAATTGCCACCACGCAGCTGTGTATCGACAGCTTCATGTAAGATTCAGCAGGACTCCAACTGGCCACCATTTTGCTCAGTCTGCCCTCATTGTAGTGAGAACTTGGAACAGACATTCGCCAAGAACCCTGAGCCACATCATTCCCTGAGTGTCTCCATCCAACAGGCCTGCCTAATCCTGGGGTTCAGCTTGGAGAGCAAATCCTGTGAAAATGCACAGTTTCTCCAGATGGTGTTTTAGATTGGGGGGGGGGGCATGTTCATAGCATGGACACCCAGGATGAGCCACCCAGGAGGCAGGAGATAGTCCTTTCTGTAACAGCATGCTGATAGCCCTGAGGGAATGCCTGAGAGATCCATATAAGTGAATAGAGCATTAATGATCAGTGAATCTGCATTTCCTAAACGTTTATCGAGAGTCCTGAGTCAGGTGCGTTTCCTTAATAGAGTCGTTAGAAAGAAAGACATGCTCCCTGCTCTAATATCCACTGACTCAGTTAGGTGCTGTATGATAGTTTAGCATACATTCTTAGGGTGAGTATATTTTATCCGTAACCCACTGGGAAGGAGACAAAATTCGGTCAGAATGCGACTTTTCTTTTTGTATTTTTATTGCTGATGCTTGCTTTGGTTTTGTTTGTTTGTTTGTTTGTTTGTTTGTTTGTTTGTTTTATCAGAGCGTATTGTTTTCAGAAAATACAAAGTGTAGTCAAGCACATTTATCTCCAGTCCAATCAAAAGCTCAGAGTTCATGTGAAATTATACCACAGCGGTGTTGACTTCTCGAAACTGATGGCGTAGAAGGTGTTGATTAATTTTCTACAATGGAAGCTCTCAATGGAGTTCCAGCTGCAAGCCAGATCACAGGTTTATATTAATGCGCTTGTTCTAATATGGTCTCTATAGAAGCAAATTGCACAGTGACTTCTATATCAGACAGCCCATATAACCTCAGGTTAATGTTTGTTGATATGAAGTTATCTGTAAGGAGACATTTCCTTTGCATTCATGGAAGGAGTCTCCAGTGTCAGTCTCAGCTTTGTAACAGTCAGAAGTAATGCGTTAACTTTAATGTTCAAACGTGGGGAGAGTCTTCAGGGCAGAGGAGGATATACTTTGCATATAGTTTGTTTGTTTTCTAGCAACATGGCAAACTGTGATTTTGTTCAATCTTCTTTATACAGTAGTAGCTGCTATAAGATGAGGTGATAACAGGAACCAGCTTGTTTCACAGACATTCCCTAACAATAATCATAACTACAACAATGACGTTGTCTTTCACTGATATGTGACAAATTGTTAGCGTAGCCAAATTGCTGTGTTATGAGGAATAAAACACTTCAGGAAGTGCTGTAATAGGAAAATAATCAGCGTCTGGGTGATAACAGTAAGTCTGCTTTGTATTGGGCTGCATCCCATCACCATGTTGTTGCCAAATTTCCTATAAAAGAACACCCCATTGTGTTTTATTCCTCACGTAACCGACTCGGAAGAAAATGAAATGGTAGAGAGTGAATATAAGGAGCTTTATGATATTTCAGTACCAGTATTTCAATGTTGGATTGCAGCTATCAAGAAGAAAGTTGTTTGTTTTGGGATATTTGCTAGGATACAGTGTTACAGTAAGATGTTTCCTGGATCTGGGTTGTGTAAATGCTGTTCAGCTGCACAAATATTCTTGTGCTTTGGTGTGTCCTTTCCTGTGCACAAAGACCAAATAAAGGTAAACAGCCTCGTGTTTTCTAGAGGTAGACCAAAGTTAAACCCTATTCATTTATTCGTTCATCTTTTGCCTGGTTAGGGTCATGGTGGATCTGGAGTCTGGGCGTGAGGCGGGGAATAGACCTGTGATGGAACGCTAGTCCATCGCAGGGCATCATAGACACATTACTTCACACAGAGGGGCAGTTTATTTTAGCTTGTCCACATGCTTGCATGCTTTTGTGAGGTGGACGGAATCTAAAGAACATGCAAGAACATGCATGAACCTACAAGAAACTCTGCATGTTAGCTAAACTAGTTAGCTAACATATATTAGCCAGTGCAGTTGGATATGAGGCAGTGGTAACAGGAACATTTATACAGAACATGTATAAAATGTATCAAATACGGATTACAGCCTCTATGTTTCTGGCAAGAATGGACTTCAGTGATGTGCAAAAAAAAAACAACAAAAAAAAAAAAACAACGATTTCTGTTCCATATTTCAAAGGACAATTTGTTTTGAATATTTGAAGTCAGAGCTGGAAACAGTCGCTAAGAAAAACCCGGAATCCCTCGCACACGTCTGGATGTTTTGTCAGCTCCGGCTTTGCTGTGCTTTTTCTACTCAAAGCAGCTGGGTGTCTTTTTGAAGTTTCCAGGTGGATTCGCCAAGCAGATGCATTCCCGCCCTAGCCAGAATCGCCAGGATGGAGAAAGATGACAAGTTGAAAGCTCCATATGCTTTCACAAAATAAAATAAATAAAGGATTCTTTTTTTTTTCCCTTTTGTAACACGGTCCCTTGGTGTGATCCATCTCTACGAAGCAGTCAGATGAGCTTCCCGGCAGGTAGATAAACGTCTCGTGGCTTCATGAATACTTAGACAAAAGCAAGGGGTCAGGAAATCCACGGCTGCTGAAATGAGCCAGAACAGCTGCTTTACAGTGCTAGGGGGAATTCAATTGTTTCGTCTATTTTATGGCGTCCGTCTTGTGTTTTCCAATTTGCCAATCGGCCTTTGGTGTAATTGTGCTTAAGATCTATGGCACTACTAATATGGCAGTGTTTTGCTATCGAGTGGTGTTAACAACCCAGAACCCGGTTGCTTGCGAGAAGAAAGGGAACTGGAGGACCATTGAATTGTAAAAGAGGTATTGTGTCCAAATGAAATTCTCACCGATTAATTAGGGATGCTTGAGTTATTTCATGCAGGTAATTAAAGACAGATTAATGATCACGCTAATATAGTCGTTTACTCTAGTGCCATTGCGTCGACCTCTTTGGGATAGTGCCGTCGAGTCTTCAGAACCACGGACAGCAGCATTCATTAAGGCTGGGAGAAGCAGGGGCCAAGGCGTATGGTGTAACAAATCCAGTAAGGGAGGCAATATTGGGGCTGTCTCATGCTCACTGACACACTCAAATAAACTGCCCTGCCATGCTTCCAGAGCTCATCTCTCACAGGCAGTTTGTCCATTCTCTCTACAAATCCTTGGCAACCTCCCAGCGCCTCTCTCCAATTGGAGTTTGGGAGTGATGGAGTGGGCCTGCCGAGTTTATCAGAACTGCACACAGAACCATATCGCAAATTCACCACCGATTCCCAGCCACATTATTTCATCATCATGGAAACGACTCGTGTGTAGATATATATACGTTTCGTCCTACTTTGTTCGATTTTGTATGTCCTATGTGGCTTTCAAAGGCATTTGAATGTTTTAGGCACATAATTTTCCCTTGAAAAAAGGACCAAAAGAATCAGTTTCTGATGAAGAAGCCCAACAAGAAACGTACCGTGAGTCATGAAATATTTGGCAGGAACATTTGAAGCCATGATGGTTCATCAAAGGAAATGTCATATTTGTTTTATGTATGTTTCGGTGTTTTCAAAGCCATGTCATCTCACACGAGCTTGTTCAGTGTCTTCTGACCTGATTTTCTGTAGACCGTTTCCAGCGCTGGAAGTGGCGTCGCAGTTCCTCAGACATGTCCATTTTTCGGTAAACGGTGTTCAAAACAATAGCGAAGAACTAAACGTTGGACACATGTCTGGTAAGTTGATTTAAGGACAGGATAACAAAACTAAAATCAGGACATTTTATTCCGTTGTCAGATATTCCCATACAACCCTCGAGAATTGCCATAAACTTTGGTTAATCTGTCGCCGAGGTTACGGTAATCACAGGCACCTTTAGAACCAGAGGCCAGTATGGACTGCACAAGTTCTGTCCTAAACAAGTGAATACTGAACTGTGCAATGTCTTCATTTATTCAGCAAGAACTAACCGGTGACCTAGCTAACTCACCCAGCCATATACGTACAGCGTCTGCTTGCAGTGTCCCCTTCCTTCTGGCAATAAAGCATCCCGAGTAGGTTTTACGTAGGACTTTGTTTATCTGAAAAGCACTCAATACAGCTGCTATCCGCATTACAGGAGCAAATATTTCACACTTTTCCTCTAAGAATGTAGTTGTAAGCATCCAGACTACGATACACTTTCAATGCTTTTCTGGTGTGAAAACTCCACATTAACAGAAAATGTTCTTACATTCTTGTTTAAAAGATCCCATAATATATATTTAATTTTCTCCCCCACTGTTTCTTTGTGTGACATCTGGTCTGGATTAATTCATCCACACTTCGATGTTACCAGTGTGTTATGCGACAAAGCAGCTGATGCTTTTCTCACCTTACAGTAGCATCACCTGGGACTCCATTACTCCCTCCTTCAGTCCAGGACAAAATTAGAGCTCATTTTCCATCTCTCTCTCTATATCTCTCTCTCTCGCGCTCTCTCATATCCATAAAGCTTTTTTGGGGGAATTAAAATGCTAAAACTTGGGTTCTGCTCGGCAATAACAACGAGACAGCTTTCTGTATAAACCTCCTCCATATCCGACGAGGTAAAAATACATCAGCTTAGAGGTACATTAGATGAATATACATGAAAGACATGCAGCTGTGGCCGCATGCGTTAACGCTTTGTTGATGTTGGAACACGCGGCCCGATGCGACGTGCTGCAGACTCGCTAATTGTCTCAGTAATCTTTGTCCACTTGCGCAAGGTGGCTAAATGTCATGTGCAGTCTCTGTGAAATTGCAATTAGAAAAAGAATAAATAAAGAGAGGAAAAAATCCATACCCAACCTTCACACGGAGGCACAGAGGATAATTTATGCAGGGAAGGACATTAAAGTGATAACGGATTAATGTCATAACTATGTCGGCTATTATGGGGAAAGTGGAGATATCAGCATAAAAGAACAAAGCTGTGTGATGGATTCTGACAGGAATGGCTCTGGAATATTTGATCATTGCATCCCCCCCCCGTTCTCACAGACAGGAAGGATGGCCATGTTTCTCATGTATTATACTGTATCTATTATATACAGTAGAGGAATTCGGAGGAGGAAATGCCAATAAAGGATAACTAGCACAGTTTGCCTAGACGTAATTTTTTCCCTTTTGATATTTCACGTCTCATTTCTGTTACATTTAGGATACTTGGTCACACTTCTCTAAACAAACACATAAATGAGGAACTTTTTTTATCGAAGCAAGAAGTCAGAATCACGATGCGTTGAAGCGCTTGGGATTTATCAGCCAATAACCTTTGAGAATCACCACACCCCTGACGAGACAAATCGAAATGCGTTGCCATTAGCTTACCAAACTAGGTATGTTGGTGTCATATCTTGGTATCCTGGGGTGTATTTTTGGTGTACGCGTCTGAGCCGAGGTTGAGACTCAGTGGCGCTGATGGTGGTAAAATGATATCATTGACTCATAAGGATGGAGAAGTGTGAACACCGACAAACCTGGTTACTGCTAACAAGATGCTACTGTAGAGCAAGACACGCCCCTTGGGGCGGGACATATATGTTCTAGAGAGTGTTTATTTAGACGGAGACTTTTTTTTTTTCTAGGTATTCTCTTGTATTTTTTTCCATAACACTAAGAGACAGCCTTGACACACCTACTTGATTTCATCATCTTTGACGTCATCACAGCAAATCAACACAAGCTTCGATCGATAGAGCTTCACTGAACTCAGTGTGCCGTCTCGACACATACTGCAAAGCTCTGACACCCAGCATAACCTTACTATCATTTACCTCTGTCTCCTGGCACAGCGATAATAGATGTATTTATTAGCGCTCTATTATTAAGCTACATCTCCTTCCTCATAATGCCTTCAACTTGCCACGAGCTTTCCGTCTCGGTTTATCGCTGTTAGCTTATCGACGCGCTCTGGCCATTTCAACACTGCGGCTTTCAATCAGAGGAAATGTTCACTTTGTTCTAATAACACTGAACAAAAACGGGAACGATTGTAGAAAACAAACTCCGCCCGCGGGGATAAGCAGTTCTCTACCGCGAATGAACACACAACATCGAATCTGCTGAAACACCTGCAAGCTAAATACAGTGGAGAGAGAGAGAGAGAGAGAGAGAGAGAGAGAGAGTGAGTGAGTGAGTGTGTGAGAGTTTGGAGGCGGTGGGAATGACCGTTGCAGCCGAGCCGAAGCCAAAGAGCAGAAAACAGATTTTCCTTCAGCTGTTATAGGTCTTTTAAAACTATTAGCCCAGAACACCCTGACAGGCCGGGAGATGCAGGTGGAACCTTCCAGAACAGCCGCAGAGAAATGGCTGCAGTTTGCAAAAGGAATTGATCAGGAAGTAAATGGAATGCTAAAAGAAGTCCATTGGTTTTCATTGGCTTAGTGGTTAGCACATTTGCCTCACACCTCCAGGGTTGAGGGCTCGATTCCCTGTGTCTGCAGAGTTAGCATGTTCTCCACATGCTTCTGGGGTTTCCACCGGGTACTCCGGTTTCCTCCCCCAGTCCAAAGACATGCACGGGAGGCGGACTGGCACTTGTAGTGTATGAATGGGTGTGTGAATGTGTAGGTGATGTAGGTGTGCCCTGCGATGGATTAGCACCACGTCCAGGTGGTACCTTCAGGTGCCTTCTGCCCCATGACCCCTGGGATAGGCTCCAGGCTCCACATGACCCTGTAAGGATAAGTAGTACAGAAAATGGATGGATGGATGGATGGATGGATGGATGGATGTTACAAAGCGCTGACACTGGAGACTCCTTCCATAAGTGATAAATAAATATCTGTGATTTGCAGCTGCACTACTGTCAGAGCTCCTGTTATAGAAACTGAATCACAAATGCTTGAACGGTGTGGCTGTGAGTCTATATATCAACATCCCATCACCTTCTTAGCTCAGAGTTTTATGCTAATGATTTATTTGGAGTGTATAACGGAACACACAACACTTGGAAATGTTTCTAGTGTTTCCAGTCCATCGTTTTTCGTTAACCGAAATTTCTACACCTACGTACGTACACCTTTTCTTGTTTCTGCCTCTGACTAAACTTAATGCAAATTCTGTTTACTGACACAGATATGATATTGACAGCTGTTTTTTTTTGTTTTTGTTTTTTTATCCTCCTACACGCCTTGCTCAATATTTCCACACCGGGTTCGAGTCAGATGTAGCGATGTGCAGGATTT
This sequence comes from Ameiurus melas, assembly GCA_012411365.1. Lineage (NCBI taxonomy): Eukaryota > Metazoa > Chordata > Actinopteri > Siluriformes > Ictaluridae > Ameiurus > Ameiurus melas. The sequence continues at coordinate 7,613,876 of CM022760.1, read as the reverse complement.
AGAAGTGGCTCAGTCGTGTAAAGATTTCCTTCTTGTGTAGGTTACGGCTCTCAGGGGCCAGTCTTTCAGACGTTATCGAGATGGAGTTTGGCTTTCGGATTGGATTAAATTCTGGAAATCTGGTTAGTTTGTTTGCTGTCGCAGGGATTTAATAGAAGTCCTGAAGGCAAGAGCTGAAATGAAAAAAGCTGGCTCATGAGCAGTCTGGAAGCACAACCTTCCCCCAGCTTCTTATTGCTTCTTTATGGTACACTAAATATTAACTTGTGGGTTTTTTTCTTTCATTTATTTTTTATCTAAAATGACATGATAAAGGAATTAATAAAAACATAAAACCAGCCTTTGGAAGAACAAAGCAGTTATTTTGCAAACGGGTTATTTTATTGCATTTAAAAAGAGTCTTTTGTTTTGTTAAAGGAGTTAAAAGATGAAAAATCTCATTTGATACATCAATTTATTTCCCTTTTGTACTGTCATTTCGGTTGCGTTTTCATTGAACTACTGTGCGCTATGTCCACGTCGTAAAGAAGCCACAGAAGTGTATCTAACGAGAACGGTGAGATCGAGAGGCCGTATATATTTGCTCTAATGGTTTCTAAACGATAATGATGTGAAATCTCTCTCTTTAAAATATACATATGAGAACCGTAGTTTTAAAAAAAATGTGAGCAGAGTGTAAAGAATCAAACAAAGATACTGTTTAAGATAAGCGAGGAATACACGATCCTGAAGTGATCGTGGAGTGGGTGGAGCTTAAAATCTTCTTCAAAGTTGCTAAGTTACAGATGATATGAGGTCGGGTGTGGGCATTTTTTTTGTTGTTGTTGTTGATCATTATTAATTCGCTTTAAGAGTAAACATGTTGTAGATGCGATGTATATGAAAAACGATTCAACTAAACGATCAGAGCCATAGTTGTGCTTCATCAAAACCGCTCTCCCATGCTGCTTTGGAGTGCGCCTGCCTCTCCTGTCCTCATTAAGCACCCGCTTACGCCCTTAAATTTGGTCACACACTATTGGATTCGGTGTTTTTAGCATGCTCCTGTCATGGCCTGTGTCACGCCACGTTGTTATGTTTCCTGCACGCTTGAAAATAGCTTTCTCTGTTCCCTGTAATCCTGCCTCCGTTCCCAGAATGCCCACAGCCCCGCAATTAGATCAGCGACGTGAATAAACGCCTGAATTGTTATTGGCATCGGGGGAAAAAAATCAAAGACAACTGCTGTATTAGCGTCGCTCCTTTCTACCGAGATGAAACAAAGGAAATGCAATACAAACACAGGGGTCGTCTCATTTGGGTGATTTTACCCCGAAATTAGACCGCTGACGTGCACATGGCTTTTCAACAATTCATTCAATTATGAAGCGGACTTGTCATTAAGAGAACGGCAGTGGGAAACAGGCAGGATGTCATTTTGATCTATGTTCAAAAGGAGGGAAAACAGTAATTATCTCAGTAATGAATGCAAGGCTATAATTTTAGATGTAGAGCTACCAATAAGCATTATTATGATATGACCAATCAAGCCAGTGTATAAACACTGCAATGACACCGTTTTTGTTTTTTTTACGGTATTTTCCTAATGTTTTTCTCTACACTGTATAGACAACATACTGTGATTAATTAAGTAATTTACTAACCCTGGCTTAGTGGTTTAGGCTCTGGGTTACTGATCGGAAGGTCGATGGTTCAAGCCCTAACCATGCCAATCTGCCACTGTTGGGCCCTTGAGCAAGATTCATAACCCTCTCTGCTCCAGGGGGCGCTGTATCATGCGCTCTGATCCCAACCTCCTGACAGGCTGGGGTATGCGAAGAAAACACTTTCACTGTGCTGTGACCAATAAAGACCCATCAATCGCATACTTTACAGCTACAGGATCCTTGGATCCTTGAATCAATCCTGATCCCGAACTGGAGTTCTCTCGGTGTTGGTTTCCTAAGGGTTCTCTGGTCTCCTTCCACCTCCCAAAAATATACAAGTGGAGTGTGAGAATGAGTGCCCCCACTACCAATGTTCCTGGGATAGACTCCAGTCCATTTCACTCTGAGCAGGAAAACAGTGCTCAGTAATTTTTATTTTTGTTGTCGGGGAAAATTTGTCAAAGTGCATTGTAAAGTTTGAAACAATGAAAATCAGTAATACACAACGACTTTTCAACTAACAGTATGATATGGCTTGAAGAAAGCCGAGGCAAGATTAAAAAGCATTGAAATATACAGTGGAGCTTTCAAAGTTAAAGTTTGTGAACCCTTCAGAATTTTCTACATACCTGCATAAATAAGACCTAAAACATCATCTGATTTGCACAGATGTCCTATAAGTAGACAAAGAGAACCCAGTAAAACAAACAAGACAAAAATATCATACATGTTTGTTTATTTATTGAGGAAAATGATCAAATATTACATGTCTGGGAGTGGCGAAAGTATGAAAACCTATCAGATTAGCAGTTGACTGGAAGGTGAATTTCAATCAATGGGATGACAATTAGGTGTGAGTGAGCGCCCTGTATTGTTTAAAGAATCTCTCATAGTCTGATCTACACAAAACGTGTGTGGAAGTGTATCATGGCACGAACAAATGAGATTTCTGAGGACCTCAGTAAAAGAGATGCTCATCAGGCTGGAAAAAGGTCACAAAACCATCTCTAAAGAGTTTGGACTCCACCAATCCATAGTCAGACAGATCAAGTACAAATGAAGGAAATTCAAGACCGCTGTTACCCTCCCCAGGAGCGGACACCAACAAAGATCACTCCAAAAGCAAGACGCGTCATAGTCTACGAGGTCACAACGGAACCCAGGGTAACTTCTGAGCAACTAAAGGCCTCTCTCACATTGGCTAATGTTAATGTCCATGAGTCCACCATCAGGAGAACACTGAACAACAACGGTGTGCATGGCAGGGTTGCAAGGAGAAAGCCACTGCTCTCCCAAAAGAACATTACTGCAAATCTGCAGTTTGCTAAAGATCACGTGGACAAACCAGAAGGCTGTTTTGGTTTGGTTTTGGTTTGAGTCTGTTTTGCTGCATCAGAGCCATGACAGCTTGCCATCATTGATGGAACAATGTATTCTGAATGATACCTGCAATTTCTAAAGGATTCTAAATGTCAGGACATCTGTCCATGAACTGAATCTCAAGAGAAAGCGAGTCATGTAGCAAGATAACGACCCAAAACACAAGCACACAAGTCGGTCTACCAAAGAATGATTAAAGAAGAATAAAGTGAATGTTTTGGAACGGCCGAGTCAATGTCCTGACCTTAATCCAGTGGAAATGTTCTGGAAGAACCTGAAGCAAGCAGTTCATCTGAGGAAACCCACCAACATCCCAGAGTTGGAGCTGTTCTGTACTGAGGAACGGGATAAAATTCCTCCGAGCCGATATGTGTGGGATGTGCGACAGTTACCGCGAGTGTTTAGCTGCAGTTATTTATCCACTGAGATGAAGATGCGATGAAATTCAACGTTCTGGCATAGACACAACGTCTAGATTGCAGCTGGATCATCTCATCCCTTAAGGATCCTTGCGTAAATTGTTCCTGAAGCAAATGTAATCATTTGAAAGTTTAAAGTAATAAACATTAAACTCTTGTTAGAAAGATTGTGCAGTAGAAGTAGAGGAGACTTATTTATGAAAGAAAGAAAGAAAGAAAGACAGAACAATATACTGAGCTACAGGAGTGAACCAATTTTCAGAAATGCCATCAGTATTAATCTGAATCTGAACACATAAACTAAAGCATACAACAAATATCGGAAGGTCCAATACTACCAGAGGAAAACAGATACATGGCAAATCGGTGTAAAGGTTGGTCTTGCAGCGTTGTTTTGAACTTTCAGCAGAATAGCGTGTACAATTCAAACCACCCCTATTAAATGTTCAATGAACTCCGTTAATTTACTCCAACATCATATTCTGCACATTCATGCCTTTCAGGAGAGCTTTTTTTGAACCGCCTGGATAATACTGCATGTTATGGAATAAAACATGGCAGTGAGATAAGAGGAAGAATAGAGGTGCTAAAATCGCAGGGTATCTAATTAGAAGGAAAAGCCTCTGTGCCAAATCACACATCTCCTGCACATGCCTGGAGAGACGCACAGACTGGAAAGTCCCAGGGCATGAATATGGTGATGTGATGCGAAGCAGCTCCTCCTCGGTACCCTGTCTCACTTCAGATTTAACTCTTACTGACTGTCAGTGTCACCAACGTACACACACACACACACACACACACACACACCGAGTCGACCTACGGTGCCAGTGATGCCATGATGAAAACACACATCATGAATGATGTTCGGGCTTTAACGGTGCATTAGGTAAGATGAACGAGGCTCCTCCTCCAGTATCCCTGGCAGCAGTGGCGTAACCTGGCCTGGGAATTCGGGGCTGTAGCCTCTTGCATGACTCCACATACTGAAGTGTCCTTGGGCAAGACACCGAACCCCAAGTTACCCCCGATGGCAAGTTAGCAAGTTAGCAGAGCATGGCAGCTCTGCTACCATTGGTGTGAGTGTGTGTGTGTGTGTGTGTGTGTGTGTGTGTGTGTGTGTGTGTGTGAATGGGTGAATGAGATCATTCATCAGTCGAATTTCCTGAAGATCAGGGGAAGTAAATTCGTAAATTTTTCATTCTTTTATATATATATATATATATATATATATATATATATATATATATATATATATATATATATATATATATATATATATATATATATATATATATATATATATATATATATAATATATATTAAATAACAGTGTGATATCAACCGACAGTCACTTTAAAAGTACAATCCTCGATGACTGCAAATTGAAATAATTCAGAGGATTTGCTAATTTATCAGATTTGCTAATTTGCAGATTTAAAATAAATGAATAAATACATAAACGGACCTTTTAAGAGTTATTGATGCTTAATGGCACCACACTGAGGCGGACGGATTTTAAGCGTTAGAAAGTAACACTTTCGAATAGTTTTAACGCTTAACGTAATTTTTCGCTTCACGTAGCTGAACCCTTTATACGCATCACTTGGATTTTTCGATGAATCTAGCGTATGTGTTCACACAGTGGCAGATTACGGCTCGCCACTGAAGCACTGCTGCTCCTGATATGATTAGAAGTCTGAGACTACAGGAAGTGCTGTCACTCACCACTAACTGTAAAATTGGAAAGCTGAATGACATTTTTACAGCCGTTTTCCATCTATACCAGTTACACACACACACACACACACACACAGGACACATTTTACACATAATAACTTCACCACAGTGTGTTTAGGAACATGTGCATGGATTAAATGCACCCAGCATTTTTTTTTTTCCCCCTCATGGGTATAATATCAGAAAAGGGGACTTTAATCAGCCTAGAGTTTAATCCCGACTCAAAGGCTAATCCGTAATCCTGCGCGGTGCAGAACAGCTCTTTGGAGGGACGACGTGTTTCTTTTTTTTTCCTCCTTTGAGAAAGTATAAAGCGTCAGCTGGTGGGATTCGTAAAGCACTTTTTTAAGTAGTGTTTAAGCACATAAGGTGAACATTTAAGCTGCTTTTAATAGGAAGGATTTTTGTCAAACATCTTTGATAGACATACAGTTCAATGCGAAAGTTTACGCCCCCTACGCCTGGCCCTATTTCTGGATGAAAAACCCATACCTCTGTTTTTTTTTAGGTGATCAACCAAACTGCATTATTCATGCTTTCTGATTCCAACATCTAAGCGTGCTCAAAAGTTTGCGTCCCTGTCGGTATTCTCATTAGCTCCAAAAGCTACACTGTAAAACCGGATGAGTTCATTTAACTCCGAAAAGTTGAGGAAACTTATTACATCAAAATTTTGAAGTTGATGAATCAATTTCTTTACGCCAAATACACTTAAAGATTACAAACATTTTACTCCAACTGGTGATGTTTAAGTGTATTGAGCTTAAAGAAATTGATTCATCCGTGTTAAATGAACTCATCCGGTTTTACAGTGTAGCGGGTATGCTTATTTTAAAAGCTTACTTAAGTAAGACTTTCTTACTTTAGTAAGAAATGCTTTGATAGTCCTAATGCTTTGATCTTAAAAGAAATAATATAGCACTTGCTTTGTCGCTTTAGTCAAGAATTTTATTTCAAATGCCAGTAAAAAATCATAATTGGAGTGGTGGCATGCTGTATTCCCAACCATCCATGGAGATTAATTAGCAAAATAGAAATATGTTTGAGAAATATTTCTAAACAATTTCCAGTGTATTATTATATTTCAGTAAGACTTTATATTAATGTTCCCTTAACTGAAGTTATATAAGACATTTGTTAGCGTTCTAAGGTAAAGTAGCGAAAGGTTCCTGAGTGGCGCAAGAGAAAAGAGTCTGAGGTGTTTACATGAGTCACTTTTAGAATACTCCTTTCATGTTCCTGTTTTATGTGTTATAGAACATACATGGATTAATGTCACACGTCATTACGTCACCGCGCCACGCTGTCCGACGTTCCCTCCAGAATTTCACGTATCGACGTTCAGTTCGTCTTCGTTATGGAACCGTATACAGTTTCGGGTGTTATACGTGCTAATAGATGACTGCTTGAAGCTGAGCGCTGTGTCCCAAACCACGTTCTTATCTACTATATAGTAGCTGAGATACATGTATTTCACCTATTATATAGTTGGTAAGTACATGATTTGCTCTCTTGGGGCCGCCAAACGGTCGAGCGCTGCCGTGTGTGTCACGTGTCCTGTCGCACAATGTGGTGAAAACTCCCCCACGACGTTAATAGTGTGATTACGGTGCGTACACGTCTGTAACGCACGTCGATAATGCGACTAAGACAGGAATACTCCACACGTCTTAATTCCATCTGTGTTTACTTCGAGTACGACTGTAGTCAGATTAAGGTCATCAATAATCTCTGTTTACATGCTAGTTTCTTAATCAGAGTATCGTCTTAATCGGATTCATATCGGATTATTGTTGTCCATGTAAACGTACTGAGTGACACTAGCCAGCTGTGAGAAGAGGGCAGATAGCGCGTTCCTCCGAGAGTGTAATGCCGCCCTGTGATGCAGCATGAGCAGCAGTTGGCTGCCTTCACGTGTCTTGGAGGCAGCACGTGTTAACCTTCACCCTCTCTGGTTGGTAGCTGTCGTATGATAGGACAGAGGGTGGATGGCGAACGGTAACTAAAACACATGCAATATTTTCGATAGTACAACATTAGCAAAATTCATAACTACTTTCCGATATTTACACGTGGAGCCCAGGGTACAACATATTATCCACATGTAGGAACATGCTGTTATTTAATCTTTGCTAATTTAAGTGAATAAGCTGTCAGTACCGGTGGATTTAGATCAATTTAAACCAGCATCAGTTAATACGTTAACTTCATCCGCTAGATTGTTAGGAGTACTTATTATTTATCGCTGCTGATGTTTATCACGTGTTAACGTTAATTAGAGCAGTTAGTAAAGTGTTACCAATATTTACTTAACGAAGCATGAATCTCAGGTGAATCACTGCGTGGAGCATGGAATCGATCTACAGAGACTGCTTTCGAATCGTGACTCCACTCGTTCCGCTGACCATCCGCGCTCGTTTATCAAACTGAAGCCGCGCGCACTCTTGCAACTCTACAGTATACAGTCCAGTGGACACCGCCGGTTATAGACGCCTGTCTTTCATCACGTCTCGTCACGAGCAAGAAGCCTGGTGTCAGCTTGACTCTGTGCTCTCCGGTGAATCAGTGCTCTGTTAATGCGAGTTTAAACAGCGCTTGACTCAGAGGCTCTCCATATGCAGCCGGTGACAGCTCGGCATCTCTGGTGAGTTGTGTTTGAACGGCGGAACCCGAAGGCATCCCGATGTTCCTGCCTCTCACACACGACTCGGCATGTGCACAGCTGGGAGAGAACGGTGAGTGGACGGGAACAGCTGGCTTGCACTTGGCACTGACTCAGGCGTGTGTGTAGGAGAAATCACGGGCATGAGCCAAAGCTGGCTATATGTTCGTTTTGGCCTCCTGCCACAGTGCAAGCTGCCAGCGAGGCCTTCTGCTCCCTCGGAAGTGTAAAACTGTGTGTTTAGCACATCGGGATGTATGCAAACAACATGTGGATATGTGGACATGTGGACTACTGTGTTCCGTCGCTATTACACACACGTATACGATATACATACTCTATATATTCCGTAAGCCACTAAACCATTTAGGACTTTCTTTTACAACAGAAAAGGGCACTAAAGCAGCCAGTGTGTACCCGTGCTTGCTCCACGAATCTTTTCTTTCTGTAATTCTGAATAACGAGAGTCTTTCTGTGACTCTCGCTGCTCTCCCATGGAGCATGCCCAGCCAAGCTTTTCAAACGCTCCTGCTGCCTGTGGCATTTGAGATTGAATAAAGCGTAGCTTATCCATCTGAAACAGCAGCTCACTATCTCCCAAGAACATGACACAGAGACGGGAAAGTAAGGCAGCTAGTTAATCTTTCACCTCCTCTGGAAAGGAACGGTAGCCACATTCTAGCCTGCTTTCTGCTCCTCATTTTGTGTGTGTGTGTGTGTGTGTGTGTGTGTGTGTGTGTGTGTGTGTGTGTGTGTGTGTGTGTGTGTGTGTGTGTGTGTGTGTGTTGAAGGCAAAATGGTTCCATATCCGAATGGTTAATATTCAACCACGTTGTGAGGAAAATAATAATAAATCCGAGGCATTTATGGCATTCTGTCTTTAAACGGATTCTAAGAGGTGTTGAATTCTGGATTCTGATTGGTCAGAAGATTGGTTTTCTCCGACAGTAGCGCAGCTGCAATTCACGGGTTTATATTCATGCGCTCATTCTAATAGGTTATTGTTTCTATAGTAACAATGAGCACAGAACGTAAACAGATTTTAAAATGTGCTGTTATGTAACATCTATGGAAGGAGTCTCCAGTGTCAGTGCTTTGTAACAGTCAGAGGTAAAGCTGTAACTTTAAAGTTTTCCAAAGTTCTCTCTTTTTTGGTCTGGTTAACTTCAAGAGAGACAAAATAGAGAGCAAACAATTGTTTATAGCTTTTATATAACGTCAGTGATAACAGGAAATAACTTGTTTCATGGACACACAACATTACTTGTAACTATAAATGGATAAAAAAGCACTTTGGGACATGATGTTATTGGAATATGTTCAAATTTAGTTTGTACACACTTAAGGAAAAATAACAGGTTTCCTCAAAGGTTCTTTTTATAGATAAGGATTCATTCCTAAAGGTAGAACCTATACTTCCATATGGTTCCTCAGGAGTTCTTTGACTAGTTAAGTCCTTCACTTCATAAAGACAGAACCTATACTACCACAGGGCTCCTCAAGAGTTCTTATGAAAGTTAAGAGCTCTTCACTTCATAAAGAATAAAACGAATCTCCCACAGGTTCCTCGAGGGTTGTTTGGATAGTTCAGCACTTCATCAATTCCTGAAGACACAACCTAACCTTCCACAGGTTTGTCAAGAATTCTTTGGATAGTTCTGGGTACTTCACTACCTAAATCCCTTACGGGTTTGTCAAGGGTTCTTTGGATAGTTAAAGGGTTCTTCAATTCCTAATCTCCCACCGGTTCCTTAAGGTTTCCTTGAATAGTTCTGAGTTCTTCACGCCCTAAAGGCATAACCTAAATTCCACAGGTTTCCTCAAGGGTTCTTGAAATAGATAAGGGTTCTTCCATTGCTAAAGACAGCACCTAACTTCCCACAGGTTCCTCAAGGGTTCTTTGGATACTTCACTTCCTAAAGACAGAACCTAAACAGCCACTGGAATCCTCGAGTGTTACTTGGATGATTAGCAGTTCTAGTTTACTGACTCAGAATTCAAATGCAAAGACCAAATACTAGATTGCTTAACTAAATTATTCTGGTTCTTTATTATTTACCATTACAAAATGGACAGTTTCCCAAAGTAAATGTTCAGAAAATTCAGCCGTTTTTTTTTTTGTACTGTAAACATATAGGAAGATCTAGTGCAGGCAGCAGCTTAATGCCTTTTCTCCTCAGTCCTGCACGTTATAAACGTCTCAGCTGCTTAAGCGTTGTTGTGGTTCGGTACACTCCCGGGGAATTGGCTTGTGGGTGGATTGATTCTTGACTAATGAAAAAGACTGTAACTGGTTCAAAGCCTGTTACCCCCAATGCTCATGTACCCGAAGGAGGCCACTGATGTTTTATTTCAGACAGAGTGAGATGGCCTGCGCTCAAAGTGCATACAGCATGCGACGGAGCAGCCTCCAGACTGAGGGTTGAGCTAAAATATGAGACGGGTTGAGCTAAAATATTCTTCTAGAGTGTGACGTTAAAAAAAAAAATGCAGCATTTTCACAGCTGGCTGCAGCTGAAAACATTTCATCACAGATTAAACTTTTAGTGCAAATTAAAGCCCTAAGATGACTGCTGCTTTTAAGCTGCATTCATGATCATTTTCTCTGTCCTTATAGTAAGTGAATGTATGTTTTTGCACTTTTATCAATTTTAAAATGTGACTGGAAAAACATTAGTGATTCCTCATGTCCCAGAACATGATTTTATTTCTTTGCTCACGGAGGACGTACATACAATTTTTCTTATAGAGTGATTTTAATTTTTTTTTTTATGGATAAAATGATGACCTTAAGAGAGTTTTAAGTGGAAGCAGATGAGTGCTTGGTCAGCTTATCCTTCAAACTGTAGTTACGCTGACTTTACAGAAGAGTGGATTGAATTATCGCTATTATGTTCATGTATTCGACAATCGAAATAGCATGATCAAATAAATTATAACCCAGGCACACACTACAAATTGTTACTTCATTAAGTTGCGAAGATGTGAATTGTCAGAGTATGATATTATACCGTGCAAATGAATATGACATGCTGGATCGTGTGCTGTTTTATTTTATAAGCTGCTGAGTAACGAGGGCGGAAGCCATATTGTTAAATGAAACTAAATTTGCAGTGTCTAATCTGATCATTATAGCTAAGAGGCATCCATGCAGTAATACATTGGTAATATACGAACCTGTCTCTGAATATAAAGTACTTTCCATATATAATTATTGTCTGTAATTAGTCGCTCCGGTACTAACAGCTTTACTGAGGACAATACACACCAGCGCTGAGCCGAGCTCTGACATTTCATCGTCCATGACTAAGCAGTATTACAGCTCAGTGGCATGGCGTACACACACACTCCATCACAGACGCAGTGCCAAAACTTTAGCCACTGAAGCATGGCCAGTATGATATTATTAGAAGACTAAGTCTCATTGTTTCTCGCTAAAACCAACAGGAAACCCTGGTCCTGTCTCTCACGCACTCAGAACATGGAAAATCTAAAATGTGAGAAAGAATGAGAATTCGTCAGGCACTTTTTCCTGGATCTGTTTCAGACACTGATTCTGATTACTGAGCTAGGTTTAAAGCCCCGTTTTAAAGTCCATATACACATTTCATTTTCGTTTTCGCTTATCAATCATTCACGTACTAGTCAGCAGTTATATTGTGAGAAGAAATGTATTCTACAGACATGTTCCTGTTAATCAAGGTACAAATAATGAATATGTATGCTCAAAGGTAACAAGCAGGTGTTTTTAACCCATTCGTGCGTACATTATTATTAATATACAGCCGAGCATACGTAGCTTTAATAGTAACTTTGAGTGCTTTATTCTGGTCAGGGTGATGACAAGTATACACCACTAGGGGTGTGCTGTTATAGGAAAGCTTGTGTACTGCCACAACCAGAAGTTGATTATTTTCCTAAAACTGCATGTTCTGAAGTGTTTTTCGGGTCGGGGGAACGTTTATACCATAGCAGGATTTATCAACGAACAAAATGTCATACGTTTATCCTTGTATAGTTAGAATTCATGTTGTGAAACATCATAATAGTCATCCTCTCACTTAGTCTTGATGGTGATAAGTTTTTACTGAGAAACTAGAACGTGCAAAGACCTCTGTCCTGGATATGTTCCTCTGACAGAAAACGTCTGGGTTACGTCTGTTCCCTGAGACGGGAACGAAATGTTACATCACGCTAGACACTGTGGGAACGCCGCTTGGCGGAAACGGTGTCTAAATACGTGTGAAATCACGGCAATCTAATTGGCCTGCGTTAGTCAGGTGATGAAGTAGAAACGCGTCATGACGACTATATAAGGAAGACGGGTCTTAACCCACAGACTGGCAGTGAAACATCTCGTAGCCCCCACACCTCAGTGACGCGGTCTAATTGATGCTATCTGCACCACAAAGTGAAGCGACACGTATTTAGAGTATACACTTCCCTGTGGATTTGAAGCGTTTGTATAATCCACAACAATATTCTGGTAGTCACTGGGTCCCACTACGCTCCTGGAATCACGAGGTGGAAGAGACATGTAATAGAACGTACGACTTTACCATGATAATAGATGCCCCCCTTTTTAAATATGAGAAGAAAAATTTCCTCAGAAATATTCTGCATTCGTATCAGACCCAACAGACTCGACTGAAGGGAGGGGAATATGGATGCGAGAATGGGCGATTTTCAGATCTTATCATGACAAATCAATACTCAAACTGAATGTGAAAATGATAAAACTGAGCATGAATGTTATAATGAGCACAGTTTCAGGTAACGCACCCCGCCAGACTCAAGGGAGAGAAAGACCTTTTTTTTTTAAAGTGAAAGTATCATAAGTTTGTTACCCTGCCCAGCTCACTGAACAGGGATATAAGAACATGCGAGAAGCCCCATACGAACATACTCGAAGCCCCTGGGAGCTCAAAATGGTGACGGAGGAATTCATCGAATGCCTCTGACTGTATTTTTTACTTCCTGAAATCTGTCCATGACCATATATACTGCGTCGCCGAACAAGCCAGCAGGAGAAACAGGAGCATTCAATAAAAACACTTTGCCTCTCTCTTTTATTCCTGACAATTAAGCCAAAGATGCCTCTCCTCAACCACCAAAGCAACCATAGAAAGACCGATTGCACTGGCCGGTTATTTCGTGGCATGGAGAGACAAATCTGTGGCTCGGCAGAGCTCTGCAACTGCCTCGGGACCAATACCCTCGCCGCTATAGAGCTCTTTAAGCAGGTCAGTGTGATAAGCATGAAGCACAGTCATAGTATGCAAAGCACCACCAGCCTGACCTGCTGCCGCATAAGCCGGCCCCTTTAAGTTTGTTACTGTGCCAGGAGAGAGAAAGCCCGCGAGCGTCTCTTGAACCCGCGACAGCGCACTATAACTGTATGCGACACCACCATCACCATATCCCCCCCCCCCCGCACCACATTGCCCACCAGGGTAGCATAATTTGCAGTTGTGGGATTAAAAACACGACTAGAATATGGTTTTTCGAAAAAGGGGAGCCTTTGTAGGGGGAGGATTTCTAACCACTGGTAAGGAAGTGCTCGTCGAGCCTACCCCAAAGCGACTCCTCCTCAGCTGGCTATTCTATTTTTAACTTCTCCACAGCCCTAGTCGCAACCTATTCTAGCAGCTCTGTACAGGATTCAGAGAGCCGCACGGGGCCATCTTCTCAGAGGTGGAGGCGGCAGGCTGATTCACCTGCCGTCTCAGGATAGAAATCGTTCTGTGAGCTCCCGCTGGGACTGAAGACTGGAGAACCAGAGGAAAGAGCAAGCGAAAAGGACTCACCCATCTCTTCCTTCGAATCCATCTGGGATCCCCATGATTAGAGCCGTCAGGCTGCCACGACAGCGACCTGTCCCGAACCACAAGGTGTAGAGGCCCAGCTCCCTTCAGTCAAAAAGAGAACCGGCCAAGCCTGAAGATTTTTTTAGAGAGTAATTCAAAGTGCACACAGATAGCCCACTCAATTACCTGCCTAATGTGCTTTGCCCCAAAACATTTAATAAATACATAAATAAATAAAATTGTTTCCGCAATGGGGACTTCCCAAAAGCGTCAAGCGTGACGCAACGTCTTGTTCCCTTCTCAGGAAAGGGAACTTTACCTTTACAGCTTTACTTCTGACTATTAAAGTCCCGACACCGGACGCTCCTTTCATAAATGAAGCGTTTATGATTTTATTTATATATATACAGTGGTGTGAAAAAGTGTTTGCCCACTTCCTCATTTCCTGTTCCTTTGCATGTTTGTCACACTTAAGTGTTTCGGAACATCAAACCAATTTAAACAATAGTCAAGGACAACACAAGTAAACACAAAATGCAATTTGTAAATGAAGGTGTTTATTATTAAAGGTGAAAAAAAATCCAAACCATCATGGCCCTGTGTGAAAAAGTGATTGCCCCCCTTGTTAAAACATACTATAACTGTGGTTGTCCACACCTGAGTTCAATTTCTCTAGCCACACCCAGGCCTGATTATTGCCACACCTGTTCACAATCAAGGCATCACTTAAATAGGAGCTGCTTGACACAGTAAGGTCCACCAGAAGATCCTTAAAAGCTAGACATCATGCCAAGACCCAAAGAAATTCAGGAACAATTGAGAAAGAAAGTAATTGAGATCTATCAGTCTGGAAAGGGTTATAAAGCCATTTCCAAAGCTTTGGGAATCCAGCGAACCACAGTGAGAGCCATTATCCACAAATGGCGAAGACATGGAACAGTCGTGAACCTTCCCAGGAGTGGCCGGCCACAACCAAATTACCCCAAGAGCGCAGCGATGACTCATCCAAGAGGTCACAAAAGACCCCACAACAACGTCCAAAGAACTGCAGGCCTCACTTGCCTCAGTTAAGGTCAGCGTTCATGCCTCCACCATCAGGAAAAGACTGGGCAAAAATGGCCTGCATGGCAGAGTTCCAAGGAGAAAACCACTGCTGAGCAAAAAGAACATCAAAGCTCGTCTCAATTTCTCCACACCACATCTTGATGATCCCCAAGACTTTTGGGACAACATTCTGTGGACCGATGAGACAAAAGTGGAACACTTTGGAAGGTGTGTGTCCAAGTATATCTGGCGTAGAAGGAACACTGCATTTCATAAAAAGAACATTATACCAACAGTAAAATATGGTGGTGGTAGTGTGATGGTCTGGGGCTGTTTTGCTGCTTCAGGACCTGGAAGACTTGCCGTGATAAAAGGAACTATGAATTCTGCTGTCTACCAAGAGATCCTGAAGGAGAATGTCCGACCATCTGTTCGTGTACTCAAGCTGAAACGAACTTGGGTTCTGCAGCAGGACAATGATCCTAAACACACCAGCAAGTCCACCACCGAATGGCTGAAGAAAAACAAAATGAAGACTTTGGAGTGGCCTAGCCAAAGTCCTGACCTGAATCCTATTGAGATGTTGTGGTATGACCTTAAAAAGGCCGTTCATGCTCGAAAACCCTCTAATGTAACTGAATTAGGACAATTCTGCAAAGATGAGTGGGCCAAAATTCCTCCAGGACGCTGTAAAAGCCTCATTGCACGTTATCGCAAACGCTTGGTTGCAGTTGTTGCTGCTAAGGGTGGCCCAACCAGTTATTAGGTTTAGGGGGCAATCACTTTTTCACACAGGGCCATGATGGTTTGGAATTTTTTTCACCTTTAATAATAAACACCTTCATTTACAAATTGCATTTTGTGTTTACTTGTGTTGTCCTTGAATATTGTTTAAATTGGTTTGATGTTCCGAAACACTTAAGTGTGACAAACATGCAAAGGAACAGGAAATGATGAAGGGGGCAAACACTTTTTCACACCACTTTATATATATATATATATTTTTTTTATTAATTTCTAAATATCTGCTCACAGAAAACTTCATATCAACAATTATATGTTTTTCTTTGCTAAAACAACATCGTGTGTTTCGAGCCATTTATAATGAGTCAATTAAATTGATACGGCATATACCCTACGTTGTACAGTTGTGTAAGTTGTTGCTACAGAAAAAATAACGTATTCGTAGCGAGCACATTAGTATAAAGATGTGTTCAAATTAATATCAACAGCTTCTGAACAGTCAGGGTCAAGGAATGAAGAGTGCAGTGGTCTAAATAAAGCATAATGCACTGCTTAAAAATTCTGCTGTACATCATCAGGTGTGTTAGAGAAATCGCTCTGGTTTAGGAAATAAGACGAAATACGAGCAAATGTGTGTTTCTTTTAGATATTTGAGGAATCAAACAAAAGAGAATGTTTTCTGGGCAAAACCAGAGCAGTTATATTGATGAAGCCCATAAATAATATATGTCATGTCCAGCTTCATCAGCCATCTGAGCCATAGAAATCAGATGAACAGTCTTGAGTGTAATGGCTTCATGGCTCCACCAAGTGTTTTGGAGGAGATTTATGGAAATAAAAAAAAAAAATTAAAACTCCTATCAGTTGTATACTGTACCGATCTGTCTGATTATTTTTGGTCTAAGGTGCAAAGAGATTTTATCCCAAATCTTTTTATCCCAAATCTAAATCCGGATGTCATGTACACGCAATGTCCACACGATTCTCAGGCGCTGTGTACCACTGATTATACCAAACACCTTTTCCTGTATCGATCAGTCACCCAGATAAGTCCGTCATTATTTTCTCTCATAGACTGACTGCTGATGATTTCAGTGATGAAAGCCGCACACCGATATCGATCTGAAGGACATTGACTGTGTCTTTCAGCACAGTAAAATCCACAGTCATCTTGGTTTTTTTTTTTTGGTTTTGATTTTTTTTTTTTATTCAGACCACGCTTCTCACACACTCTGGATCGAAAAATAAACCGTTGCGCTGCAAGAATTTTTTTTTTAACCCAATACAGAAAATGTGTCTCATGAGTCATGCGAGCAAGAGACATTGATGTCGCAAGAAAGCACCAGAATTGAGTACAGCTGCTTGCTTAAAAGTGCTGGGAGGGGAAAAAAAAACAACAAAAAAAAAACAAGCTGTGAATCAGATAATAAATGGTGAAGTCGGATAAGTGATGGGTTCGTTTTTACGTTCGCTGCCGTGCTCGAGAACAGATTTGATTTGTGCAGCTACTTTTCTGAAAACTTCCACAAGCACTTTGAAATAAGTTCGTATATGCAGGGATGACCTTCACTGGAGGCACTATGGTAGAAAAGATGGTGTCTGTCTCCACTCTGTTTCATACCCACAGCGTTTGATGTCGGAAATGTGTAAATAATTGCACTGCATGATGATGTTTTGGTGTTAAAAGGCGTTACTTTTTTGCTTAAAGGCGTTACATCATGTCGGATTTATCCACTCAGCTGACTCAATTCCACTGAACTCAATAAAATGAGTTCAAACCTTTTTATTTTTGTAATTATTTATAAAAAATAATAATGTGTTGAACCATTTCAGGCAACAAACTCATTTCCACAGAGTTTATTTGCTGACATTTTGTCTGTGTTTTGCTCTTAAATGCAGAACAGGGTTGAATCTTTCGCATAGAATTAGCAAATACACACAATGTGCTTAGCTAGCACTCATGCTAACAACATGTCATTAAGGATATTCTAAGAATTTAGAATATCTCTTCAGCTGGGACTGGGGCGGGGCTGAAGTCAAGATAGAATGGACCTGCAGACCCATGTTAGACCACTCTAGATGATGAACATTTCATCTTCCAGCACAATTATAAGCCAAAGCACAAATCCAAATAAACAAAGGCAAAATCAGTGTTTTGGAATGCCTCGATCAGAGGCCAGATCTAAAT
This sequence comes from Ameiurus melas, assembly GCA_012411365.1. Taxonomy (NCBI): domain Eukaryota; kingdom Metazoa; phylum Chordata; class Actinopteri; order Siluriformes; family Ictaluridae; genus Ameiurus; species Ameiurus melas. The sequence continues at coordinate 7,596,246 of CM022760.1, read as the reverse complement.
CCTAGTGATAACCTGTCAAAACCTGGGACATCCACACGAAATCTCCTCACAGTTTGATAGATCTGTAGCATGATTTTGTTAGGTTTATTTTTTTTGTTTGTTTTGTTTTTTTGTAAGGGAGAATGGAATAAAATTGCCAAATCATGATGTGCTAAGTTGGTAGAGATTTAAGCAAAAATGTTGCTGTATTACAACCAGAGTATGTGTGTGATCCTGTATGTAGATAGCTCAGTATCAGTTAAAGGGTGTGCGCATTTATTCATCCAGCTCATTGTAGCTCACTGGGCCATGTGTGTGTGGAGTTTGCATGTTCTCCCCGTGCTGCGGGGGTTTCCTCCGGGTACTTCGGTTTCCTCCCCCAGTCCAAAGACATGCATGGTAGTCTGATTGGCGTGTCTAAAGTGTCCGTAGTGTATGAATGGGTGTGTGAGTGTGTATGTGATTGTGCTCTGTGATGGACTGGCACTCTGTCCAGGGTGTACCCCACCTTCTGCCCCATGCTTCCTGGGATTGGCTCCAGGTTCCCCCGTGACCCTGAAAAGAATAAGCGGTAGAAGATGTATGTATGGATGGATATATTTCATTAGGGATGGAAAAAGATCTATTTTGTTTAGATCACAAAAACCTGCAATTTTAACAGGGGTGTGTATTTTTTTATTTTATTTTTTTCAAATGAAACATTTTTTTAGATTTGATCAATTATGTCCGTTTGTAATGTTTAAAATGTCTTTTACCTTTACTTCAATGGGAACATTCTAATAACTACAATAATGGACAGAGGTAAATCTTTCCAATTTGACTCATCGGTAGTCTAGAGAAAAGTAAAGCAAAACTTCTTAGCTTCACTACAATTTAATTTATTTTTCGCTCAACTTTTGAAATGCCTAAAAGCCAAATGTTGCTAGATAATTCTATGCTTTTGTTTAATTCCTACATGACTGGCAACACTCTCCAACTGTGCATTATTGAGGGTACTTACTGGACGCTTCTGATCTGTATTGTTTATTAGGTTGTTTTTTTTAAGAGACACATTGGACTAATAAAATGATTAATTGATCCACTACAGAAATGTTTACACCTCACAGACTTGTGGAACATGAAAACACACGCAATATTATCTTTACAGTACCACTTAACTCAAAGACATGACACTTAAATTATGAAGTTCTCCTGTTCTAGATTAGGATGGAGTGATGAAGGGTTGAATTTCTTAACACAGTGCTAAGACCACCGTTTGAGTAAACGTTGAGTATAAACTTAGATTGTGATTTGTGATGAATGTCATTGCTTTAGATGAATTACCCACCAATATCTGATTTTTTCAATTTCTTCCTTGCCTGTAGTGTTTAAATGAATTTTATTCTCATTCCCAAAATCCTAATTTTTTTTACATTAATGTCTGGCTAGCTAACTTAGCTAATGTTAGCTACAACATTTTTATTTATCATTTTTTTAAATTTTTTTTTTTTGAAAATATGTAACTGTTACGTGAAAACAAATACATGCAAATACATTAACTGGCATTTAGCTAGCCAACTAACTATAGATCGCCAGCTAACAAGACTATTTAGCTAAAAAAAAAAAGTTGTTAGCCTATCTTTGTAGGGAGCTAGTCAATTTAGCTTTCTGTTCAACATATGAAAAACATTCAGCCATGAACAAAATCAAGACTACTCAGGTAGATCTCTCACAAATGCCAGCTAGTTTACTAGCAGTTAGACAGCTTGCTTCCTAAGTTAGCTAATGTTAATGATATGAGACTAATTGGGGTCTCATGAGGATATGGAGAGCATTTGAAAATTGAATAGTCATGCATATTTATCGATTTGTAATGAGGGTAAAGGTGTGGAATTGATTCTAGTACATTATTGCAGCGGTCCCCAATCTTTTTTGCACCACGGACCAGTTTAATATCCGACAATATTTTCACGGACCGGCCTTTAATGTGTGGCGGATAAATACAACAAAATAAAATGACAGGACCGGCATAAAAACTGGGGTATTTTTAAAATATAATAATAAACGTGAATCCAATGTGAAATCGCAGCGGCGATTCCATCCCCCTGTTCTGTTCTTTATGGTAAGGTTTCAACGTGTCACGTGACCGAGACAAGCGTCTTGACATGCGTCAAGAGTGAGTCGTAGAAGGATGTAACGGAGAGAATCTGGTCATTTTTCAGATCCAGATCATAAATAAAACTGAACTAATGTAAGTTATTTATTCTTTCTGTGCGGCCCGGTACCAAATGACCCACGGACCGGGGGTTGGGGACCGCTGCATTATTGGACGTTAAATATTTGTATAGGTTGACCATTTCAAACGACATTTTCAGGGATACTTTGAAAATACAACATACGACATGGAAAAAGTATTTTCCGTCATGTAACACGGAGAGAGATGGTAACAGTTTAGCATATTTATGCCCATGTGGAACCCAATTTATCCCCCCTACAGTCCCCTACAATAAATCATAACGGTAAAAGCGTGTAAGAAACGTATTCTTGTTTCTTTTTCTCACCATGATCGGTGGCAGAACATCAGTTTTCCAGCTCACCTCTGCCTCTGCATCTTAATAAGGATGTTTCACTGACTTAGGCAGAGCTCGTCTACATGCTGCAGCTCATGGAGACACTCGAAGAGCTCCACGTTGCTCAATCGTACACCTACCCTCCTCCCTTTAGCTCTGACTGGCTGTGAATAAGACCAGGGTATATTCGAGTGTTAATTTATAACCTGTGGCGAGGTGGCATCCAGGTGCCCGATTCAGCGTCGGCACTGCAGGGGTGTGGGAGGAACAGATGGTGCCGAGAAGCCGCTCAAATAGTCAGATGAGGCACAGGCTTTCACTGTAACGTACGCTTCCTAATCACGTGCATAGAAGCATTTCCGCTACTGCTACGATCTAAAACCCTCGCTTTGAATCAAATTTGTAGTTCGTTGATTTGTGATTTGCAGACACCTTGAGTCATACAGGCCACACTCATAAACCCCATTCATCAGAAATGAAAAGCAGCTAATCTATTTCCTTTGCACGAAAACAACCCGCTTAACTCGGCGTTCGGCCTCCTGTAGTCCTTGTATTTATTTCAGCTGTCAGTCATGCGTTCTTTCTTCATCTACATGCTTTATGATTGGATTTCATTTCTCTTTACATTATCTCTAAATGTGAACACGCCATGTTTGATGGTGGGCATTTGTGTATCGAAAATACAGACATCGTAGGTCTTAATTCAACACCACGGTTTTTGGTGTATGTATACGAGACTCCGTATCACTGTCTTCTTTAGAGAAACAAAATGCCATTATTTTTGTTGACACTGAGTCTATAAGCACCAACCTTTTCATCTACAAAAAGTAGAATTGGTATGTTGAATTGGAATCTACAAGCAGCATCTTGTTTATGTAAACAAAGTCATTTTTATGATGACTTCTAACCTATAAGTGCTCACTTCTTTGTCAAAAAAAAAAAAAAAAAAGTTTGACTTTGAGTCTATAAACTCCGGCTTATTTATCTAAAAAAACATCACATTTTCTATGTTAAATTTGATTCTAAAGGCCGTATCCTATTCGACTAAAAATAAGTAACATTTTTTTTTTTTTAGATCTGTTAGCTCTGTCGTGTTTGTTTAAGACAAAATCACACATTTGAATTTGGTGTGTCTTAAAAAAATGATTTAAACACGGACTTTGAATCTATAAACTCCATCCTGCTTATCTAAACCAATATTTTTAACTCATCTATAATAATAATAATAATAATAATAATAATAATAATAATAATATAGTAATATAATAATAATATAATAATAATATTAAGTTGACTTTGGATCTTTAAGCTTCATCTTGCTTATCTAAACCAATATTTTAAATTGACTATAATAATAATATATACTATTAATATAGCAATATAATTAATAATAATAATAATAATAATAATAATAATAATAATAATAATAATAATAAAATATTCCATTGACTTTGGATCTATAAGTGATACAAACAGAGTAACTCTTATGTTGATTTGGAATCTATACGCTCTTTTTTGTTGATCTAGAAAACAAAACTTTTTGTTGGATATGAATCTATATGCTCCATCCTGTTTATCTAACTGTGTTATTCTGCTCCTTACTTGCCATTTACGCCATAAGATATTGAAAAGTTTGATTAAATTCTGCAACATTCCTTTTTCAGTCGTCTTTGCTTATGAGACAGGGTCAAAGACCCCTTTTAAAGTCTTCTACATTAATGCATATCGAAGTGAAAAGAATCTACTCATCAAGACCTTGAAATGATAAAGGTTTATCTGACAGCTCTGTGATTTTCTCATAAATAGCAATAACTCATAATAATCCAGTGACGTTTCGTTCATTTCTATCATTTTAGAGGGAGGTTTAATGACACGGTGGTTCGTTTGCAGAGAGTCTGCAACTTACGTTAAAATGTTCTGTCAATATTTATGCCGGAAACGTCTCCGTGTTGAGACTCGGGTTAGGCGGGTGCTTAATATGAATTTTGTAACAGTCATAAATAACAGGAAAAACTCATTAAAAATCATACATCTTAAGAGATATATGAAGACAGTGGTTGCGTTGTTTGTATTAATATTGATATTAAACACGACCCTAACAAAACCAAAGAGGAGTGATTTGTAAATCACACGTTCCAAAAAAGTTGGGGCGGGGCAATTTAAAACTAATAATGATGTGACGAGTTGAAGTAAGAAGGTGATGTGAAGCAGATGAGGCAATCGTCTAATCATAGTATATAAGGAGAATCTAAAAAGGGCAAAGTCCTTCAAGAGTGAGGACGGGTCGAGACTTGGCAATCTGCCGACAGATGCGTCAGCAAATACTCCAACATTTTGAGAACAACATTCCCCAAAGATAAATCAGTAGGATTTGGGGTATTTCACCTTCTACAGTGCACAATATAATTAAAAGATTCAAGGAATCCAGTCAAATCTCGGTGCGGAAAGGGCAAGGCTGAAAACCACTTCTAAACGAGTGTGATCTCCGAACCCTCAGACGTCACTGTGTTAAAAACCGTCACGAGTCTGTAATGGTCATCCTGACATGGGCTTGGGAATACTTCGGTAAACCTTTGTCAGTCGACACCATTCGCCGCTGCATCCACAATGCAAGTTAAGGCTTTACTGTGCAAAGCAGAAGCCGTACATCAACACAGTCCAGAAGTGCTGCAGACTTCTCTGGGCTCAATCTCATCTGAGATGGACAGTAGCACAGTGGAATCGTGGTTTTTGGTCTGATGAGTTCAAATGACATTTCAAATAGTTTTTGGACAAAACAGCCGCCGTGTTCTCCGGGCCAAAGGGGAAAAAGACCATCCAAGCTGTTATCAGTATCAGGTCCAAAAGTCATTGTCTGTCATGGTATAAGGGCGTGTTAATGCCCTGGGTGTGCAGTGGCATGGGTAATTTGCATATCTGTAAGGTCACCATTAACGCAGAAAGATACATATATACTAGGCTTGCTGCGATAGTCGGTTTTCCCAGTGTTGGGGCTGCACACTGATTACATCACTTTCCCACCATAATACCGTCTCCACTGTCCTTTTGCCTTTTTAATGGAAACCATATCATTTAGTTCAGAGTTAGAGAACGGACGCTACAATTAGAAACCGAACACGTCTGCTCAATTCAGCATGAGCCGTATGATTCGCAGCACAGATCAGCAGGAGTCAGATTTCATTTAGCACGAGTGAGAGTGAGACGAGCAGACTGACGACACAGTGGAGGGAGATTTGGTTTGAAAGGTTCTACATTTAATCCAAGTGAGTTTGTCATTGTACTGTTGTGTAGTTGTTGATTTTTTCATTAAGAATAATAAAAAAAAACCAACATTTATGCAATTGCTGCCCCCGAATTGCCGCTAATCCGAAAGTGAACTTCGCACGGCCGCACAGGCAATCATAAGCAAGGGGGAAACATCCCCCACCATCACCACTCTGGCCCTGCCCCCCCAGTGGAAATTTCCTCACCGTCATATCCCTAATATGTACACATTTTGGAGCAACATATGCTGCCATCTAGACGTCGTCTTTTTCCAGGGACGTCCCTGCACTTTCCAGCAGGACAACGCCAAAACACATTCTGCCCTGATTACAAGCGCAGAGTGCGGGTGCGACCATGCCTTGCTGCAGTCCTGACATGTCTCCCATTGAGAATGTGTGGCACAATTATAAAGCGCAAAATAAGGCGACGAAGCGGTGCAGCTGAAGAAATGTATAATGGATGAATGGGGGGATTCCGCTTTCTAGACTTAACCAACTGGTGTCTTCACTCAGCGTCCAAACGCTTAATAAGTGTTATTAAAAGAAAAGCTGATGTTACACAGCGGTAAACAGTCGACTGTCCCAACGTTTTTTAGAGTGTGTTGAAGTCAGCAGATTTGAAATGAGTGTATATTTTCAAAAATAAATGACATTTACAAAGTAAAACATCAAATAATGTGTGAATAATGTGTTCTCAATACAGTACAGGGTGAATTGAATTTTCAAATCACTCTGTTTGTTTGCATTTTCCATACTGTCCCAACTTTTTCAGAATTATGGTTGTAATAGCAATTATATTTGCAAAGTAAACAATGGGCACAAGGGTTTTACATTGCTTATTGCTTATTACAGTTGAAAGCAAGCTGGAAGGCAGATCTATATGAGCTTGGTTCAGATTGTTGCACTGGGAGAGTCTATGTTTTAAAAACAAGACATAAGTTCATATATTTCATAGCATGTCATGTAACTGTGCAAATATAAAAACTCTTCAAATATTATATATATATATATATATATATATATATATATATATATATATATATATATATATATATATATATATATATATATATATATAAAGTTACTGCTGCCAGACACATCTCCTCTTTTGTCTTCCTCCTCTTCTTGTTCCACCTCCAAAGGTCCTTTTTATTTATTTTTTTTATTTTGTACAAGAAATAAAGTAATCATTTCACAGACACTCCATCTGCTGGCAGTCAAACCCCATTTGAATAAATGTGCATGCATGCACTGTGCAAGAGCAAGAGATAAACAAATGTTAGCATGATGGCTTGCAGCATGACGAACTCAATCCCAGACAAGTAAACAAGAAAGCAAGAGGAAAACAAGAAGTGCCTTATTTTGCATACAGTACATACTGTGATGGGGAGGGGGGGGGTTGCACTCTTTTTCCTTGCATCTTGCATCTCAGGGTTGGGGATTTGATTCCCGCCACCACCCTGTGTGAATGGAGTTTTGCATGTTCTCCCGGTTCTCCTGCATGTTCTCCTGGTGCTTTGGGGGTTTCCTCTGGGTACTCCGGTTTCCTCCCCAGTCCAAAGACATGCGCTGTAGCTCTTAACTGTCCATAGTGTGTAAGTGTTTGTGTGATTGTGCCCTGCGATAGGTTGGCACCCTGTACAGGGTGTCCCCTGCCTTGAGTCCCCTGGGATAGTCTCCAGACTCCCCTCAATCCTATGTAGGATAAGTGGTACAGAAACTGGATGAATTGATGGACTGGCTACAATAAACACCAGGCTTTTTAAAATGTAAAAACATTTTCCACAGGGCAAGAGAGCAAAGCAACATAGTAGAACAATGACATTGATTTTTAACTCTTTGCATTCGTAAATGTCGGGTTATTCTAGAACTTTTCGATTGCAGTTCTGAACCTTCGTAGGCCATTGTTTGTTTCTCTGATTTCTAAAGGTACTGAATTCTTTATCAGTTGTGAAACTTTTCACTTTTTGCCTGATTGACTATTGTCTGTCAATTTAGTTTGGACTCCTTGCATGCTTTTAAGACTATCACTGTGTCCTATTTTTACTCCAGTAATACCCCCACATATCTCCCACTGTGGAATACACTAAACAGTGGGAAGCAAATCTTCTTAAATCGGTGTATGTGTGCTTTAAGGGACTTTTAACAAGGCTGAGTTTCTTGAATACATCACAACTCAAAGATCAGCGTTAAACGGGGTACAGTCGGGGGTTACACGGAACAGTTTCGAGATGTTTTTTTTTAGGAAACTCAGCTCCGGTCAATCAAACATACAATGCATGTTGTCATACTACTACTACTACTACATTCCCCATTTCTGTCGGTTAAGTACAGGTAAGAAAATTACCATCATTTAGCTGTTTTAACCTGAATGAGACTGTGTAGAATACCCCCCACCCCCCACCCCCCACCCCATCCCCAACCTGTTAAATCCACAGCCCTGTGTAAAGCTCTTCCTGGAAGCCCCTTTCGACAGCCACAATTAAGTAAATTGTCGACTTAAAAGTACATTGTCAGGTGCTTTCAAGTCATTCGTAATCGTGCAGGTTTGTTTTTTTTGGTTTTATTTTTTTTTCCATCGCTGCGTGTTTCACACGATGACAGCAGGGGGGGAAAAAAATCCAATGCTAATCTGTGTGTTAGCAATTAAAACTGTACCACCATTGGCATTAATGACAATTTCCAGGAGCTGGATCAATTCGAAATTGAATCGAGTCCCAGGGGTCAATTTGCATTTCTGCGTGATGATGCGTGGGCAAAACTTAGAACTCCTCTCGGCTTACTCTAATTTAAAAGTAGCGGATCTATAAAAGGAAATTAAATGAAGGGAGGAGGCAGAGTGGAACAGAAGTCTCTCTGAATGGGAATTGCCCTGCATACCAATCAGGTCCATCCAAAACACTTTAGCGTGCATCATCTTCAATATCGGCTCAAGAGAGAGATACAGAAATACACAAAACGCCTCCTTTGTTATTGGAATGTCTCCATCTTTTTCGGTTTTGTTTGTTTGTTTTTGCTCTTTTATTTGTATTACTTCCATGTTTTCCTGTTGGCTTGCAAATCAGGGACCCAAACACAAAACTTCACCCACTAACAGCCGACAATGGCTGATTTAAATGAATTCCGCAATTTAGAAAATACGTCCTCGTTTGTGCCTGTGATTTTAGCTCACCAGACTCGCAGAGGAGGCTGATATTTTATTCATCAACATGAATCTATCAACTAAAATAACACATCTTGTCATTAAGCCTAATGCATTATACTTAGCCTTCATTCACTGCTCTCGGCGGGATGCTCGAGATGGTATTAAAATGTGTGTGTATATATATATATATTTATAGATAGATAGATAATTTTTTTTAATTTCAAGGCTGAAACGCTGCAAGGAAGTTTGTTTGACCTTCTGCTTAATCAACAGTCGACCACATGCAGAGATGACAATTTGGTAAACCTTCACTACACTTATGTACTGTTTATTACATGTCATACTGCATAGGATCATGAATTGTTTACATGATGCTTAGTGAGTAGTGTTTGTAGCACGTTATAATGCTGAAGAGTCATACCCGTCTTTGATTCATTATGTATTGCTACATGTCTATTCATTAATCATTCATGGCATAGATTTAACTTTATTAACTACTTTAAAAAAAAATAATATTAACAATAAATAACGTCTTACTACACATTAGAGATCATAAACACCACTTTATACCACTCATAAATGATTATAAAGGTTTATTATACTGTAAATGATTAACAAGCAATCGATCAATACAATACAATCAATACATCCATGTTATATTATATTAATAAAATGTTACTGTGGACATGACTTCTGGTATAACAGTTCATAACGAATAATAAAGAATCAAATATTGCTACAAAGTAAGATCAATTTTCATAAATAATGAATATATACATGTTGATACTGTAGATTGTCGACCTGGGGGGCGCACGGTGGCTTAGTTGAACCTCCAGGATCCGGGGTTCGAGTTCCACCGTGGCTCTGTGTGTGTGGAGTTTGCATGTTCTCCCCGTGCTGCGGGGGTTTCCTCCAGGTACTCCGGTTTCTTCCCCCAGTCTAAAGACATGCATGGTAGGCTGATTGGCGTGTCTAAAGTGTCCGTAGTGTATGAATGGGTGTGTGAGTGTGGGTGTGATTGTGCCCTGCGATGGATTGGCACGCTGTCCAGGGTGTACCCCGATTTGTGCCTGATGCTCCCTGGGATAGGCTCCGGGTTCCCCCGTGACCCTGAAAAGGATAAGCAGTATAGAAGATGGACGGATGGATGGATGGAATATAGTCATATCCTTCATTAAATTGAACAAATAAATATCACTTCTTCAGAGAAACCATGCGTCTGTATTAACATTACAGTCATTTCTGGACAGAATGTCCTCAGTGAGTTTGATCTCATTTGAGTTTGTTCTCAAACTTTTATGCCAGTTTGTACATCTGCCTTTGAGATGGTCTCTGATGCTGGAATGGGGGGAAGGGAGGGGGGTTGTTATGATGATAAAAGCCATCGCTCCAGTGAGATCCGGACAATCTTTAAACGTTGAATCTGTGAAATAAGTGGTTCTACTTTCTCCTTACACCTGATGTTCAATACTTCAGGGACTATAAAACCAATCTCCTTGGGCAGACCATAAGTTACTGTAATATTTTCATATCATTGCTGTTTCACACTGAATTGCACGGTAGTAAAATATGTAAAATATGATATTATATTTCGGTCTGTTCACTCATCTTCATTAGCGGTGTGTGAAAGGAGAGAAAATGAGCACTGACTAATAAAAAAAAAGAATAGTCTGGATAAGAGTGTCTCGTATTGCTGTAAATGTACATTTAAATATTTTTTACACTATATGTTCAAACGTTTGTAGACACCTGACCAACATACACATCTGTGGTTCTGACACAACCATGTATGGAAGTTGTATGGAATGGTCTTGTGTGCTGTAGCATTACAATTTCTCTTCACTGGAACTACGATGTACAAAGTTCCAGCATGACAAAGTGAGCTCCATGAAGACATGGTTTGAGAAGGTTGGAGTGGAAGAACCCACAAACCTTTGTCTATATAGTGTACATTATGTATTTACTTAACCCGAAACGATTGGTCTTTGACACTGTTTAAGAGCGTAATCAGGAATAACACGTTAACTAGATTCGCGCGTGTTAATCCTTGTTCGGAAACCCATTCCGGTTAGTACCTCGTGTCAGGTTCATGACTGGAACTGAACAACTAATAAAGGCTTATTCCACCAGACATCAGCTGTCAAAAAGTCCGTTCCGCTCGATTTTTATTATCAAGACGGATGACATAACATCAAACGAAGTGACAGTTCTTTCTCTCTTTGAACAATTTCCATTGCACATTCATACTGGCCCCTTTATTCTCCCTCAACTGCCAGTGCATGTTTTACATCCATGGCTAATCTCATGGGAAGCGGCTGCTTCATAAAAAATGCAGCGTTCACTGATTTCCCCTTCACAATGGAGCGCCAGTGGTTGAAAAAATATACCACGTCGCATCGTAACAACCTTAAGTACCTAGCTACTTCGCTAGAAAGTGCGTTCTTATGACGTTCTAATGTCAAAAAAAATACAAATCTGTCTCTTATGACGTGAACATGACAGAATTTTCTTTAAAGCAGGCTTCATAACCGCCGAAGCCTGGTGGGATACGTCTTAATCGATACGTATGAAGGATTACGAAGGGTCTGTGTGGCCTTACGAGCACTGTTCTTCGATAATATTACCATTGAGCATGTTTTGTAGCCTGCGATGGACTGGCACTCTGTCCAGGGTGTACCCGCCTTGTGCCCGATGCTTCCTGGGATAGGCTCCAGGTTCCCCGCGACCCTGAAGCAGGAATAAGCGGTTGAAGATGGATGGATGGATGGATGTTTTGTCGCTACTTTCGTCTGTTCATCCTCATAAAGCTGTAATACATCATATTTTTTTTATATCTCTGAACAGGATTAAAAACCGTGCGACATCATGATCTCAATTATGTCACATGTCTGGGAGCTGTTTTCAGTACGGCTTTATAATCTCTACCCATTATAGCCTATGTAATGCGTCAATTAGCAAATGCCTGATGAGATCTGCTAACAGTGTGAGGTTTTTGCAAGCGCCGGTACAGACGGCGGTGTTTCCATCTCCACCGCCGAGCGCGTCGTAAACACACACACCGACTCCCTGTTGTAATTACAGCTGTTGTCAGGGCAGTGCGTGGTGTTATACATAAAACCGTCAAGTTAAGAAATTAAAGTGCATCAAAGCATTTACTCTCATGATTTCGAATACATTAACACGAACCGCGCCAGGCGAGACGAAACAAGCCTCGATGCGTTTCGCCCGACGGAGAAAGAGAGAGAGTTATGACGTGGATGGCTTAATGCACCCGGCGTATATACAGTAAGATTTCAGCCGCCGGAGAACGAGAGCGTAAATAAGTCACCTGTGTTGGTGTTCTCAGGAGACCCGTGTCGTGTTTACTGCACACTGAAGAGACTCCAGTCAAGCAGAATCATTTTCATTTGTTTCATACGCTTGCTGAAATGCAGTGAAGTGTCAGAGGTAAACATTACATAGAGTGTGGTTTAGTATCTCGGAGGAATTACTGTGAATATTGCCAAGTTGGATCAATCCATAATGAAAAAGTGGTGCAGGAGTAATATAGGCGCAGGAAAGAGACGGTGATTGGGAGGCACTCATTTGAACCTGGTACTAATCCTGTCTAATCTCCATCCATCCATCCATCTTCAACCGCTTACTCCTTCAGGGTCACGGGGGAACCTGGAGCCTATCCCAGGGAGCATCGGGCACGAGGCGGGGTACACCCTGGACAGAGTGCCAGTCCATCACAGGGCACAATCACATACACACTCACACACCCATTCATACACTACGGACAATTTAGACACGCCAATCAGCCTACCATGCATGTCTTTGGACTGGGGGAGGAAACCGGAGTACCCGGAGGAAACATGCAAACTCCGCACACACACGGCCCCGGCGGGAATCGAACACCGGAGGTGTGAGGCGAACGTGCTAACCACTAAGCCACCGTGCGCCCTAGGATAGACTCAGATCTTGTCGTTCTTTTCTGTCGCTTCTCCCAGGCTTACCAGGATCAATCCTGTGTTCGCTGTCATATGGAAAGAATCCAGATGTGTAGCAGAGTTACTGTTTAGACCCCGAAGTCCATCGTTTACCTACAACAAGATATCTTGAGATGTATTTGTTTGTTTGTTTTTTTCTCAACAGTCTATTTATCATTGCATTTGATATGGTGGAATTTGCTTATATCTTCAAACAAGTTCGTTCCTGTAATTAATTGCGTTATAGCAGCTGTAAACCGGCAATTCCTTCACCAGCATTTTTTTTCTCTCTCTCTCTTTCTTGAAGTTAATAAGATGAAAAAACTAAACAAAAACATCAACACACAGTTTGTCATGTTACGGAAAATAACGTCCCAAAGACTTTCCCATGTCTGAAAATGTAAAGTTACCACTTTACCACTTGACTGTTACAAAGCACTGACTCTGGAGACTCCTTCCATAAATGATAACATGCTTTTCTTTTTCTTAAAAAAAAAAAAATCTACTTACTATTAGTCTTAGATTACATATCGCATATCCAACGTATACAAGTCCCAGTGGAACATGTTACTAAAGGAACAGAAATGTATTACAGCGAGCGCATTAATGTAAACCTTGGAGATGAATTAGGACTGATAATCAACACTTGGACAATAATCAACACTTTCTGACCAATCAGAAACAAGGATTCAGCCGTATGAAAAATACATATACTTATTTTGAAAATGTATCACATGAAAATGAATCATACGTAAATGAATCACATGAATGTGAATCACATGAACATGAATCACTTGGTTATGAATCACATGTAGAAGAATCACATGTAGAAGAATCACATGAACATGAATCACATGTAAATGAATCATATGAAAATGAATAAATAAATTAAAAGGAGAAAAATATATACTTATTTGTTAAATGTATTTTAGCCAGTTGGAGTAGTAAATGAGAAGTTATACATTTCAAATGGGAAACAATTAAAAACTTTTCTGCGCATTATTGACAGTTAATATTATTACTGTGTGTGTGTGTGTGTGTGTGTGTTGTGTGTGTGTGTGTGTGTGTGTGTGTGCAGAAGATTTGTCCTTTGTGGTTTATCAGTAATGTGAAAAAGCTTTTTTTTTTACTATTATTATCTTACAAACTGCGAAAGAGAGACGAGTGAGTGAATGACTGTTTATAGCTGCTATACCAAAAGCAAGAACTAGAGCTACCTTCTTTTCCACAATATTAAATGTAACTATAAATGGTTAAGGACTGGCACCCTGTCCAGGGTGTACCCCGCCTTGTGCCCGATGCTCCCTGGGACAGGCTCCAGGTTCCCCGCGACCCTGAAAAGGAGTAAGGATAGAATATGGATGGATGGATAAATGGTTAAAAAGCACAACGGTCATTTATAAATTAAAAATATTGATTGATGACGCTATAAGAGGAATAAAAACGCTTGGTAAATAAAATTATAAGACTTCAGGTGAGGTTAAAGAAGGTGAGGGTTTTATTTATTTATATATATATATATTTTATTCCTTACATCTTGTTGAAAATGCAGTGGGCAAATATGATTTTATATTTTTTCAGCATCAGCAGAAATCGTAGTAATTTAGCATACTGACAGACATTTACCTTTCTTCTCACATTCAACTCAAAGCCTGAACCCACACAATGAGAGGCTTTGAGCCATCAGTAGCTCATGAATAATCATTGGAAATAAAAGACTACTCTAGGCTTTCGAAAAATATCTTGCCCTTTTCTTGGGTAGGTCCGACACCCCGAGGTAACTCTCCACACTAGTAATCCTTTAAGTGCTGCAGCACATTGCTCTGTTCTTTTATGCCTTTGGCACTTCAAGCTAGGTCTCTCCTTTCCCTTCTCTCTCTCTCTCTCTCTCTCTCTCTCTCTCTCTCTCTCTCACTTCCTTGCTCTCTCTCCCCCTTTCAACCCATTGATTTTTCAGGGTTCCATAAAATATTTACAATGTGTGGGCCGGGCCCTTTCTCTGGGAATTTGAAGAGGGAAAATGATTTTGAAGGCAAGAGGTAAAAAAAAAAAGAAAAAAAAAAAAAAGGAGAGAGCGAGAGCAAGAAGGAGAATCAGAAGGAGATGAGGAGAGAGAAGGAAGGGCGAAAAAGAATGAAGAAAAAAAAAAAAAAAAGAAAAGGCAAGATAAGAAGCTACGGAAGCCTTTCTCGAGTCACTCTTGGAATATCAATGGCTCACTTTGAAACTACTCCAGAATATAAATAAACACTTATAGTGATAAAGATCGTTATCTGGGTGCCTTTGTAACTCTGTGCTCTCACTTTAAAGCCTCGCAGTCAATCAATTCCAGACTGGCTCGGCCCGTCTGAGGCTTTGAAGAGGTTCCGAGTTGCTGTTGCTTTCACGTCCACTTGAAGTGTGTTCCATTGATGATACATTATCGTCATATCAGTCGATAAGGGAATACAATGGTTTAATTACAGCCTCAAGCTTCGCCTGTTTAAATCGCCAGCAAGAGATGTTATTAATAAGGCCAGATTGAAATTTATACTTCACCCGTGAGACTATTCTGCTTAATTTATTTTATTTTTGTATACCGATTTACGCCTATCTACAAACTACAATTTCTACACACATATCTACACCCTACAATTTCTACACACATATATCTACAAACTACAATTTCTACACACATATCTACAAACCACAATTTCTACACACATATCTACAAACTACAATTTCTACACACATATATCTACAAACCACAATTTCTACACACATATCTACACCCTACAATTTCTACACACATATATCTACAAACTACAATTTCTACACACATATATCTACAAAACCTACAATTTCTACACATATATCTACAAACTACAATTTCTACACATATATCTACAAACCACAATTTCTACACATTACAACCTATACACACAATTTTACACACATATCTACACCCTACAATTTCTACACACATATATCTACAAACCACAATTTCTACACACATTTCTACACCCTACAATTTCTACAATATATCTAACCCTAAAATTTCTACACAATATATCTACAAACCACAATTTCTACACACATATATCTACAAACTACAATTTCTACACACATATCTACAACCTACAATTTCTACACACATATCTACACCTACAATTTCTACACACATATATCTACAAACCACAATTTCTACACACATATATCTACAAACCACAATTTCTACACACATATCTACAAACTACAATTTCTACACACATATCTACACCCTACAATTTCTACACACATATCTACACCCTACAATTTCTACACACATATCTACACCCTACAATTTCTACACAATATCTACACCCTACAATTTCTACACACATATCTACACCCTACAATTTCTACACACATATCTACACCCTACAATTTCTACACACATATCTACACCCTACAATTTCTACACACATATATCTACAAACTACAATTTCTACACACATATCTACACCCTACAATTTCTACACACATATATCTACAAACTACAATTTCTACACACATATCTACACCCTACAATTTCTACACACATTTATTTTTTTTTTTTTTTTTTTTTTTTTTTTTTTTTTTTTTTTTTTATGTCGTAAATTTTGTTATTTTTTTTATTTTTATTTTTATTTTTTTTATTATTTTTTTTTTTATCATTAAAGCACATCAAAACATAAGAAAGAAAGTGATGTGTGTCTTCAGTCTGCATTTTCCATCCCTGTTTTTTTTTTGGTTTTTTCCTGGCTTAAAGGAAAGTGCCTGCATTTAAAGGTGGAGGTTTAGATGCTAATGAGACTCAGTCTCGGAGGCACCTCATTAAGAAATATCTGGAAACCTCAGATGAGTGAACTACATGCAAGTGATTTGCATAATCCGAATGCAGAGAAGAGAAAATAGATTTAATCATGCGCACAACCTGACACTGAATACAAGCAACTTTCCCAAAGTTTATTTTGATCTAACTTTTGGACTTAAGTCACCAACGCTGAATGCCTTTGTGTATAATTCCTGGGTGGAGCACATGAGGGTATTTAAGATCACAGCAGCAGTCCTTAGATACCAGTACTAAGGTCAGATTATCAACTGAACCATGAGTGAGATTCAGACACTAACTGTTTTGGGTGTCCATATGGCAGACACAAAAAACCCCAACCACAAAAAAATGAATGTTTTTTTCTTTTTTGTTTGTTGTGTGGGGGAAAAACAGCCTTCTCTTGTGTTACGTTTGGTTTTTGTTAAGTGAGACCATATTTATGGTGAACACCGCGCACCCCTGGATACGGTGAAAGATTGGTATATCTCAGATATACACCGACTTGAGAAAAATTGCAGGCGACGCAAAAGGGTCAGGGCTCGGAACATCTCCTCAATGGCCAGGCCTTCTCCGGGGAGGTAAGCCGAGACGTCTGCCTGAGCGCTATCGTATTGCAGGTACACATCTGTGGAGGCCATTAGCTCAGGAAAGTGAGTGTCTTATGTTGACAGCCGAAGCTGACAGCACACAAATCACCTCCGTATAAAATTATGGTAAAAATATTCACTCGAGCTTCTGGTTATTGAAGAATACTGAAACGGAATGCAATATTATTGTATATTCAGCATACATTTACTCCGGACGTATAATATTAAATAAGTATACTTCAGGGAAGATATATGATTTCTTGAGATCTAGTTTATCTTGCACAATATTGCATCAGGTTTAAATAAGCCAAACTCGAGCTGATTGGTCTTTACCCAGTACATCAAGCAGCATCAGATGTTCAATGGTTGTTTCTTAGCAGAATATGTCCATGTGTACAGTATACAGGATTCAGTGCACTGACCCATTATATCAATTGTATATAATCCAAATATATAATATCATATTTATACCATAGTATTGTTGGATGCTTGACTCTGATTGGTCCCATGGTGTCGCCACATGACAGCGATGCAGCTGCAAATCACAGGTTTATCCAATAAGAAATCCTGGTAACACTTTCTTTAAAGGCCACATGTATAACTATTCATGAAATGTCATTAGAGTTTGTAGCATTGTTTATTATGCATTTATAAATTGTTAAAAGAATGTCTTCTAAGTAATGCTTATTGCACGTTATATCTTGTCATCGTGCGCTATGCGAAGACACGCTTGGTAATATAACGTCTTGTGATGCAGTCGCTTGTCATGTTAACAATTTATATTGCGTAATAAAGATCTAGAAAGTGTACTGCAAGGTCAAAACGTATTATGACAACGTGTATAATTCCTTACGAGTGCATTCTAACATAATATGAACATGTTCGTCGTTTATTATAGATATGAGTTTCATATAAAGTGTTATGGATTGAACATGTGCTTTTATTTAACTAAGACAATCATCGATGTGTTGAAGTTTTCCCTAAAGAGCTTATTATTATTTATGTAACATGTATGGAACCAAACCCAGTTTCATAATGCCTTGGAGAAAGATAGCTTAGCTTCTTCGTTCTTGTTGTTAATAATAATGTATTAACACTATTTATAATGCATCGTGTTGGTAATTCTTCACGCGTTATAAAGATAGCTATAAAGTGCAATGCACTTTAATTAATTAGCATAAAAGTGCTTTATGAATGCATTATAACATCATATGGATGTGTTCGTAGTTCATTATGAATATGAACTTCATAGAAAGGTGCTAGCAAAATGTTGTTTTGTTGGCAAAGTGCTATGGTGTGAGAGGAGTAAAAGACTTCAGGATGTGCCGTTGAGGGAAAATAATCAACTTCACATAACAAGGTAACAGCCCTGCACTCGCTGTTTATTTTCCTATAAGCACGCCACATCGTTTTTTATTCCTGACATATCGGGCTGGTTTATTCTTTCCCCTGAACCGCGGTGCTTGCTCTTATACAATCCCTGTATAAAACATCTCAATTAAGCCAGTGGTGTAATTTCAATAAGACACGACGCCGCAGCCTCCGTCGTTTGATGAAGTCACCAGTCAGTGGCGGCGTGACATTTCTCTTTGGGAGTAATAAGACTGGCGATTAGAACGGCAACAAAATAACCATGGGCCTGACAGGCACATCCAGCGTAATTAATGATTATAATTTCTTCCCTCCTCCCTCTCGTGGAAGTCAGCCAATATTTAAACAATAATAAAACAAAGTGGAGACAGTTTATCGGGGTATTGCAAGCTGTGACCTGGCCACCGAAGCCTAGCGCTGTCTGTTTACTCTTCATTACAGAGCCATTATCACTCGCAGCTTGATACTGGAACATCTTTCTTCTCAGGAATGTATTGACCTTCCCGTCAGCACTGCCCCATTAATACTGCAAGCAGACCACCTGAATATAACCAGTAACATCATAACTCTCTGTTTCTATTATACTGTGTATATATATATATATATTATGTATTAATGTTGGGTCCTCCTTTGTCGAGTTTGAGTCCAGACCAAGTCCTTAACCAATCCAGTCCGAGTCTAGGGCCCGAATTGGTCTCAAGTCCTGAATGGCCGTGTCCAAGTAGAGTCCAGAAAGTTATTTTATTGAAAAAAAAGAGGCAATTATTGCAATTTTAAAGTCAACACTAAGCTGTTAAATTCATATTTGAACCTTCACAAACCAATGGCAACATGAATGTAAAAAATATATATAATAATCCCCAATAGAACATCTTCACCATTGCCGTTGAATATTTTTATTTCATGCCATCAGCACCTCAACTAGTTTCCTATCAAAAAAATATGTAGGACTTTTATTATATTACAAGTGTATGAAAATCCAAATGAACCAGCTTTGTTATTGTATCACACTATATCCTCCAGTTCAAGTTGACATTTCAGTGCGTTGATGCGTCTCCGTACAGTTATATCGTCTGAGAGAGAGAGAGAGAGAGACTACAGAGCAGAGGTACATTCAGCAGCGTGTCCTAACGACAAGCGGCATGCTTTATTACTGCTTTTAATCTGTCTGTGAGTCACAACAAACTCGTTTCTGAACACAGCTCTGTTCTTGTTTTGTTCTTTTTTTTCATTTTAGGAATAAAAATAAAATAATCCCTATCAGGATTTTTTATGTAGATGTACTACATTAAGAAGTACATTTCACATTTCACATGAAATCCAAGACTGGAATCACCAGACGCTAATGTTTAGGGCGGGACGCTATGACTACGAACTTATGTCACGATAACGATACGTTTTCTCAAGCAGGTCTATCAGTAATATCCAAGTGGGAAATACTACGCACATTGTATGAGGCAATTAAACAAAAAGAAAAAGGAAATAGACGTCACAGTATGACATATTCTAATTTAAGGGGCTTGACATAATTCTAATTCTAATTTAAGGGGCTTGACATAACATTATGTATGCACCATTAGTGATTTCTAATATATAATAATTGATCGTGCCCTGCGATGGATTGGCAACCTGTCCAGGGTGTACCCCGCCTTGTGCCCGAAGCTCCCTGGGATAGACTCCATGTTCCCCATGACTCTGAAAAGGAGTAAGCAAGGGGCACAAGGCGGGGTACACCCTGGACAGGGTGCCAGTATCGTAGATACTAGATAGTATAATATATAGTATGGATAGTATAATTATATACTAATCATTAATGTCATCCTGCCTCACCAAAATCTGTGGTCATGAGTCGCTGCTGATGAAACACATCGTCTGTGATGTTTTTATGTTAGTCTTTCGATGGAAAGGGTTTAAAAAAAAAAAAGAAAGAAATACTGAAAGTTTTACTCAATAGGAAGTTATTTATTCTCATTATTTCTTGCCATTCTTATCTTTCACATTTGTTCACTAATAACATATCACCTCTGAGTCCTGTTTGCATCTCCTAGAGGGGTCTCCCAGGGTCAGCGGGAAATAATCTCTAACACCTTAGGTTTAGCCACGAGGCCTTCACACGCAAGCTGAAAATGAAACACCAGTGAAACTTCTGGAAAAGTTTGTACTTCATTTCTTTCATACAGATCGTTCTTTCAAAAAAATACAAATAAATCACGAGCACACTTTGTTCAGAAGGAAACTATGTATTGAGAATACTCTACCATACAGACCCGTACGCAGATCTCGATATTCTGTATGTCATATCACGCTAGGTTTAGATCCGCAGGGATCTAAACCTACCGCGGAAATACTGCGATGAGTTAATCGCGCGAACATGCAGACTTTAGAGAGGGGAATAATCTACAATGCAGCCTGACGTGAAGCGGTGTCACTGTAAAACCCGAACATGTGATCATTTCCCTCCAAAATCACGTCCTGACCTGTTTTATTCCACTTATACACCATGAATTGGTCAACGATTACAATTGTTATTGATGAAAGGCCGACATTTTGAACGTATCTGAAAATGTCAGAAAACGTCTGACTGGTACAAAGCACTGGAACTGGAGACTCCTTCCATAAAAATTAAATAAACATCTCTGTCCGAAAGGAAAGGGAAAAAAAAACCCTTCACAATATATATATTTTTTTCATATCGATATGTGGAGATATCTGTGTGAAATAATACAAACCTGTGATTTGCAGCTTTACTGTCAGAGCTCCTGTTACAGAAAATGAATCAACACCTTCTGACCAATCAGAAGCCAGAATTCAACAGCACGGAGGTATAAAGCGACGTATCGAACGAGCGCTACGTCTCCGCGTGTGCAATTATTTGTTATTTAATATGGAGTTATTGCTGAGAGTCCACATCACCTCACGACTCTCCCAAGCATGCAGAACTTTAAAGAAACGTCCTTCATGGCAAACTTTAGATCACACGGTATACTTTTGTCTAAATTTATCCCGCCGACGCGTTTGAGGTGAAAAAATCTCACACGCGAAAATTACAAAATCAAGTTGTTGTTTATTTATTTACTTTTTTCTCCTTTTTCCCTAGTAATAAATTAACACCAGAACAAATCACATGCTGGATTTATAATTATTTTCCACACTTCGGTTTCAGCATTTTCCCCCATAATATAAATATATTTTCGTTTGCGTTTTAATTACCAGCGGTAACAAAATAACACATTTGCATTCCATTTCATGGCGGTGCTTACACGCTGACGGAAAGTTTCTCATTAAAATGACATTTTCGCATTTGCTAAATCAACGCTAAGTGTGGAGATTAAATAGCCAATTGCCAGAACTCAGCGTTGCTTCTTTCTTCTTCTTTTTTTCCCCAGTCCCACTTCAGCGTGCGTAATCTGAACTAAGCCTTTTATATGACTTTTAAACCCCGAACTTCGTTAGAGTTAGAGGTGTGGTGTTTTTATTTATTATTTATTTCATCTTACAACCTATCCTGTGTTGTTGTTGTTGTTTTTCTTTCTTTCTCCTCCTCCAGACTGACAGACAGACAGGCTATTAGCATCTCTACAGACTGGCTTAATTCAAACACTCCCTCAGCTGTGATCAAACCGGACTCCTCAGTCTAATCTCAGCCCGGGTTTATTTACTTTACGAGCACACGCTCTGATTCCTCCGCTGTTTGGCGACGGTTCCACACGAGCGAATTTTTTTATTTGGCCTGTTAGCTCTGTCCACACCTCATTCTCCTATTGACTTTCTGTCTTTATATTTCATCCGTATCAAGTCCCGAGCCGGCTATCAGACAATAACGAGCTTGTCAAGGAGCCTCGTAAGAGGTCCAGGCAAGGCTGTCCTCTAGCCCGACGTAAATGCCTGCTCTACGGTGGCATGACAAGTCTGTCCGTATATGAGTGGAAATACAAGGATGTTTTAGAGCACACTTTGCTAATGGTAAACACGTCTGACTCCAACAAGCGACGTAGCTCGGTCATCGTGAATGTGTGATTCCGTGAACGCCGTGGCGTTTAGTCATTCTAACGATTAAAAACGACACTTGAAAGTACAATTGTCAACTAAACGTTTAAAAGGTTTTCCTGCAGAAATCCTGAGTAGCAGGACTGAGCTTATTAGCACAGAATTAGCAAATATTGTGGCTAACTTGCACCCATGCTAATGAGAACATACGGGATATGTTAAACAGAGTCGTTTGTTCGTCAATCAATATCAACGTATCATTATAAATGAAATGAAATTAAATAAAAAGAGCCAGAAAGCTTCCCAGGACCTTCAGTAAAATTCAGATGATGCAACTTGTGGAATATTCCAGACATTTCCTAAGGGTGTTCAGGGAACAGGGCTGAGTAAATGAAATGAAACGAAATCATCAGTGATTAGACTCTGGGGTAAAATGTATAGCTTGAATAGGTTTTAATAATGTCACTTATCTTCACATACATGGTTGTGAAGGACGCTTTACTTCCGTTTAAAATGGCTTTTAACTTTCCTTTATTTTACGTAACGATACACATATTTGTAGCAGTAGAAGGACACGAATGACACCACAACCGTGAAATGGCTCAGGTATATGTATGAGAGCCGGACAGGAGCGAGGTCGACCTCGGAGTTCAGCCTCAGTTCGGATAAAACTTAGATGAGTTCGACTCTTGCAGGTTTGCCAAACACAATAATTGTGTGTGTATCTGAGTGTGGGGGTGTTTCTAACCCTCACTCCTGTTGTGTCCTCCTCTCCAGAACTCATTATTGTGCTGTCTGCTTCTCTACACAGCATATCTGCTGATCTTTTTGGCAGGGTATGGAGCCATGGCCTGGCCCTGTTTCCCAGCTCAGGCAATTTGCTGGTGTGGGAGTTTGGGAGATGCGAGTGGCTGGGTTTCACCTCCAGAAAAGAAAATTAAGAGATCTAATCACATCAGCATGCACCCTGTAATCACGTTTGTTTCCTGTGATCCCTGTGATTTTCCTGGGAGATGGTGAATTAAGGCCGGAAGTCATCTGATTGTTATATCCACACAGGAGAAGTTACTCGTATTCCGAGTCGGGATACGTTGGCTTTTAAGTTTGATTTAAGGTTAAATTCAGATCATGTGTATTTCATTCCTCTGTGAATGCCAGATTATTCTTGATATAGAAGCGTCTGAGATCTTTAATGAGATCTTCTGTAGATCACCACCTTTAAATACAAGCGCTTGATAAAAACAAAACCAGGGCTAGAAAATGTGGACTGAATCGAGTTTTGCATATGTGATTAGTTTTCAGAAATCGAACGGGAAAATGTCCACGAATTGATCTTCTCTGAACAGTTCCACACTCTCCCTCGTGAACTCCAGAGTAGCCTCTGTGAAACGATTACTCACCGAGAAGTTATTTTAATGTGTTGTCTCGCTCACTTTTTACGAGTGGTTTATGATAAGCGGTTCTCCGCCGCATTCCTGTATCTTTCTTTAAAAAGGCCATTTCCCTTGGTTTTTGAAAAATGCGTGAGATTGTGGCCTCGCTTCCACCCAAATTCCTCTTTAAACCTTTGTTGCGGCTTGGCTGTGTGCTCGAGGTATTCACCGAGGGAAGATTACCTGAGCTTCACAATGAATTTAAATTTAAACTTGACAGGCGTGTTGAGACGAGGAGGAACGCCAGCTGCTTAGCTGTGATTGGGAAATGCGGAGACCTGGCTTGACAGGGGCTTGGCATCTCAACCTGATCAACACCGAGTTCAGAGCAACAAAAGCTCAAAGAGCAGTCCCAATTATTCACAACTGTTGATTTTTGAGTTTGAAGGGTTTTTTTTTTTTTATTTTCTTCATAAGTTTTAAACAATTCAACTCTTCAAACAAACGTTCTTTTTTTTCTTTTTGACATGTTACAGAATTCTGGCATTAAAGTCGAAGTTATGATTGGAATAAATGCATGATGATCATTTTTGCTTGCATTCTACTGCGCATCCACAATAGCTGCTAATGTATAGGATTGGTTGTTGCTACATAGCCACGCCTATTTATTTATTTTTCAAGATAAAGAGCATTTTTTGCACCACTCGCCACGCCCACTTTAGATTTCCAATAAACACTTTGTATAATCAATATAAAGTAGTAACTCTGCTTAAATACAAATGACTTCAAACCCAGATTGAATGCCGGGTTAGGGGCGGGGCTAGCTTTTGTATAAAACCTGCTAAAGTCAGTTTTCTGGGTGGCTTTTTAAAATCACCTATATGTACATGTATATTGTTCGTGCATCTAAGGTTGCCAGATTTTTCCCCAATAGACCATCACGTTTACTCTCAAACTCAAATGCTGTAAAAAAATAAATAAATAATAATAACTTTTTGAAGATATAAGCTGTTTGCAGGATAAGCTGACCAAGCACATCTGCTACACTTACAGCTCAATGTGTTAATAAATTTGTCATTTTATCCAAAAGTAATTCAGTGCTCAAGCTAATTGATGTCTTCAGTTACGATGAATCTTGTCTGATGTCGGTGCAGAAAAGTACATTAAAATGAGCTTATGTCTTATGTAACGCGTTAACTCTGCTTAAATACGAATGACGTCCAACCCAGAATCAACGCAAGGGTTAGGGCGGAGATATGACAAAGAACTCAAAGCAACTACACTGCTTTTGTTCAAATAAATTCCTGACCACATCACTGTGTGGTGTCCGGACCTGAAGAGAAAGACAGTCCATGTGTTTGTATAAGACTCTTATCTATTTCTATCAGGTACAACTGATCCACTACAACCACGAGCTCTACACTAATTATACAGAAGCTGCAAAGAGTCCAAACGGCTTGGTGATCGTGTCAATATTCATGAAGGTACGTACTCCTCATCTGCAAATCCAGTAAAAGCTGAATGCCTATGCTAAACATGTTTAACGTTGGATATTTCTGATTGCCATGTTTTCACTGCACTCATCTAAACAGAATTATAGCGCGTGTATTCTCTGCATGGCTGGAGGAAACAAGACTTTGACAGGAAATAGTGGGATGTCAATAATCCTTCTCTGAAATAAATTATTTCGGCAGTTGAAGGTCAGTTTGTGTGCATGGTGGGGGAAAGAAAAAAAAGCCTCTGCGCCACAGGAACAATTAGCCATGCAATTATCCAGCTGCAGCTAAACAAGTTGCTCGCTATCTTCCTGTCAGTCCAGGAGCACGAGGTTATGAAATAGCTTTCGCTCGCTCTCGTAAATAGCAGTTCAAAGAAATATCTGCAGAGCCGTGATGGACCGGCGCCATTTTCTCCCGCGGGATGAAAGTTCAAGTCAAACTAATTAGATTGCCAATGTCAATCTCGGACTCGGGCGTCATCGCCGGGACGGGACGGCGAACGTTCAGATCCACCTTGGTGTGCGTTTAGCTCAGTGTGAAACAGGTGGGGTTATCCTATCAGGAGCTGTAGTATGTGTGGCTGGTTCTACTCTGTAATAATACACACCCTGGGGTCTAAACTCCACGTACACTCTACCGAACACCGCTCCACAATCCCCAGGCTCTATTCAACTTGATGTCAGCGTTCACACTGGGAAAGTTCCTCGTTTTCAGAGTCGGGTTACGTACCCGCTAAATTCTATTAAAATCACCTGCATTGTAACTCGTGCAGCTGAGGTTGCCAGATTTTTCTTAAGTATGCCATCACCTCGAAACTCAAATACTTGCCTTTAAACCCAAAAACGTTTCGATGTGGTCTGCTCTAAAGTAAACGTGCACACTGTTTGAAAGATCAGCTGACCAAAGTCTCCGATTAAGATGCATCCTTTCTGATGTCTGTAGAGAAAAATGAGTCACAATTGGGCATAAACTAATACACGCATCTCTTTTCGTTACTAAACACTTAACACGTGACATATACTTTTAGCTCTTCTATCAGTAGGTACTGTATGTCAGAGGTATTGATAGATATCAATAGACTACAAACTATACTAATAGGTTGGTACACATATGATATAAGATCAACACTAACACACTAAATGAAACCAACACTCACAATGTATAAGACAGTATATACTATCACTATATAGTATTACAGTGCACACTATGACACTATCATGAAATTAGCTTGCCATTATAATGCATTATAACATTCCCCACAGTTATAAACAACATAATATCCCCACTCTTTTATATATATATATATATATATATATAATACTAACACTAAAACTGTAGATAAACGTATCCACACTCAATTCTAATGCACTGGAGGAGGTCCAAACCTAATTACAGTACACTTTATGAGATCCATGCTAAATGCTAATCCATTACAGGACATCCATAACACTAATAGGATCATGCCAAGACATGTTCATCTGTTATAGGCAGTTAAAGATAAGAACAACATGAACGTAAAGCTTTGTGACGACAGATGGCAGTTCATGAAAATGTTATAGTCATTTGTCGGCGTTATGAATGTTACAGTCATGCGGTGATTTTCTTCTTAATGACACTTTGGCTTGGCTTTTTCTTTAGATGAATGCCTCCTTGGAGGCCTTGTAAAACATTTCAGTATAGGTTTACAGCATCATGAAGCATTAGTGTCCGGTGCTTTTCTTATACGCCCAGGTATCATCATCATCATCATTATTATTATTATTAGTAGTAGTAGTAGTAGTAGTATTAGTATTATTGTCTTTTATCACTCAGAAGTCCTGCTTTATCATGGACATAATTGTAAGGGATCACACAGTGAGTTCAATAGCATTGTCCCCTGATCCCATCTTTACTTGAGTCAGCCTGCGGTTCGCTTTCTCAGCCCTGCTTCATGCTGCGTTCACTGTCAGGGCACCCGGCTGCCAGGAAGGGCTCCCCCCTGAGTATAAGTGGTATGAGCTGGCATCCCAGCTCACCATCACAAAGGCCAAGGACGTTTAAATGTGCACAGTCACTGTCACTCGCACAGACACAAAATGGAGTAGGAGGAAAATGTCGCATGTTCAGTTATAAAAACCGGTCCTGTTTTGTTCATTTATTTATTTATTTATTTATTTATTTATTTATTTATTTATTTTTAAACTTTAAACAACATACCTCTTTTTTTCACATATTGTTGTCTGTTTATTTATTTTTGTTGTTGTTGTTGTTGTTGATACAAAACCTACATACATATGTTACACTATGTATGAATTATTATAGATTATATAATAGATTATAACATAGTTATAATCGTCTGTACATATTATTTGTGACCTTGAAGTCATTTACAGCACGATAAACAATACTGCAACTGGTTTCTTTCCGAGACTATAAAGTTATGCGTGTACCTACAGTATAATGCATTACATTAACAATTCATAAAGCTTTATAATCATTGCTAAAATGTCCTGCGTATTTTCAGAGATTATAACGCTGTGTGTTCCTACGAAATGAATGCATTGTGATGTATAGTACTCAGAGTTAACTATACGTATATATACTGTATGACCATCACAGGAAGTGTTATCTATAATAAGCAATCAAGAGATTCATATTATGTTATGAAACATTAATAAGACAACCCTTATTAAACATTATTAATTGCATTGTAATGCATTATGATTGCATAATTCTTTGCCATTAGCATTATGTGATACAAACACCACGTACAGTACAATGTGTTATATCAACAATTCATTATAATCCATTATAAACGATGCTATATCATAAAATACATTTTCATCAATAATTATAATAGCGAGTACAATGCCTTATGAATGCATTACAGTGTAGTGAACATGTCCGTAGTTAATTGTACACATACCGTATATGACCTCAACGGAAAGCTGTAAATACGTTCATAACATGTTGTAATACATTTAAAAGACATCGCCCGTTCAAATGCCTTACACTTCATATGTTGATTATGAAGCGACTGAATTGCATTATAGTGCATTATGAATGACTGAAACTTTGCTTTGTTTCCTTGCGAGTAAAATTCTGAAGTGTTACAAATCTAATTTATAATGCATAATATATAATAAACATTAGTAAAAAAAAGTATCATGCATTCTCGGGAATAATTATAACAATGTGTAGAATGTCTAATAAGGTGTGCATATATATATATATATATATATATATATATATATATATATATATATATATATATATATATATATATATATATATATATATATATAATTTATAAATAGTTCAATTCAAAACAGACTAAAACTGCTATAAAGTGTTTTACGTTTGTATACATAATTATCGCAATGGTTATAATGCCTTAAGGACGTATTATAACTTGTTAGGAATATGTTTATCGTTTATTATATAGTGTATATGGCGATAGAACTTGTAATAAAGACATTTATAGATTAGTAGAGGGTTGAATTTATTAGAAAATGAAGTTGGGGTCAGTTTGTCAACTGTCTCTGGGGAAAAAAAAAAAAAAAAAAAAACTTGAACTATGAAACATCTTTAAAAGTCTTTTGGTTTTCCTTTGAGGCCAGCTGTGCGATTGAGAGGCTAAAAAGTGATGAGTTGTATGAGTGAAGCACATTTCATTCTGTCTAACCAGACAAAGTGCCTGAAGTCGTTTCTATTAGCCGCTAATAAGGAATCAGTAAAAGCTCTGCAGCTCTCTTCAGGTACATTACCCGTGGCTCTATCGGTAGCTAAAAGCAAGCGGAGGAAAGCTGCATGGCTAACACTTAAACTGTCTGAGAGTGAATGCTTTAAAACTCTTAACAACATCTCATCCTCATCTCTCTTTCTCCATCTTCCACCCCCGCTCCCCTCCCCCACCCCTCCTCTGCTGCTTTTGTCATTCCAGATATCCGAGACTTCAAATTCCTTTCTGAATCGGATGTTGAACAGAGATACCATCACTAGAATAACCTATAAGAGTAAGTGAAAGGTGCACGCCTCCAGACGAAGGCCCGACGTGAATCATTACAAGCCTTGCTTTTATTAGATGTAATGGAAAATCCAAAGCTGCATCTCTCAGGCGGAGTGCTTTGACACACTTGTAATAAGGCGGACAAAATTGTTTGCCGATTTTAAATAAGATCTAAAACCTCCACAGGAAACTGCTTATTGGGGCTCGAGGAAGTTTTCCATTTTAATAGCACTAACATCCTAACATGGCTGCAACCGTATTGTAAAAGATTGTGTTTTAACCGCAGTATAGTGCTTTAACTGTTTGCGTTAGAGTTTTCATTTAAATAAGCCTGATTAGTTAAAAATAGAAATAAATAAAACACTTTAATAGAAACCTTCAAGAAAAGGTGCAAGAAAATATTCACCAAGGGCATGGCGCGATGTGACTCGATTAAAAGCGGTGTTACTGTTACCAACCCAAAGCTGGTTATTTTACATCCCGATTCCTATTAGACGAACACTGACGATTTTATTTAGCAATAATGACGTACTTTTTATCCGTTTATTGTTACATTTAATGCTGTAACAAGTTAGTTCCTGCTCTCACTTACACTATAGCAGCTCTCTTTCTTGTTGTCCTTACCGACAAATGTTACCCGCAAATCACAAAGTGTAAACTTTTGTCATGAAAACGTAAAGTGACACCTTTACTTCTGACACTGGAGACTCCTTCCATAAACGCTAAATAAACTCCATACAGAACTCTTCAACGTGCCAGGCATTCGGTCAACTGAATGAACAGATGCTTATAAAAATGTGCTATAACATACGTAAGTGATAACAGGAACGTACTTGCGATATGGGCGTACGGATGTAACTCCAAATGGATAAAAACGCGTATGAGGCGTCATTCCAAAGTAGATCAAAGCGTGGTATGAGAAGAACAGAACACTTTGGGATGTGCGGATGTTGGAGAATAATCAGCTTTGCTTCACATCTGGTCACATCAAAGCACCCTGATGTCGATTCATTTCTTACGACAGCACACTTTTTTTTTCCGAAAAGGTTCTGCTGAAAGTATCTAGAACCTTCTGTTGTAGGGTTTAAGGGTTATTTCAGATTCCAGAGAGACAAACCAATGTATACTCTTTAGTGCTATATGCATGTTTGTTGTTTGTTGTTGTTGTTATTTTTCCCTCAGAGTGAAAGAAGTGATGCATCATGTTAATGAAATCGGTCTAATGTGATAAAAAAAAAAAGTTAACTATATGTTGTTGTTGTTGTTGTTGTTTTATGTAAATTCAGATCAGAGCCTGCTTTTTTTTTTGTTAAGGAACATTTCATAGTCTGCACACACACACACACACACACACACACACACACACACAGACAGACGTATGCATTTTCCATGGTTTCAGTCTGGTGTGTGTGAAAAAAGAGCTCAGGAATTGAACTAATCAGGGTGCAAGGCGAGGAGTAGGTGAAGAGAGGAGTACGCTGCCTCCTGGTGGCTGGCACGCCCCTCTCGCGCCTCAGTGGTGCGTGAATGTGGGCTGTTGACGTCTCTGAAACTCTGCTCTGAGTACTGCAACAGAAGTCTGGGCCTTGACAGAATTCATAACCACCCCCTCCAGACTCGGAGGCTGCCCTCGCCCGAGGCCTTCGCCTCACCGTCCGCCGTGCTGCCATGCATTTTTCAGACTCGGTCCCACAACTTCGGATTCAAACGAAATTATTGATACCACCCAAACTATTTCAGTTCAGTGCTCTAGCAGTCCTGGGTTCACACGCTGATTTTCACTTGATTGAATTCATTTTGCACAACGCTAATCAACGTGGGGAAAATAGAACGCACTGCCTTTCTCAGTCCGACTCGAGTCACTGCTTATTACTCGTTGGTTGTCAAGAGAGGAGAGCGTCAATATGTTTCACACAAGCACGACGCCGTATTATCTAATGGAAGCCTGGTATTGTGAAACATGTCAAAACAATTCAGCAGCTATCCAGTAAGTCGCCGCCACAGGGGCAGCTTCTGCCTCAGTGACGGGAACGGTGACAAGCCAAATTGCTGGGTTTGAAATGGAATTTAATACAAACAAAATATTTATTCCTAACAAGCAGGAGAGGTAAAGATACAACAGCATTTATTATTATTAGGGGTTAAGAGCAGAAGAGGCAAAGACCCCTGTTGTTTTCATTATTTAACGTATTATTGTTATTATTATTATAATTATTATTCCGCTCTTGAGACTATGGCAGCCCATAGAACTGGGAATGTTATGAAATTTGGTACACAGTGAGAGGACAGTTCGGTCTGTTAATACAGCAAACAGGGAAAAGTTATTCCCTGTAGCGCCACCAACTGTCCAAATTTGCAGTCACTTTTATGTTAATAACTTTTGAACCGTGAGTCCTAGAAACAAAATAATTGTTCCTCTGATTCCTTGGCTCAAGACCAATCGCTCCGATGATTTGACGTCACTTTCCGTAATGAAAATTTTTAAATTTTTTTTTAATATTCTGAAAAACCGACTTTTTCATACTCGTCCTAGGATGTTGGTCCGGTTTGCACGAAAATTGAGAGACAGTCTGGACAAAAAGTTATTCTGAGAATTTTGATAAACCATACAGTTTTCTAATGGCGCTTCAACAAATTTAACGAAGGACGTGCAAAATTGAACGTGAGGTTGTATCTCCGCAATGCTTTGACGGATTGTGACAAAACTTGGTAGATGTCGTCAACATTAGGCCCTGAAGTTAACCTCAGTGTTTCAGCATACTGACCTCTACTGGTCTGGAGATTGCAAAAATGACTTTTTTTTCCCCTTATAACTCTTGAATGCCAGAAGATACCTGAGCAGTTTCAGAACAGCATTATTTTTTAAATAAATGTTTTTTTTTTTTATGATTGAAAGTTTACTTTTTCTAACTAACATCAGACTCTAACCAAAAACATGTCACAAGGCTTCTTTTTTTCCTACTCATGGTGCCAATAATTGGCTTGACCACGATATTGAAGCTTGCAGCTATATTCATTATTTTTTATTGTTATTATTGTTATTATTTGTAGATGATGCTTATTTACTATCTGGGCTAAACATTGAGGAGGTGTATCCCGAGACGTCGAGTTTCATCACCTACGAAGGATCAATGACTATCCCGCCATGTTTTGAGACCGCGACATGGATTCTAATGAACAAGCCAATATACGTCACAAAAATGCAGGTAAGACTCCATCACCATCATCACCATCACCACCATTATTGATGTTCAGCTCGTATTAATTGTAAATGCTGTAGCTAACTTGTGTATAATTGCATAGTATCAATATTAATTCAAGTATTTATATAGACATATAGACATAGAAGTATTCACAAACATTTCAATTTGGTCTGAAACCTTTTTGAAAGGCAGTTTATATGACTGCTTAAAATGTATGATGCAGTATAAAAAGTAAGTAATTAATTAATTAAACCTCATAAAGTAGACCTGACAATTTATTTTAGTCAGAGGTTTCACAATTACAGCTCTATGTCACGAAATGGGAGGATGCATAAAATGCATAGACGAGCTCATTTCAAGCTCGAAATTAATCTTATTCTACAGGCTTTGCTTATTTACAACATTCACACATTTCTAGAAAGAATAAAAAGTGATCAAGAGAATAAGACAAGCTTGAAATGAATGTGTTTACATTCGTTCTATACGAGTCTCGTGATGAGAAATATGTGATCACTTTTCCTTTATTCAAGATATCTTCACTTGCTAAGATATCATTGTTGCTGATTAGTTATAAAGGGATGCCAATGATTATGAGCTTCCTTGAAGTGAAAAATATCAGAATTTTTTGCAGTATACACGTGTATAATGAGATGGGAATATAGTGTTGTATGGTTCTACACATAAACTACCGTAGAGTCTTCTTAGTTTCAGAATTAGAATATCTTAAGTACGACATGCACAGTAGCATACTAAACAGACCAGGCAAGTTCAATAACAAATATTCAAGAAAATATACATTTCATAGAAAAGGGCGTCTGCCAAATGCCATACATGTAATATGTATATATATATATATATATATATATATATGGCATTTGGCAGACACCCTTATCCAGAGCAACTTGCATTTATCTAATTTATACAACTGAGCAATTGAAGGTTAAGGGCCTTGCCAAAGGGCCCAACAGTGGTATCTTGGCAGTGCTGGGGCTTGAACTCCTGACCTTCTGTTGTTTACTGTATGTTATAGATTGATATGTACCGTTGTGCAGAGTGGAGTTCTGTTGTCGGTGGTATACTGTGTATGTAGTATAGCAAAGCAGACGTGTGTCCTTGTCTTGGCCTTGCAGATGCACTCCATGCGACTGCTCAGCCAGAACCAGCCTTCGCAGATCTTCCTCAGCATGAGTGATAACGTGCGTCCGGTCCAGCCTCTGAACAACCGCTGCATCCGCACCAACATCAACTTCAGCATGCAGGGCAAGGACTGTCCCAACAACAGGGCCCAGAAGCTGCAGTACCGAGGTCAGTGTGTGTACTTTTTCTCCTACAACGGCTGAAAAACGCATGCCGTTTTCTCCGTTTGAGATCATCTTAAATGTGTCGTCTAAGCCTTAAAATCTTTTCGCATTTCAAATCTAGAATCGGTAGAACATTGTTAACAAACAGGAACGATTCATTTTCTCGAGCTGACGCGTGGTTCAAGAGGTCTCATTAATATACCTTCTCACCCGAGGAGTGTGTCTCTTCCTCACCGGTTGTCTGCAGTCTATTTTCCCTCCTGCGTAGACTAAATATTTTCACGGAAACAAATTAAAAATCTCTTTTTTTTCCATTTACCCCCCGAAGTAATGCACTCGGTGACTCCTCCAATCCTGATCACGGGATTTCTTTTCTCTAGTTTTTTTTCTTCTTCTTCTTTTTTTTCCCCATCCAATTTGTTTGAGCTCTTTGAACTCCCCACCTGCAAGAGTAAAGAAAGATTTCTTTTTTAATTGCGTTCGGTGTTCAAACATGTAAATATCACGACGCTGAAGGAAAAGAAAATATGTCTAATTAGACGTGGTTAAGCAGCTGGTACTGTGGAAATGTGCGCTTTTGTAAAACTGATGATCACAGTGTTGTTTAGCTGTTATAACTCGTAAAAAAAAAAAAAAAAATCAACTTTATTTGATTTTTTTTTTTTCCCGGGCAACAAACACATTTTTTATGTAATTGTTTCTTTGCCTGACAGGCTGCATGTTGATTTTAAATGAATTGGGTATTTTTAGCATTGAATGAGCAAATGTAGATAATTAGCATCTCATTCTAATAGCATTGGGACTTTAAGTGCATTCTACTAATTGACTTAAATGTAAAAAAATTTAATAATTTCAGTGTATAATTTGGGTAACAGTGTTTTACGTTCAAAGTGACTTTGTCAGTCAATATCACAATATGATACATATATATATATATATATATATATATATATATATATATATATATATATATATATATATATATATATATTATAAAAAAGAACAACAGACCTTACTTTTCTTCTTTTCATGACCTTCAGGAAATTATGGTCTATGCAATTTCCTGTTCATGGAATATTCCAAAATGTTTCATAGTTGTAAAAGTGTTCAGGATGATACTATGAGCATAAGTTTTTGTAAAGGTTACCTGTGTTTACCTTTATATTATATATTGCTAAATGTAATAATGTATATGCTGAATTGAAATTAAAACGACACATTTCACCGTATAAACGCGTGGCTTTTAAACCTATATTTATTCATAGGTAAGCTGTGTGACTCATGACTCAACTCACATGGCTTACCTGTGAATAAATCCAGATTTCATGGCGCCTCAGCAGAGAAAATGCGTCCAAACCGAGTTATCTGTTTCAGATTGAAGTCGTTTCTAGCAGGTATCTCACACCAGATA
Source organism: Ameiurus melas (assembly GCA_012411365.1). Classification (NCBI taxonomy): domain Eukaryota; kingdom Metazoa; phylum Chordata; class Actinopteri; order Siluriformes; family Ictaluridae; genus Ameiurus; species Ameiurus melas. The sequence continues at coordinate 7,560,787 of CM022760.1, read as the reverse complement.
TTCATGGCAGACTGAGTGATGTGAAGGGTTTTTTTTTTTCTCTTTTCTTTTTGAAGTCAGATCTTTGTTATTATATTTCTTTTCTCCAATACAGTGAATGAATGGCTGCTGAAATAGACGGCTTTCATGGATGAGCCCAAATATTAAACAAGACACCGAGAGAGGGAGAAAAAAAAAAGGATGAAAGACAGCGGAGGAGCGAACGGACTCTAGACTGCATCACATTTGTCCTGCCAGATAGTCATGACATTGTAAAGGGAAAAAAAAAAAAAAATAATAAAAAATAAATAAATAAATAAATAAATAATAACTTCAATAAGAAGAGACTTGGGCAAAAAGGACTCTGTTTCATACATCAGCTCAAAACCAGTGAAGTACAAATAGGTTTTGATACTTTTTTTGGTGAAGAAAAAGAAAAAAAAAAGGAAAAAAAAAAAGAAAATCCGTACAAAAATTTAAATATTTATTTCATATTCACTTCACAAAATGGAACTAAAGATGTCTTTTTAACCTTTGTACATATGGATACCTTACTGCAAAGCGTTCAAACCTTCAACAACAGGATGGACATTGAGCCGGAAACTGAAATCGGGAGCATCCTCATAACTGCATCGTCTTAATCATAACTCCGGGAAACGGCGGAGAGGACAACAAGAGCAGAGAATGACAGGACGATGGCTGCCGCGCTAATGACACTACAACGCAATGTACATGATAGCTGTTTTTGAGACACAATGATGGTTCTGGCCTTGTAAATAGAATTATTCATGCTGAAGATTAACATGTAAAGATACAAATCGACATTAAAAAAGAATATATCTGAGGGAAAAATTACTGAAAAAAATAAGTTGAATATTTTATGCTTGGCACACTGAATTTCTGGAGGAGAGCTGATGCCTTTTTTTCTGTTTTATTGTTTACAATGGTCTTACACTGTGTTTGTTTAATGTTATCGGCCCAATAAATGTGTTTGGAACGTCCGGTTTGGTAATTACGTTTCAGTGTTTTCACATATTAATCATAGAAAAAAAAATTTATGGTCATGTAGAGTTATGGTCAACAAAAAAAGAGTTTCTTTTGTTGTGTGTTTTTACGTATTACGTTATTTTGTTTTTTTTCATGTGTTACTTGTGTTATGTTTCATATACTCATTTTCTATCTATCTATCTATCTATCTATCTATCTATCTATCTATCTATCTATCTATCTATCTATCTATCTATCTATCTATCTATCTATCTATCTATCTATCTATCTGTCTGTCTATCTCTCTATCAGACTTTCAGGTGTGTGCGATGAACAAATCAAACAAAACCAATTGAAATAGTTCAACACGACTTCAAGTGGTTTCGCCAAATTCAACTGAAAATGCAACTTATAATGATTTCTCATCCATCCATCCATCATCCATCCATCTTCAACCGCTTACTCCTTTTCAGGGTTGCAGGGAACCTGGAGCCTATCCCAGGAAGCATCGGGCACAAGGCGGGGTACACCCTGGACAGGGTGCCAGTCCATCACAGGGCACAATTATTCAACCCCCTGAATAGAATCCCTCAATAGATGCAACTAATCAAGGACTTCATTAGTTACACCAGGTGTGCTTGAGCACATGCAGTCAATTTTCACATGCAATACCTGAACTGGCCAGGGGCAGAAAATGTATGAAATACCTGAACGGGGCAGAAAAAGGAAGATATCAACGGCTGCAAGCAGATTTGTGAGAAGGCAGGTTGGGAAAAACCCTCAAGTGACTGCAAAAGACCTGCTGTAAGACTTTGTGTAACAGGCACTGAGGTTTCAGCGAGCACAGTAAGGCATGTACTAAACGCAGAAGGTCTCCATGCCAGAACTCCAAGATTTACACCACTACTGACCCAAAAGCACAAGAAAGCTCAAAGTCATATAAATAATCCACAGAAGTTTTGGGATTCTGTTCTGTGGAGCGATGAAGCAGAACTGGAACTTTTCAGCACGATGGATCAACGGTACGTCCAGAGTAAGAAGAATGAAGAAAGAACACTTTGTCCACAATCGAGCATGGTGGTGGTCCTAGGAGAAAACATCATGTGAAGAAACTGAAACTTGGGTGTCATTGGACCTTCCAACAGGAAAATAATCCCAAGCATACCTCAAATTCCATCAAAGCTTGGTTGCAGAAGAAATCCTGGAAGATTCTACAGGACCATCACAGTCACCTGACTTCAATCCCATAGAAAATCTCAGGTGGGATTTGAAGAAGGCGGTTGCCACTTGAACTATTTCAATCGCTTTTGTTTGATTTGTTCATCGCAAACAGCTGGAAGTCTGAAATTTTAAACCTGATTTGCAATGGAGGTTGAATAATATTGTATCTATCTATCTACCTATATAAATCTCTATCTATCTATCTATCTATCTATCTATCTATCTATCTATCTATCTATCTATCTATCTATCTATCTATCTATCTATCTATCTATCTATCTATCTATCTATCTATCTATCTATCTATCTATCTATCTATCTATCTATCTATGTCTATTAAATTATATTATATTAACGCTCTCATTTTCCTAACTAATTCTTTCACGTTTTGATTTATTTATTTATACATGTATCAATTCATTCATTCTTTTTTTCCCCCTTATAAATGTTTTTTACTTTAATTTTTGGTTTTATTTTATTTCCTGAAATTGCTACTACCCATTTTATTTCCAAACTGCATAATCCGTGTGGATCCATTGACGTGGTGCAAAATAACACAATGATTTTGCTGGTGCGCTTTAATAAGTCTCAGGTTTGTAGTTAAACCAAATTGGCATGTTTTCCCGTTTCGTTAACGATTGTAACATTGATCCTTTCCTCTTTTACTTTAATCATATCTCAAATCAATGAAGGATGCCTCCTGTTTTAACCTTCACGTTACGGAAATCCCAGTCTCACAGCGTCGATGCTTTATATTTATGGAATAAAAATTTTTTTAAAAATCAATGACCAGGGGAAAACGTTTGCGCAGTCGGAGCTTACGGTTAATACGGCCATTATTCTATCGGGTGACAGGAAGCAGGAAGTGCTATTGAGCCCTTTTTTTGATGGATAAATACGCTCAACACCTCATTCCAGAGAAATCATCATTTGGAGCCATGCAGCAGCACAGATACTGTATATCTCTGACGTGCAGGCGCATTTTACTCTCTTCCACTTCTACCAAAGCCTAGAAACATCATAAACCTGCAAACGGATGCCTCTCATTAAATAAGGTAATAAAAAAGGTCTCGAGCATTTAAACCAAAGTTGAATGTGACAGCTGTGGAAGAAAATTTCGAGCTCCATTAATTAAATAAATGAATATATGTCCATTGTGCAGCCTTCATATTCAAAAAATGTCCATATGTCGAGATACGCTGGAGGTCATGAGTGACATTTGAGCTTTATGTCAATGTCAGAGAGTCTCTCAGGATGTAGTGTGTTTCTCGAATAGACTTTCAATGAGCAAAAAAAAAAACAAGAAAACTTTCTTAAATATAATGCGCTGCTCAATGGAGCCGTCAGGAATAATTTAAAAAGGTTACCAGCAGTTAATAGCCCGGGGACTCTCATAGATTTTATAGCCTAGAGACCCCTTTATAACTGTAAAGTAAATTCTCTAGTCACAAACAATATTTGGTTTTCTTTTCATTTGAGCCACAGAGCTTTCTGTTCCGGAACTTTCTACCAGCAGAACACATTACAATCAAGTTAGTGTTATTTATAGGTGACTTGCTCTTGAGTTGGATTTAAGTGAGCAGTCAAATGCCGTTAGTTTCCATGTCATTTTCTCCACAACCGCTCTTAGTGTTATCCATCCATCCATTTCCCATACTGTTTCTCATCCAAAGGGTTGCGGGAGAGCCTGGACCATATCCCAGGGAACCCGTGGCACAAGGTGGAGGACATCATGGATGACAGGGCACAATCTCACACACATTCACACACCATAGACAATCTGGAAATGGCAATCAATCTACCATGCATGTCTTTGGACTGGGGGAGGAAACCGGAGTACCCGGAGGAAGCACTGGGAGAACATGGGCGGAGGCGAGATTCAAACCTCCTTCCGCGGAGGTGCGAGGCAAACATGCAGGACTTTATACACATTACTGTCTGTATTAATGAACTTAACTAGATGACTAGCTCACTATATTTTAATACATTACATTAGCTACCATTTTTGTTGCTTTGGAAATAAAGTTTCTGGCAACTGAACCATGACTCTAAGCATCACACTGGAGCTTTTTCTTACTCATTGGGATAGCTGATGGATGTCTGGTTTTGGACAACCTCTGATTGATTCAAGAACGTGTCGTTTTACTCAGTGACTCCTCAACGAAGTTATAGAGTTATGAAGCATTTGTATATGTCTTACTGCAGACATACTGTACATCGCTAATGGACTTTCGCGGTTTATGAACATCACCATTATAATAATCATAACATTCGAATATCATAACATTTAATAATACAGTATTATAACAGGAAAAAATGACGTCTGTTTTGTCAGTCTAGAAAAATCCAATATTGACTCATGCACAGCAAAGTTTCTGTACACACACCGTAAATTCGGTTCAACTTGCTCGCGATAGATGTCTTGGGTTTCATCTGCAAACTCCTCTTTCACACGCTCATTCTGTCATTTCCCTTTTAACCTGAGCGGACAAGTTCTTTCTGATGTTTACTGTGAACGTCGGTAAATGGCCGCTCTTGCCTTTTGAATAGCCGGTCAATTAGGCAGCCATCAGTGGCTCTTAACTCCATCAACTCTAATCAAGCTCTTTTTTTTTATTTAATTCCCACAATTATCTGACTCATTTGAGTCATCGTGACCTCAAAGGCCAATGCAAGAGCGGTTACAAAAGAGCGAACTCTCATAATTGTGACACTTTCTGCATATTCACAACTGATCTGAGAGGCAATGCTGAAAGGGATGGTTTTAGGTTTTTGTTTTGTTTTGGGTTTTTTTCCCCGTTGCCAAATCCATTCATTTGAAACGTCTTTTGTTTCCCAGGTTTATATGTGACAGGCAAAACAAAAAGCCCGATCCGTCACAGGAAATGGATGATATGGCCAATTTTCAGTATAATCTATGCAATTTTTAACACCATGGACAAGATCTTGGTCAGATGACTGTCGTGGGGCGTAATCTGAAGTTAGGCTAACTTCTCTACATTGTAGATTAGCTAGGGTTGGGACTGAAGCAAGGGACTGAAACTTCCCATGTCTTTTATCAGTATCAGCACATTTAGTTGTTGTATTGAGTTATATAGAAAATATTAACTTTTTATTTTACATGCCATTATCTACAGAAGAAACAGAATGTTTTACTAAGAAAAATAAAAACGCATTCCCTAATCTCCCTAAATTGGGTGGTTTTCAGAGAATTAAACCCACAAGTGACGTCAAAACTCATGCTGGGAAAGTTCCTTGTTACGTTATGTGTTTAAGTAGATTTGCTGGATGCAACATTCAGATTATGCAAATTGTTTGTGTGTAACTTGTGCCTCCAAGCTTCCCAGATGTTTCTTGAATAGAAGTGTTGGGTTCAGCATCTACACCAGCACATAACCTACAGTAGATGTCTTAAAACCTGAAAATCAAATTCGGGATCGAAAGTATGGACTGAAGAAGGAATGAATTTCAGCATGTGATTACATCAAAGCATCAAGACAGTGGTGGTGGACTTAATATTTCTTGCTCAAGCTGATCCATCCACCCATCTTCTATACCGCGTATCCTTCCTTCAGGGTCACGGGGAACCTGTAGCTTATCCCAGGGAGCATCGGGCACAAGGTGGGGTACACCCTGGACATGGTGCCAATCCATCACAGGGCACAATCACACACACACACACACACTCATATACTATGGACACTTTAGATATGCCAATCAGCCTACCATGCATGTCTTTGGACTGGGGGAGGAAACCAGTGTATGAAACCCCCACAGCATGGGGAAAACATGCAAACTTGCTAACTTGCTAACCACTAAACCACCCGGCGCAAACTCCGCCCCTTGTGCATACTTGTGAATAGTGTATACGTCTGTAGTTATACAGTATCTGAGGTCTGAATACCTCCGTTGTACGCAATTTCTGAATGCGCTTAACTCAACCCCGAATACAGCTTTTTTTTCTTTTTTTTTTCATTATCCCTGCTCCCTACTGATCGTTTAGTTTGTATATACTGTTAAAGTGAGTTAAATGACACATCATATGCCGGCAAATCCCGCCAGCTAGAAGTGCTGAATTAAACTTGAATTTATTCAAGCCACCGAGATGTTTTACTTCATCCAGAGTAAATACCTTAGCGCTACTCTCAAGGAAATGTATGTGCCATCTGTATCAGTCTATAGCACCAGCTGTTGTTTCGCAAAGAATATTTATAGAGGATGTAGATCAGGATCACGGCTTACTTTGCTTGTTTATTTATTCCCAGCATCATTTTCCCCTCTTATACCATCCCTACACATGCGTCTTCATCCCATTATCTATGATAATCCCGCTTCGTGTCGTCGCAGTGCTTCCGCAGTTCAGCTGAAAGTGTTTGCTCATTTTCCTGTAAATTACTGCTTGTTCTGGCATCATATCATTCCACATCATCTCGCAGGCTGATATCCTGTGTAGACGAATGTTGTGCGTAGAACGATATCGACGTTCTAAGATTCTCGGGTCGTGTACGAGCATGACGTCGGGCTTTGCGTTTGCTTTGCGCCCACTGAAGGAGAACATCCCGAACCATCCAGGCTTTTTAAAATTGATTAAAAAAAACAAAACGGCGTAATGTGGAGGAGCACTACGACGCCTGTGAGGCGGTGAATATACAGTACTGTGCAAAAGTTTTCGGCACCCTATTATTTATTTATTTATTTATTTTGTACAAACTTTGTTTGATGACTTCTACATTATCGAGTCAGTAAATGGTAAATGTGCACTTATATAGCGCTTTTATCCAAAGCGCTTTACACTGTGTCTCATTCATCCATTCACACACACACACCAGTGGTAGCAGAGCTGCCATGCAAGGTGCTAGCTTGCCATCGGGAGCAACTTGGGGTTCAGTGTCTTGCCCAAGTGGAGTCATCCGGGCCGGGAATCGAACCGCCAACCCTACGATTAGTGGACAACCCGCTCTACCACCTGCGCCACAGCCGCCCAGTACAAACAAAACAAAAAAAAATACATTTTTGATTTTCGAACATTAGTTTTCAAGCACAAAGTGAAATGTTACAGAAACAAAGGGTTGTATGTCAGTAAAGAAAGCAGGATATTAAGTGGTAAGAGACACTTTTCACACCAAAAGCACTATGAAAGCTGCAAAAATAAGAAGCAAGTGTGACAGACAAAGTCTCCAGAAGAATCGTGGCTGATTCTGCAAGATGCTCAATAAAACCTACAGCTCACTTCCTTATAAAACTGCACTAATTCTACCTGAGACTGCTGTCGTTTTTTTTTTTAAAGCAAAATGTCATCACACCAAATATTGCCTTTGTTTCATTTATTACTCTTTACTGCTCTTTATAGTATTTTTTTTTAATGAAGAAACATTTACTTTCATGATTTTTGAAGGCATCTTTGCTCTACAGCATTTCTGTGCGTGTGCTTAAGACTTTTGCACACTACTGTAGTTTGGAATAGATCAAAGGGAGATGCACATTTATAAAAAAAATATTTAAAACCGTTAGCAAAAAGCAACACACCATTCAAAAGTTCTGTTGGTATACACATTTTCTATGAATTGTGAAGGAGGAAATTGTGCGTCTGTGACTGTGATGCTCTGAGAATGTAAAATTCCCTTGTTTCAGTTTGTTTCATGCAACAGATTTATTCTCCTTCATCATTTTTTCTTTTTTTGGGGGGTTGTTGGAAGTCAACTTGGCCCAGAGCTTGACAGCAAATTCTTATCTCCTGCCTATTGGGATTTTTATTTTTTTTTCTCAAACCTTCACCACCTGACTGTGTTCAGATTGTATGTGCCGCTCCAAAGAGTGTGGAGAAACGAGCTGATGAAACCGGTATTTATTTATTTTTTTACATTTTTTTTCAGTATTGCTTCATGCTTTGTTTTCTTCTTGGCACTTTCAGTCACTCCCAAGACTCTGCTATCATTCGCTCCACCTTTCGACCAATACTCATTCAACACTTTCATTATCGCTGTGATAGGAGCGGAATAGAGCAGGACGTTATAGGAAAACAATACATTTTGGTAACGATGCTCCTTCATCACACTTCATCACATCGCCCTGTCATTGATTATGTTCCTATAAATGCATGCAGCATTTTATTCCTTACTCACAATATGACAAATCACATGATTCCATCCAGACCTTATCATCTCCTCGGACTTGTAAATAACCCGTTCTTACAATCTTGAAGAAAAAAATGTTCCTCAATGGTTCATTGGTTGCTTCAAAAAAATATAAAATCTTGACAAAGGTTCTACTCGGAACACTTTCTGAGAGCGAAATCCTCAACCAGTCTGTTATCACTTTCTACATAGGACTTTTAAAGCTTCCCCCAGAGAGATAACTACATATTTGTAAGAGTTTTCTAAGAGTTATGTTCACAAAAATATATCCATTGACTTTTCATACAGTCACTGAGTCTCTTTATGGGTCATAACTGTAACATTGTATGGATAATAAATTATGACTTAACATTGCAAAGCAATATTATAATACTATACTAATACTATAATTAAAAAAAAACAAATATAAGCTTAACAATATACACTATGTAGCCAATAGTATGTGGACACCTGACCGTCACACCCATATGTGGTTCTTCCCCAAACTGTTGCCACAAAGTTTGAAGCACACAATTGTATAGAATGCCTCTGCATGCTGTAGCATTACATGAAGACATGGTTTGTCAAGGTTTGAGTCGAAGAACTCAAGTGTCCTGCACAGAGCCCTGAACGCAACCCCCCTGAACACCTTTGGTATGAACTTAATGACTGCCTGACCTCACTAATGCTCTTGTGGTTGAATGAGCAGAAATTTCCACAGCTACACACCAAAATCTATTGGAAAGCCTTCCCTGAAGACTGGAGAACCAAATCCATATGAATGCCCATGGTTTTGGAATGAGATTTTCAACAAGTAGGTGTGATCGTCAGTTGTCTACATTTTTTGGTCATATAGTGTAAGAGTAGGTTTGCAGTCAAGACTGCCATTGTCAAGCCGAAGATCTGGACTGGGTAGTTGATACCGATTCCTAAGAGGTTCAAGGACAAGTCAAGATCGAGAGTAAAACCATCAAATCCTTTTTGAGGAGACCAATGCTCATGACTGAGACAAGTCCGACTACAAGTGGCAAGTCCAAGTCAATACAGAAAATAAGAGTCCCAATTTCACCATATGATCCTTGAGCAAATAGTTAACAAAGTCATATGCTCTTGAACATTGTACGTCTTGTTTGCATTGTCTTGGATGTGAAAATGCAATTTTGTATTATTTAATATTTTAAAATATTAAAATATTTTCATATTCATTTTTTGTGACCAAACAACATATGATCATATGTCATCCCCACCACAGTACTGAGACAGCTTTAACCATACTCGATGACATCCTTCTGGTCTCACAATCTACTCCTCTCTGGCCCCAGTACTGCTTGTGATACAGTTAATCCCAATATTTTACGTTCCCATCCTCAGTCTCATCCAGGCATTTTAAATTCTAGCATTGTTTACATCATACCTCACTGATAGACAGCATTTAATTTACACTGGCAACTTCAAATCCCTTAAGGTGTTCCTCAAGGCTCTGTTTTGGGGCCTCTTCTGTTTATAGTCTGCATGATTTCCCTTGGTTCCATCAAAAAAAAAAAGAGTCACGTTTATGCTAATGATTCACAAATTTATATCAGTAATAAACCCACAAACTCTCTCCCACTTCCTGAATTAATAAACTGCTTGCAGGACATGAAACACTTTCTTAAATTAAACTGTGACAAGACAGAGCTCATGTTCGTAGGATCCCAGGCTGTTCTCACCAAGGTTAATGATGTCTGAAATAGATGGTATACTAATAATTCCCTCCACAATTGTTCGAAATCTTGTTGTCATCCTTGACTCCACTTTTTTCTTTTCATCACTCCTGTCCTTCTCTGGCTCTGGCTCAAAATTCTTGATATCCCATATAAAGCATTTTATGGACATGTCCCTTCATACTGCTCCGAACTACCTCTCCTCCCCTTCCTGGTCATAAAAAACGAGAGAGGGAGAGCATTTGTATACAGTGATTTGTAAAAGCAAGCCAGTATGTGTTTTTTTAACATTACTCGTTGCGCTCTTGGGTGTCAGAATCGGAAATATGTTCGTAAACACATTTGTTTCTACCGCATACTATCAAATTCTTAGCTAAGCAGTTAGCTGTCATTTTAATGTAGTTGTCATGCTAACTTAGAATTAAAAAGGTTTAGCTTAATTATTAGCCAAGATCTTATTTATAGTGATTTAACAGGTCTTCGTATATAGCTACATTTTAAGAAACTCGCTAGGTAACTCTAGATACTTTACTGAGAAGTTGACTATAATGGATACATTTAGATAGCAAAGATTGTTCATCTAACAAATGAGTTTGTGGCATCTGGTTGGGTAGGTGCCATGATGTCCTCAGAAGAGCATTGAGAAGGAAAGGAAAGGCTCATGATTCAAAGCATACCACGTCATCTGTCAAACATGTGGAGGCAGTGTTTTGGCATGGGTATTTGTGGCTACTGGGTCACTGGTGTTGATTGATAATGTGACTACTGATAGAAGCAGCAGGATGAATTTTGATGTCTAGTGCGGAAAAGCTAACTTTACGTCTAGCTAGCAATACGTCAGGCAGAGATTTATGTTTTGACTGCAAATCCGCTCAAAATATGTAGAATGACATTTGAGGCCGATGTTAAATACATACATGTAACAATGTGATCATATGAATCATCCCTGTACAAGCCTAAGATGGCGTCTTAATCCGCAATGGCGGAAATATATCTTATGATAACTGCACCTGTTTAATGTGAGCTGTGGGGACAATTTGTTCATTTTCAATTCAGTTCAATTCAATTTGTATAGCACTTTTAACAATGAACATTGTCACAAAGCAGCTTTACAGAAACATATAAATTCAGAATATAAATTTTAAATGAATGAATTTATCCCTGTTGAGCAAGCCAGAGGTGACGGTGGCGAGGAAAAAAAACCCTGAGACGATATGAGGAAGGAACCTCAGGAGAGGAACCAGACTCAAAAGGGAATCCGTCCTCATCTGGGTAGAGCGTTTATGAATGAGTAAATCCCTTCTATAACTGTGTACTACATGGTCAAATAGTGCAGTTGTGTAGCCAGGAAATTCATTACAGTTTCCAGATGAAGTCTGCTTTGTTCAACTTCTCCACTGTTCACTGATTGAGACTTGAGCGCAAAACTGTTTGTGGTCCTAAAGTTATCATAGCATAACTTTTCATATGAGTTGAGTTCCAAAGCCATCTTCATGGTTTTTAAGTGGTAACATCCTCAGAAATCTCAATGATCTTCAGGCTGGACCATGTGGATTCATCTTCAGCAGCAGCATGTGACTTCCAATCTGAGCGATTATTCATTTTAAAACATGAACATGCATGATGAAAACATGGAGGAAATGTACTGTACTGTAGCATACGGACACGTTACTATCTCTTACCCCAGAAAGACTTTTATAGGTCAAGTAATATGCATTTAGAGTGACAAATCTGCCATTTACTCCATTAAACTGAAAATTAAGCTGCAAATTAAAAAGGATTTTCTTACCACATTAAGTTTCATGATCATTTCATATATATATATATATATATATATATATATATATATATATATATATATATATATATATATATATATATATATATATATATATATATATATATATATATATATTACTATATATACACATATATACTTGCCCGTAAATATGAGCAAAGAAGGCTGTGAAATGTTTTACCTTTTGATATTTTACTAAAAAAAGAATTCACAAAAATAATCTGCTCTCATGGATATCAAGCAATTGCAAACACAACACCGGTTTATCAAAAAAAAAGTCTTTGTTAAATATAGGTGTGCAACAATTATTGGCACCCCTATGAATCCATGTGAGAAAAATATATTTGAAATATATTCCCATTTATATTTCAGTTGTTGTATTTTTTTTTCTTTTTGTAGAACATTTGGGTGACTAGGAACAGGAACTGTTCAACCAGGGGTATAAATATGAGGTAACACACAGGCCAATTTTCCGTATTCATTCATAACAATAGGTAAGACCAAGGAATATAGCTGTGATGTGCGGCAAAATGTTGTTGAGCTTCGCAAAATGGAATGTGGCTTTAAGAATATAGCAGAAATATAAGAATATATCAGTGCAATAATTAAGAAGTTCCAGTCAACTGGAAATGTTATGAATCGACCTGGAATCGGACGCATATATACAGTATATCATCTCAACACGCTGTGAAGAGGACGGTTCGAGTGGAAAAAAAATCCCAGAGGATCCCAACAGGAGAATTGCAGAAGTTAGTTGTGTCTTGGGGTCAGAAAATCTCTAAAACTACAATCTGAAGTCACCTACATCACCACAAGATGTTTGGAAGGGTTTCAAGAAAAAAGCCTCTACTCTCATCCAAAAACATACTCGAGCGTCTTCAGTTCACCAGACACGACTGGAACTTCAGATGGGATCGGGGTCTATGGTCCGATGAAACCAAAATAGACCAAAATAGAGGTGGTTTTGGTACACAGAGAGGTAGCCATATGGAAAAGTACCTCATGCCCGCGGTTAAATATGATGGTGAATTTTTTATGTTTTGGGACTGTTTTTCTGCCAGAGGACCTGGACATTATGTTAGGATACATGGCATCATGGTCTCTATCAAATATCAACAGATATTAAATGAAAACCTGATTGCCTCTGCCAGAACGCTTCAAATGGGCCGTGGTTGGATCTTCCAGCAGGACAATGATCCAAAACATACATCAAAATCAACACAGAAATGGTTTGACCATCACAACATCAAGGTTCTGCCTTTTATATATATATATATATATATATATATATATATATATATATACATATATACATACATACATACATACATACATACATACATACATACATAGATAGAGAGAGAGAGAGAGAGAGAGAGAGAGATGATCAAACCAGCAGCCATGTTCTGCAGCCTTCTTCTTGACTTCTCTGTCACTCTCCAGACTCTGGAGTTCGCTCCACCCTCCTACACGCGTCTCTCTTTGTCAGTCTCATTATCCCGTTGCCTGGTGTTTCAGACTGTGGGAATTGCAAAGATTCCCTCTCCAGGCTGTTTTTCTTAACAAAGTTAATTCCCAAACATTAAAGCTAAGTGCTTTGATGCCCCGCTGTTTCTAAAGCCGAATACTCACATGGGTCACGCCAAGAGCCAGAAAGTCTCTAGCAGATATCAAATGCGCAGGCACAGATAAAGCCTCAATTAGTCATAAGCTTGTGTAAATTGGACACAAAACAAGGTCGCTGGTTAAAGGAAGCGTGTCACGCTGTATGGCGATGACGCGTCCCGTTTAAATTTCCACCGCCACCTTTTCCACGTCTAACAACATGGCGAGGCAGATTAATGAGATGGGTGGAAAGGAGGATGCTATTAGTCTACCTCTCAGACCATTTCACTGCACACATGCTGCATAATAATATTTTATCCTGCTCTGTCTTTAAATCCAATTAGCTAAAAGAAAGTGCTTTGTGGCACCACACCACATCAATTATTCATTCGAGTTTTTACAGCCAATCCATGCGGGTTCCTGCACATATTAAAGCGAATGTAGAGCCACGTGGGCTGATCCTGCTTGTTTTTATCTGCTGTCTCTCTGGAGAGGCTTAGCCCTCACACACACACACACACACACACAAAACACAACATAGGTGAATCCAAGGCTTGTCAACAAGGAACAGTGAGAATGCATCCAAACCACAGTGAGTGACAGATAAGAGGAGAAAGCATTTCCACCTTTTAGTCAGTGTGCACATTGTTCTCGTGTACCGTTTTGCATCTGAGATCACGACACAAATATTTAAAGCCAAAGAACAGTTGCTAAGGAACAGGATTTTAGGGGACATGGTGATGGATTGTTCGGGGATGTTTCTGAGAGGCTTTAAAATACAGTAGAGAAACGTAGAGGTCTTACACCACAGTCACACCAGCAAGGAGCAGTTCTGTTGGCATTTGTGACTGTGATCTATACAGGAATTTTATTTTTTTTTTTAATTGAAAAACAATAAAGTTTTTTTTTTTGTTACCGTTTTTTCGCTGTCATGGTAACTGCCGTAAACTCCAGAGTTCCCGCCACAGTGAGTGCTGCTTGGTTGTATTTTTCATTCTCCACATGCTTGTTTATATTATAATGTGCAATATGTCTTATCATTGGTTTGTTTTCCTAACGTGCGCACCTGTTCTGTGTTAAACTTATAAATAATTGTGGTTGGTTATTTATACCCTGGTGTCTCCATTCCTCTTTTCCGACGTCTTACCAGTCATGTTGTGCATTTCTGAGCATTGTTTCGAGTCTACTCTCCAGCTAGTCTTACCTTTTTGTTTTTTTTAAGTATGGATTAACCTTCTTTGATATTGCCTACATGTGTATGGATTCCCACATTAAGACTATGACTGAGATTTTTCGATTGCTACAATAAAATCATGTTACAGTTGCATTGCTGCCTCAGAGCTCCTCCAGCTTGGGTGGCTGTCCGTGTGACGGTTTTGTAACTTCTCCCATGTCCATATAGGTTTCCTCTGGGTTTTCCGATTTCCTTCCACCTCCTAAAAACATGCCAGAATGACAGCTCTATTCTGATGTATTCCCAGCTCATGGCTATTGTTTCCAGGATAGACCCTGGGATTCTCCACAAACGTGATCAGGGTGAATAATTAATGAATGTGTAAAAGTAACAGCTTTGGATTTGATTTGCATAATAATCCAACTAAAAATTATTTGTTTATTAAACATACTTGAACACGTGGTCCATGTTTATGGTCTATGTACAGTGTATGTACTGCCAGATGCAGACAGGAGTGAAGTCCCATAAATCGAGTCAAAATAAGGCAAGGGTCTTCAACGTTATCCGTAATGGGCCAATTTGACGGCAAACTTTCATTTCAGCTAAATTTGAGGGCGCACGGTGGCTTAGTGGTTAGCATGTTTGCCTCACACCTCCAGAATCCTTGGTTCAAGTCCTGCCGGGGCCGTGTGTGTGCGGAGTTTGCATGTTCTCCCCGTGCTGCTCCCCGTTCTCCCAGTCCAAAGTCAGATTGGCGTATCTAAAGTGTCCATAGTGTATGAATGGGTGTGTGAGTGTGGTGTGTGAGTGTGTATGTGATTGTGTCCTGCGATGGACTGGCACCCTGTCCAGCGTGTACCCCGCCTTGTGCTCCCTGGGATAGACTCCAGGTTCCCCGTGACCCTGAAAAGGAGTAAGCGGTAGAAGATGGATGGATAAATCCGAGGCACACTGGTTCTGGATCCCACGACTTGGATGTCACCCTGTTAGAGAAATCCTTTGCCAACTCTATGCCAACTCTTTGGTGACTCTATATTTATAAAGAATTCTGGTTCATATTTCAATGAGGGTAAAGTATTGCAGTATTTTATCCATTTGCACAGTATAGTATCTCTAGCGTTCAAATAGTCAGCCTTCCTTCCAAGTGCATTGTATTTGAGAGCTTCATCCTTATCATCCATTGGAATGCAAAAAGCTAACATGTCATATCTTATTCTTTCTGTGTGTATTATTTATGATTGATTATGATTGTCTATGATATCTTGTTTAAATCACTCTCTTGATCTCTTAAGATCAGTCAGAAGTGGCTTTAAACTGTCACTGTTCATTCAGACCGCCATTCAGTCAGAATCAGAAAGTGCAACGTGAAGCCGAGCGTGACTCGGGTGTAGCGGCGTTCGGTCGGGAACATGTCTGAACTCTCCAGTGTCAGAGCTTTGTAGCAGTGAGAGTGGCGAGTGGCGGGTGTTTATAGCTACTTTAACATACAGTTGCAGTCAAAAGTATTCAACCCCCATTGCAAATCAGGTTTATTGTCAAAAGGTACAGACTTTCAGCTGTTTGCAATGAACAACTCGAACAAAAGTGATTTATTTATTTATTTATTTATTTATTTTTGTACATTTGTGTGACTACTTTAGAATCTTAAATTCATCTTCCTTAATGTAACGACTTTATACGACGAAATGTCAGTACCGCAGAACAAAATATCAATGACACAAAAATACCTACACTTGTAACCTCATCAGAAGTCTATGAATATGCAAATCACATTTCACTGGTAATGCAGTTGCCCGCATTTGCATATTAAAACCTAATAGGGTGTCACATTTTATGACACGATAACACCTGCGTGTCACGTGTTTAATACTCATTTGGATTTACAAGGAGATTTTCAGCGGCTCCTGTTTGTTAAAAAAAAAGCAATGCAGTTACAGTTTGAACATGTTGACCAATCAGTGTACTCAAATTGATTCCCTCTAAAGATTTAAAAAAAAAAAAAAAGGTGACTTTTAAAGCTCGCCATGGATGGGCTGGCCCTTTTCCACAGCACTGGCACGTTTGGGATATTCTCAGTATAATGCGAGCTGCATGCCGGAGATCATTTCATCACGTTGGCTGTGCTCCTTCGCTACGTGGATTCATTTCACAGCAGTGCGTGCCAAGTTAATAGACATTCTCACAAAATAAAAATAAATAAATGAATCAGGGCTGTGTTCCAAAAACTGAATAATGTGCACTAAGTAATATGTCTAAATAATAATGACGCAAATGATATACTGACAAACTATTTAGTATGTAAATAGTTTACTGTGCTGTATGCAGTTTGGGATGCAGTCCAATTATTCACCACTCTGGGGAAATAATAATTTCTTCAATATTCCAGAAGCACTATGAAAATAAGAAAAGAAAAAAATGAACATTGTACCTATCAGTGTGACGGTCGCCGTTATTGAGTACTCTCTCGGTTGTGTCGGTGTTTTAGGTGTTAATCATCTCCAGCACCAATAGATGACCGATAGATCATTCTACTTACCTGCGTAGCTGAAATCCAGTCTAAAGAACAAAACGATCCCCTTTCAAAGTGTGTATTTTATTATCTTGATATTCTATTGTATCATCTAATCTGTCTATTTGTTCTCCAGTTGGTTTAAACCATTGGACATTGTGTTAGCATACTAGCAAACACATAAGTTATAAATATACGCACAGAGGGCGAGCAGATTCAACAGATGATGAATTCTTCGAAGCGAATCAGTCACTAGCCAGCTATCATGATTTCTCCAGCTCAACAGCTTAGCAAATGGCTAACGATGTAAATTCCACAACTAGGATAAATTTACTAGCGTCCCTGCAAATTAGAGATCAAACTGATGTTCAACAACAACAATTTGTCGAACAATTTACATTGTTTAGACTCTCATGCTTTCAGTCTCTCTTCTGATTGGCTGCCGTGTCTCGTCTCTAACTGTGTAGTCAGACTTCTTTTATGCTTAATATCGGGGTGTGGTGACGTGTGTGAACAAGCTTCCTGCCAGATTTTCAGACCTGACCCCAACTGACACAGCACCAAATGTGAATTAGGATCAAAAGGGCAACTTCTCTGTAAAGTATTACTAAACTAAATTACTAAATGTGCACTTATATAGTGCTTTTATCCAAAGCGCTTTACACTGTGTCTCATTCACCCATTCACACACACACCAGTGGTAGCAGAGCTGCCATGCAAGGCGCTAACTTGCCATTGGGAGCAACTTGGGGTTCAGTGTCTTGCTCAAGGACACTTCGGCATGTGGAGTCACCCGGGAATCGAACCGCCAACCATACGATTAGTGGACAACCCGCTCTACCAACTGATCCACAGCCGCTTCTCTGTAAAGTATTCAATACTGTACGAATTCAGTAAAACCTGTGCTGGTTCAGGAATTCAAACAACATGCGTAAAGTACTTTTAGTTCATCTTTTATTCTATTTTTATTAAGATAGTATTGGGAAATTGTTGGGAAGTGCTTCAAAGTTCTTGAATTAAAGGACCATATTCAATAACGTCATCTGATCATAACTAAGAGTTTATATCTAAAATCTTGGGGAAATGGCTCCCCAGTGATTTACATGAAATTGTCTCTAATCGGAAAACCGTATCTTGTAGTTTTCGACATGGATCCTTTTAAGGTTCCCCAGAAAGCTGAATAACATTACCATAACCAATATGATCAATTCTCATATTCCCAAAGTAATGAGGTTGAATCGTTACATGAGAGGCAACATAATGGCACTAACTACTGAATTTGGGAAAATGTCCATCATTTGGCACAAAGGCGACGTTCTTCGCCCACGCTCATCAGTACTCACACCCACACGTATCTAAAGCTCACACCTGACACCTACTGAATGAGAAAATATTTCATGGTGTCTGCGAAATGCCAGTCTGGCTGGAAAATTTGAGTTTTTGGCAAAAATGTTGTGTTTGTGGGGGGTAGAAGGAAGTACTTGGAGAAGAACCTTGATATTGGATATTTTTTGTCCACTTTTAATATTGTTCATCCTCACTTGACTACAATATTTTATCAACTCTAAGCATTTATTTCCATGCAGTGTATTTCTTTTTCATTTTTACCAAGCTACCTAACATATTGTTTGTCATTATCAGTTTGCGATATCCTATTACACTTTAAGACAGGTTTGAGAGAAGAATTAAAAACATTTTTAGAATTTCAAAAATGAAAATGCTTTGCCAGAACTTATTTACTGCCACTGACAAACAAAATAAGGAATACATTTTTCAAACACACAAAAAATTTTCACATCAATCATCAAAATGCGGAACTCTGAATTCTCAGTGACTTTGACTCTGGCATGGTTGTTAGTACAAGGCGGGCGTTTTTTTGTTGTTGTTGTTGTTTTTTTTTAATGAATTGTAGAAACTGCTGATTTCTTGGGATTATTTTTACACACAACAATCACTAGAGTTCGCCACAGAATGCTACGAGGAAATAAAATACTTCAAGAGGCAGTTGACATGCCTTTTTGATGAGAGAGGTCAGAGGAGAATGGGCAGACTGGTTCAATCTGACAGAGATGCTAGAGTAACTCAAATAAACACTCGACAACAGGGCTGAGTATCACAGAAAGCACAACACACTGAACCGTGATGTAGATGGGCAAAAAAGCTAGAAGACCACACTGGGTTCCACTCCTGTCAGCCAAGAGCGGGAATCTAAAGCTAGCGTGGGTTTTCAGCTCACCAAAACAGAACAGATGAAGAAAACATTCCCTGGTATATTTCTAATCTTCACACTGTCCAGTAATAACCTGTCTAACGTTTGTAAATCAAAAATAGCTGGACGTTATATCGCACGTATTCTTCTATGACGCCATTAAGCATGCAATAATGTATTACAAAGCACTGAAATGACTGCAATGAGTCCTTTGAGTTAATAGCTAATTGCTGATATTTATTTATTAATTCTACAGTCATCTTACTCTCGTATAAACTGTGGCACTAATTTGCTGTTCTGTAATTACTGTTATGTTAATAATAAACTTTTACAGTGAAGTCACACAAATAACAAAAAATAAAAATAAATAAAATAAATCCCATTCACTTCAATATAAAATGGCTCAACTGACACTTCTATATAATACGGCTCTTTAGTAACTGTTAGTAATTGTACCTAAGCAAAACACAGTACAATACAATGTACTACAATTCAACCATGTACTATACTATACAGTACAATAAAACAAGGTACTGCACAACACTATACTGTACACTGAACTGTATACAATACAATACAGTAGAAAATAGTGCAATACAATACAAAACAAAATTGTAAAAGACAAAACTACAAAATCTCTCTCTCTCTCTCTCTCTCTCTCTCTCTCTCTGTATATATATATATATATATATATATATATATATATATATATATATATATATATATATATATATATATAAATATAATGCAGGTAAGTGCAGACCAGGTAGGCCTATGTAACTGATCACGCCGGTACAGCGACGTAATAGCATAGGGAACTTAATAGCAGCGCGCATGGGTGACATTGGTTGGGGGCAAGAGGGGGGTGGGGGATGCACCCCTCCCTATATCCCAATCAATAGTCATGGAGTTTCAGATATATAAATTGTTTAATGTGTATTTATATGTACATCTCCACGTTGATAGGGGGCAGCAGAACAAAATAAGAGCAATTACTTATTAGTTTACCGTAGTTAGTATGACTATTAGAGAAAATTAAATAATCAGACAAAAACGTCTGAGCCGACCAATACGCTGGATAATTAATTCTCCAACAAAACAAGAACAAAAATTGCTGATGGAGGACAGGTAACTGAGCACACAAGTGTCACTCATTCAGAAGAGGAGAATTTCCCGACGTGAGCCATCCGCTCCGCAGCAATTTGGAACGGTTAGTCAAGCCTCCACAGATAGCTGAGCAAGATCCAGTTCACGGATCCAAAAACATCTGCAAACGTTATTGAGATCGGGCCGTTTCAGCCGGTAATTTCATTTCCAGTGACTGGCACTGACGTTTCAAGTGACTGGATTTACCAACTGGAAAAAAGCCACTGAAGAATTCAGTAAACATCAAAAAAGCAGCGTGCACATTTCTGTTTGGTTAAAAATAAAAAGTCATCAACAGACACTTAAAACGGGAAGCGAGTGGATGAGAACAGAGAACATCTGAAAAAAAAAATATGCGAGACTTTGCTCTTTGTGGCCATGATGAAAGAAAATCCGTGGAAAATTCTTACAGTTGATGGCTTTAAAGGCCACTGATAACCGACTAATTAACCGACTATTCAAAAATAGAGAGAGATCATTTAATTATGTTCATAGCAAGCACCAGAATGAGTTGATCAATATAATGGCTGTTCAGGTTAAAAGTGACATCACACAATGAGCGTATGAAGGCAGAATTTTTGCCCTTATCATGGATGAAACGCAAGACATAAGTAGACATGAGCAAGTTGCAGTGGATTCTTTTAAAGAATGTACTGACAAGCTTTAATCCTGATATCTGCAACTTGAGAGCGCAAGGTTACGATGGTGCGACGAGGAACCTACCGTGATGTAGCTGCACACATTTTAAGAGAAGATCCACTATCGACGTACGTCCATTGTCACTCGCATATCCTCAACCTCAGCGTCATGGATGTCTGTCGCACCGATACAGCTGTGAGACACATGCTCACTCTCTCTATGACTTCATTAAGGGGTCAGCAAAAACGACATGCTGGTTTTGAGTCTTGAGAACGGAGCAGAGACATTTCTGGTAAATCTACCACAATGAAATCTCGAAGTGAGACAAGATGGTGCTGCCAGGCAGAGGCTCTCAAGGCCATACTTGATAACTTTGAGACTATCGTTGAGACTCTTAGTGACATTGCTGAACACGACGTGCGAGTCGGGGGACAGGAAAGTCGTCTGCTGGCATCAGTGACCAATTTTCACTTTTTGCTCCCTTGCATTTTGATGCGACGAGTGACGAGTTTTCATACAGTGCAATGTACCGTCCAAAGCATTACAGCCATGCACCTTACATTATGCCAGCGTAAAATAAGCCTAGCATCGTCCACAATCTCTGCTCTTTTAGCAATGAGACCTGATCACCACTTTCAGCAGCTTTAGGAGTTCACAGTCGAGTTGTGCGATAAGAACGACTATCGCGGCCCGCAACGTCCATGGACGAGAACACCCGAAGCAACGGTTCCTGGACCGAATTCAGCCTCAGCTCAGGTCCATTACAAGGAAATGCTTTTCAACATACTGAACAACATTATTAACGAGATCCGTGAGCGATTTCAGGGAAATAACATTAACACTTTGATTGCACTTAATCACATCCTCAGCTCTAATACGGACACCGAAGAGGACCTGACATTTATTTGTCGTCACTATGGAATGCAGAATTGTCACTTTTCAACGCTATGTCACCTGGAGAAGTGAGTTGTAAATGGTAAATGTGCACTTATATAGCACTTTTATCCAAAGCGCTTTACACTGTGTCCCATTCACCTTTTCACACACACACACTCACACACCAATGGTAGCAGAGCTGCCATGCAAGGCGCTAACTTGCCATCGGGAGCAACTTGGGGTTCAGTGTCTTGCTCAAGGACACTTCGGCATGTGGAGTCACCCGGGCCGGGAATCGAACCGTCAACCCTACGATTAGTGGACAACCCGCTCTACCACCTGCACCGCCACTTTTGAACAACGATTATCACTGTTCAGAGAGACAAAGCTACAGTGTAGTCCAAAGTCTAGTGAACGTTGGCAACCTGATGAAGTTATTCTTGCCTGTGCCGATGAACATTGCATCATGTGAAAGAAATTGTTCTTGCTTGCGTCGACTGAAAACATACATGAGAAACACCATGAGAGACTGTCGGACATCGCAGTACTGAACACCGAACAGGCCATTCATGTGGATTTAGATAAAACAGTTCATCACTCCGATGCTGTTCCTGGTGGACGCCGTTGAGCCCTTCACTAAGGTATGTCGTTGTTTTGATACTTAAACTTGTTTGCTTAAAAATTCTGCAAATAATTTGCTGAGGCAGGTACAAAAAGACTCAATTTTAGACTATAAAAAAAGAATTAATTTCTTCTTTTTGTCAGCAGTGGGTGGGCCCGACTGGCTCCGCTGTAGCCTCATATATCATTGGCTCACTCATTTTTTCTGTAAACCAGTTCTGATTGGCTGCCTGGCACTGTGGCGAACCATTAACGAAGTTACCTGTTCTTTCATGAGAGACACGACTTCATACACGGATGAGTCATATGACTCATTTATTTTTTCATTTGTTGATAGTTTTCTATTGATACCCTTGCAACATATTACATATTATGTACATTATGTAACATATGTAAATAAGGCTATCTTTACCAGTTGTTGATAGACAGAAAGTGTTCTATCAGTTGGCATTTTTGGGATGTTAATAGATAGCGATCCAGCCACTGATATCATCATATTAATAATCATTCATGTAGTAAGACTCTTCATAATTAATTGTGAGGCCCCAGATAAAAAAATAATTGGCTAAGTAACAGAGGGTTGTGACTTTACTGTTATGATTTGCATTCTTGTAAAGATAACCTTATTTATGTTCCAGGATCCAGCTCAAATTAAGATCTGCTTACACTATACTACACAACACTATACAATAATATACTATACTATACTATATTACACTACACTTTACAATAGTATAGTGTACATTATACAATAATATTCTATACTATACTACACTATACAATAATATTCTACACTATACTATACTATACTACACTACACTACACTATACAATAATATTCTACACTATACTATACTATACTATACTATACTATACTATACTACACTACACTATACAATAATATTCTACACTATACTATACTATACTATTCTATACTATACTACACTACACTATACAATAATATTCTACACTACACTATACTATACTATACTATACTATACTATACTATACTATACTATACTATACTATACCACATTTTACAATAGTATAGTTCACTACACCTTACTGTACTACACTTTACAATAATATAGTGCACTACACCGTGCTATACTATACTATACTATACTATACTATACTATACTATACTATACTTTACTTTACAGTAATATAGTGCACTACACCTTATTGTACTACACTATTACTATAATATACTGCACTACTCTATTCTATACTATACTATAATATACCACAGTACACTATAAAATACTATACTATATTATACTACACTGCTCTATACAACAATATAGTGCACTACACCTTACTATACTACTCTATACTATGCATACTATACTATAATATACTATACTATACTATACTATACTATACTATACTATACTATACTATACTATGTGTGTACTGTTACAGTGGTGTGAAAAAGTGTTTTTTCCCCTTCCTCATTTCTGTTCCTTTGCATGTTTGTCACACTTAAGTGTTTCCGAACATCAAACCAATTTAAACAATAGTCAAGGACAACACAAGTAAACACAAAATGCAATTTGTAAATGAAGGTGTTTATTATTAAAGGTGAAAAAATCCAAACCATCATGGCCCTGTGAAAAGTATTGCCCCTTGTTAAAACATACTATAACTGTGGTTGTCCACACCTGAGTTCAATTTCTCTAGCCACACCGGCCTGATTATTGCCACACCTGTTCACAAACAAGGCATCACTTAAATAGGGCTAGCTGACACAGTAAGGTCCACCAGAAGATCCTTAAAAGCTACACATCATGCCGAGACCCAAAGAAATTCAGGAACAATTGAGAAAGAAAGTAATTGAGATCTATCAGTCTGGAAAGGTTATAAAGCCATTTCCAAAGCTTTGGGAATCAGCGAACCACAGTGAGAGCCATTATCCACAAATGGCGAAGACATGGAACAGTGGTGAACCTTCCCAGGGTAGCGGCCCCAAAATTACCCCAAGAGAGCGACGACTCATCCAAGAGGTCACAAAAGACCCCACAACAATGTCCAAAGAACTGCAGGCCTCACTTGCCTCAGTTAAGGTCAGCGTTCATGCCTCCACCATCAGGAAAAGAGCCGGGCAAATATGGCCTGCATGGCAGAGTTCCAAGGAGGAAACCACTGCTGAGCAAAAAGAACATCAAAGCGCCGTCTCAATTTCTTCACAACACATCTTGATGATCCCCAAGACTTTTGGGACAACATTCTGTGGACCGATGAGACAAAAGTGGAACTCTTTGGAAGGTGTGTGTCCAAGTATATCTGGCGTAGAAGAAGGAACACTGCATTTCATAAAAGAACATTATACCAACAGTAAAATATGGTGGTGGTAGTGTGATGGTCTGGGGCTGTTTTGCTGCTTCAGGACCTGGAAGACTTGCCGTGATAAAAGGAACTATGAATTCTGCTGTCTACCAAGAGATCCTGAAGGAGAATGTCCGACCATCTGTTTGTGTACTCAAGCTGAAACGAACTTGGGTTCTGCAGCAGGACAATGATCTAAACACACCAGCAAGTCCACCACCGAATGGCTGAAGAAAAACAAAATGAGACTTTGGGTGGCCTAGCCAAAGTCCTGACCTGATCCTATTGGTGTTGTGGTATGACCTTAAAAGGCCGTTCATGCTCGAAAACCCTCTAATGTAACTGAATTAGGACAATTCTGCAAAGATGAGTGGGCCAAAATTCCTCCAGGACGCTGTAAAAGCCTCATACGCGTTATCGCAAACGCTTGGTTGCAGTTGTTGCTGCTAAGGGTGGCCCAACCAGTTATTAGGTTTAGGGGGCAATCACTTTTCACACAGGGCCATGATGGTTTGGATTTTTTTCACCTTTAATAATAAACACCTTCATTTACAAATTGCATTTTGTGTTTACTTGTGTTGTCCTTGACTATTGTTTAAATTGATTTGATGTTCCGAAACACTTAAGTGTGACAAACATGCAAAGGAACAGGAAATGAGGAAGGGGCAAACACTTTTTCACAGCACTATATAAGTGCACATTTATATTTACATATAAGTGCACATTTACATTTACATATGCTATACTATACTATACTATACTATATAACGTGTACTGTTATATACCACACTACAATATAAAATACCATACTATACTATACTGCACTATACCTATACTATACCACACTACACTAAAAAATAATATACTATACTATATTATACTATACTATACTATACTATACTACGCTACACTATCCTATACTATTTAATGCAATACAACACAATAATGTACAGTGGTACAACCTGCACCGTGCCGGTACGGTTCTGTTTTTGTGTTTTCAGTCTGCAGGACGGTCCAGACTCCAGTCCGGGTCAACTATTCCACTCCAGCCGCCACCTCATCCGCTCTCTGTATTGCTGCTCAGACTTTTCACTAATGTCATCAGTGGGCGACAGGACTTACCGGCGATGGAAACCGGTGGAGGTAGCTTTGTTTTGGTTTGATGCCCCCCTGGCTGTGTGTGTTCATGCTTTTCTTTGCTCTGCTCTGTTGTGTATATTGTTCTCTGTGCTTCACTGTTTTTAAGTGACTCCTATGGCCTTGATCCACCCTGAAGTCGTCCCTGGTGTTCTTTTTGTTAAGTACAGCATCTCACAATATAAATGGATATCACTTTGAACTAGCTCCTCTGTGTGTGTGTGTGTGTGTGTGTGTGTGTGTGTGTGTGTGTGTTTGATTCCTTGCTGACTAGAGGCACCCTGTGTGTCACTCCATTACACCTAACATCTAAGCCTTAGATTTTAAATCTGCGCCTTAAGCCTAGACGGGGTCATTACAATACATTGTATTTCCTCTGGGTTCTTCCCAAAAGTGGATTGCTTCGCTCAATTGCCCGTAGATTTGAACGTGTCCTGTGACGTGAGAATACCTCCTGAATATGCCCGTACATCACACCCAGTGCTCCTGGGATATGCTCTGTATCCGCCATGAATCTGATAGACCCAAAGAACCCAAGTTTTGAAATCTATTAAATAGATTTAGCGAATGTGTGAAATGTGAGAAAACCTGAAAAACAAAAAAACAAAAAAACAGTCTCAGGTTTGTCCACAGGATATGAGAAACCTTTGGCTAAACCGAGGAAAGAAAGTGAGAACCTGTTTCTAATAAAGCGTGGGTGGCAGAAACAAGTCACTTTTGCTTAATTTGGATTTCACTGCAGTTTCCACGGCTCTCTTCTGCACTCCAGATCAACCTCTTTGTGGCTTTTCATCCGGCTGACTGCTGCCCCCTCTAATGCTTGCTTTTAGTTTCACGGAGGACATTTACACTTTTAGGATCAGCTCAGTCTGAGATCACGATAGTACCACAGATACTGCAGATCTGCTAAGCTATGGACAATGTTGTGAGTCACGTGGGCTCAAAATAAACTCTAGTGAAATATGGACTGATCCTTCTCAGCTCAGTAGTCTAGCATGCTGGATGTTATTTTGGATAGAATGGTGTTTATTAAGACCTGTACACCTGTACATTCATGCAACTATACTCAGGGAATGATGTGGCAGCAGCCGAATGAATAAAATCACACAGACGTACAGACACCGGTCAAGAGCTTCAAGATTCTCTAAAGTTTATACAGAATTGGATATACGCCTTGTTGATGAAAGAGGTCAGAAGACAACGACTAGACTGGTTCACGCTGACGAGAAGGCTACGGCAGCTCAAATAACCACGCTTTACAAGACTTGGCTTTAAAGGTACTTTAGGATTCCCACCGCAGTATCCAGCTTCACATGTTAGATGTTAGAGCTTCCTGGTGGACTGCATGCTCACCTCACCTGCCTCCCTGCCTCCATGATGGCGTACAACCCTTCACACCGTCATATCCACGCGGAGTTTATCATTTCCTCCTTTAATATTGGTCCCAGGCACAGATTTTCACTTGCGCTCTGGAGAATGTAGAAAAGTAGCCACGTTTTTTATGACTTTGATCCTCAAAAAAAATAAAAATGATCAGAATAATAAAACACTAATCAGATTTGTGTCTGGTAACAGTATCTTGGGGAGATGGTTACTTAGCAACTGCTACTGGGTATCAAGAGCAATATAGCTTGATGGGTGGACATGACAGCAGTGTATGCACTCTGTAAAAAATAAAGAAAAGAAAAAAAAACAGTTCTTTCCTACACATCCAAACGACTGGTTCATGAGTGATGCTTTTTTTATTGGACATGGCAAGAGCTTAAGATAAGAACTGAAGAGAACTGATTTGTGTACAACAGCGAGATCCATTTAAAAAAAAAAAATTAAATGCTTAAAAATTTGCCTAAATGCTCTTTTTGCATAATTACTAATGATTACAGCTTTTTACAGTAATTGGCAATGTGGATTCGATTATTTCCCAAATTATTCAGAGTATTAAACTCCCATCGGGACTAAATTGCGCATTGCTGCTAATTTACTTCAAGATTTATCAAAACAAACAAGTCTAGTGTGAAAATAAAGTGGCTTGCAAAAGTATTCACCCCCTTGAACATTTTCACTTGGTGGTGGTGGTAGCATCATGTTAAAGATTAGGCGTATCCTCCTGGTTGATTCTCTTGACTAATCATTACCAGGTCAGTGATGTTTGGTGGACTGTCTTCTCTAGGTGATGTCATAGTTCAGCCATATTCTTTCCATTTTTATAAATAATGCTCCAGAGCATAGTCAAATCCTGGGGATTTTTTAAATAACCAAACCGTGATTGATACTTTTCCAGAACTTTGTCAGGGACTTGATTTTTGATAGCTCTTTGTTCTAAAAGCTGTTGTATTTTTGTATTTTTTTGGAATGTTCTCTGGGTTCTTCCAGGAACAGGGGTACTGGTGTTTATCACGTCACACGAATTGTGCAAGTAATTATTTCATTTCTGGACGCACCAGAACCAAGTTAAGAGGCAAATACTTATGCAATGGCAGCTTGTACTTAAAGTTTTAAATATTGTATAGATTTTTTTTTCCCTCACATTTCATTATAACATGTTATTTTGTGTACCGTCACGTCGTTTCAGTTCCACCAAGTTCAAACAAGTGCAAGGGGGGGTGAATATTTATCCACAGCAGTCAAGCTTTTGGAGAAATCTCTAAAGTGAACAAATTAACAATTGCAGGATTTGGAGTAATCGCAAACTGAGCATAAATAAATAATGTGGTACGAATTTATATTATTAAAACCATACTTCATGTATCCCCAACTGAAATGAAGGCGGAGCTAGACACAAATGTGCCATAATACTAAAATTAATAAAACAAAACAAAAAGCACAGGTGACATCCTTTTCCTCATTTTCCTTGTTTTCCTCGTTTTTATGTTTAATAGAGCAAAATAAATGTTGGCAGAGTCAAACAAAGTATATCCAGCATCTGTACACTGGGGCGATTGGGGGTGGTTTAGTACTAATTGCGCTATGTTGTCCAGATGTGATGGTGTACAGCAGGTCATTGTGGAAATTAAGCGATGTTCTCAATAATTGCTCGCTCCGTCCACAGCAGTAATGCGACGGCCACAGATTTCCAGCACACCTGTGTAATAGACTAAAAATGACCAACGTTCAATGGTGTGTGCATAATACGTTAATCTAAATGTTCTTGTGGCAGATGCTAATGATGATTTTTATTTTTTTTTTTCTTTTAGAACAAATCTCACACGGATCTGATGAAGAAATGAACCGAAAGTAATTCATTTCCACACAATAATAGTTTTATCTTTGTCATACGTTTAGCTCAATTTACTCCTCTGGTGAAAGTTAAAGTACAGCTTCAAATTCTACACTCAAGTTGAAGTAGAAAAACTTGAGCTCGTTAAACGGGAAATTATTCTGTAGAAATGAAATAAACGTAGTCCTCTATGTATGGGGCATAAATTCGGATGTGTGTACCATCCACAGTCTCAGGGCGCACGTGCAAAAGCCAGACAGCAGACACTCCCACAGGTGTCACCACAGACTCACATCTATGACCCCAGACGATGAATCGTCTTTATCATCGTCACGTGTTTCTGAAACACCACATAGAAAGGCAGACGATTTACCTGCCACAAATCAAGGCCCTGTTGTGTCCCCTTCACATGCACTACTCGACGAGGAATTGCGGTAGCGTGTATCGCAACTACTCGAAGACACCAGAGTGGTAGACCAGGACCGTTACCCACTACTTTACGACACACTAGACCCAAAAGATCTACAGGACATCGATCTTGTCCCAGTTGTGCTCCAACAAACCTTACAGGACCTCAATCTTATTCCACGTATCTTAGGCGAAGGGTCTTCAGGGAGCTGAAATGACCCAGTAAACATACACAAATACAGTGTCTCTTCACCGCCGTTGGACTAAAATGTGTTGTTGGGGTGCTCCTCCTTCTCTACCAGTTTGACGTCAAAGTTCTCAAGCTAACACCAGAAACACAACCACAGCTAATAATACAAATGCCCAGACACAGGGGTTATTGCCCAGCTTTGGACCCCCAGCAGAAAAAACAAAGACACTAGCACTTTCTCCGGTACTCAGTACACCCCTTGACCCTATCACTGTCACAGAACTCAAATGCAAATTAGCGCAAATGCTAAAATTGGCACATTAGAATAGAGAATCCACAAACAGTCCAGTATCAGGTGTTGGTGTTTCAGATGCTATACATAGTAGTTCTTTTGTGTGTGTTTTTTTTTAATACAATACTATTGTTTTTGCAATCAGTTAGCAAACCTGTATATCCTGATACATACCGTGTATCATATAACTATATTTATATGAATATATTTTTAATAATATGTTCATCAATATTAACACATTTCTTCACAAAAGCATTTTTTTTCCCCGTTAATTATAATGCTTTATCTTTTCTACACGTGGACAATCCATTTACTCGCTAATATATCATATTTAGAAATCAGAATCCATGTCATGCAGTTTTCAATTATATTTAAACAACAAACAAACAAACAAACAAACAAACAAAAAACATTTAAAGAAGCTGGATATGCAACTTTTTTTAAAAATTTGACGCTAATTTAAACAAAAATTGAACAAGACTTTCACACAGTTAACAAATGCAGTAATATGTTCTGAGATGTCCTTACGTACGTAGGTTGCTCACCAGCATCAGTTCTTATACCGAAATGCATTTAACAGACCAAACATATGTGAAAATATTGATTTTTAACTGTGTTGTACCTGACAGCTTGGAATACGAGTTTGCTGTTTGATTGCTCACGCCTGAACAGAAATAAATGAATCAATTTGAAAAATCTGATCAAATATTTTTCCTCTCACCACCATAAATATATTCTGATTCAGGGTGAAATTAGCTGATCACATCAAACTCCTTTCCTCCCCAGATCTTCTGCTAATCGAATGCCACGGCGTAACAGTTGTCGATCTCTGCAGATTGTAACAATTTCCATAATCTCCAGCATCATATTTCCAACAGATTTTGCTATGACAGCACATTTCCTCCCGTCAAACTGCCACGGCGCAAAGCTGAAACAGATCGTCGGCTCGTCTGCATGCGAGCCGCGTAGACGGTGTTAGTTTGATATCATCGACACCGCGAGCTTAATCTGAAAATTTATACATCGGAATTGCATCACTCAGCATTTAGCTCTGTTTTGGGCGGGAGGAAACATCTGTCCACTCTGTGCCTTGGCGAGGTTTCTCGCATAATTCGCTCAAGTTATAATGAATAAACCATGTCATGTAGACGGTCAGAGATGTTATTACGGTGCGTTTCTACACATCATGGTTGAAAATGTGTTCTGAATAAACAGCTGATGGAGATATTTCTAATAATGTCTCTGTCACGTGACTCCAAGGTGCAAATGAGTCTTATGAATCAAATTATGCGGTTATGTACACGGCAGACTTGTGAATAACGCGCTTGTGTGTTGTTGCTAAGGATATTATTGTTAGTGTTGTACATGCCGTGTCATGACCAGTAAGAACAATCCTGACTTTGTCTGGATTAGTAATAGTAATGAAAAATTGTTTTTAAATAAAAAAAACAATATTGAATTTCCTATGAAACCTAAGTGTTTTTACTGTATATATATATATATATATATATATATATATATATATATATATATATATATATATATATATATATATATTGTGTGTGTGTGTGTGTGTGTGTGTGTGTGTGTGTGTGTGTGTGTTATATGCATCTTATATATACTTATGAGCAATTATAAAGGCTTACGACGGGTGTTATAAGGACTTTTCTATGTTATAATCAAACATAAACACATACGGTTATAAATGCATTTTGAATTCAATTAATTCCATATATATATATTGGATCTACTTATGATGATCCTTACAGATATTAATAAATGTGTTATAAATGTGTTCATATAACTATACCTACTTTATTTGCACAGGCTTATGCCAGGCATTATAAGGACTACTTATGAATGTTCTATAGCTGTTAAATGTTTTATGTATACAGGTTGTACAGGATATATATATATATATATATATATATATATATATATATATATATATATATATATATATATATATATATTATATAGAGAGAGAGAGAGAGAGAGAGAGAGAGAGAGAGAGAGAGAGAGATAGATAGAATAGAGGATATATAGATAGATAATAGATAGATAGATAGATAGATAGATAGATAGATAGATAGATAGATAGATAGATAGATAGATAGATAGATAGATAGATCATTTTTAACTACCTATGAGCATCAATAAAGGCTTATGCCAGGCATTACAAGGAGTTGCACATGCTATATAACTGTTATAAAGACATTTATTATGTATCATGTCTTATTTATATGGGATGAACAGCCTGTATTGTGTTATATATACTTATATAACTGCTCATGAGTATTTATACAGGCTTATACCAGGTATTATAAGGTATCATGTGTGTTATTGAACATATTATGCACGTATTTATAATGCATTATGAGAATGATTACACGTAAATGTTCATTTCAGTTACTCAGCTGGCTTTTGCAGTCAGAAGTCAAACAGAAAGAGCTGATAAGACCTGGTGTGTGTGTGTGTGTGTGTGTGTGTGTGTGTGTAAGGTCACTCTCATTGCCACGATGTCATGTTTAGTCTAAAATTCTGTAATGACTTGTAGTGTAATGATTGTAATGCTGTGGATAATTGGGAGACACAATAATCGTTTCTGCTGATGGTGCGATTGGGTCTATTTGGTGTTATGGGTTAAGTCCTTGTTTACGCTAGCTGTGCTAACCATGGAACAATGGATGACCCTGGTGCAGGTGCATGTAGTGAGATAAATGGACAGGACATGTGGAATGGCTATGTGGGGATACACAAGGCTGATGAAACCTAAAGTGAAGGACCATCATGAGAAGACGGCCGTTTGGCTAGAGGGCAAGCCATCCATTCCCTCTAGTGTATGTACCTCCTATAAAGTGGACTGATCGAACTCTGCCTGTTTGTTTTTCCTTCTGCATCCGTCACTGCGAGGACAACCAGGCAGCACAACCTTGTTGGTCTCAAGATGAAACCGTAACTATCCATTTCCTGCCTCGATTCGTATATGCTCCCTAGGGAGAACAGGAAAATGAAAGCGGGGGGAAAAAAAAGTGCTTCCTTTATTTTCCCTGCATATTTCATTTGGGGTTTTTTTTGCCTGCCTTTATCTCTTTGTAAAACAGTGAAAGGGTTGAATAATTCTCTTTGTGCAATACATATATATTTTTTTTCTTTTGGAAAGGTTAAAGAAAATTCCTTTGTAAGCTTTTCCCAGGAGCGTTGAAAAATTCAATAAAAGAATAATTTTCTCCAACTAGCCATACTGTTTTCCCAGAGGAATGTAAGGGAGCTGTGAATGCGACCTGGAAGCAATGTTTTCACAATGATGCAAAGTTGAATTATCTGATAAAATAAGAATTGGTATTATTTATTTTTTTATTTAGTTCGTTATTTTCGGAATGAAATGCATTGCCGTAAATGTTTATTTGTTTATTTATTTATTATTGTGCTTTTGAGGGACTGTACAGGTTTCTGAGTGCAATTAGCCGATAAAATCAAACTCCTTTTGCCTTTTCTGATATCTTCCTTATACACTGTCTCCTGATCAAAATGCCTTTTGCGCACGACAGTTTCTTACGCTTTTGCTGATTTTCATCATTTTCATCATCTCCCGCGTGGTATTTATTTATTTATTTATTTATTTATTTATTTTCTTGCTCTGAACGCACACCGACTCACAAATTGCCACTCCAAAGCTTAAAATGTACATCAGCTTGTCTTTGTATGTGTGGATGGGGTTCGTTTGATATCGTCGACGGCACCTCCGACTGATCTGCAAGCTTCATCTGAGAAAGTGTTGCATCACTCAGCAACCAGCTCTAAATTGGGAGAAAATCTTGAATCAATACACCATAACAGAGCTGTTAGTAAATCAAATTTCTACTTGAAGTAACATTCTGGTGTTAAATAGGACTGAGACCTGCTTCCTGAATGTCCAGGTGATGGAGAATTGCTTCATGTCTGCAACATTAATCTTATTAGGAAAATTATTGATAATAATAATAATAATAATAATAATAATAATAATAATAATAATAATAATAATAACTGTAGGGAACTGGCACCCTGTCCAGGGTGTACCCCGCCTTGTGCCCGATTCTCCCTGGGATAGGCTCCAGGTTCCCCATGACCCTGAAAAGGAGTAAGTGGTAGAAGATGAATGGATGGATGGATAATAATAACTGTAGGGTACTGGCACCCTGTCCAGGGTGTTATATATGAGTGTGTGTGTGTGTGTGTGTGTGTGTGTGGATATATATATATATATATATATATATATATATATATATATATATATATATATATATATATGCGTCACATACCCGAGACGTGTGTCATGTCCAGAAAGTGTCATAGCAAATCCTTATGTCACTTAACTCAGTGACTATGTCAACTTGAAACATCTTAATGCCATCTGACATGCGGAACATGAGGAATAAAACACTTCAGGATGTACTGTTATTGTAAAATATTCCACTTCCTATAATGTTTCATCTTAGGCTATATCAAACTACGCCAAAGCAATACAGAATTCGCCTTCGATTTTGGAACGTCTGCTAAGCGAGTACCCATGCATCAACTGTTACTATAGAAACGATGTGATTTGCAGCAGATTTGCTGTATAGTAAAGGAACCAACACCTCCTGAAAATCCAACGGCGCAGTGGTGATTTATTACGTTTATATTTTATATTTTGGCCAAAACACAACTACTGTGTCATGCAAGGATCAAAATCCCACTATCGAGCGTTAAGGTGTAGCCTGCACAACATTCATCACATTATGGAGAAAAAGTAAACACTGCAGCATTGTGGGTAAAAAACCCCTGCACTCATAGGTGAGCTTTCCATTGTTTGAGCTCAAAAGATAATTATTAGAATTCTACAGTCGTTGCCATGACCAGAGGGGGAAAAATCCAGACTTTTGCTGCTTATTGATGTTGAAAAAGCCCTTGGTGGAATAGAAAAGTAAATTTCAGCTCAGCAGAAGACGATCTTGCCTTTGACAGGTAAGCACAGAGAACGGCTCACAATTTAAAACATCGATTTAAGTTATTCAGGGTTCTTGCATGCTATTCTGGCTACTTTTTAAGCACATCTACCACCTTACGTTGAGAACTGAATGACTATTAACTACTTCAACAGTAATTGGGGGAAAAGAGAATAAACAAAAAAGCAAAAAAAACGAATGCTGAGAAACAACATAAAAAGGACACAAATCACATTTCTAGCATCAGTGCTTTGTAGGCCAATATTGTCAACAATGAAAAATAAACAAATCATGCAATAAATGTGTGTATCATATTCCATTATTTAAGAATGCAGATTATTAAAACCAACACACTTGGACAACACTGTAAAACCGGGGAACTAATTACCTCAAAAATTTTAAGGTGATAAATTAATTTCTTTAAGCCAAATACACTTAAATATAACAAGGTTCAGTTAATTTTTTGGTATATTTAAGTGTATTTGGCATAAAGAAACTTGAAATTTTTTGAGGTAATTAGTTTCCTCAAATTTTTTGAGATAAATGAACTTATCCGGTTTTACAGTGAAGCTGGTGGCTCAAATTGTTGATTCTGGAACTGAGAGTGCTCAGCATGGAAGCTTGTGTCCGTAAACTCCATATAGCTTAATGCATTCACATCGACAATCTAGTAGTTCAGTTCAAATTGTTGCGCAGCATGGAAGCTCATGTCCAAAAACTCCTTATAGGTCAATGATTGGCCTTCCTTAGATGGAAGATGTTGTCGACAGCAGCATCTGTGATGTTTTTCCACCATTTTCAACTCCAGCATGAGTAGTATCTGAAAATGAGTCTACAGCGTGTCCCAAAAGTCTCCATACACAGAAGGAGTATGTACGTTTGCCAGCAGCAAATCGGCTGTGCCTTCGTCACTGGATGCTGGTGGACGTCCACATCCTGGTATGTCTGCAACACTTTCAGTCTTTTTGAATGTGTTAATAAGTTTGCCGACAATGTTGTGTTTGATGTGCTGGCCATGTTTCCTGTTTAAATCCGTCGCATCCGTGTGACAGCTTCCCGATCCAACCATGAGAATGATTTCAGGACGTTCCTTTCGTCAAAGGCGTTCTTAAAGCCGATCTGGAAAAAAAAAATCTACATAATATAAACCAAGTATGAAAAATTTCGGAAGACGTTTTAGTAAAAAAAGTGTTCATTTCCCTTATGTATGGAGACTTTTAGAACACCCTGTAGATCAGACTCTGTGAGCTGGCTTGTGCGGATTAGACAGTGATGCGCAACCTGTGGCTTTGAATGCGTTCTTCACACAACACCAAGTCGCAAAGGAGTTCTCTCCACCACAGTGCAAGTTGAATCGATTCACACAAATGTATTAAAGTTCTCTTGTCATTGAATCGATTCTCGATATCAGTTAAATCGGAGCACTGCGGAGAGAAGGAAGGAGTTTGTACAAACCTAAGCGATAATCGAACAGGAAATTGACCGTGTTTTAAAAAATAAAATAAAACACTACAAATCGTAAGTACAAGCAGGCAGAAAAATGATCCATTTCAATTTCGCAGACAGGGAGATTGTATAAAGAACTCTGTGAAAGGTTTAAATTCGGTCATAAATATTTAGCAAAAGCACCTCAAACTTCATTAAGGTAACGCTGCTGGCTGGACATGCTGCACTCTCTTTCTCTGATTAACGCTGCCTCTCGTATCAGCGGCCCCGCACTCCACTCCAACTCCGCTGACTAACACCGAGCTGCATATTCATCAAACACCTGGGGAAAATATCCGGCTGGAGAGAAATTGCAGGGATGCAATGGACCTTCACCTTGCAGGTAATTAATATTTTAAATTTAAGTGTGTGTGCATGTGGGGGGAGGGGGATTTCCTTGGGAATTTCTTCTTTAGCTGACTCCAGACCTTGGAGGGTGAATAATGATGGGTTAAGAATGGAGTGTGAGCAGGAGGTGATAGAGGGCACTTTTTACACCATTATTTACAGTTTACATTTTCTTCCACATTTGGTAGGCTATAAAATGAAATACGATCGCAGACGCATATGCCTGCGCTCCATTTATTATAAAAATGACCACCGTAGGCTAGTCATCAAAAACGTTGTCCAATATCAAGACCTTCTTTTTAAACACTGAAAGATGGCACAGAGAATTTCTGAGCCGTATTTTTGGCTAGCTTTATGAAACAAGATGCACGATACATATTTCATATTTCATATTTCCTGCGTGTCCATTTCTGTCCCTGTTCCAGATAAAGGCATGATGGAATGAAATGTTGTTTACGACGAGTGCTTGTTCACTCGCCCTGCCTTTGGGAGAATCCAGTCTCTGTCCTTAGGGCTGTTTCGATACTTTAGCAAAAGTGAACTTGTTTAGATGAGCCCTCGGAGGCCGGAGGGAGCGAGTAAACATAAGCGTAGACTTCAGGAGAGGAACTTTTTTCACAGGCAGTGCTAACTGATGCAATTCTCTTTTCAGAACAGAAATGCCCGATGAAGACGTTCATAAATATAAACAGAAGCACGAAAACTCCACATTTTTGAACTGGGATTTTCGGCTGCGAAGTTTTTCTTTTGGTCCCTTGTTTATATTGCACGTTTTTTTCCCTTGTGTGCTAGATAAGTATACGATGTTAAGACTGTATATAGTTCCAAAGTGAGGGCACTTTTCATAATGTTCATAATGTTACATCACTGAACCATCCGGAGATGAGCAAGAGATGACTGAGGAAGACCCCAAGTACAATGAATGACAACAATCTATCCGCGATGTGATAAAAGCATGAATAACCTTCTCCAGATCTTGGAAAGACAAAAATGTTTTAAGTTTAGAAATAATCCGTAATTGATTTTTTGCTCGGTTAAGCTAAGGAAGTGATTACGAAGCTCCGAAATTACTCCATCTCTCAATCTCATGGGACCAAAAACAATTATTTCAGTTTAGTCTTCATTAAGTTGGAGAAAGTTATTTGTTCACCACTGTTTTTAAATCCTCGAGACAGTCCAACGATGGTTGAATTGAATCGCCAGTTTTCAACTGTATGTACAACTGGGTGTCATCAGCATATAAATGAAAAGAGACCTAGTGCGGTCTAATAACATTCCCCAACGGATGCATATACAGTATAAGTAAAAAAAAAAAAAAATGGGCCCAGAATGGAGCCTTGAGGTACACCGCTAATAATAGGAGCTGAAGATAAGGAGAAATTACCCAACACTACCGAAAAGGCCTTGTTTTTAAGATGATGCAATCCAGAAGTCTGCTTTTGTCAATTGTGATGTCAGATTAAAAATAACAGCTGAGTCGAGTGACAAATTGTTGACATAAATTGAGTTATGACACTTTTGGCTTATTATATGACTTATTATGTATTATAATAGTGACTGAAGTCACAGTAGGTTGCAATAAACCATTTTAAATGGTGATAAAGGTTACAAGAATGATATCTAGGGAGGTGTGTAGGTATTTAGGTCTCATGTAGCCTCATGAAAAGTATTACCCCAAATCCTTTTACTAAATCAAGGACCTTGTCTTTTACTTCTCTCAGATATGAATCCAATCTCACCAGAAAGATCTTTGCTTGGGGGCAATGCCTGGAGTGTTTTGGAGGAGGATTAAGCCCGGGTTGGAGAATTAAACCATGCTCAGATTATCTACGTTAGAGATTTACACCTCGAGACCAAGTAAAGATCTGCTACAGGAAAACTTCTAGTGACAATACGGTGTATTTCAAAATTTCTTTAAAAGTCTTTTGTGCATAGAAGTGAGCCAAAAGCTGTTCACAAGCTACCCCACTGATGCTTTTTTTCTTCCCTCTTGCTAGCGCTGCATGCTGAGACCTTGCACGCAACAAAAACCTGTGAAAGAAGCTATATCTCAAAAGTACAGGTCTATTCACGCTCCGAACATCATGGTTGGAGAGTAGGATGGAAAAGGAAGCTTGTCGATTTTTTTTTCTGATACGAAGGACTTTTTTCTTCACAGGGGATGCCATATCTCAACAGGAAAAACAGCAATTACTGAAAGTTCTATTTTGAAGTTTGAGCTGAGCATAAATGCTGAGTGAGCGATTCAGACGGCCAAATTTCACAATCGTGCTTTACCTTCAAATATCTCAGATAAAGTATGTGAATTTTAAAGAACAGTCTTATGAAATTTTGAGGTAATTTTATGTTACATGTCATCCCATTGGAGACATTGGAGATATTTTTTGTCTTTGTCAAAAAGTGTTACATTTGGTGGAAATGTATCATCCCACAGTGAAGCATGAAGGTGGTAGAATCCGGGTGAGAGTTACCTTTGACCACTTGATTGTTTCCCTGTCAGTGACCTTTGTGGACGACCTCCTTTAGGAAGAGTTGTGTTGCCTTTGATTCAAACCCATAACCCGGCGTGAAGTTGGCCTCCACCCAACACAAAACGTCTGCAAAATAGCCTCAATCGTTTGTGCTCCATTTATGCCGGTTTGTATCATAAAAAATGTGCTTGTGCTGCTTCGGTTTTTGAGATATTAAAAGAATATTCATTCTGAGGTCATTCTGAGGTCACTCAGCCCAGCTTTTACTGGCACAAACGGCGCACAAACAAACGAGACCATTTGGGGTGAATTTAGAGCATGTGGTGGGGGCTGAGTGACCTCAGAATGACCTATAAATATTCTTTTAATATCTCAAAAACCAAAACAGCACAAACAAATAAATGTTCCATTGGGTTGGGAGCCGACTTCTGGCAGGTTGACCGAACTCCTATATTCAACTGTAACTTGTTTTGAATAAACAACTGGTTCTTCACAACCGGTTCTTTCCCAAAGACAGGAGCCAGTAGGACAACAAATAACCAGTTTGATTTTTAATATTCGTTTTTTGTTTCACTTTCTGAGCAATCAGAATCGAGACTGCAGCCATGCCGTGGTAAAAGTGTGCGTATGAGACATAAATAACCTTATTTATAAAATAGCTCATGTTGGACTCTAAATACACTCTTATTATTCAATAATACAGCAATTTTGTGCACTAAAACAGTTTTATTGTGTGTGTGTGTGTGTGTGTGTGTGTGTGTGTGTGTCCAGTGTCTCAGTACAGGAAGACACAATGCAGCAGAGGAGATTTGTGAGACCATCACAAGGTCTCACAGACACAGAAAACACAGCCAGAAACACAATCTCAAGTGTATTAAATATATTAAATCCAAAAAGGATCTAATGTGAGGATTTTGTCAATATATTCAAGGGTCCGTTTGGGTTTTTTTTTTTTTTGCTGATTCTTTTTTTTTTTTTTTTTTTTTTAACTACAGGAAATGACGTCAGAGTTTACCAGTGTCCTCATCACTGTGCTGTGTTTGCATGGTACATATTGGACTCTCAAATTAGACAGAAAGGTAAACAAGCTTAAGTACTCACGGTCCTATTTTCAGAATTTAATCATAAGTGTATGTTGCTTCCTCTAATAATTCCAATTGTGCGTGTTAATGTTTATCATCCACCTAAGGTCAACACTAGCGTTTTAAGAGACTGTTCGGCCTTTTTAACTTTTATCAGCTCC
Organism: Ameiurus melas; assembly: GCA_012411365.1. Lineage (NCBI taxonomy): Eukaryota > Metazoa > Chordata > Actinopteri > Siluriformes > Ictaluridae > Ameiurus > Ameiurus melas. The sequence continues at coordinate 7,520,119 of CM022760.1, read as the reverse complement.
CTTTCTCCCAATGTGATCATCATTGGTGATTTTAATATATATCGATAATGAGTCTTTATTGCTACATTACAGCACAGTGAAATTCTTTTCTTCGCATATCCCAACATGTTAGGAAGTTGGGGTCAGAGTGCAGGGTCAGAAATGATACAGCGCCCCCTGGAGCAGAATGGGTTAAGGGCTTTGCGCAAGAGCCCAAAAATGGCAGCTTGGCAGTGCTGAGGCGTGAACCTCTGACCTTCTGATCAGTAACCCAGAGCGTTAACCTCCAAACCACCACTGCCCCCATGTACACGCTGACAGTTCATGCAGTACATCTACGAGGGACTTCTTATCATGGCTTGATCGCAACAATTTGTCAATTTCTGAAAAGGTCATACGCTCGATCTCGTCTGTTGCTCTGGTATAACCCCCGACAGATGTGCTGCTTCTGACACAACCTTTTCAGATCATATGCCGGTGGCTTTTAATGCCGACTTAACGCTATCGAAAATTAATCAACGTTTGACCATTTAATTCCCGAATATCAAGAATATTGATGTGTCTGTACTTGTGGAGTGTGTTGCAACCCTCCCTAGCAAGGGCAATCTATCCTCTCCTGATGATCTGGTATTTTATTACAGTGATGGACTTCAGTCGCTTCATGATGTCTGTGCACCTCTAAAATCCAGGACTGTTTCATTTTTCAATTCAGCTCCATGGTACACGCCTCCAACCGTTACTCAAATTTGATCAGGTCCAGTGAAGGGAACACTTTTCTCTGTGATGATTCATACGCTAAAGCCCCCTGATCCTCTCCCATCACACTTGCATTCAACTGATGCATTTTTGACCTTCTTTAATGCAAAAAAATGAAAATATTCACCAGTCTCTGTCTGCTTCGAACCGAGTCTGTTATTCTTGTCTCAGTTCGCCTCTATCTCTACCTTCTACTCTCTCCACTTTTAAACTTCCTACAATAGATGAGCTAAAAAAAATTCTCAGAAAATCTAAATCCTCTCCTTGTCAGTTAGACCCTCTTCCAACCCACTTAGTCAAAATCGGCCTACCAGTTCTTTCTTCTTTAATCACTGATGTTATTCATTCTTCAATAATCAATGGTATTGTTCCACATACACTTTAAACTGCTATAATAACTCCTGTACTCAAGGGGCCGGGTCCTGACCCAAATAACTTCCACCTAATTTCAATGATAACAACTTATAAGAGCAATTTCAGTCTGGCTTTCGTTTATATCTTAGTACTGAGACTACCCTTGTTAAAATCTTGAATGACTTATTGGTAGTGGCTGATTCAGGGCTTCTATCTATATTAATTCTTCTGGATTTAACTGTGGTGTGCAACACGATTTCTCACAATATCCTATTACATAGATTACAATCTATAAGAATTATTGGTACTGCCTTGGTTTGGTTTAGATCCAATCTCACGGGTCACATTTAAGCTGTACAATTAAGGCAGTTCCAATCAAAACCATCCCAAATCACTTCTGGTGTCCCACAGGGATCAGTCTTGGGCCCTCTGCAATTTATTATTTATCTCCTTCCGCGTAGTAGTATTTTCAGAAAATTTTGCACCCATGTCCACTGTTACGCTGATGACACCCAGCTCTACCTGTATTCTAAGCCCACCTGTGTTCTTTTTTTTAATCGTCTGTCTGAAATTATAACTTGGTTTTCAAACAACGTCCTAAAACTTAATAACAACAAAACTGAAATTCTCCTTGTTGGTACAAAAAAATAATCTTGCAAAGTCAAATTGTTGCTCTGTGTCTAATGACAATTCTCCAGTCTTCCTCTCTACACAAGTTAAGAGCTTGGGTGTTATCTCTGACAATACTCTGTTATTTGAAGGTCACGTTAATAATATTACTCAGATAGCATACTTCCACATGCGTAATATTAACTGTCGCCATCCAGCCCTCTTAACAAGGAGCACTGCCATAATGTCCAACTGTCCATGCCCTAGTTACATCACACATCGATCAATCCGGACTGCAGAATCTCTCACCATCTTCAAAAGACGGCTAAAGACCCACCTCTTCCGTGAACACCTAACCAACTCATAAAAATAATATGTAATAATAATACTTTTTACTCTGACACTTATACCTCTACTCTGCGCACTTTTCTTCTTCTGGAACTCAATTAATGGATCATGTATTTTAGCACTACTTGTATCGGTCTCTGCTTGATATATCGCTTTGCTTGAATTTTCTCATTTCTAAGTCGCTTTGGATAAAAGCGTCTGCTAAATGAATGAATGTAAATGTTGATGCAATGTAATTCTCTACTCTATGCTCTACCTCTCGAACTGTTACACAAACTCCAGTTAGTTCAAAACTTGGCTGCTCAAATCATCTCTAGAACTCCTTCGTTTGAGCACATTTCCCCTGTCTTTCAGTAGTTCCACTGACTTCCTGTTAAACACCGTATTGAATTGAATTTGACTTCTTACCTATGAGGCACTACACAACCTGGCTCCTTCCAATTTGTCATATCTTTCCATGTACACTCCCACCACTCTTAGATCATCTTCTTCATTTACTTCAGTTCTCCCTCACATGCATTTGTCCTCTATGGGGTCTCATGCTTCTAGCTATGCAGCCCCTGCTTCCACAGGATATCTGACACTGTAAAACTATTTCTGTTTTTAAATCTCGCCTTAAAACGCACCATTTCAGACAGGCTTTCAAGTGACTGTGTCTATGTAGCTTTTTATTGTTTGTGGATTTTTTTAAGCGTGCATTGAGGGCCTCTGTGGGGGTTTCTTGGCCCAATTGATGGCCTCCTTTCATTTTATATTTTCTGTGTTTTATTGCTTGTAAGGTGTCCTTGAGTGCCATGAAAGGTGCCTATAAATAAAATGTATTAGTAGTGGTAGTAGTAGTAGTAGTAAAATGTTATTATTTTTACAACTCAGGTTCCAGATTTAGCTTGTTGCATCAGGTAGTTGATGTAAATTGGGTTAATAATGACCTGAAAGTGAACAAGCTTGTGGAGGTTGATTATCTGGAATTTTTGACCCGGATTAGTTCATTTTAGTTCAGCTATTACAGTTAGCCTGCTGTTGTTAGCTACTCTTGTCGCATAAACACACTTGTAGGTACCGAGGTTATTATTTCTAAATGCTCTGACCATTGTTTGCAGGTGTCTTACAAATGGCTTTCTGTTATGAACTGATCTTTTTTTTTTTTTTTTTTTTTTTGCGACTTGTGGGACTATTTTAAGAAACAGAGATACAGTTATTAGCATTGAAAAAAAAGACCTGTTTCACCCAGAGCCTAGCCTGTTAAATCTGAAATGTACTGTGGGTAAACGGTGATAATTACCTAATTAGCCATTTTGTATGGTTTTAGCACTCTTGCAATATTAGCAAAAAGATGTGTTAATGAGGTGGTGTGACATTCAGAGGGCCTTACATAGAAGGTAATAATCGTAGCCATGAAATAATAATGTGCGGAAAACACAGAGAATAAAGTTTCTTTATTTATATATATATATATATTTTTTAGCTACACTTGACAACATCATCTCTCTTTTTTTTTATTACTTTTTAAAGATTTCGACTTATATTGAATGATACATGGGTTAAGATTATGGGCGTGTTTAATTTGCTCATCCTTTCCAACAAAATTATTTGTGTAAGATTCGAACAAAATCGAACCATTAGCCCCTCGTTTTCATGAATGATAAATAACATTAAAGTAACTATAAACAGATAAAAAGTACACCATTCATGAATAGATTTTAACTGCTACACATTTTAATTGTTGGTAAATTGCTATGAGATGAGAGGAAGAAAACACTTCAGAATGTGCTGTAATTGGAATAGAATCAACTTTGGGTTAGTTGGACCACATGACACCACCCCATCCTTGATTGTTTTCCTATATCAGCATTTCCTGAAGTGTTTTATTCCTTAAATACTATACTATACTATACAGTTAGAAATAAAAGTGCTGTAAAATATACTAGCAAATAACAAAGTGGTTCTTCTGAGGTAACTCTTAAAGGTTCCATGTAGAGAAACCTAGAAGAATCCTTTTCGTGCGAGAGTGTACGGCGTCATTCCCAAGGTGACAGTCTCATCTGATCGCATGTGATACTTAGAAACTTTTCTTCGAAAATGAATAAAGTTGATCATTTCACAGACATTTGCATGTTCTTTAACCTACTGATCTCAAAGTGTCAATTGTTTAGCATTTCGCTGAGGAATAATCTTCACAGTTGCGAGGGAGGATGTACAAGGCTTACGGTCAAGCCTCATTCGTAGTGTCATAAATCTTCATGACTACATCATAAGCGCCGAACAGATCTCAATTCCCCGAGAGGAGCCGCTGTGATGTTTTGAGTCATATTGACCCCGGAGTTGTGGATTGAGGAATGGCTCGTCCTTGACAAAGATTAATGAGAGGGAATTGTTCCCTTTGCTTGTGTTACAGGCCAAACCAGAGCATCGAGGGACGATTTGAGGGCCGAGCTGATTAATATCTGCTTGCTCTGTCTCAGACTACTCCCACTTGTCTGCCCATGATGAATTCATTACTGCGTGTATTAGGAAATGTAAACACCTTTCAGATCTTCTGTTCACAACAGCTGCGTTTTTTTGTTTTTGTTTTGTTATATGATTTTCACATTCATACGAAGGAAGTCAATCTATCTAGAATAAATAAATAAACAATAAAAAAAAAAAACGGCTGTGAGAAGTAATTAAGGGGGCCAAGCAGAGTCTGACTGTGTGCTTTTATTAAGCTGGAAATATTAGAGATAATGAATTTGGCTGTGCTACTTAGTAAACATTATTACTCAATAATGCAACACTGCAAATGTTTCGTTTATATTGCAATATGGTCCAACCCTAACACTCTCTGGAGCTTCCGCTGTAGCAACTGAAACCCATTTGAGTTCTTTTAGGATCAGTAGAAAAAATAAAAAGTATGGATGTGGTGTTCATAAAAATCTGGTTATCTATCCTATCCTACATGTCGCTTTTGTGAAATCCATAAATTGACACAAATAAGACTCCCCAGTCAATTCTGACAAAAGTAATGGCGCCCTGTACAAGGAGGAAGCATTCGAGTGTGTTTGCGGTAGCCGATGCACTTTGGCTGAGCTGCATTACTGGATGATTTAGCACACGCCAAACTTAGGAGGCACTCGTTCACACTTTTCAGCATATTTTGGGACTTTTTTCAGCTCTCGCTGAGCTTTGACGTTTATGGGTTCACTACATGGGAAGCTATGCCGTGAACACACTTGATAATATATGCCTGGTTAGCATAAATGTGAGTGCGGAAGGTGGAGGAGAAAAATAAAAAAACCTGAACTAATGAATGAGGTCCAGCGTTTCTAAAAATAATAATAATAATTATAATAAAATTTGCATTTACAGGACCTGGTTTAAAGTGCAATAAGTGGATATTTAAAGTAATTTAATGTTCATCAGTTACGTAGCCAATCTTTACATTGCTCATTAAAGCAAAGAAGACTTAAAACTTGATTTAGTAAAATATCATTATAAATGAATAAGGAATATATTGCACATATACTAATAGGAACATGTTAACAATTTGAAGTTCTTAATGAACGGTAAAGATTAATTACTCAACTGTTTGAATATAATTATGTAGGAAAATGAGCCAAGCTGCAATATGCATCAACAGATGAGATGACGTTCAGCCAGTGCACTGAAATCATGATGAATGTAACTGAAGCATCAAATACATAAAAGTTGTTATTGACAGATGAGTTCATTAGCTTTTGAATCAAGCTTTTTAATTATGTAATGAAGGTAGTTGTATTTTGATTAATTTTGACTAAATGAAATGAAGAGCGATTTTGGAAAATGGGGGGAAATGGGAGGAGAATTTCAGAGTTCTGGGTGATTTCTGCTTTGCACTAGATACCCACTAAAGGCTGTACAGTAGGAGTTGCTGAATAATAATGTAGGAGGACAGTTAAGGGGTAGGTGTGGATACGTCATCACTGGTGGAGAAAAGAGAGATGGGAATTCCTAGGAAGTTCACAAGGTGTAGCATCAGGTGTGCCCCCCCCCCCCCATGGTATATATATACCCCGAATGGTATTAAATATACCCCCCACCCCCCGAATGGTATATATAATTATACCATTCAGTCGTTTGTTTACTATGAACTGTTTCCATGTATCCAGTTTAAATATAAAATTTTTACTCAAGGGGCAGAGTTCAAACAGAGGCGTGTTTTAGTTATGCTTTAATTTAAGACCAGTGTCCATCCATCCATCTTCCATACCGCTTAATCCTTTTCAGGGTCGCGGGGAACCTGGAGCCTATCCCAGGGAGCATCCTGGGTACACCCTGGACAGGGTGCCAATCCATCGCAGGGCACAATCACACACCCATTCATACACTATGGACACTTTAGACACCCCAATCAGCCTACCATGCATGTCTTTGAAAGGAGGAAACCAGAGTACCCGGAGGAAACCCCCGCAGCACGGGGAGAACATGCAAACTCCACACACACACACACACACAGAGCCGCAGTGGGAATTGAACCCCGACTCTGGAGGTGTGAGGCGAACATGCTAACCACTAAGCCACCATGCGCCCGAAAGACCAGTTTTAGATCACTATTCTACCACTATATAAACAGTTTTATATCCTGCACCAGTGTTGATGTTTGGGCTTTAAATATACTTTAGAGAACTTTTTAGAGAACATTAGTCTTAAATGGAATACATTTAAGACTAATGATAAACACATATGCCCTGTGATGGACTGGCACCCTGTCCAGGGTGTACCCCGCCTCGTGCCCGATGCTCCCTGGGATAGACTCCAGGTTCCCCCGTGACCCTGAAGAAGGAGTAAGCGGTAGAAGATGGATGGATGGATGGATAAACACATAAACATGACACTTTGCAGTAATTAATAGTATTGTGTATTAAGATCTATTGAAAAACAGAATCCAAATCGGACACTGGGTTAGTCCAGATACCTGCTTAACCTGATTCGGAATCCAAGAAACATTCACCAGGTAAATATTGGGATAACTTTTGAACTTAAGCTGCCAAGTCTGAAATGGTCCTGTATTTTGTGCTCTGTGAGTTGCTGGTAGTCATGCATGTACCCACAAAAACTATAAACTGTTAACATTCATATCGAGTGAAATATTGTAACGATAAGACAGGCTTTCCCTTGCAATTTAACGCCTCAGTAGTCAAGAAATGTAAAGGGGTAAACCGCCATAGTCCGTTTACTTCAGCGTGAGGCATGTTCTTTAAGAGTATATTTGCCAGCATTATTACACTGAACTCTTAATTTTTTAAATTGTAAACTACTGACCTGTGCCGGATGTGGTGTTGGAGCAGTGGTCACTGTGATGTACATTCTAATTGATCATTTCCTTCCTGTTCTCGCTGATTATAGAAACACAATTCATGTATTAATTATGTCAAACTGTAAGAATGTCAAATCAGTGTAAAAATCAGTCGATGTAAAGGCACGAGAACACAGAGCTTTATACGTTAACACTGGTTTGTACGCAAAAGGAGTTTGGAATTCATTTTCATCGTCTGCCATTACCTGTTAGGTGAACAAACAAACAAACAAACAAGCAATGCAGTTTGTTATATTATAGAGAAACCGCAAAACATAAAACTGGTCTGTCCAGAAGATGTTGGCGATTACACAGTTCTTACTGTTACAAAGTACTGGCACTGGAGACTCCTTCCATCCGTGTTTAATATCAAAACGGTTTAACGAGTTTACGTGGAGCTTCCCTGTGGAAGTTGTGACTATGGAAATGGTAAGGTCTTGCAGTGTGTTTAAGCTTCCACATGTACATCCACACGTCGATTATTTAAACACGGAAAAAATATTTTAAACTGAAAAAGTAACCACCAACAACAACAACAACAACAACAACAACAAAGCCTTTTCTTTCGTAACCTTTCCTTCCGTTTTGTGCTGTTCAAAACGTCGTTTAAACACAGTACTGCGGCGTCAAGAGACCTGGTTCATTTAGCAGCCTTGTGATCAAATAAAAAAAAGCAAAGAAAAGTGATATTTTCTTGCATGAACACCTTAACAAGCTGAAATGATCAAACAAGCGTCTGAGCTGGGAAATGAATTTCTTTTAAATGTGTCTGGAGCTCAATTATGATAGGTCGTGCTAATCAAATTAGTGTCACATTAGTTAAACAAACGATAGACCTGATAAACAGACTTCATATTTGTCCCTTGCATGAAGTGAAATTCAGGTTCCAGGTTGCTGAAGCCTCAAATTTGATTGTACAGTTGTGTTTGTAGAACAATATGGCTGCTGTGTCTTTCTGCAATATCTATACAGGTTTGACTGCACTGCTTAATGTTCTGGCCTAAAAAGGCATAGATAGGGTCTTTGTTCATTTTTCTTATAAAGAACAACACACTTTTAATAACATTTTCCATAAAGGCCATATCTGTAATCAAATATTCATGTATAACGTTATAATTAATTCATAAGGAATTATACACATATAAAACTATATGAAATCACAATGTAAAGTGTTTTATGTCCGTGTTTATTATGCATTATAAACTGTTTTGTAGCAATGTTTATAATGCATTATGTATTACTTTTTGTAATGTCTGTTACACAGTATGAAATGTTTTGCATTTCATAATTCATAACATTATGCATTAGACATTCACTTGTAACAGTGTGTATTGTGCATTATGGATTATTTTGTAGCAGTGTTTATTATGCATGATGAATTGTCTAGTAACGGTGTTTATTTACGGATTATGAATCGTCTAGTAGCGGTGTTTATTTACGGATTATGAATCGTCTAGTAGCGGTGTTTATTTACGGATTATGAATCATCTAGTAGCGGAGTTTATTTTGCGGATTATGTCTTGTCTAATAGGGTTTTATTTAGGTTATGAATCTAGTAGGGTGTTTATTTACGTTATGATTAGTAGGTTTATTTACGTTATGATGTTATAGTTTATTTGTTTTGTTAGTGGTGTTTTTAGTTATGATTTAGTTTTTCTTATGTTAGGGTGTTTATTTACGTTATTTAGTATGTTTACGTTATTGTTGTATGTTTTATTATATTTTTTTTATTTATAGGTTTTTTTATTTTTTTTGTTTTATTTTTTTTACTTATTTGTGTTTATTTACGTTATAATCTGTGTGTTTATACGATTATGAATCGTCTAGTACGGTGTTTATTTACGGTTATGAATTTATCGTGTTATTTAGTTTATCTTTTGTTATTCGATTATGAATTTAGGGTGTTTTTTATTTATAATTTAGTGTTTATTTACGGATTATGAATCGTCTAGTAACGGTGTTCATTTATGGATTATGAATCGTCTAGTAACGGTGTTTATTTACGGATCATGAATTGCCTTGTAGCAGTGTTTATTGCACATTTTGGATTATTTTGTGGCAGTGTTTATTGCACATATGGATTGTTATGTAGTAATGTTTATGACGCATTATTTTGTGGCAGTGTTCATTACGCATTAAGGATTGTCTTCCAGCAGTGTTTATAAAACATTTTTAATAGTTTTTAACAATGTTTACTAGGGATTATGAATTTGGTTCCATAATGCGTTATAAGAAGTCATAACACCTTCCTAAGAGTATTTCTTAATAGCAAACAAACAGAGATTGTTTATTGCTCTATATGTATTAAATAAATGTGGTGTACTGTTTGGTTTGATAAAATATTATAATATTGGTTTAATAACATTTTGTTAAAAGTTTGCCAGTATGACCTTATTTGAAACACTCAAATTTTTTAACCAAAGAAAAGGTATGAGCAAATGGGGAAAGAAAGTTTATTATTAATTGTTTAGTAACATGGAAAATGTTAGACTTCCAGATCTAATCTAAGCAGAAAAGGACAAACTTTTTATCACACTAATTAGGTTCTTTAGGCAAAACACATATTTATGTTTTACAGTTAATACTAGCGCCGTCTCAAGTTTTATCTATAGGCTTAACGGCTTTACCCTCCAAGTGCTCCTGCCTTTAATAAAGCACTCATTTAGAGCCTCATTACAATCTCAGAGTGAGCTGTTAATATTTAGCTTTCCTTCTTTAATTGCTATTCTTTATCATTGTGTTTGGTCGGTGGCAATAATAATGATTAAACTGTAATTAAACATAAGAAACTCATGACTTGCAAACTTTTGACTTGCACTGTGTGTCACTTATTGCGCTGTTATTATGAAGGGGTTAAAACATCATGTATTTTTTTTAAATAGTCTATATTCATAAATGAGAAATATATCATTAATGTTACAGTGCTGTGAAAAAGTATTTGCCCCATCCTGATTTCTTCTGTTTTTGTGTATATTTCATACGAAATAGTTTTAGATCTTCAAACGAAATACAACATAAAAACAAATGCAACTGGAGTTAACACACAATGTGATTTTTTATTATATTTTGTTGAAGCAAAAAAATGTTATAAGATAAGATCATACTTTATTAATCCCAGATGGAGAAATTAGGGATTATCCAACACCTATCACTCATGTGAAAAACTAATTAATAATTAATTTTAAACTTAAAATCTGGTTGTGCCACCTTTCGCAGCAATAACTGCAACCAAATGCTTCTGATAACTGGAGCTCAGTCTTTCACTTACTTCTACGACTAGGATTTACTCTTGTATAATGCATCATCCAGTTGGTGAAGACCGGACATTCTAATTTATGTCTCCCTCAATTATTACAAGATACACAGGCTCTGAAGCAGCAAAGCATCCCCACACCATCACACTACCACCACCATGCTTGACCGTAGGTATGATGTTCTTTCTGTAGAATTGTGTGTTTGGTTTACACCTGATGAAATAGGACCCCTGTATTCCAAACAGTTCCACTTTCGATTTGTCAATCCATAGAACATTCTCCCCAAAAGTGTGAGGATCATCAAGGCGTGTTTTGGCAAAATTCAGACGAGCCTTAATGTTCTTCTGGGTTAGCAGTGGTTCTCACCTCGCCACACTTCCATGGATGCTGTTTTTGCCCAGTGTCTTTCTGATAGTGGAATTATGAACAGTGATCTTTATTGATGTAAGAGAGGCCTGTAGATCCTTTAATGTTGGCCTTGGCTCTTTTCTGACTTCCTGGATGAGTGCTTTAGGAGGAATTTAGGAAGGTCGGACACTTCTGGGAAAGTTCACTACTGTGCCGAGTTTTTCCATTTGGAGATAACGGCTCTCACTGTGGTCCATTGGCATCCCAGAGCCTTTGAAATATCTTTATAACCCTTCCCAGACTGATGTATTTCAATCACCTTCTTCCTCATCATTTCTGGCATAGTGTGTTACTGGGTAAGACCTTTTAACCAACTTCATGCTGTTGAAAAAGTTAAATTTTTTTGATTGAACAGGGTTTGAAGCAGGCCTGGTGGATGTAAACAGTAAACGTATTTGACATCAGCAAAGTTTCATGCATTCTACTTATAATGGATTATGTTCTATGTTTCTATAAATGTATAATAAAAAATGAGAATAATGCATTAAGAGTCTTTTATAACATGTTATGAATGTACAGTTTTATGTGATGTTGTCATTTGTGGACATAGCCTGTCCAGCTTTTTTGTCTGTTTCCTTTTTAAGTAACAGGAAATAGTAGCAGCCGGGGAATATATATATATATATATATATATATATATTTACATTTACATTTATTCACTTAGCAGACGCTTTTATCCAAAGCGACTTACAAATAAGCAAAGCGATATATCAAGCAGGGAACAATACAGGTAGTGATACTATACAAGATCCATTAATTGAATACATTTATATATATATATATATATATATATATATATATATATATATATATATATATATATATATATATATTTAACTACAGCTAGTATGTTAGCCTGCTTACTATCAAACACAACTAGTTTTATTATTTACACACAGCGGTTAGCATAACATTAGCTCATTTACTAACAAATATGGCTAATTTTAGTATTTACACACTGTGGTTAGAATAACATTAGCTCTCTTACTAGCAAACTGGAACTCTTTAAAGATTGAGCTAAAGAATTTAGGTAAAATGAAGTGTCCCTAAACTTTGTGTATTCAGCAAAAGCAGTGAGACGTGTCGTTTTAGAGAAAATAGTATTAACTGCCGTGCCTAGAACATTACTTACGGTACTACCGTATTGAGGATAGTACCGTTTAAAAAAAATTTAGTGGCATCGGCGGTATTTTGAAGCTTTAGTATCACGACACTACCATAATACTGCTATACGGTGCAACCCTAGTAGATATAGATGATTATACGTAATAGTTACAAGGTGAGAGGTGAGTACACTTGCAAGTTACACCTCGGAAACTCATACTTATCTATGAGTCCCGACTTTCCACGTTAGGGGGCATGTCAAATATGACTAAATAAACATCCTGTCATTGATAAGCAAAAAAAAAAAAAAAAAAACTGTTTGGCGTAACCCCCAACTAAGAACTTGTGCGTATGGCAGGATTTGTTTTGGTTTTGGTTCATTGATCTGTTAACGAAAGTATTCACCTTTTGTATGTATGATTCATGATTAGTTTTGCTTTGAAGTCTCATCAGATGTCTGGTGCAGGTCCAAGCTTTGTTTCCCTAGTGTCTAGTTCTATACTTTCACCTTTCCTTCTTTTTACACTCACCGGTTTTCCGCTCTTATGCTAATAGCCCGTCCGTGCTTAATGTCGCTTACCTGTGCTTTGACCCACTCTATAAACTATGATGATGACTTTGATGATCATTGCCCATAACAAAATGGCGTCCTGCCTCATACACCTGCACGGTAAATTTCTGTTGAATCGACTTGTAGTTCAGAGAGTAAATTATTATTTACTTGAAATCCTCGAGGCAAGGAATAAAAAAAAAAAAAAAAAATAGAGCTCCTAAATTATCTTAGCGATTGCCTCAGCCATCTGTTTCATAGGACGGCCCCAGTTGGGGTAATCAACCTCACACAGGGAAACACATGCACTTCTCACAAGGCTCCACCCTAGAAAGTCTCTATATAACATCTAGTATTTTATCAGCCTCCTCGAGCCCCATATCTATCACCATCATCAGTGCCAGTGAAGGGGACCTTTGCTGTATTATGTGTCATTTTTCTACCTGTATATATATATATATATATATATAGTAGAAGAAAAGATGATTGCATTAGATTAGCTTCCCGCTGTGGTATCAGGGTGGTAGTGCTGGTGTCTGGAGTCTGGGCCAAGCAGAGAGATCACAGCTGCTGCGATTAGCATCAAGTCTCAGCTCGGAGCACACCATACCCTCCACTCCAATCAACTGAAGAGCTCATAAGGAGCTCTGACGCCTCTAATGTGCCATTTCTACTCCTTCACCTCACACTCGAAGGCTTTACTCTTCCACTGCAGTATACACCGCATAGACACCTACACAATGAGTCGACTTGCATATCCACGTTAATACGTATAGATAAATAATTAATCACGCTGTTACATTTGACTCTCTATTGCAACATCAGTCAAAAGCAACGGCGTCAGCCGCTGCAACGCGGCATTCATCACCGGTACTAATGACGGCTCAGTTGAACGAGCGAATATTAAAAAACCGTAAGAGCGAGAGTTTAAATGTGCGCAGGCTTCTGAGAAACGATGCACTTGTTTGCAGGAGCGCGCATGCATATTAATAATAAGCATGAGAAATAGGTCTGTTTTTATTCGCAAGCTTGCTCCGATATAAATCATGCGGCTTCGCATCAACCTTATTAGAGTGAGAAAATAATGAGGCGTTCTAAAAAAAATCTGACATAAATAGTGATTGTCATCAGTATTCCCTTTACGGCCGAACAAGGTAATGATAATGCATGTAGAAAGTCACTGGTGGACCTTCTCTTCATTCTTAATGCCTGCATCAACATGGGTTTTTTGTTTGTTTGTTTGTTTTTTTCATTATTTTTGATACTAATAAACTGTAGGGTCATTCCATCTCAAATGGTCCAACAATTGTAAAGTTGATTGCTTGACCATTTTTGTTTTCTTTTTTTCTTTTTTGAGTGATTGCCCCTATGTATTGGCATTGCAAAACCACGAGTCTCTTTTTTTTTTATCAGCAACGATATCTCACTATAACTCAAACTCAATTTTTTACAACAGAATGCTACTATAGAGGACTTATTTCTGTGAAAATTTCAGGTTATTATCTGGTCCCTCTCCAGAGATATTCAACCCAAAAGTGAGTGGAATTTAAAAATACTTACCAAGGGACTCCCTAAAAGAATTAAGACTAACCCTCCCTATTATAAATCGACCCTAAAAGTGAGCATTCTCGAACATAAAATTTTTAAGTCTAAGGAACAGGAATGTGCAAAATGTTTATATATGTATGCATGTATCTTGTAATGTGCCCTAGAGATTCGTTTTTGTTCCAAGGAGCTAGGACCTTTCCTGAGCCGGGATATTTTTGTTTCCGTAAACAGCTGTATAACCAAAATTTGTTGTGTGCCATCACACAAAGATTACCGTCATAGTTAATCCAAGTCAAATAAATAAAAATATATAAAAATTGTGGTTTTGCAATGCCAATACATAGAGGTAATCACTCAAAAATTAAAATAGAAAAATGAAAAATGCTCAAGCGACATGCATTGGACCATGGAGAAGGAATGACCCTGTACTCTTAACCTCTTTACTTTCCAGGAGTCATCGGCAGGTACAGACGTTACACAATTTAGCTAAATAATCTGGTGAATTATACAGCCATTTCCTAAATAATATGCTTTCTGATGAATAATAACTGAGGAAACTAAGTGTAGATATATCAAGCCTATAGGACTATTCAGATGGGATAGGATTTCTGGGCATATGTCTATTAAGTTGTGAAGTTGCCAGATTATGTCAGTAATGATTATATATGATTCACATCAGAAGAGCGATCTGTGTATAGGCTACAGAGGGAGTGCCTTCATGATGTACACATGTATGTCACACCAAAAATCCTCGTAATTCAGAGTTTCGGCTGCTCAAACGACAACACCCGAGGCATGCAACTAGAACATTCTTGGACACCATTTATTTTCCCAATAGTTTTCATTTTATTATGAATAAATGTCTTATGGCAGTTTGCACATTTATTCAGCCCCTTTGATCAGCTCTATATAACTGTGTATTTTTATGAGATAAACTTTATCGATCCCAAAGGAAATTCTTGTTCCAGCTGCTCTTTACAATATAAAACAGTGAAGATAACAATGAATGAATTGGATTTTTTTATATATATATAGATACATTGTACAAAAAGTGCTACATCTGGAAATAAAACGGACTTAATCCGGATTGTATTTCATTAATCTACATAAAATAGTGGATAAGAAAAAAAATCTATGTATATTGCAAACTTATTTTGAAGACAAAAAAAAAACATTGTGATGGGAGTACAGCTTGGTGATTAGCACGTTTGCCTCACACCTCTGGGGTTGTGGGTTCGAATCCCGCCTCCTCCTTATGTGTCCGGAGCTTGTATGTCCTCTTGCATAGTTGGATGATTGGCATTTCCAAATTGTCCATAGTGTGATTGTACCCTGTGATAGGCTGGCACCCCGTCCAGGGTGTCCCCTGCCTTGTGCCCGGAGTTCCCTGGAATAGGCTCCAGGCTCCCAGAGACCCAGTGTGGGATAAGAGGTAGAGAAATTAGATGTATGGATGAAGAGGTAGAGAAAATAGATGCATGGATGAAAAACATTGTGTTAAGTGTAAGAACTCATCGCGGTTATTGTGGCTATGTTTACGTTACACATGTCCTTGAACAATATTTTGCTCACATCGGATCTGCCTATATTGTCAGTTCACATTTGTAACCCATATTTTTGTCTTTCATGAGACATACACACATCGATTTCTCGCGCATTTGTTTCACTGCAGCACTCATTTTCTGTGGCTTCCTTCCAGCTGTGCTTGATTCAATTCCCCAAATATCCAGTAAATCAATAAGTTCCCTGTCCTTTCACTGAATATAGTCGCATATGTTGCTTCTCTCGCTGACATCGACGACAGGGACACGTGTATGCTCATTGAGGAAAAAGTCACCTGAATTCCAAATTGACAGTGCTCATTCATGTCATAGAAATTCGACACTAATCCAATCTAGTACCACAAAGGAAGCCTATAAAGTAGTTTTGCTTCAACCAGAGTCAATGGAGTGCACTGGTGTCACATAATCTCTATATAAATATCCCGGCGAGAACATCCCTAAACAAACAACTTCGTGAAGACCAAGGAGCTTTCGAAACAAGGGCAAGATTCACTGACATTATTATGTGGTAATATTATCTTGATGTGTTTACGGTACACTGTCGTGCTTTTGAATAGTATGTAATGTTCTTCCGTTGATATTGTACTTGTAATTATTGTATAAGATTAATGTGAGGTCAGAACACAAAAGAAACACACACCGAGGTGATCATTGCTAAGGGACAGGGTCTTTTAACTGGTACGGCTATACACAAAACTGTACATGCATTATTTTCTAAATTACATTTCTCAACAGAATGGAAAGTACCAGTACGGTGTGTGCTTAGAGGGGGGTCGATATATTTCTCAATTGATGATATAAATATAATATTGCAGACTGCATCCACAAAACTACCTGTAGTGTTTCCTGGGCAAAATTTCAATGCTCCTATATTATAAAGACTGAGTGTGTGTGATGATCTACAGAATGTGCCGCCTGGGGTATCTTTCATGGGAAGATAATGACCATATCTAGGTCCCATCTTGGAAATTACACCTCTGTCTTTTCTCTCTCTCTCTCTCTCTCTCTCTCTCTCTGTGTCTCTCTCTGTCTCTCTCTCACACACACACACACACAGATTTTTCTTGTCACACAGCAACTTTATTACCACTGACCTGTGTAGCATACATCAATAGATGCTACGCCTAATCCTAATCCAAATCAAAACCACAACAGCTGGGATAATCATGGGGATAATTGTTCTCTTCCCACCCCAAAAAGAGCCAGTCATGAACACGATCATTGCTTGTGAGGTAGCTAGATCTTCTACGACAGGGTGCTCGTCTCATTTATGGCGAAAGGTCGTTGTGCATTTTGTTTTGTTTTGCAGAGGTTGAGCTGTGAGTCTGGAACAATGCGTGAAGTAAAAGTGTGGAATTGTGCAGTTGAGCCATGGTTCGGATATAATTGCTCTATGTGAATGCAAACTTGTGATTATAAATGGTAAATGGTAAATCCAAAGCGCATTACACTGTGTCTCATTCACCCATTCACACACACACACACACACACACACACACACAATGGTAGCAGAGCTGCTATGCAATGCGCTAACTTGCCATCAGGAGCAACTTGGGGTTCAGTGTCTCGCCCATGGACACTTCGGCATGTGGAGTCATCCACCATTAGTGGACAACCCGCTCTACCATCTGAACCACAGCCGCCCCTATTATAAGATTATAAGCTCCGCCCCCAAAAGCCTTTTGCTTCACCACAATCGTGATGAACTATAATCCGACACATTTTTTCTGCACAATCCTCTCATGTCTATAATCATTTCAGAATACGGTTCCAAAGCAGGAGCTAAAGCTAGCCAAGAGTCATATAGGTGTATTCATTAGCTTTTACCTAATGAGTTTATGTCTCAATCAAAAGTTTCAGAAAAACATATCCATTTTTCTGTTATTGTTTGATTACGATTATTTTTCCACCAAGAAGCAAAAGAAATACAAGGCACTTTTCAAGCACAGATCTGCTATAGGAGCCATCAGCGATACAAATACCACAATATTATGCTCCACAAACTGACCCTAAACAAGTCAGAGATATTCATAGAAATAACACAAAGACCTAGGACTTGAGGCCTTCGATGGCCTGAACATTTAAACTCCACAATGAGGCACAGAAACACCAAAAAAAAAAAAAAAAAAAAAAAAGAAAGAAAGTTACAGCACGAGCTCCAGACTCCACCGTCTTTGTTCCATGGTGCAGAAACTATGCCCACTAGTATAGCTACTTGGACAGAGAAGAAAAAATATCCACACAGAGAAGTGAAGGTGAGGTGTCTCACAGCTCTTTCGCTGTCTCTCGCCCACACATACTCTGGAAGAGCAAGAGGGAGATGACGCTACCAGCCTCCAGTAACCTGACACCTACAGATCCG
>CM022760.1:7489474-7499474 GCA_012411365.1 Ameiurus melas | reverse complement strand
GTTTTTTTGTTTGGTTTGTTTTTTTTGTTTGTTTGTTTGTTTTTAGGGCTTCCATGTATTTGTGTACTAAAATAATGGAGCATACGTTCAAATATTAAATGAATGTTTTTGAGCTCAAAAAATGTCCACATAGCTTCAGAATTATAACAGCTTTGACCTTGTGTTTATCTGCTGTCACATTTTATATATATTAACTATCACAAATTGTTCAAGATTTTTTGGAATATAACGTCTAGATCTGTGGAATTTGTCCCTTCAGAGACGACACCGCGTTTCCATATAGAAGAACTTTCAGTTATTTTGGATTTAATACCACAGTGCTGTTGAGTTCTTGATTCTGATTGGTCAGAAGGTGTTGGTTAATGATTGCTTTTTTTTTTTCCTCTAATACTTTATACAGCGGATTAAAAAACGTGATTTAACAAAGAAAAATGTTGATTTTACATTAATAAGTTAAACGAAAGGAAAAAAGTGACACTGGTGAGGGAACACCTGTATGAAACAGGAACGAGCTCGTCTCGAGGGTGTTTCCTGACATTAAATGTAACTATAAGTGGTTAAAAGAGTGTTTTATACCTTACATAAGAACAGCTCATCTCAACAAGAAATTTGGAATGATTATTGACCGAATTCAACATCTGCATTTCCAGTACATCCTGTATTAGTGAAAAACCCGTTGTTGTTGTTGTTATTTTGCATCTGACGTCCATGTTGCTTGCTACTATGAGACACCCTGTTCTTGTGTTTCTCGTACATAACGTGCTCAGGTATTATGGTTCTAGGTAGGTCCGTGTCCTTGCATGACGAGAGCGTCTTCTCTCGTTCATTAGCGAGTCAGCATGTTGCCCAGGGTTAAATTGGTGGCAGACTGCCAGCGCTAGTCCGGCCTCCCGCTCTGTTTCCTCATCAACGCACCACTTAGTCACCGGCGGCAGACAGCCATTTGTCAAAAGGGACTTGTGTTTCAAAAGCGGCCGCCTGTCAGCTGGCCTGTAAAAAGAGAAAGAGGAATGAAAAACACACTGATCTGCCTTTCTCTCTGTCAGCACGCCCAGATAGCGCTGGCCAAACAGCGTGGCGAAGCTGCCAGATTCCTCTCGCTCTGACATCTACTCGGAGGCTGTAGCAGCAGCGCAGTGCGGCGTGTGTTCTCTCGCTGCTGCTTCTCGAAGCCGTCAGACTTCCCAGCAGGAGTCAGGAGAGCTGAGGCTGCATTTCGCTTATTACATCTGTGCAGAGCTGCCACATTATCCGCCTAGACCTACCTGATTAGCATGTATAATCGATTTATCTTTTCCACTGTCCATATGATATGATATGATACGATGCGACATAATGTGATATGATATTTACCTGTAGGATCATTTCATCACACGCGGAACCAAGCATGTGCACAGGAAACGTAAACGAACGATGTTTTCGCGTCTTTCGGTTATGGAAATAGCGCAGTCACGCGTGAGTCACGCAGTCACTGGATGGTTTATGCATGAAGCCGGATTCAACCTGGATGCATTTCAGGGCTTTTTACAAAGCACTCAAACTCGTTTGCATTTATGTGCAGATGACTGCGCTAGTCTACTGCTGAGTCTGGGGTTCAGGGCGGATTCTGAGTCTGGGGTTCAGGGCGGATTTGGAGTCTGGGGTTCAGGGCGGATTCTGAGTCTGGGGTTCAGGGCGGATTCTGAGTCTGGGGTTCAGGGCGGATTCTGAGTCTGGGGTTCAGGGCGGATTCTGAGTCTGGGGTTCAGGGCGGATTCTGAGTCTGGGGTTCAGGGCAGATTCTGAGTCTGGGGTTCAGGGCGGATTCTGAGTCTGGTGTTCAGGGCGGATTCTGAGTCTGGGGTTCAGGGCAGATTCGGAGTCTGGGGTTCAGGGCGGATTCTGAGTCTGGGGTTCAGGGCAGATTTGGAGTCTGGGGTTCAGGGCGGATTCTGAGTCTGGTGTTCAGGGCGGATTCTGAGTCTGGGGTTCAGGGCAGATTCGGAGTCTGGGGTTCAGGGCGGATTCTGAGTCTGGTGTTCAGGGCGGATTCTGAGTCTGGGGTTGTATTATGCAGATTCATTAGCGTTAACTCACGAACTGGCGAAGCAGAGTCTTTAAGATCAATCTACAGCCAGGGGAAAAATTCTCAACAGCTGATATTTTTAGCGTTTTCGCGTTAAATGCGCTTAACATTTGAAAATCTGACCAAGCACTGAATCGAGAGGTGTTTGTTAATAAAACAGTCAGATGTAATTTTATTGAGTCGATCTGAATATAATCTAATCTGAAACAGGACCAAAATCTTTCTACAGTTTATACTAGCATTGTCTATGATTCTTGTCTCGATAATAATAGTTAATGTCTTTACCCTATGAACTCCTGTCTTTCATTAAGCACTTCTAAGATCAGAGAGTGAGCTGTTAAATTCCCCAAAATTTAAGTTTCCTTATTTCATTGACATTGATGATAATTGATAATTGATATAACAGCACAGTCTGGAGTATGTTATTCCGCTTAGACCACAGCGATTTGCCAAAGATTACACTGTTTCATTTGTTAATGTATGAAACATTGCCCATTCTAACAGTTTATAGTTCTCACCTATATTATCTCTGTGATAAACCATCATTCCCTCATGTCTCTCTCTCTCTCTCTCTCTCTCTCTCTCTCTCTCTCTCACTCACTGACTACGTTTACATGGTCTAATTACTGACCTTATTCTGAATAAGACAATATTCGGATTAAAGTGTTTACATGAGTCGCTTTTAGAATACTCCTTTTATGTTCCTGTGTTACGTGTTATAGAACATAGATCGATTAACGTCACACAACATTACGTCCCCACGCGACGCCGTCCGGCGTTCCCTCCAGAAATTCACGTATCGACATTCAGTTCGTCTTCGTTATGGAACCGTATACAGTTTTTGGAGTTTTTATTTGTAATTTTATGAAAGCTTCAAGTGCGGTTAATTATTTGTCGTGCTGTACGTGGAAATAGATGACTGCTTGAAGCCGTGGGCTGCGTCCCAAACCACGTACTTATCTACTATGTAGTAGCTGAAATATGTCTATTTCACCTACTATATACTGTAGTAGGTAAGTACGCGGTTTGGGACGCAGCCGTGTTCTCTTGTTTGGCGTCAAACGGTCGAGCGCTGCCGTGTGTGTACGTGTCCCGTCGCACAATGCGGTGAAAACTCCCACACGACGTTAATAGTGTGATTAAGGTGTGTACGTGTCTGTAACGCACGTCCATAATGTGACTAAAACAGGAATACTCCACACGTCTTAACTCCATTTGAGTTTACTTCGAGTATGACTTTAATCGGATTAAGGTCATCAATAATCTCTGTTTACATGCTAGATTCTTAATCAGAGTATCGTCTTAATCGGGTATGTATAATGTAAACGTACCGACTCTCTCTCTGGAAAGCATAAACTTCTTTGTCTTGAAGACTTTCAACCAACAACCAATTTTCCAAAAATGTTCCCCCAACCCGTACCCCAAATCCCTCCGCCCCAACCTTCAAAATAAATGTTACCAGATCAACGATTTTACGTTTCAGTTTGTTAAAAATCACATTAAAACAAAGTTTATTATTATTCTTACATTATGTTGAGGATCTGCTTTACACGTCCGTGTGTTTGAGACGTCATTTGAACGAGCGCATTGACATGAACCCATCGCTCGTGTTCCGCCGGAACTACTTCCCGAGCCGTGCTGTTATACGAAAATAACGCACACCTTCTGGCCAATCAGATTCGAGAATTCAACCACCCTGTGCTATAAAAGGACACCTTCTCAGGTTTGCGGTGTAAACTGTTATAAAACATAAGACGCTCCAGGTGTTCAGTAGACATGTACAGAGCAATATCATGCACAGAGTGACACCTTTTCATATCACATGAGGGAAACGGAATAGGTTAAATCCCTGTCGTGTTAAGGAGTTATGAATGTCATGTGATCCTGGCGTATTTTAACATCCTCGGCTTATTGGTCACCGACAAAGCAGCTTTTGTAAGTCTTTTACCTTACTCCTGAGATCGGATATTTTACCTGTGACCTTTAACAGAACTGAGCACTCGGTAGAAAATGTCAGATACGTCTCTGATACCTCTCTGAAGTGTGACACATTGTGTGCGTCCTTCTCACTTCACTTCATGTCTTTGTCCATCTGAAACCCTGACAGAAAAAAAATCATATCTGTACATAAGGACATAAACTGCATCAGTAGGTAATGCATTTAGTGTATACCACATCTCTGTTCAGATCTGCATTCTGATTGGAAGTTGTTAAGTCATTTAATGTGATAGGATATTATTGATCATCTCTATAGTAACGCCATACACAAGAGGGTTTTCCGTGAAGAGACGCTTATTTAACTTTCATGGAAAGAGTCTCAAATGTTAGTACTTTGTACCATAGATGCTGTCATCTCCGTATATGGACCCAAAGACACGCCCACTCAGGGTCGCATTCCATATAGACACTCAAAATCAGCCCTTCTGCAGTGTTTAAAAGGTGTACAGAATGTTTAATATGAAATTAGCGTTTGGATACAATTTGTTTTTATTTGTGTCATGTCTTCTTCTACGAGGTAGAGACTCCTTCTTTGACAGGTTTGCATAATGCAGTGTGGAATTTGTCTCCGGGTTTTTGAGCCTTGATCTCATGGTTTCATTTTCAAAATTCACATGTGCTAGTAAAATTGTGTGTATGAGCAGCGATATCAGTAAACATAAAAAAAAAGGTTAGATTCTAATTATAATTATCACTGAGACATGTACGTAAGATTCAGTATGCCTCTGAGGTATTTTTAAAACCAGACAATACTTGTAGAAGTAGCAGTTCTAAAAGTAGCCATAGTAGTACCATCCATCCATCTTCAACCGCTTATTCCTGCTTCAGGGTCGCGGGGAACCTGGAGCCTATCCCAGGAAGCATCGGGCACAAGACGGGGTACACCCTGGACAGGGTGCCAGTCCATCGCAGGGAATAGTAGTACCAATACTAGTAAAATTTGTAGTAGTAGAAGAAGAAGAAGTAGTAGTAGAAGTAGTAGAAGTGGTAGTAGTAGTGAAAGTAAAAGTAGTAAAAGTAATAGTAGTAGTAATAGTAGTAGAAGTAGTAATAATAGTATTAGTAATAGTAGTAGTAGTGGAAGTAAAAGTAGTAATAGTAGTAGTAATAGTAGTAATAGTAATAGTAGTAGTAATAGTAGTAATAATAGTATTAGTCATAGTAATAGTAATAGCAATAATAGTAGAAGTAGTAATAGTAATAGTAGTAGTGGAAGTAAAAGTAGTAATAGTAGTAGTAGTAGTAGTGGTAGTAGCAGTAGTGCAGTAGTAATAATAGTAGCAGCAGTAGTAGTAGTATTAGTAGAAGTAGTAGTAGTAATAATAGTAGTAGTAATAGTATTAGTAGTAATAGTAGTAGTAGTAATAATAGTAATAGTAATAGTTGTAGTAGTAGTAGTAATAATAGTAGTAGTAATAGTAGTAATAGTAATAGTAGTAGTAATAGTATTAGTCATAGTAATAGTAATAGCAATAATAGTAGAAGTAGTAATAGTAATAGTAGTAGTGGAAGTAAAGTAGCACCAGCAGCAGCACAGCAACAGCCAACAGCCAAGCGGTCAGCAGCAGCACGCACGCCACAGCCGCAGCAGCAATCAGCAGCAGCCAAACAGCAGCAACAGCAGCAACGAACCACAGCAAACAACGTTCAAACAGCAACAGGTTGCACAACACAGCCAGCGACCAGCAGCAGAAATTGTTTGCCCAACCAACAGCAGCAGCAGCAGTATGAATCACACCACAGTTCAGTTGTCAACCCAATGGCTGTTGAACAGCAGTTGTTGTTAACCAACAGCCAGCCAGCCAACAACAGTTGTTGTCAACAACAGCAGCAGCAGCAGCCAACCAACAGCACACACAAATCGCGTAGCACGCCAACACAGTTGTTAAACAAAGTCAAATCAGCGCAACGAAATCAGCAGTTGTTAGCAACAATCAGCAACAGCAACGCAGCCAGCGCAACACCAACAGCAACGAACAACGCAAGCAGCAGCCAGCCAAACAACAATACAACAGCGTTGTTAACCAACAGCAACAGCCAAATTGAAATGCTAGCAACAACAATTAGCAGCAACAGCAATTAGCAGCAATGAAGCAACAGAAGAAATGTAACAGCAACAGCAATTCAGCAGCAACAACAGCAACAGCAACAGCAACAGCAGTAGCAACAACAGCAGCAGCAACAGTAGCAGCAACAACAGCACAGCAACAGTTGCAGCAGCAGCAGCAACAACAGCAGCAGCAACAACAACAGCAGCAACAGCAACAGCAACAGCACAACAGCAGCAGCAACAACAGCAGCAACAACAGCAACAGCAGCAGCAGCAGCAGCAGCGGGATGTTGGCGCTGTTTGGCCCCGTTAGCACGCAACAGCAGCAACAACAGCAACAGCAACAACAGCACCAGCAACAACAGCAGCAGCAACAACAGCAGCAGCAACAACAACAGTCAGTAGCAACAGCAGTGCAACAGCAGCAACAATAGCAATTAGCACCACCAGCAGCAGCACAACAGCAGCAGCAACAACAGCAGCAACAGCAACAGCCGCAGTAGCAACAGCAACACAGCAGCAACAACAGCAACAGCAACAGCGAGCAGCAGCAGCAACAAACAGCAGCAACAATAACACAGCAGCAACAACAGCAACAGCAACAGCCACAGCAACAGCAACAGTAGCAGTAGCAACAATCAGCAGCAGCAACAACAGCAGCAACAATTAGCATAACAACAGCAACAGCAATGCAAGCAGCAGCAGTAGCAACAAACAGTTAGCAGCAACAATAGCAACAGTCATAGCAGCAATACACAGGCAGCAGCAACAGCAAGCACAGAGCAGCAGCAGAACAACAGCAGCAGCAACCAATAGCAACAGCAACAGCCACCAGCAGCAGCAACAAGCAGCAGCAACACAGCCCGCAGCAGCGCAGCAGCACCAAACGACAGCAACACCAGCAAGCAGTAATCACCAGCAGCAACACAGGTCGCAGCCAGCCAGCAGCACCAGCGTAACAGCAACAATTAGCAGCAGCAACAACACACAGCAATCAACCAGTGCCAGCTAGCACAGCAGCAGCAATCCAGCAGCCAACACAATCAGCACACTGCTGAGCAACACAGCAATCACACCAGCAATCATGTGCGAGCACAGTCCAGCAGCAGCAGCAATCAGTTCCAGCAGAACATCACACCAGCCCGCCAGCAACAGCAGCAATCACGCAGCCAGCCAACAGCAGCAGTTGTTACAACAGCAATCAGCCAGCAACACAGGCCAACACAGTAATTGCCAACAATGCCAGCAGCAACAGCAGTAGTAGCCAACAATAGCAACAGCAACAGCTACAAGTAGTAGTTAGACAACCAGCAGCAGCAACAATAGCAGCAGTAACACCAGTACAGCAGTAGCAGAAAACTCCAGTAATAATAGCAGTAGTAACAATAGCAGTAGCACTAGTAATAGTTGTAGCAGTAGTAGCACAATAGCAGTAGTACACAGTAGCAGTAATAATAGTAACAGTAGTAGTAATAATAGTAGTAGTAACAATAGTAGTAGTACTAATAGTAATAGGCTGTAGTAGTAGTAATCAATAGTAGTAGTAATAATAGTAGTAGTAATAGTAGCAGTAGTAGTTGTAGCGTACTAGTAGTACTTGTAGTAACAGTGTGTGTGTGCTGTGGGTGTGTGTGTGTGTGTGTGTGTGTGTAATGAGGTGGTGTGCATGTGTGCGTGGAGGCTAAGATGACTGGACCTGAGTGTGTGAGACTGTACAATCAGCACAATCCGTAGCACCTCTCTCACAGCAGAGTGACTTCCAGTGCCGTAACCATGGAAACGACTCATCTGTAACACATTTTAGATCAGTGATCACCGGTCGGTCAGCACACACACACACACACACACACACACACACACACATATACACACACACACACACACACACACACACATATACACACACACACCCACACACACACACCACATATACACACACACACACACACACACATACATATACACACACACACACATACACACACCCACACACACAAACACACACACACACATACACACACACCACATACATACACACACACACACACACACACACACATATACATACATACACACACACAACAACACACACACACAAACACATACACATACACACACACAACATACCACACACACACACACAGACATATACACACACACACACATACACCACACACAAAACCCCACACACACCACACACACACACACACATACATATATACACACACACACACACACATACTCAAACACACAAGACACTACACACACACAGACACAACACACACACATACACACACACACACACACAGACACTCACACACACACACACACACACACACACACACACATACATATATACACACACACACACACACACACACACACTAAACACACAGCACACACACACACAACACCACACACACATACACACACACGCACACACACACTCCACACACAGACACTACACACATACACACACACCACACACACACACACACACACACACACACACACACACACACACACACATACATAACACACACACACACACACACACACACCGAACACACACAACCTACACACACACACCCACACACACATATACACACACGCACACACACACACACCACACACACACACACACACACACACACACACACACATACATACTACACACACACACAGCACACACACACACACACACACACACACACAGACACTCACACACACACATACACACACACGCACACACACACACACAGACACTCACACACACACATACACACACACGCACACTCACACACAGACACTCTTTCTGTGTGATGGACATGAAAGTGTGTATTTACAAAAACATTGTCACTGCAGTTTTCAAAAAACAGTTTTTTTTTTAATTTTGTTTTCCAAAAAACCACACTATCTATTTATGTAGTGTTAATCAATTGCACGCATATCACACACACACACACGAACACACACACACACACACACACACCGTCTGTGTGATGGATACAGAGGGGTGTATTTACAAAAACATTGTCACTGCAGCTTTCAGAGATGACTTGGTTTTTTTTTAAATCACACTTTATCTATTTCCGTCGTGTTAATCCACCGCACACATATCACACACTCGTGATCTTACTGCAGAACACACTCTACATTTCACACACACACACACACACATCCTCCTTTTATCAGAGATTGGAAACTTATCCAGCATCCGTCACACATGATATTAAAAAATAAATAATGCTGTTTTTATCTAATCAGGCACAGCTGGAGAGCATACTCGTGTCTCCTAAGTGCAGCCGAACTCATAGCTTAAAGATACAACATTGAAAAAAAAATGTAAAAACGTGTAAAATCTATCGGAGGTGGGGGAAAATAAATCAGAACAATTTTCGTTTTTTTTAAACGAGCATCCACAGAGAGAGCCAAAAGTTCCAAAACAGAATAAATAATTAAGCACTGATGTTGAAAAGACAAAACAATTAAACACTGGATAAACAGATGTTAACATTAAAACCACTCACAGGTGACGTGAAGAGCATTGATTATCTCATTACAGACGCACCTGTCGAGGGGTGGGATATATTTATTAGGCAGCAAGTAAACAGTCAGTTCTCCAACTTGATGTGTTTGGAAGCAGGAAAAATGAGTGAGTGTAAGGATCGGAGTGACTTCGACAAGGGCCAGAGTGTGATATCTAGACCCCTGGGTCTGAGCATCTTCAAAACGAAAGGTCTTGTGGAGTGTTCCTGGTATGCAGTGGATAGTACCTACCAAAAGTGCTCCAAGGAAGGACAACCGTCGAACCGCCGACAGGGTCATGGACGCCCAAGGCTCGTTGAAAGCTAGCCAGTCATTTCATTCATACTAAAACAGCTTGA
>CM022760.1:7391974-7484474 GCA_012411365.1 Ameiurus melas | reverse complement strand
TTATCAGAAAGGTAACATTAGCTGGTTAGTTAACTGAGCCACAAGCTTTTAGGGTATCCATAGCATGCTAGGTTCATTAACTAGCTAACTTGTGTTAATTCATACATGTTTCTAGCTACATATTAGCTCTTTACACATTCGCTTTCCCTATACGCTGTAGCAGCACTTGGATATATTGAACACGACAGACGATCGCTAGCGAACATTGAAGTGATATCTTAAGTGAGCTAGTCTAGCTCACTCTGCTAGCTAATGGCTCGCCTGCATATGTTTCCGCATAATTTGCAGATCATCATTATCATGCCGTTTCCTTTGAAGCATTTAAAACGGAAGATTTCGGATGAATGGGGCACAGGGATGCTAATCTGTCCCCACTGTCCCAGACATTTCTGTGCAGACTTTCGGCAGGAGACGTCTTTATTAGGTTCTGATCGGGTCTCGAAATTGCGTTATTTTTAATTTGTAAAAAATATATTACGATGTTATTATTCTCAAGAAAGCAGTGTTTTAGTGAACATTGTACTAGCAGTGTTCGTGTGAACCTTTTTCATTTGTTGCTACTAGCAGGTGCGTGTCTTTTGATGGAGACTTGAAAGCACTTCTGTAATAGTAGCTCTGGATAAGGACCTCTGATAAATGCTCTAGTGTAAAGCACTCAAAGGTCAGCCAGTCCAACCAAAGACAGCATTTAGTAAATAATTCAAACAGCCACCACAGCACAATACAATTTAACATGTACGCGGCCCTAATAAACTCAGACTTTAAATTGAATCGTGTGTACACTGACAGAGAGGGGTGATAAATGGCAAATGGTCTCTCTGGACTCCTGTAGCTGTTTTACTCATCACTATTACTTTAGCAACGTTTACAGCTTAAAATGGCGTCCAGGTTTACAAGCCTAAGCTACAAGCTATCGCTGATTGAAAGCAGAATGTCAAACACGTGCTCAGGGTTGAATGTTTCAATGTATAATAGTAAACTACTGTTAAATATTATGAATAATTGTCTACTACAAACAATTTATGATTTGTTGTTGTTGTTGTTGCAAAAATGACTATTTAAGGATCTTTAAACTTGACGACTGTGTCATGTCTACCATGGACAATTCCTCCCCAGACCACCAGAGGGCACCCTCAATCATTTTATTTTTATTTTTCTTCTGTCGTCTGCTCCATTTCCTTCCTTGATTGTGCTCAATGTGCTCTACTTGACAGACCGGGTCTGGTTGAGATCTGATCTCAACGCAATTAGACCTGGATCAGATCAGATCTCAACTTAGAAAATAGGGGGTGGGGTTTGGGGTCTAATTGGCTGACTTTAGAAAACTATGTGCTTAATTTATGGTAAATATTACAAACGTGATTAGAAATGAGAAATATTTAGACACGTCTATGTAGCCTGAAAACTTTGAGTTTTCACGTTTTAATCAAGGGATAAAAAGTTTTCGGAGAAGCACTGTATTGCAGTGAATCTTTAGCCTTGCAGTGCTAATGAAATAAACTGTGTATGTATAGCTAGATCAGAGTTTTTCTAGGAATTTCCAGTGCCGGACACGGCGTCTGAGAACGAAGCGATTTACCACACAGAAGAGTATAATTCTGGTCATGTGTTAATTATTAATGGGCGGCTGTGGATCAGGTGGTAGAGCGGGTCGTCCACTAATCGTAGGGTTGGTGGTAAATGAAATCGTCAACAGGCCTATGAACTCAACAAACAGCCGAGAAGAAGAAAACTTTCCATTAAGGAAAAATATTACTTCATGACACGAGTATTTACCAGCTAAAGGAAACCCTGAGCTAGATAGCTAGCTAAAAACATTATCAGTCAGGCAGAATTAGCTTAGAACAGTGTACTGTATTATATTTGTAGTATAAAACTGTTTGTTAGTGAATAACCTTAGCTTAGGGAACGACGAAAAGGTTTTTGGAATCGGAGAGCAGTTACGGCACGCACTGTAAAAGTAAAACTGTCTCAGTATTTCTTTGACATAAACACATTAAACTCGTGGCTTTCTGTGTCTTCTACCATGTCTTGTAAGTCAAACACGTTGCACATCGGTATTAAAAACAGGGTGCTTATTCTTTTTTTTTTTTTAACGTGAGGCGGTATACGGGAAATGGCGTACGCCGAGTCGCCGTTTTAAATCTACTGTATTGAAAATATTTCAAGCTGTTAGATTTATCAACAAAAATATACAAGAATTCACTTCATACACTTGCATTAATTGTCCGCAATAAAAAAAAAGTTACATATAAAACAAATCCATTAACATCCATTGAAACTTGCAAAGATTTATTTTTTAAACCCAGTATGACACTTTGCGATTATCGCAATAAGACTTAAAAACTTGTTGTTTTAGCGCTCTAGGTGTCATGTGTATAAACACACCATTATGTTACCTTTATGAACCTCATCTCATGGCAGTGACCTCCTGCGATGGTTGTTCACCTGTGTTTTGTAATCCCAGTGTACATGATAGTCCTTTGTGTCTCCAATTGTCTTTCAGAGATAAATTACCTGGTTTTAAGAGTCTCGTCCTTAGTTCCTACTTTCTACTAATCCAGTTTTAAGTGAGTGGTGTCGCGTTACCTGAAATAAACTCTACAGATGGATCTACTGTACGATCCAGGATGGGTCCTCTGAGTCTGACCCATTATATTATGATGGGTCAGAAGATTATATAACTTCTGGCATTTTCATCAGTAAACCGGGCGCACG
Source organism: Ameiurus melas (assembly GCA_012411365.1). Lineage (NCBI taxonomy): Eukaryota > Metazoa > Chordata > Actinopteri > Siluriformes > Ictaluridae > Ameiurus > Ameiurus melas. The sequence goes on along the minus strand of CM022760.1, from coordinate 7,481,756 downwards.
GTGACTTAGTGGTTCGCACGTTCGCTTCACACCTCCAGGGTCGGGGGTTTGATTCCCACTGTGGCCCTGTGTGTGTGGAGTTTGCATGTTCTCCCCGTGCTGTGCGGGTTTCCTCCAGGTACTCCGGTTTCCTCCCCCAGTCACGCATGGTAGGCAGATTAGCATGTACAAAGTGTCTGTAGTGTATCCGTAGTGTCGATGGGATTGTGCCCTGCGATGGATTGGCACCATGTCACCCTGGGATAGGCTCCAGGTTCCCCGCGACCCTGAAAAGGATAAGCAGTATAGAAGATGGATGGATGGATGGATGGATGGTATCAGTAACCCAACATATCTATGTACGGACATGATATGAATCAATTGATGAACAAATGGAGGCTGTGAGGTGAAGGTATCGCCAGACGTTGTACACTTGCACATGATGAGTGACTGTTATAAAGAGTAAAGTGTGGCTTGTATAAATCTGGTCATCGATTCTAATCGTTCCCACAGGGACGGTGATGGTAGAGTCAGTTAGCCGAGCTTGATACTGCCGAGAAACATAGAACAGGCATGAGCAGGATTATTTGTTTGTCGTTGTCAACCGTTTGTCATTTCAATTAACCGTTGGTACGCAAGTCCCAAAACCTCATCGCACAACAGAGTCGGCTTTCTTCTGTCGGAAAGGGAGGAAATTAGTAAAGGAGGTCCACAAGGACAACAGCAGCATTAGCCACTTTAATGGGAACACACCAGAGTCTCTTTCAGGTAATCGCATCATTATCTCTCAATCAATCACCATTCGGAACCGACGTAAATCCAACAGCCGAACGAAGAAAAAAAAACGTATAGCACATATCTTGAATTATTCACCAGCCCGGGCAGTTTAATAACACTGAAGGCTGATGGATGGAGTTCACCCAAAGTCATACTCACTCCATCATGTTTAATGCCTGCATGCTTGGAGAAATTTTCCGATACGTAAGCAAAAACAACAAACCAGCCGAAGTTTCATGAAGTTTCGTGTTGGAAACAAAGAGCTTACCGAACATCATTCGGTAATATAAAAGCTCAAAAGACATTTCACTCAGGATGGAGAAAAAAAACTGAAGAAATTGGTGTTACGACCTGTCACAGTGCGTAAGTTTTAATTGCTGCTGAAAATATCGGCGCCCTTACGCATACTGTACAAGAAAGCATTAGGATTCTTCTTCACCTGGAGTTAATGTGAGTTTTAGTCTAAATGTGATTATGATCTAGCAGGTCGGTTAGCTTTTAATGCATCCACAATATGCAGAAAATTAAAAGATCTTAAATGAGCCGTAAATTAATTACATCCGTTTCCGTGTAAAAAATTTGATGGGTCCGATAATTTTATTTTTATTTTTATAATTTTTTTTTGCAATGGTGTCTTCAGATGTACAGCTCACATTTCCAGGAATTACTCATCTAAAGGTTTGTAATATTATCACTAAAATGGCGATTTTCTTTCTTTTTCTTTCTTTTTTTTCCTGCTGTGTGATTGACAGATCAAAGATTTTCCATACACCAAATTTCTGTTCATTCTGTCAGTATTACAATGCAATTCATTTTTTTATTTAACCCCCCCAAAAATCCACAACAACATAAGGACCCTTTTGTTTTTCATTAAGTTACATGATCAGCCTGTAATATTTCCTAGTAGTTTAGTCATTGTTTTGTTTTTCTTTTTGTTTTTTAATGCGGTCCAAAAATCAGATTCTTTTTGTTTTTAATCCCGTTCATCCGTCTTCACTTTACCTTGGTCAGGGTCATGAATGTATGACTTTTCCCTTCTCTTTCCTTTTCGTCCCTTCTCTAAAAATAATTATAGAATATAAACCACAGACGAAAAGCTCTGATTTTAGCACTTGATCTAAATCTAAGATTATTATAGGACACGTATATAAAAACGGTTGAAATTGTACCCAGTCTTCATATTCATATTCATCACAAGATGTCTGCTCATAATATAAAAGAGAAATATGTAGCGCTGATGTCATTAGACATTTCTAAGCTTGAACTTTTACATATATGAGCAGGTAATAACCTGTTAGGCTATTTTTTGCATGGCTGAATGTACTTGTACTTGGAGACATGACAAATGAGAAGAAAATTATAGAGTACATACATTTGGGGGAGAAAGTTAGAGAAAAAAGTTAGAGAAAGGCAGGCTGAAAGAGTGTGAGGGTTCACAAAGTTCAGACTCCTTTATAGTTTTCTGTCTTTACTGATGTTTTTGATGCACACAGTCCATATATTTTTTAATTGCTGTCTACGCAGGTGTCTTTTAGCTCTGTTTACAAAATCAGACCTGATAAAAACCAGAGAGGAGTAAAAACACAACAAACAGTACTGTAAAAAAAAAAAAAAAAAAAGAAAAGATATAGTTCATTATTGATATAGGCCTTTCCACAAATCACGTATCTATTGTCTGTTGTAGACAGGGACAGGGTTGACATTTTCACCGTCAATCCCTTTCTTTTTTTTAATGGAAAGCACTGTCATTGTTTTGCCATTTTCATCCAAAAATATTCGGTTAATTTTTTAAGAATATAGAACATTGTCATGTTACCCTATTGTGTTCACCTGTTCAGTGTTAGCCCTTGATTTGTTTGACTACTTACAGTATATCCTGGCATTGCGAAGTCTTGCCGTTTGAAACATACATGTCCGAGGCTTGTTTTCCATGTTCTGGTTTTTCTTGGTTTTGACCTCTGACCACAATTCTTGGAATAACCTTAATGTAGTCCTGCCTCATCGAACTTCACATTACAACTCTATACTTGTTAGCTAAGACAAACAAAAGCTACACTGATCAATTTTACTTCACATTAATAAACTCAAAACATTTTCTAATGTGAGGTCGTGATAAATGGGTGGAGCTTTTTTTTTTTTTTCCCAGGGGGTCAGTTAATATGGGAGAGTTCGAAACATCTACACAATCATCAGTCATCAATTGTCAGTCATTTCCGATTCATACTGTGATTGGCTCATCTGCCATTTTTATTAACTGGGAAAAACAAGCGTGAGCTTTTTGTCGTAGTTTTTTGAGTGATAACTCGTAGCCGTGTAACCGATATTAAAATGTGTAAACGTTAATTAGGGTATATTTATCCAGCCACAAACATTTCACATTATCAGGCTATTTGAGTGCACGTAAATAGCAAAGTCTTATTGTTTTGCAGATTATTTGAAATGTTCGAATGCGCTACATAGTGTTTTGTCAGCTTGTTAATGAAATAGACCATGCCCTTAGTGCAGGTGATGTCACTGTATATGACTTAAGTCCCTTCCAGTTTTCTTGAGACACGCTGGTAAAGAAAATTGGTTTGTTTTTTAGACATGATAAATTTTTTTACAGAAGCACTCCATTCTTGATGGTGAGGCCAGCGGTGGAGCCGGAGTGTATCCCTGGAGTATTTCATAAGTTTACAGTCAAGCCAACAACAATCAACTTGTCAGTGTGTGAATTGTTTCTACAGGCAGAAAGCTTCAGATACAAGTGAAGGATAAGCTTCGCTCAAACAGAGCTCTGTACTGGTGGTTCAGCAGGCAGGTAAGCGCGTCTCTCACCCTGACCGGTCTACTAAACCTCACATTGGCTGGCCTGTCTTTAAAGAGTTTATCCTGAACACACTGACACACCAGGCCTGACACCTTACAACTTCCTTTCATCCAGTACGTGCTCAGGGTTTGACCCGAGGCGTGATTCACAGCAGCTGCTCTCTGTGTATGTCTCAGTGTGACCATCACGGTTCAAGCCTCGGCTCAGGTGGGACTTCATCAAGTAACAGGTGAGATATTTGTTTTCTTTAGAAGTATGCAAGTGATACAAAGTAGAAGATAGATCTCTCTAAATAAGCTTCTTCCTTTGAAAATACCAGTGGCTCAGTGGTCTTGGAGGTGTGGTCAGATCTGTTACTGAGAGGAACATGTGAAGAGCGAGTCCATCAACGGGTGACCTCACGTCAGTACCCCAGTTAGAATTCACAGCAGTGTTTGCAACCCTAACTTTCCACTAATCGTTATTCCAAGAGAGGTCAGATATCCGACTGATGCTGCCTTCATGCCATGTCCAGCCATCAGTCCATCCATCCATCCATTTTCTGTACTGCTTATCCTGTACGGGGTCGCAGGGAGCCTGGAGCCTATCCCAAGGGACTCGGGGCACAAGGCGGGGAACACACTGGAAGTGGTGCCAACCCATTGCAGGGCATAATCACTCACCCATTCACACACTATGGGCAATTTGGAAATGCCAATCAGCCTACAACCCAGTCTTTGGACTGGGGAGGAAGCCGGAGAACCTGGAGGAAGCCCCCAAAGCAAGGGGAGAACATACAGTACAAACTCTGCACACACAGGGCGGAGGCGAGAATCAAACCTCCAACCTCGAACAGCAAACGTGCTAACCACTAAGCCACCATGACCCTATGAATGCCAAATCATTGTTGTAATTCCAACTCAGGAATTCAGGTATTTTTTCTAAAACCCCTGACTTTCCGAGATACGGTAGGCATCTACGGCAGACAGTCAGATATAAGTGGTCATTTTCCATAACTGTTAACTGTTGAGCTCTTCATTTTCTTCCATCCATCCATCTTTTACCCCTTACTCCTTTTCAGGGTCACAGGGAACCTGGAGCCTATCCCAAGAAGCATCGGGCACAAGGAGGGGTACACCCTGGACAGGGTGCCAGTCCAACGCAGGGCACAATCTCACACTCACACACCCATTCATACTCTACGGACACTTTAGACCATGCATGCATGTTTTTGGACTGGGGGAGGAAACCGAAATACCTGGAGGAAACCCCCGCAGCATGGGGAGAACATGCAAACTCCCCACACACATGGCCCCAGTGGGAATCGAACCCCGCAACCTGGAGGTAAGGCTAAATTAAGTTCTTGTTGTTGATGATATAAATATATAAAAACAGAAGATTTTTTTCTGGCCAAAACCATTTGAACACCAACCACACTGTAATCAATTCGTAAGCACAAACTTCCGAGAAAGACTTTGAGGCAGAATTAAACCCATAGAGGGGATGGCCTAAACATTTTGAATAAAAGAAAAGGATAGAACCCTACCACTCCGCCCCGGAAGCACTAGAAAACATTGGACAAACCCCAGACGTCCACTTGGTGTGTGAATTCTGGCTCAGAAAGTTCCTCAACCTCAGCTACATCACTCCAGTTCATAATTGGTCTCAACTAGATCTCTGGTGAGATCTGCGCAAGGCTGGGATGTTGTTTTTTCTTTGTTTGCTTGTTTGTTTTTTTATTCCCATTCACATAGTTTTTTTTAATTCCAATTCACACAGGCCTGCAATATTTTCTAACAAATTGAGTTGGTTACTGGTAGCCCAATTTAAACCACTGTTTATTCTGCAAGTGTGAAAGTAAAAACCTTGCGTTCATCTTTTTTAATCACGTCCCATGGGATCCCAGTCCCCGATGCACTCCTCTAATCACACCCAGATGCCTTGTGAGCCTTTCTGTCAAGCTTTCTGAAGGAAAAAAACAATAGTGTGTCATTTGTATCACATGTCTATTCGCACATTCACACCTGGGGCAATTTCGAGTCATTTAGACTAGCCGGGGACCCTGGAGATTTGAGGCGGTAGTGTTTCCCGCAGCACCACCTTACTAACCAACTTTATTGTATATATTTATACCTTAACGATCTGCCAATGCTTTACAGCTACTGCACTGGCTCTGAAACAAACTCCTCAGCGTGGTCCTCGCACTATCCGGAGGTACGGATAGAGCCGTTTTTGTTCTGGAGCAATGACAGACCTGAGTGAGGAATGACACCTTATGTCTTTTCTTCGTCATCCTCAGTGCTGCAAGAGCAAAGTGTGCTTTTTGGGACAGAACTGCAGCTGTCAGTGTGACTGTGTTGCAAAAATCCATCACTGACACAGAAGAGAGGAATCGGGTCAACCACGGAGCCCTGGAGAAGCAGGGGAAGTGTCCATCATCGAATAAGGACAAGGTTGGCGATGATTCTGTGGGTTCCGGACCTCGGAGTAGAAGTGTGTGCAATCCCTGAGTCCTGCATGCATGAGATTTAAAAAAAAAAAAAAACCTCCGGATTGAGAGTACAAATCGGCCGCTTGCGGGTGCTTAAGAGTTCAATTCCCTCAGTCCTGCACACATGAGAGTAAAAATCGCCCACTTCCGCACACATAAGAGTAAAAACCACCTGATCCCGCATGTATGACTGAAAACATTGCCCTTATACCGTGGTAGTTGGAGCCCACCTCATACACACGGTTTTTATGCCACCATTTTAGTATCCAAAAAAGCAAATAATTCCACTGTGTGTCTCTAACTGAGGGCCTGTGTGCGTTGCACGTCAAGTTTTTTGCCGTGCTTCCTCTTGCAGGAATGTTTTTCAACTCCTACATCAAAGACTATTCCCAATTTGTTTCCGCAGATCGAGCAATCTCGCTTGCCGCTGATTGGAATGTTAATAAAAACACCCCGGAGGGTGACCGTGTGTAATGAATACCAAGTGGCGCTGGTGCAGGACACTCCTTCAGCCTTGGACAGGCTTTTGTTGCCTGTAGCACCAACACACACACACACTCACACACTCACTCACTCACACACTCACACACACACCCCCTCCAGAGATTCCCTGAGACACAGTCTATCAGAGCTTCAACCTCATGGACAGCCCGACCAGGGACTCTCTCCGAAAGGCATGGGTTTGAAATGAATAAGTCACAGCCTTGAAAACATCATAAAACATGCCTCGGCTCGCTTTCAGAGACGCCGCGTGATGGACGGCTCTACACAAACAGCGCAATTAGCAATCGCATCAGGTTGCTGGAAGGACGGAGATCATGAGCCGGGGCGAGAGCACAGCATTGATTAGAGGTCCCTCCAGGCATCGGGGAACGACGGAGAGTAAAGCGAGAACGGGAAAGTAGGCCTGATTCCTCACTCAAGCTGTCCCTTTGGAGAGATGAGCCTCCCACGGCGAGGTTTAGTCCGTAAAGTGAGATGGAGTGGCGAGCGATGGAGTGAATGGCAGATGGAAAGATAGTGATCAGGGTTTCTGAAGGCTACCACGGCTTTACGATTAGCTAGCAAAGGTACAGGGTGTGATTTTCTCAAGTGAGGCCGTGACTCCACGACGCGCAGTTCAGTCCGGTCCGGTAAACAGCATATGGACAGTGAGACGGACAGTGCAGCAAGACATGAAAAAAAATCATAATAACTTGAGTAGAGCTAAAAGTCTAATAATATCACTGACTACGTTTACACGGACAGCAGTGATCTAATTATTGACCTTATTTTGAATAAGACAATATTCGGATTAAGGTGTTTACATGAGTCGCTTTTAGGCTGTGGCGCAGTTGGTAGAGCGGGTTATCCACTAATCGTAGGGTTGGTGGTCTGATTCCCGGCCCGGGTGACTCCACATGCCGAAGTGTCCTTGGGCAAGACACTGAACCCCAAGTAGTTCCCGATGGCAAGTGAGCGCCTTGCATGGCAGCTCTGCAACCATTGGTGTGTGAGTGTGTGTGAATGGGTGAATGAGACACAGTGTAAAGCGCTTTGGATAAAAGCGCTATATAAGTGCACATTTACCATTTAGATCGATTAACATCACGTCATTACGTCCCCGCGCCACGCCGTCCGACGTCCCTCCAGAAATTCACGTATCGACGTACAGTTGGTTTTCGTTATGGAACCGTATACAGTTTTGTGTGTTTTTATTTAAAATTTTACGAACACTTCAAGTGCGGTTAATTATTAGTCGTGCTGTACGTGCAAATAGACCACTGCTTGTAGCCGAGGTACTGTGTCCCAAACCGCGTACTTACCTACTATATAGGAGCTGAAATACGTGTATTTCTCCTACTATATAGCAGGTAAGTACGCGGTTTGGGACGCAGCCGTGCTCTCTTGTTTGCTGTCAAACGGTCGAGCGCTGCCGTGTGTGTCACGTGTCCTGTCTCACAATGCGGTGAAAACTCTCACACGACGTTAATAGTGTGATTAAGGTGTGTACATGTCTGTAACGCGACTAAAACAGGAACACTCCACACGTCTTCATTCCATCTGTGTTTACTTCGAGTATGACTTTAATCAGATTAAGGTCATCAATAATCTCTGTTTACATGCTAGATTCTTAATCAGAGTATCGTCTTAATCGGGTCCATATCGGATTATTGTTGTCCATGTAAACGTATTGATTGACATATAGTGTTGTTTCATACAAAGAAATAAACACCTAAATGAAGCAATGGAATACATGAGGAATAAATGACTTTGAGGTATGCTGTTTTAGGAAACTAATAAACACCAGGGTGATGGGATGAGGCGGCGTTAGCGTCCAGTAACAGTAACATTTTTCTAATAACAGCAGTGTTTTATTCCTTTTATACCATATAAATTTTCCAACAAGTACTTTTTTTGTTTCATTAAACAACGATATGAAGTACTTTTCATCCATTTATAGTTCCATTTGATGTATTGGAACGTCCACGAAAGAAGTTTCAAGCATCTATAGTGTAGCTCCCTCGCTAGTTAGTTATGATACCGAGAAATCAAATCAAATCAAAGATGTTCACTGTCATATCAATGAGAAATTCAGCTGAACTCAAAGTCCCAGAATGCAATGCAGCTATATGATGCTGAGAAAAGCATCTAAAAGCGTCTAAGCTGCTAAAAGTCAATTTCATTCCAAATGAAATCTTGGACACCACTGAGGACCACACTTTGATTAGAAAGATAATCATACAAATCATTCAGGGTGGATTTTTCCTTTAATATGACATGTCAAATGAATGAGTGATCTCATCGTAACCTCACAGACGATCTAGAGGGTGATGGAGAAGAATATCTAGTGAGGAACTTTAGCCAATAAAGCATGAAAAAATACAGCAGGAAAAACGTCGCCAGATCGAACGTAACACGATATAATCACACGTTTATCTTTATAAATTCACCTGTTTTAAGGAGTAGAATTTCTTCACCACCTCTATTTACTTCTGACAGACAGAATGACCGATCGGCCTGCTTTAGGAATGTTCACTCAAAGCGCACCAATTATGGATTTGAAACGCGCCTAATTTAGTTTGAAAGCTCTCGTACAATAGATTTACGCGCATCCGAGCTCGAAAACACTTTAACGTGCGCTTAATTTAAACTGCAGCGTTACCTTTTCACAAACGACTCGTTAAATGATCCGATTCACTCTAAACTCCTTCCAGAAAGCATACTCTGCTCTGATTGGTCAAATGTCCCAGTGTGTCGTGATTGGTCTACCGCTGTCAGCGTGTGTCGAAAAGGAAACGCCCACTACCGTAACGAGTTTCAGCTCCGTCTGTCAGCGAGCAGCCGATGAAGACGAGAGGCGGGGCTTTGTGTTACAAACCTACGTAGGTTAGAACAGGAAGTCAAGTCTGGAATCACTAACGAGTCGATTCAGCGGTTCAGAATCGGTTCCTTCTTTTGGGAGTCGATAAACACGTTTGTCGATTTTTGAAACTTTGCAGATGTTTTTACGTTCACAAACAGCTGCGTATAGAACACACTACAGGAAAGGTCATATCTGAAAAAAACAAAGTAGGTGCACTTTAAGGTATTATTACATGCTAATTGGATCACTTTTACAGGTTCAATCAGATACTGTATATCGATGTTTAAATCACAAGTGTACGTCTTTATTTTCAGATCGCTCGTTGTTTTTTTTTTACAAAACACGAATGATCCGTATGAGCACAGCATAAGGCTCTGTACTTTCCGAATCTGCTCCCCAGACACAGACAGGAGTGTGAAAGGTAAAATAAACCAAACGACAGCAGTGCGATCTCCCCGGACTGAGAGTCATCTGACTGACCTGTCGCAAACAGCGTGCTGTATGATTTAGATTTGACTCTTCACTTTCCGCCCGTTCCGCTTCCCTCCCTTCCTCCAGAGACACGAGGTTCTCTGGTGACACGCCGAAGCCAGCGTGAAGCGAGTCTGCCCTCTTGTGGAAGTTTGTTCAGAGAGAAAGGTCCAGAGAACGAGAGAGTAAGAGCGTACCGAGCTGAGAAAATTCTGCATCGACTACGACTGGTGAGTGTTTTGTTTTTAAAATGAGTCCTGGTGACGATGAAAGGAACACGACTAGCCCAGCCGACTGGTATGTTGTTCTAAGCATTAGCATCATCTTCGCTATAACAACCGAGGACATCAACGAGGACCGGAGTAAAGTATCGTCCAAAAGGCCGCCAGCATCCAACAGCATCCTGCACTGACTCACACTACGCTGTCGTTTCCTCTCTGCTTCCTGGCAGACGGTAGTAAAGCATCCAGACCTTTAGTGCCAGACTCGGGAACAGCTTCTTACCCCCCAGGCGCTCAGGATCCTTAACACCCTTCTGCCTCTTTGAGCAACGATACACCCTGAGCTGAACTGACACGAAAACAAACCCACCATCCTTCACAAGCGTCACACCATATACACAAGTCAAAATGAAGGCAAATTGAGCCGTTTCCCATTAGGAAGGATGAGGAATAAATCAAGTCGCGGTGTGCAGTTATAGGAAAATAATCAATGACAGGGTGGCGTGATGAAGTATAGTTACTGCTACCATCCTAAAGGGCATTATATTCTGAGACAAGCAGACCGCAGTGTGTCTTATTCCTTTTCTACCACAGCATTACGATTTGTAATATTTCATTATATATTAACGAACGACGCGTAATTCTTATTTTTAATCTGTTTATAGTTACGTCTAATGTTGTTGAACTTCCTCGATACAAGATCCTGCTCTCACTCACGCCATAGTGTTCGTTTCTAGAACGAAGCGAATGTACATTAATGTGATAATGTAATATAAAAAAAGAATGATGTAAAAATGTCTAGAAATACGCTTAACAATCTATCATTTAAAAAAAAAAAATAAGGAGTTGGTTAACGATAATTTGCTTTGAATAATATTTTACACATACGCATACATGATATAAACATGAATCAAGGTATAATAATAATAATAATAATAATAATAATCCATAGGCAAATTATTATACGAATAATAATACAATGAGATTTAAATAAAGTCATAATTATGACATTTTCATTTCCTTTTTACTCGTAAAATGTGAATGAAATAAACAATGGCCATAGGTTGCCATAGTAACATTTATCAGTGGGCGGTGCAACTAACTTTTAACAACAAACCAGTTTTCTTGCCGCTAAAAAGAAACATTCTGGAGGGAGAGCGTTTGTGTGTGTGTGTATCACATGAATATGAGATGGAGGAGAAGCAGCGCAAGCGGCGGACTCATCCGGGTCCATGAAACAATTCGAACTCGCAGTCAGCATGGTCGGATCACGTATCACGTGCGCTCCACCGTCTCCTCTCCCATTAACTGCACCGGGTCACTCCAAATTTGCATAAAGTTCAACTTTTCTCAACTTTGTCGCATCGCTGGACACGCCCACATGTAGTCACCAACGCTTGATGTCGCCAGCTCTCAATGAAAACGAACGGTCTCCGGTGGCGTTGTCGCTGTGAGTCGCTGTATGTGTGAACGTACCTTAATGCACGTGTTTATTTCAGATTATTTGCATCACATAAATTAATACTAAGACTATAGCAGACTATCACCCTGTCCAGGGTGTACTCCGCCTTGTGCCCGATGCTCCCTGGGATAGGCTCCAGGTTCCCCGCGACCCTGAGAAAGGAGTAAGCGGTAGAAGATGGATGGATTATGATCATGTTAATGGTACTTAAGGGAACCTTAATGTAGAGTTTCAAGCCATCCTATGAAGTCTATCATGAGCTTGGATTTCAGCTGGATAAGAAGGATGTGTGTGTGTGTGTGTGTGTGTGTGTGTAGGGGGGTTGTGTGGATTGTTCTAAACTAGGCCCTCAGGGCCTGCAGCACTCCGTGCTCTCTGTTGGCCGATAAGGAGGTCCATTTCTGAGACAGGTGAGCTGAGTGGAGAGAGTCAGCTGTGAGACAGTGACTTACGGCTCGTTGAAGCAAGAGTGACACGAGTCGACGGTGACCCACTGCCACCTCCAGTCCATATTAATCTCCAGCCGAGGGCCGGGGGAAGACTCGCTGACGGCTCAGGCGGTAAATGAAGCCTGTTACTCTAGCAGAATGGATTCAGAAAGGACAAAATGCCATGCCGTGGGTAGAGAGCAAAATCCTCCACCTCCAAGTAGCAGGAAAAATGACTTCCAATAGCATATCAGTGCAAGTCACAAAACCTACAGGACGATGAAACATACAGCAGCCATTAGATGGAAAGTACAGGGTCGGAATGGCCGGATCTACTATAACGCACTATAAAATGGCAACTTTTATTTATTTATTTGGTAAAATGACGCTAAATCTCCAAAACCGAACACCATTACGTGCTCCGAGCAATCCAAACATTCTCACTAGCTCGTATTCCAAACCTTTTATAGATACACAAGCAAAAACGGCCATCCGTAATCCTTACCGTGTGTGATGGACGGTGAACCGGTGACTCTAAATCGCCTTCCATGTCGTTTTCCAGCGTCACGGCTGGCGTTCCCGAGAGATCGATCTCTTCCTGAAGATGAATGGCACACCGTCGTGGATTTGTTTCCAAGCTGAGCAGCTAGGATTCCAACGAAATCTCCATTACATTTACGGCATTTTCTCAGACGCCCTTAACCAGAGCGACTTACTTTTATCTCATTTATACAACTGAGCAGTTGAGGGTTAAGGGCCTTGCCCAAGGGCCCAACAGTGGTAGCTTTTAGTGCTGGGGCTTGAACTCCTGACCTTCTGACCAGTCACCCAGAGCCTTTAACCACTGAGATTCTTGATCATGATTGATGTTGATTTAATTCTCTAGAATAGCAGCGTAGGTTTATAGCAGACGTGCTCGTTCTTATACGTTATCGTTTCTATAGCAACATCTCATTCACAGGGACGTGTTCGGAAGACGATCCACATAAACACGTCAAAATTAATAATGAAGGTGAACATTTATGGAAGGAGTCTCCAGTGCGAGTTAAAGCTGAAACCTCAGGACAGAGGAGTCGAGGAGATGTAGAACTATAAAGTAGTGTACACTGTTAGTGTTTTTGTCTTCTGGGAAACATGTAAATATCTTATCTAGCATCTGAAGGACGGTACTAAATGAAAATTAAAAAAAAAGATCTTTAAACAAAGGATTCAAATTTTATACGGACCATCCTGTTCAAAAGTTTACACCCCCTCCCCCGGCTCTTAATGTATCGTGTCGCCTTCTTTCTTTGAGCATCAGTGAACGTTTGCACCTTTTGTAAGAGTCGCAGTCGTCCTCGGTGTGAAAAGATGGATCTGAACGTCGTATAGTCGCTGTTGGTAAGAACTCAAATATGCAACAGATGCTGGAAAAGTAAAAAAGTCACCGGTATCGGTAAAATCCACGCCGTCTACTATAAAGTGAGAAGTATGTAAATGATGTATTGTTCTTTAATACGTAAACAATGTTAGTGTCGTGAAAAGGAATTGCTGTGGTGTAAGACAGTGGTCCCCAACCCCCGGTACCGGTCCGTGGGTCATTTGGTCCCGGGCCGCACAGAAAGAATAAATAACTTACATTATTTCCGTTTTATTTATGATCTGGATCTGAAAAATGACCGGATTCTCTCCGTTACATCCTTCTACGACTCACTCTTGACGCATGTCAAGACGCTTGTCTCGGTCACGTGATACGTTGAAACCTTACCATAGAGACCAGAGAGCGTTAGGGGGGAGAGACGATGTTACGAGGACGCTGCTAATAAAGCTGCGATTTCACATTGGATTCACGTTTATTATTATATTTTAAAAATATCCCAGTTTTTATGCCGGTCCTATCATTTTATTTTGTTGTATTTATCCACCACACATTAAAGGCCGATCCATGAAAATATTGTCGGATATTAAACCGGTCCGTGGTGCAAAAAAGGTTGGGGACCGCTGGTGTAAGAGGAATAGAACACTTTGGAATGTGCCGTTATAGGAAATGAACCGACCTCACGGTGGTAACAGGAACTCTGCTTCATCGCACCAAATCAGGATCGTCTATTTGTGTATTTATTTACCCCCCCCTGTAACACCGAGTGTGTTACTCACTCCATACATAATGCCCACACAAGACTTAAGAAAGAAAAAAAATAAAGAAAAAGTCCCGCAGCCTTTCAGGAAGGTGTTTTTGCGACACGCGGCTCATCTCTTAAACGCATTTAAAGGCTCGTTAGCCCGCCGCTCGTTTTCGTGCAATACGCCGCTCCTTGTCAGGTGCCATTCGCTAATGTGCTGGAAATGAGCCATGAGCCTCTACAGACCTGCACCACTGCAGCGTCGTTCAGCTCAGGGAGCCGTTTTAGCTGGGAGGAGAAATGACAGGTCTGGTGTAGCGCTTTCAAAAAAAAAAAGAAAGAAATAAATAAACAGCTAAATAACATGGCAAGAGGAAGTAAATTGTTGGTTCCACAATTACCGATGCCCTGTCGTACGGCGGCAGTGTGTGAGCGCGGACGAGAATAAATAAATAAATAAAGAGTGCACGGCTGGGGAAAAACACAGACAGGATATGACGGTGACCTCGAGTCCTTTACGGTCCATCACGGTCAATGTCACGAGAAAATTGCTTTAAGTGTAGAGAGCTTCTGAGGAACACACGCTGTACGTGAAAGGAGCTCAGTGCCCTGTTATCATTCACTACGACATGGAGCAGAGGGGAGGAGGGACAAGGTGCTTTGAAGGTGCACTCTGTGGATCTGAAGCGTAACGAAAATCACACTGACGGAGAAAACTTTTAATAACAAATAATGCATAAAAGCACACGGATTTAAAATAATAATAATAATAATAATAATAATAAAATCGAGACAGAAAACCGGTCTCTTCATACTGCGTGTTTATGCCACGGAATCGAGGGTCTGCTGGGGGTCTGATGACATCATCAAAAGATAGATTCGCTTGGAGAGCTCTGGACCGATCCTGCGCGTCGTCGACGTCACTCCTTCTCCGCGACGAATCAGCAGGTCTGATAGCAGCGCGGCTTTTTCCCGGTCCGATCCGCACCGCGTGTACGCCTGCGGACGCGTTAGGATCCATTAGAACGAGTCTTTCTTGACGTTTAGGAAGTCATTATTATTATAAGTACTGCTACAGACCCTGTTCTGGGACATTTTCTGTTCTCGACGTATCTACAGATCGCTCGTCGTTATTCGTACCCCCCCCCGATGCGTGAGATCGTGTCGCGCGGCATACTGCATCGTTCATATGTTAGGAAGTGTTTGTTAACCTGAGCAAGAAGCCGAGGAGACGGATAGGCGCTGAGGATGGCCGTAGCCATGTCTGCGCTGACCCGGTTCAGCTGCTGGATCTGCCTCTTCCACACCTGCAGAAGTCCTTTCCCTGTTCGCTCAACCTTCTGACCACCGGCCCACTCGCTCTCCAGACAAAAACTGAAACCGGTCTTGTCTCGCTCCCGCCTTAAACACACACACACACACACACACACAGAGAGAGAGAGAGAGAGAGAGAGCAGTGACCCAGTCTGACCTCTCAGCTCCATCAGACCATCCATAACTCTGATAGAACAGAAAGAGAGAAAGAGAGAGATGGACATCTGCCACCCACTCACTTGAACGGTGCTTCAGCTACTGCCTTGGTTGACATGGTAACGTAATTAGTGAAGTCCTTCCAGGTCGAGTGAAAATGGACTTGGACCCCCGTGTGCAGCTGGAGGTCGACTAAACACTGCAGGACGAGCAAGAGGCAAACTTTTAGACATTAGCAGCTTGTGGTTAAGCTCAGTTGCCAGCGGTGGTGGAAGTGCACACTGAAACTCGGGCGCTTAAAAAAAAACACAAAACAAAAGCAGACGGTTAAAACACACCGGAATATGTTTTTGTACAGAACTACAGGCTGCAAGATTAAAATGATGAGTAACAATTCGGTGTAAACATGCTAGCTGGGCTAAAACCTTGCTGTCTTTCACGTCAGATTATCGTTTGCTCTTGACAAAGAACTTAAAGCCGATTAGTTTGGATTTCTGTCGAACAAGGAGCGCAACAGCACCACCAACACAACACACAGTGAGGCTGGGGCTGATTTCTTTCTACTCCAGACTGTAGATTCAGGCAGACTTTCAGTGACGGTCGTGTTACTTGTGAGATTAGACAGGGACAGAGTGACACATTACTTAGAAGTGTTTTTTTTTTTTTTGGTTGTTTTGTTTTGACCGTGTAGGTGAAGCAGTACTTCATCATCAGGACGCATCTGAAAACACATCATTCATTCGTACAAACATACAACTTGCCCATTCTAGACGTTTCTAAATCCAACATGGATCCAATGAAGTAAATAAATAAATAATAAAGACAAGATGACATCACAGAGGCCAAGAAGACGTGTGCTCGGTTGTCTAGGCCGAACATCCGGGGAAAAATCCGAGCGCTACGCAGCCGTGACGACCGGATCCCGGGACAAAGACCTTGTGTTAGATAGCTCTGGATACCGAGACACGCAATTAATCACCAGCTCCTCCGCTGTGATTGGCAGTTAGAGTCGTTTCTACGTCACGTACGAGAGCTCAACTTGGGAGCGCGATGAATGTGAACGTGATCCATCATCAATTTTGAGTAATTTACGCAAAAGGACAGACGACAGAAATGTAAACGAACTGAGCAAACGAACAACAAAGGGATTTTTGAAAAAAACAATTTTACACGTGTGCTACATTGTACTTATTCTTCCTGCAAGCAAAGGAAAAAATAACACACGTTTTCCCAAAAATCAAATCAACATAAGGGGTGGCAATAATTTTGGCATACACATCATTTTTTTAGATAAAAATAGAAATAAATAAATAATAATAAATACTACCATGTAATACTTCTGATGAGAGTTCCTCCTATAACTGAACTGTCCTCTACTTAACGTCTACTTTACAGAATCGTTTGTGCTCAATCGCATGGAGGGTGCCAATAATTCTGGAAAGCACTGTAAATTTGACATAATAATCAACAGCCGTACTAATGACTGAATTGGACACCGACCTCCGTCTCGGTCTGTGCTTGGGCTGCTGAGACGTATTCCTGTTCGACTGTCGCCTTCGTGCTCAGATTGGATTCTGTCGCGCTTCGGATAAAAGCTTCTCACAAATTACTGAACCTGCTGATGAAGTGTGACGGCTAATGAAATTGCACAAAATTCAATTAATATTGCACCGGACCTGTATCGCTCCTTAGCCTCACACACACACACACACAATATTAATTTGCCAGACGATTTTCTCCAACGTTATGAGGTTTAACCCATTTCATTCCTCTCAGGACGTTTACATGGACAACAATAATCCAATATGAACCCGATTAAGACGATACTCTGATTAAGAATCTAGCATGTAAACAGAGATTATTGATGACCTTAATCCGATTAAAGTCATACTCGGAGTAAACACAGATGGAATTATTCCTGTTTTAGTTGCGTTACAGACATGTACACACCTTAATCACACTATTAACGTCGTGTGGGAGTTTTCACCACATTGTGCGACAGGACACGTACGAAATATGGCAGCGCCCAAGCGTTGGACGGCAAACAAGAGAGCACGACCGCGCCCCAAACCGCGTACGTACCTGCTATATAGTAGGAGAAATACACGTATCTCGGCTACTTTATAGACGGTGAGTACGCGGTTCGGGACGCAGCCTCTGCTTCTGTTGTCAGACAACGGCGAGAGGATGAAATAGTGACCGGAACGTGGCCCGTTATGAGACCACGTGTTCACGAGCGGTTGCCCTGAACTGCTAAAATCCTGATCTGATAACCACGACGTCCTCTGATAAAATCATCACGCGCATGAATGAAACACGACGGCAGTGCTGTGATGTCGCCGACGTTGACATGTGAACGTCTCGCTCGGAGAGAAAGGTAGAAGCGAGTGATTGCACTGCTCCGCGGAGTAGCCGGAGGGAGGGGCGTGTCTCCGGGGGGGAAAGTTACGTATTAACCTCCCGCGCGCGGGGAAGCACCGCCCACTTCTCTTCGATGGGAAATCGCCACGGTTTGCCCGAAAAGACGGTAGATTTGTCGCGAGGTGCATTTTTTTAAATACTTGTATATAAATAAAGTTATTTATTGTTGTTATTATTATTATTAAAGTTGAGGTCGGACGTGCCTCCTCCACCTCCACCCGCGAGACATCAGGAAGCTGCTCCGCATCCTTCCTCTTCCTCTTCTTCGTCTCGTCCCCCAGCACCGCATCCCGAAACCTCCGGCGTCCCGTAGCGCTCTGACTCCTGCGAACGAGACGTGCAGACGTCTGGCATTACGCGGCCCGTGACTCCGCCGTTAATTTTCTCTCGGCTTCTTTCCTTTTCTTTCTAGATCTTTCAACACGTTTGCGTCAAATCTGCCGTCGTCGATTTTCTCTTACGAGTCTGACTTCCGACTGAGGAGTTTACTTGTTTACTTGAGATTAAGTAAGTAAGTAAATAAATAAATAAATAAATAAACGAACGAACGAACGAACGAAACGCTTACTTAAAATATTTCTCGATGTCGATCACCGCCAGACTGAGGGTCCTGTCTGGGTTTCTCGCCATAAGACGGAGGACCCAAGCAGTGAGGGTTACGCCACGTTCGCTCGTTCCTCCACTCCTCTGCGCCTGTCCAAACACACACACACACACACACACACACACACACACTTTAAGCTCTTCACCAGCTCTACCCGACATATTGAAAAGAGCTAATAGATCTTTTTTTTTTTTACATCGCTGAGACAGGAGTGTATAATTACATCCATTATTTTTAATCTTCACAGGTCAGAACGACGACTCCGCGTCACCTTCAAAGCCACGGCGCTAATTCGATCAGAGCGTCCGCTCGCCTCCGAGCGCGCGGGAAGGACACGAGGACTTAATGGCCTCATTAGCGCGTTAACGTTAAAGTGCGAGAGTCTTCGGTGCTAATGAGTGTGAGAGAATAAAGAGCTGCTGCTGCTCACCGGTGTGGAAGTGTGAACCATGCTGACGAAGTCATCCACCGGGACCTGGAGCACCGCCAGGGCTTCTGGGATAGGGATCACTTCTCCAGTCTGGGAGCAAAAAACGATAAACACACACCGACAAGCAGCGAAAAATGTGTGTGTGTGTGTGTGTGTGTGTGTGGGGAAAGAACACTGGAATCCTCCATTAATAAACTAGTCTGAAAAATAAAAAAATTATAATTTTTAGTTTAAATGCAGAACCAATAAAAATAAGAATAAGAAAATAAAGATGAGAAACCTGGAAGTAAATAGAATTAATACTAAACCGGGATCAGACTTTTCCACACTTAATAATAATAGTAATAATAATAATAATAATAATAATAATATTAATATTAGTTATTATTATTAGTAGTAGTAGTAGTAGTAATAATAATAATAATGGTACAATATCACTTCCTCATACAGAAACCTCTCATAAAAAAAATAACTAAGCTGAAGCACTAAAAAATGTAATAAAAACATGTGCAGTGCTCATAAATTTATATACCCCTTGCAGAACCTGCAAAATGTTATGAGAGATCATTAAGATTGCATTTTGTTTTTTATTTAATACTGCTCTGATTAAGCTCTTTCACATAACGCATCGTCCACAAGACACACTAATAACTGAACTCACACAAATGAAGCGGTTCAAAAGTTTACACACCCAGAAGATAAAAATAGTAACAATTTACTCTGATCATCCTGGGATTTACATCCCCCTGGCTCTATTCATATACACATACACACACATATACATATATACATATACATATATACATATACATATATATATATATATATATATATACACACACACAGAGTATCTCACAGAAGTGAGTACCCCCCTCACGTGTGTGTAAATATTTGATGATATCTTTTCATGTGACAACACTGAAGAAATGACACTTTGCTACAATGTAAAGTAGTGAGTGTACAGCTTGTGTAACAGTGTACATTTGCTGTCAACTCAAAATAACTCAACACATAGACATTAATGTCTAAACCGCTGGCAACAAAAGTGAGTACTGTAACAAAAAATGTAAAAATGTGAGGGGTGTACTCACTTTTGTGAGATACTGTGTGTGTATATATATATAAACAAAATCTGATATTTTCCATTTTTTACAGGATCGGATTCTTTTTTCCCCCTCCGATATCCGAACCACTTTTTTTTGGTTGCTAGTATCGGACCAATACCGATCCTGGGTCCTGAACCAGTGACACCTATACTGTAACTCTTGTGTTAGAATAATGTTGCACAATGTTTTGGTGAAAATTCATAATAATAATTCAATAATAAATAAGTAACTGCAGAAATATTTGAATAGTAGAGGCTTGTTTTTCGACAGAAATAAAAGTCCATTCGGTCCGTTCAAAATTCAGTACCATTTAATTTGTTATGATGAAAAAACGTTTCCAACGTCACCATAGCAACGATCGTTCAGAAAAGTGTATGACGTAATCATTTATGACGATATTGATATTATATCGATAGATCGCCCGGCCCTGATGTCTGTATGTACCTGAGGACAGGGTGTGCGTCTAACCCAGGACACGCTCCGTGGCATCGGCTGCTTCTCAATGGCACAGCTGCATCCCATCGTGTGCAGTGAGGTCAGGAGATCACCACCACCCTCCAGCTGCAGCAGGCCTGCGCACACGCACACACACACACACGGCTAATCAATACTGATCCATACACCAATTACAGGCTCACACATGACCTCATGTCCCGGTGTGAGGCACGTGCTGGATCAACAGCGCCACCTACCAGGATCTACCACCACCACCATGTGTTTGATACACTCCTCCGGTTTCATGGCCTTCACGGCATCAGTCAGCGCTTTCCTCTCCGCTCTCATCCGCTCTCTCTCTCCGTGCTGCCTCTCCCGCTCGACGTTCCTGCGCAGCGCCTCCTCTCCGCTCACCTCCACGTCCTCCAGGATGCGTCTGCGCTTTCGGAGCCCGACGTCCTCGTCCCTGACGGAGACAGGCTCTTCGCCATCACGCCTCCCAGCGCCTGGGTTATCCTCTGAAACGTTACCACACTGCGCGGTTGAGATCTTCTCCTTCGAGCCTCCGTTCTGATTCGCACACGACGTCCGACTCTCGCATTTACTCTTAGCTACAGCTTTCAGTTTCAGTCGTACAGCCAGCGGAACCAAAGCCTCTTCTTCCTCCTCCTCCTCCTCACTGTCACTGCTGACCGTGAAGACGTTTCCCCCAGCAGGCCGAGCCGAGACCGGACGAGTCGTCGCAGAGTCCGAGGAGTCCGAACACAGCGAAGTCTTTGGGTTTTGGGAGAAATCGATCACGGGGAGCTGCTCCGAGTCACTGGAGTCGCCGTCACTGATCCGAAATACGCCTCGGCTGCTGCTCCCCATCCTCAGCGTTCGGATACGTTACACCGTAAACGACTGCATGAAAAGATAACAAAAACATGATGATCATGGATAAAGGAATACTTCATTAATTAATGAATCAATTACTATCTTTAACATGATCTGTAGTGTCTGGATGCACTCCAAAAGAGAACGAAGAAGAGCCTGGTGAAGGAATGACCGTTTATAACTGCGATATAACGTAAGTGATAACAGGAACGTGTTTCATGGAGCGTTCCACAACGTAAAAAAAAAAAAGGAACTCTAAACAGATAAAAAATTCACCTCAATCAATTAAACTGTCATCTTTGGGCAACTTGCCACTGTATAAGTGGTAGAAAATAAAACAGAAATACTCGGGATTAACAAAAAAACAACTTTAATTTAACTTCAACCTTATTTTTAAATGAAATATCCAAACGTCTCCAAAACTCCAAAAGCGCGCGCGGGTGTGTTTTATTTCTTCTTCTTCTTCCTCGGCTTTACGTTGGATGGAAAGCGCTGTGCGAAGTGCTGCCACCTTTCGCCTCAAACCTATCATTACATCCAAATATAATAATTATTAAAAAATAATATATTTAATTAATTTATATATTTTTTATACGTACAACGAGTACGCGTTGATCGAAAACGACACTTCATTCACCTGTTAAACATTATATTTGCCGTACCCGCCATTAACTGAATGCCCGTCGTACTTTTAAGCACTTACTTACACAGTAGGGAGGCGTTCGATATTTTGAATGCAGACTTGCGTCAGTGAGCGTCATTGCGTCAGTCAGCGTCATTGCGTCTATGAGCGTCATTGCGTCAGTCAGCGTCATTGCGTCTTCGCGTCAGAGTGACGCGTTTCAAAATGGCGGCGCTCGTGTCCTTGTTATTAAGACCCAGAGCAGGTAAGTTTACTTGTTTCAAATATTTATTTATGTTAAACATTTAATAATAATAATAATAATAATAATAATAATAATAATGACACATGAGAACAGCTTGTAGAAAGGTTTAATCGTATAAAACAATCATTATACACTCGCGAAATCTTTCAGAGATAACGTTTCCTCCAAAGATGCGTACTTAAGTACTAAGTAGTGTGCATGTGTAAGTGCTGCAGCACTAAAGCCATTCACACTGTTTAGTACACTAGTACAGATGTTTGGGTAGACGTGCCTGTGAGTGTTGGAATGAACAGCTTGTCAAGTATTTTCTTTGTTTGTTTATTGTGTTTTGTATATGTGTCGGTGTATCTGACAGTTTAGACTGTAAACCAAGGTTTAAAATAACGTGTTTATTTGAGAAACTACTAATAAAGTGAATCATGTGACCTTGACGAGCAGTTGTTAATAATAATAATAATACTAATGATCATTATCGTCATCATAATTATTATTCTTATACAGCGCTGTTCTCAAACCCGAGGTTGCTTTAAACAGGCGACCAAACCAAAACTATTAATATTAATGTGTTTATTTTTTTGAGGTTATTAATCTAACCTTATAATATGATCATGTGAAAGCACACATCACTTTATTAACATCTTTATTTCCCGGTTTCCTCCGGGTACTCCGGTTTCCTCCCCCAGTCCAAAGACATGCACGGTAGGCTGATTGGCGTGTTTAAAGTGTCCGTAGTGTATGAATGTGTGTGTGAGTGTGTATGTGATTGTGCCCTGTGATGGACTGGCACCCTGTCCAGGGTGTACCCCGCCTTGTGCCCGATGCCCCCTGGGATAGACTCCAGGTTCCCCGCGACCCTGAAGAAGGAATAAGCGGTAGAAGATGGACGATGGACATTTCAGCCCTGTGCATCCTTTACTTTTAACTTCAGAAGTATTGGCACCCTTCATTAAAGAGTGCGCTAAGTTGATAATAGATTTATTTGATCATCTGTGGTGGTTGTGTAATTCTGGCGTTTACTGTAACTCCTCAATCCCGAGGCAGACCGTCTGGATGTAGTCACGCTCTCTTGGTCTTGTATCAGAACGTGTGTGTGTGTGTGTGTGTGTGTGTCTACAGGCTTCCTCGTATCGTCTCAGACGCCAGCCGTTCTCTCAAGCAGACCTGCGTCTAAAAAGTCTGGAGGCAGCAGCAAGAACCTGGGAGGGAAAAGTCCGGGTCACAGATACGGCTTCAAGAAACAAGACGGTGAATTTGACTATGTAGACACATTCCCACCTTCTAGTGTCGCTTTCTAATTCCTAACAACGTGGGAAATAAAACTTCACAGCTTGTGAGATTCACAAATGTAACGCATTTAAAAATTGAAGAAGAAGGAAGAAAAGACGGATGGATAAAGCGAGAGAAAAGGGATGATAATGAGAGGGATGGAAAAGCACACCTAAAGAATCATCTGTTCAGGATGAAAGCAAATGACCAGAGAGAGATTTTTTTCACCACACTTTGATACAATTTGCTTCTGCACCGTGACACACATTTCGAGGCTATTAAGACACATCTTCAACTAAGAATTAAAATCGCTGACACTTTGTGCACTAATGTTGCTTAAGTTTTAGACTACCTGCTCCACTCACGAACAGAAGATGTTGCTAGGTAACCATTATATTCAATTAAAGATAGTGAAAGAAAGAATGAATAGTGGTGGAGCTGCTTATTTCCTGGCCGAAAAAATGGCTTATATAAACATAGATATTTACAATGATATGAAGACACCGATATTGCCATGCTTCTTGCACTCTCTCTCTCGCTCTCTCTCTCTCTCCCTCTCTCTCTCGCTCTCGCTCTCTCTCCCTCTCTCTCTTCTCTTTCGCTCTCCCTCTCTCTCTCTCTCTCTCTTCTCTCTCTCTCTCTCTCTCTCTCTCTCTCTTTCACTCTCCCTCTCTCTCGCTCTCTCTTCGCTCTCTCTTTTGCTCTCCCTCTCTCTCTCCTCTCTCTCTCTCTCTCTCTTGCTCTCTCTCGCTCTCCCTCTCTCTCTCTTCTCCCTCCCTCTCTCTCTCTCTCTTGCTCTCTCTCTCGCTCTCCCTCTCTCTCTCTCCCTCTCTCTCTCTCTCTCTCCCTCCCTCTCTCTCTCTCTCTCCTCTCTCTCTCTCTCTCTCTCTCTCTCTCAAGAAGGAATTCTACACAAGGCTTCTTGCCTTCCTCTCTCTCTCTCGCTCTCCCTCTCTCTCTCTCCCTCCCTCTCTCTCTCTCTCTCTCTCAAGAAGGAATTCTACACAAGATTTCTTGCTCAAGTCTAAAACAGTTTTGAACTCATTTGCAAATGAACTCAAAATCTAATATTTATAAAAATACATTTAACATTATATATATATATATATATATAATTACACTCCTGTACACCTGCCCATTCATACAGTTATCTAATCAGCCAATCATGTGGCAGAAGCACAATATAATTATGCGGTCCAGGTTGGGTGAACCTGTGCTCATGACAGCCTCAGATTCCTGGTTCTTGGCTCACGTGAGCGGAACCCGATGTGGTCTTCTGCTGTTGTAGCCCATCCAGCTCAAGTTAGATGTTTTGTGCATGCTGAGATGCTTTTCTGCTCACCACGGTTGTAAAGAGTGATTATAAGAGTTACTATATCCCCCCTGGCAGCTCAGACCAGTCTGGCCATACGAGGCGTTTCCACACACAGAACTTAGGTGGAATTTCCGCTCACTCAATGTTTTTGTTTTACATTCTGTGTAAACTCTACAGACGTGTGTGTGTGTGTCACATTCTGATGTTTGATGTGAACATTACCTGAAGCTCTTGACCTGGATCTCCTGGTTGTTCTGCTGCCACATGATTGGTTGATTAGATAACTGCATACATGAGCAGGTGTACAGGTGTTCCTAATAAAGTGGCTGGTGATATCTCTGGAAAAAGTGTACCGATAGATGATCCCACTGTATTGTAAGGTGTACTATAATATTTAAAAATATATAAATATATATATAAATAAAAATATATATTTTTGCCTGACCTTTTCACCAGCAGAATTTTAATTCTAATTAAAATGATTTTTAAAAAAATAATAAAATACTGAAAATCAAGATCAAGTGAGCTTTTGCCCTTCTGCTCGACATTTCTTCTTTATATTTTCCAGTGAAAATGCTTTTATAGTTATAATAATTGTGATTTCCATCACTGTAACAGTATTACAAAATGGCAACCCCCACCCTCGTAATTCACAGACCCCCAGGACTCCTAACCTCCTTCAGAACCATGGTTCTAGACGTTCCCTCGTTTTCTGCGGCCTCCCTGATCGTGTTTCATGTTCGGCCCTTTTTAAAAATACACCAGGGGAAAATATCTTCTAACGAAGTCCGTACTGTACATTATTAACACACGTTTACTGTAACGCGCTGTGACCCGTGACATCCGCGTCGCACCTGTGTTTAAGCCACTCCCCCACATATTTTCCGTTTTCCCTGCAATAGTCACTAAACTGAAGTGTTTCATTTGTTTCTTTTAGGAGACTTTGTTCGCGCAGGTAACATCCTCGCCACACAGAGGCTCATGCGCTGGCATCCGGGAGCTCATGTAAGATGTTTGTACATGTTGTGCTTGATTTTGGTGGGGTCTGATTGGCTGTACTATATTCTAGGATTTAGATTCAGAACAGCATTATGCCTACTCAATTATTATAAATCTTTATAGATTGTGTATGTGTGTATATATATATATATATATAAGAAATAGACGTGTTTTAAAGGTGCAAAGGTAAAAAAAAAGTATATGTTTGAATAGTTAATTGTTGAGGTTGCTTGATTTATCATATTTTACATAGATTTTTGGTCGCTTAATGTAACATTTATCAGCGTTTTTTTTATTATTATTATTTAAAAACCTTTGCTAAATGACTGCATACATTCATGGAATTTGTGATATACAGTCGGCCCTTTAATAAATACATAGTTATTCTGGAATCTGGACGTTACATGTTACATTTAACCTCATTCTAAAACCATAGGGCGTACAAACTTTTTGCACGCTCTTCACTAGCGGATCGTCACTTGACCCTGACTCCGCGTGTCGCCATCTTTCTTTCTGACAGGTGGGCATGGGGACGAACAACACGCTGTACGCTCTGGAGGACGGTACGGTCCGGTTCACTAAAGAAGTGTACGTTCCTCCGCCTCGTAGCGCCGAAGCCCGGGACGTGATCCCCAAACTGCCCAAAGGAGCCCTGCTCTACAAGTCCTTCATCAACGTCGTCCCCACCGAACAGGAGAACAACTTCAAACTAGTGGACATGGTCTGAGAAACGTCCCAGAACTGAGAAACGTGGGAAGGTGGAGCTCGTCTGGGATATTATTACCCGTGATGAGGAAACAGCTTTTTTACTAAGTTATTTGAATAAATATCATACTCAAACTAAATCATTTGAACTAAGCCTACTTGATTTCCGGTTTTCAGCACATTTCCATGTCGAGGTCCGCTCAAAAGTTTGCACCCCCCCTTTTTTTTGTATGAGAATTTGTAACGCGTACATTATTTATTATATTTTTTTATCAGCGATCATGAAAAAACAAATAATCCACGTTCATTAATATTCAACAGTACATTTTACAGTATAATATTGTGTATCCAGAGCGACAGTTCCGGGACTAAGAGTACCCTGGAGAACATTTCGTGAAAACCAGTTGTTTCATATTATTGGCATTCATTAAAGAATGTAAGCTAGTAAAGAAACTGAGCCAACACAAACACCTCATTTAAGACAAATAAAAACACATCGTTTAATTATGAGAAAAATGGCCAAGTATAAACGGAGGAAGGGCCGGGTCTGTAAACCGTAAACAAATGCGGGGATATTGTGTGTTGTTGAATATGTGCTCAATCGAGGCAGTGCCATGAACTGCACATAAACTACGATGGAGCCACGACGGGCATCAAAAAAAGTCATGTGACTTTGCCTCAGCGGTGGGATGGAAACGGTCCAATTTTTAAGTTAATGCAAAAAAATATCTTTGTTAAATATAGTCATATATTTTAGTCAATACTTTGTGCTACCTCGATTTTGCCTAGATAACAGCTCTGAGTCTTCGATGAGGTTGGAGAGGGATCTGAGAGCGTTACTCCATACAGAATCTCTCCAGATCCTTCACATTTGGAGGTCCACGCTGGTGGACTCTCCTCTTCAGTTCACCCCACAGGTTTTCTATGGTGTTCAGGTCAGGGGACTGGGATGGTCAGGGCAGGACCTTGATTTTGTGATCAGTAAACCATTTCTTTGTTGATTTTGATGTATGTTTTGGATCATTGTCCTGCTGGAAGACCCAACCACGGCCTATTTGAAGCTTCTGGTAGAGGCGGTCAGATTTTCATTTAATATCTGCTGATGATATAGGTGAATCTCAAAAAATTAGAATATTGTGGAAAAGTCCACTTTTTTCCCTTAATTTAATTCAAAAAGTGGAACTTTCAGATGTTCTAGATTCATCATACGTACAATTTGTAAAGAGAATTTTTCACAGCCGCCTTTGCTCATATTTACCAACGGAGGGCACTCTAGCTACTGTAAATGTCACACAAGCAGCTCAAAGTCTCATGAATTTCTGCCTCAAAAGCTACAGAGAAATGTAATCTAATCTAGAGAGAAATCTAGTCTAGTTAGCTATCTGATACTAGCTAACTAACTAGGCTCGCTTGCTCTCTAGATTAGCATTTGGTTATGTTTCCTGAACGAGTGAAACTCCCTGAAGTGTGAGATTCTTTATATTGACAGAGGCAAAGCTCTTTAGACTTGGAAACAATTTGCTCTGCCTTGTAGGCACTTTTGTCATGTTTGCCCTCGATTGCGTCACTCTTATTGACTCTGTCCCGCTCTGGCTGAAGATAAATAGCTTGAGGCGGAGGAGGTGGAGGAGGCCGTGATTGTGCCTCATCGCTATGGAGATTTATTTCTCCGCTGCCGGCTTCACTGGTATTTTCTCTTTTCCCCCTCAAAGCACTTTCCACCCACGTTTGTCGCAATGAGAGTCTTGGACATGTGCAAAGCCTCTCTCGTGGTATAATGACTGCAACTGGAATAAAAGCGTGACATAATCATGCAGATTTTCATGATTTGAGAAGATCTGCCTCAGATTCATTTTTCACTTCACATGATCACTGCGAATAAGAATCTTGTTGAAACCTCGCAGGAAGGTCGTTGGAATCCAATTACCCGGCTCTCGTTATTCTACTCGACATGATTACTATGTTCATTGCTTTATCAATAAGACCTCTTTCCGGCCGGATACGTGGTCTTGCGTAAATGTCAGAACTGCACACGGATGAAGGACGGCCATTTTTCTGGCTACTCTGTTGCTTAGCGACAAATATTTTCACCTATCCGTGTTCTTCTATATGTTTATTATGATATATTGAAGAATTGAGAGCTCATTTGTGACAAATTAAAGTGGAAAAAAAAACAAAAAACAACGTATATTGTGTTAGTATGGTGTTTGGGGTCCTGACGGGGCTTCAAAACAGCTGTATTGCTCCTTGGAATTGATTACACGTCTCTGGAGATGACCTGGAGCGATGTGCAACGTTTTTCCAGAAGTTATTTCCTGTGTTGGTGTTTTGATGATAATGAGTCTTTATTGGTCACGTATTCATAAACACAGCGAAACTCTTTTCTTCACGTACCCCATCATGTTTGGAGGTTGGGGTCAGAATGCAGGGTCAGCCATGATGCAGCACCCCCTGGAGCAGAGAGGGTTAAGGGCCCTACAATGGGAGCTTGGCAGTGCTGGGGCTTGAACCCCCGACCTTCCAATCAGTAACCAAGAGCCTTAACCACCAAGCCACCAAGGATGGTAGAAAATGCTGTAATTCCAAAATCTCCCAAAGAGATGACGTGTGGTGAGTGTGAAGGCCATAATGTATGATGTACATCCTTTACATCCACATTCAAGCTTTCAGTGAGGGTTTGTGAACTGCACATGGGGGCGGAGTCATTCTGAAAGCGACCACGCCCATCTGTATAGAAATGAAGTGTAAATGGAGTCAAAACATGGCAGTGAAATATATAAATGGGGTTTAGCCCCAGCTGACTGTGAGCCGGTTAAAAGATTGGCAAATTTCAACGTATTCGATTTTAAAACCCTGATAAAAGTCTACACTTCACTCACTTAGCACTGCTTAGCAGCAATATCTGGAAACAGCGGAGAGCAGTCCCGACCCAGTTTATACCGCCATGTTCAGTTTTAATGCCTCAAAGGAAGCGGCGTGATTAACATGTGGAGATATCAACATTTCACCGACTAGCTAGACAGCATCAAAGCTCGTTATTGAACTTAACACGTCACTTCGATGTTCTCTAGCGACTGCTTGTTGTGTTAAATACATCCAAGTGCTGGTACAGTCTATAGGTAACGCTCTGGATAATGTTTAAGCGGCTACTTTGCTAGGTATTTAACTACGTAGCTGGGAACACGTTTGAATTAACAGCTAGCAAAGCAAATAGCACGTGGCTACGTTAGCAAACCAGCTGACATGACTTCTGTTTCTATGCTGTTGAGAATGCTCGTGACGTTTCGGCATGTTTCCGCATAGCTCGCTCAGTGAAATGTTCAGCAGTCCTCAGCTATAGAGCGTTTTCGGATTGTAGCCGTGTGAATAAAAAAGAAAGTCATTACTCGAGTAGTTTCAACTCTTCCGTTGACCTCTGTGAACTTTTACTCTTTACTCAAGTGCCGTTTGTACTCTTTTCTTCATTGTTCGTTGTTTACCTGATGAATATTTTGGAATAGTTAAGGCTTCTTAGCTTCCTAAAGATGTTACTTTCGATCGGAAAAGCACAGCTGTATCCCAGATTCTTTTCCCTAAGAATGTAGCGAGTGCTGCTTCGACGCAAGCAATCAGCGACTTTTTCTTTTCTTTTATTTATTTATTTTTTCTTTTCTTAACGGACGAGCCTTTAACTTGGCCAAGTGGCTTTAATTACCTCATTCCCAGAGAGACATTTTACTGCATGCTAATGAAGACTCCACTGTGCTCAGTGCTCCGTTGCTGTGAGACAAACTAAAAGCCATCCAAATAGTTTAAAAAAGGGGGGTGGGGGGTGAGGGGGCAACGCTGAGCAGGACACAATGCTAATAAGTCACTGAGTACAACCAGAAAAAGAAAGAAAGAAAGAAGGGGGGAAAGGGAAAGGGCAGAGTACAGGGGGAATAACAAAGGCTGTTTTAACAGGAGGTAGTGAACATCAGCGTCATGTTAAACACAAGGGAACCGGGTTCTCAGAGGCCTCATGGACGGACCATGACATGGATCTCGTGCACCTGCTTCTCGTCCTGATCCTCAGCACTCTGTCCAGCTGCTCCACTGGTGAGATGTTCCATTCAAATTCCATTCTCAAGATATTTTATCTAACATCTCTCTGAGATCTAATAAAGGATTTCTATAACAATGTTCTCCACTAGATGTGGATTTTTGCCCAAAAGGAGCCCGGATAGACCGAGACGGCTTGCACTGCTACTGGATTTCAGCGTCTACGTCAACCTGGCAAGAAGCGAGGGCTGATTGTCAGAACGTTCACAGAGGAGATCTCGCCGTGGTGGACAAACCGAGCGTTCAGAAGTTTATAGAAAACTCATTTCTGCTGTAAGGCATTGCTATATGTTTGACTTGTTCTTCTTATTGCTGTAAATATTGTAAATATTCAATAGGCACGTACTGCGATCGTCTTTCCCTGGAGATTTTTCTACTATATATGCGGTAAAGAATTTTAATGTATCGCACCCAGACGTGATTTAGGGTTTCACAGACACTCACTCCTTATCAACCAAAAATGCTCAAATAGTGTAGATATTATATATCAAGAGTGAATGAACGAAAACATAAAAACAAATAAACATGAATGCGAATGAAATATTCTATTACTGAATTTGACTCTTTTGCTAAATATCTTTTACAGCACCGTTTCTACTCTACAGTATGAATACGTGTTTTCTTATTGAAGAATATACGAACCCACGGGGGATGTAAACGCAACTGACTGTTAAAGAAATAAGTCTAAATCTACTGAGTATGAGCAAAAAATACTTTTGTTTTTGTTTGTTTTTGGTTTAGTTTTTCCCATACAGCAGGTGGTTTTGTTTGTTTCGTTTCATTTCGTTTTGTTTTGTTTTGTTTTTCCACCATAGAGGTAGTCATGGTGTTTATTTCTTTTCGGCCATGCAGCTGAGGCCTGTTTCACGAAGCCGGTGTCGGTGGCTACTCAGGTGAGTTTGAGTTTAGTTTGAGGAAACTCAAGAAGGCGGATTGGTTTTTATCGGGTTTCATCGCCGTGGTAACTTAGACTACGTGCAGGTTTTATTCTGGGTAAGAAGACGCTAACCCAAAGTGGACCAATCAGCTGCGAGCAAAGCGATATAAATCTGACGGATTGACGTTAACCCTTCAGTGGTTGTAGAGGTGGCTTCACCGTTTGTGACTTCGAAAAGGAAAGAACTTTTAGGGACAGACACAATCCCCTGGTTTTTTTCCCCCATAAAGGTAGTTTATTTGGTCTGTTGCATGATCTGTTTTTGGAGTTTTTTTTTTTATATGTTTTTGATTGATTGATTAATTGGTTAATTGATTGGTCGCATTGATGTTGATGGGATGATTTTTAGTCGTTTCCATTTCCATTTATTCATTTAGCGGACGATTTTATCCAAAGAGACTTACAAATGACAAAATACAACAATGTGATATCTCAAGCGGAGAACAATTCAAGGCGTGGGGTTGGCATTTTAAAGGTTAGCTAGGTGTTCATGGAAGAGGTGGGTCTTTAGCTGTTTCTGGATTGAGGTTGGAAGTTCATTCCACCATTGAGGGACAGCCAGTGTGAAAGTTCCGGAAAGGGACCGTGAGCCACGCTATGTAGACACTACTAAGCGTCGGTCATTAACCGATCATAGGGAACGTAAGCCTTCAGGAGAGTGTTAGGAGAGGTAGGCGGTGCTGTTTCAGACATGGTCTTGCATGTGAGCAACAAGGATTTGAATTTGATACGGGTAACTACAGGAAGCCAGTGGAGGGAGATGAAGAAGGTTGTGACATGGGTTCTTTTGGGCTTGTAGAAGACGATGCATGCTGCTGCATTCTGCATCATCTGAAGTGGTTTGATGGAGCTGCTGGAAAGCCAGAGGGTAGTGCGTTTAGTAGTTATCATTGTCCGTCTATACAGGTAGTTGCTGTAATTGCCTACTCCTCTGTTTTCAGAGAAGCCCCTGGATTGGTTTGGCTGAGAAATGGACTCACAAGTCTTTTTGGTGCTGCTAACCCGAATCACGAAGACCGAGAGCAAGGGACTTGTTCTCAGATGTCTCTTGGTTTGGGACGGTGGACAAGCAGCCCATGTAACCAAAAGAATCACTTTATCTGTGGGAAACTGATATCAGGTAATGCAAACTAACTTTCTGAATATATTCCTGCCAACACAAACATATAGAGCATAAAGTAAGCTCTTATCTTGAGCAGAGATGAGTTTGTTTGGTCCGTGCCTATTTCTCTGGAAGTTGACATATTTTTCTTTCTCTGAACCATTCCTACTGTGGTCAGGAGTAGATTTTTCAAACTGAGAAATTCTTCTCCAAAACATAGCCAGCTTTACTTGTCAGATTTCAGTGAGATTTTGCCAATTGCCATGTCATGTTCAAAAGTAAAAGCTGTAATTGTGATATAGCAGGTGATGGTGATCCGTAAAAACCTGATGTTTGTGTGTGTGTGTGTGTGTGTGTGGGTGGGTGGGTGGGTGTATGTGTGGTTGCTAAGCTGTCATTTAGCCAGCCGGTTTTGTCTCATGAAGATATTCAGAACCATTTTACAGACAGATTGGGAAATTGCTTTTGAAGACGTTGAATACCTTTACCCAGTTGCCATTAACAGCATTTTTATTTGCTTTATTATTTTAGAATTGATGACGTGTTTCCTTCTGAATATCTAGGCTAGGCATTAGGAGTGAGGGGTTACGGTAACTGAGGTACGGTTAAGATTGTTGTTACATGAGGATTAAGGTTAAATTAGAGTTTTGAAAGAGTTATTTTAGGATTAAGATAGGGTTAGAGTTGAGGTAGGGTAAGTTTAGGATTATGGTTGGGCTACAGTTACAGTTTTGCTAACCTTAAACTTGTGCTAGGGATAGAGTTGACCTAACTTTTGAGCTAGGGTTGTGGTTGACCTAAGCTGAGGGTTGGCCTAAGGGTTAGGGTTGTGCTAGGGTTGGGGTTAAGCTAGGGTTCGGGTTGGGCTATGGTTACAGTTCATCCAGTTTTAGTTTTAAGATATGGTTGCGATAGAGTTAGGCTTTGGCTTGGTTTAGGGTCAATCTAGCGTTAGGGTCTGGCTAGGGTTAGGGTTGAGCTATGGTAATGTGGGGCTAGGGCTAAGGGTTGAGTTATTGTTGGGTTGGGTTTGGATCGGGTGTATGGTTAGGGTTGGGCTAAGGTTAGAAGTAGCCTGGGGATAGTGTAGAACTAAGGTTAAATTGGGCTAGGGTCTAGAATTGAGTTAGCTTAGTTGTGTTTTAGTATTAGTTAGGGTTGTGTTAGGGTAGGTGTCAGGTTATGGTTGGGCTAGGGTAAAATTAAGCTAAGGTTAGGGTTGGGCTTGGGATAGTTTTGAGCTGGAGTAAGATTGGGCTAATGTTTAGGGCTGAGTTATGTTTGTGCTAGGGTTAGGGTCTGAGCTATGGTTAGATTTGGGCCAGGGATAGTGTTGTGCTAGGGTTATGTTGAGTTAGGGTTTAGGGTCAGGATTAGGCTAGTCTTAGGCTTGAGCTGAGGTTGTAGTTGACCTCAATTTAGTGTTTGCATAGGGTTAGTGTTGAGCTACAATTCGGGTTGAGACCAGGTGAGGGTTAGGCTAAAGTTAAGTTTGGGCTAAGCATAGGGCTGTATTAGTGTTCGAGTTGGCTTAGACTTATGGTTGAGCACGGACTGGGGTTAAGCTAGTGTTATGGTTGTATCAGAGATAGGGTTAGACTAGTGCTTTTTTTCCGCTTAAATATATGCACACATCTCTGTTCGGCTTCTAAGCAGAGTCTGCTTTGAAAAAAATGATTGAATGAATGACTTTTGACAAATGGAAAATGAAAAAGAAAAAAAAAACCCATCAGAAATAGGTCAATTTAAATAGCAGCTATCTTTCCATCTGATAAAAATGACTAAACCCAAGTTTTCCTTTCCTCAAGTGTATTTGCCATCGTTGGACAGCTATGTCATTGGAGTGCCGTTAATGTCCGGTGTATACACACAGACCCAGTTACATGCACTGCCTTCGCCACCGGACTTAAAACAACACAGAGCGGAAGTAAGCACACACGAGGTGTATAATATACTAACTGATGTAACTACCGATGAATACTAATCACGTAGCACTGTAATACCGATTTCTGATCACGTTTTCTTTTGAATTTTCAGCCGAACTTTGTTCTGCAGTAATGCTTCGAATCTTTATCACTGTGCGTATGATTTCTTTTTTGCTCGCACAGATGATGCTGTTCCCAGGAATCTGGGTCAGTCACGGAGGCCAGGTGTTCACTATCGAGTTGGTAGCTCAGCCCAGTCAGCAGCTTACCATGGCAAGAGTTCAGATTTTACGGCCGTACTGCAGCCCGAACCATCACTTAGTTCCCCCAGGTACCTGAGGATTGAGACATTATGTTAATTATGTCCTAAATAAAAACATATACAATGAACTTTGTTTTAGCTGAGAAGCTAAAATTCGAGGCTCTTAGCATGGCATCAGGCTGGTATCAGATATTACTTGGTAGCTCTTGAAATGTAGTTATTTGTTTATTTAATGCGATTATGTTGCTCAACTATATCTTTTGTCATCACATGTACAGTATGACAACTTCCATTACTTTATTAGATATTTGTTATTTGAATTCCAAAACCTCAGAAGTAAACATCACACACCGTTGTGAACATTCCACTGAAACCACTAAAAAGGTTGTTTATTGAAGCTGATGGTCATACAGTGTGTATAGTTCATCATCCTCTGCGTCAGGCTGCAGCTCCATCGTCAATCCGTTCACCTGCTGCTCGGTGAAGCCTTTGTGCAACACCACCGGTGGCTGTCCAAGTGCACAGTACTGGTGCCATCTGGTGGAGAGCTGCCTACCAGTCGCCAGCCCTTGCAGCCCTTATCACTCATCCGCTGACGGACACGTCTTCACTCTGCCGCCCCGCTACACTGCAATGACTCCTTTCTACCACATGGTGGCAGACATCGCATTGGAAATACCTCCAGCTCCTGAGCCTGTCCACATCGAGGTAAGCAGACGTCCATGCCTTACATTTTACATTCGTCTACGTTAAAGCTCTTTAAGGAAACACTTTACTTACAGTAAAGCTGGTGTTCGTAGCGCTGCATGACCTCTACGTGTATAAGCCCCTTGTAACGGCATGTACTATATGCACACTGTTATAGTGCATTATTAACACGGTGAGGTCATATGGAGATCTAAACTGTTATAGTGCATTATTAACACGGTGAGGTCATATGGAGATCTAAACTGTTATAGTGCATTATTAACACGGTGAGGTCATATGGAGGTCTAAACTGTCATATTCTACCAGTCATGTGTGCTGTATAAGATTATATTATAAATGTGTTTATAATACATGCAATGATAACACAACGTGGTGTATGTTGTAATGCATTATAACTTGTCTCCATAGCCTATGTGTACTATATACACACTGTTATAGTGCATCACAATATTTGTCAGTACATTTTGAATGACTCTTTACTTCATTTATTCACACAGGTCATGTTTAAAGGGAAGGAGTTGTCCGTGTTTCCCGACGATGTTCTTGCCGTTCAGCACACTAGAAAATCCGGAGAGTTCCTGCGATGTACGAGCGGCTCTGACTCCGCCTGGCGCCAGAGCTACATCTCCATTCCTGGACCTGAGTGGGGTGGCTGGGTAGATGTCGCAGTGTCTGGTCTGACAGATGAAGGCCAGTGGTTGGACGACATGTCCTGCGACCTGCGTCTGATCTACGAAGACCTTGGACATCTCTCTGGTCCTTCCGCAGCCGTGAACAGCACGCCGAGTGAAGTCAGTATAGACCTGAGCACGCCGAGCAGCATTCTGATCGACGCTCAGACCGCAGTGTCAGGAATGCAGATTCTCTATCCTGTACCTGGCAAAGAAAATCGGATTCATTTACCAGTCAATATCCAAACGTTAATTATCATCGAGATCCTTTCAGGAAGAAATGCGACAAGCTCATGGTCTGCCCCGGTGTCCAGGGTTGGAGTCCCGTTCCTAAAGTCCTGTCCAGCAGAGATTTCTGAAATTCAGGGCGTTTGTCGGACGGATTCTCCTGAGGCATGGTTCTCGTCTGCGTACGTCATGCCCACTAGCCAAGCGGAACAAACTCTGAACATTACAGCGTCGAACCAGCTGAGCTCTCAGACTCTGAGTGTGAAGATTCAAGCTCATATGATTATCACAGGACTGAGAATACAACCGCAGGGGTTTCATAGAGTTCTTGTGGACATACCACAGGTACACTTATATATACACAGTACATATGAATGGGATGAAATTTTAAAGCGTCCATTTGTCGTTTTTACGGGTTTGTAGACGTAATCATTGCAATAACTGAAATGATTCGTTTCAATAATCATTTCAATCTAAAGTTCATTCACAATATTGATACCTGGAATCTGCTATCCAACATTTATGTGGATTTTGCTATCCAAAAACATAAACGTATGATATGAAAATATTTCACTTGCTCCTTACCTATGATCTTTCCAAGAATGTAGCCTAGGCAAGGTTTGAAAGTAAATATATTTTACTGTATATATATTTATATGTATGGTTACTTAAATTTGAGGTATATTACCGTATATTATTGGCAAGAAGCACCAATTTGAACATTTAAAAAGTTCTTAGGAGACTTCCTGTCTCTCTGTCTACAGATGTTCACCACAGCAGTGGCCAGTGGTTCGTCTGTGAAGTACACCTGGGTTATTGATGATCTCGTCCAGTTTGCCCACACAGGCGAGGCATACAGCGTCACGTTCAACAAACCAGCACAGTACATGCTCAAGGTAAACACCAAATAAATAGACATCAACTGGAAACCTTATGGCTGGAAAATTGCAGCAATTACCGTACATACAGCTATGTTATTTTCCCTAATAGGTAACCGCGGAGAATCCCATTAGTACTCAGTACACAGAGGTCAAACTCACGGCGGATGTAATGACCCCGTTAGCCGACCTCGCATTACTGTCCAAGAAGGAGGTTGTTGCTGTAAACACCTCAAACATCTACACCGTTAGAGTGAAACTGGATGTCTCGATCGGTGTCACAATAAGGTTAGCCCACTTAATGCTTTTAAAATGTTCACTTGGGGCAGTGGTGGCTTGACGGTTAAGGCTTTGGGTTACTGATCGGAAGGTCGGGGGTTCAAGCCCCAGCGCTGCCACTGTTTGGCCCTTGAGCAAGGCCCTTAACCCTCTCTGCTCCAGGGGGTGCTGTTTCGTGTCTGACCCCAACTTCCTGACATGCTGGGGTATGCGAAGAAAAGAATTTCACTGTGTATGTGATCAATAAAGACTCATCAAAATGAGCTCAATTAGATTTGACTTAGATTATGGTCTTTTTGGAGCACCACAGGTGGGATTTTGGTGATGGTTCTAGCTGTGTTAATCACACACTCGTCGCTCCGTTAGAAAGGAACGATGTACCACTGGACCAGACTGCAACACAGATATACTTGCAGGATAATGCACATCATGTCTACACAACACCAGGTAAATACTCTGAGGTGATATTACAATTATATGTCATGTTTACGCCAGGTAAAGAAACGGAACAGGCTCAGTTTGTCGTTTTCAGATTAGGATCGCTCGGCAAGTTATGTCACATTATGTCACATTCATGTCAAAGCTATAGCAATAGTTATCATGACATTCTAGCACAAGTTATCACACAATATGGCATCACTTTCTATGACAGCCATACACTATACAGTACATAATGCCCCATGAATACATTCATAACATTTTATAATAAACGTTCGTATAAACATTTATGAAAACACATTACATTACACTTTAGAGCCATGTTCATTGTGTGCTACGAACGAATTGATTGCATTCTGCATTTTATATCGTATATAGTATTCAGAAGACATTTGATCACCATAGAAAGTCACCTTAAGCAAGTCTATAATCTGATTCTGAACACGCATACCTTTCCCTGTGTACATATTGACCAAACGTTAAGCCAACTCTGAATAATTTCTTACGCAACGGTAGATTATAAAGACATTTTTAAAATCCTGCATGTAATTATAACTATTTATAAGCATTTATATTGAGGTAAATCCAAATAGATCGTAATAACAGAATGATTGCCTATAGTCATATCTACTACATAACATTTATGTCTATATACTGTTTATTTTTCATTTCTGTAAAGGCGACTATACGCTGAGGATACAAGCCCAAAATAAATATGACTTTATCCAAACGGCTGTGCTGCTTAAAGTAAGATCTCCACTGACCAAACTGTTAGTCTCATCAAAGCCAGCTCTCCCCAAAGTCAATCAAACCATTCTTTTAGAAGCCTCATCACAGCCGTCTTCATATGGAATAGCTTACACGTGGAACTTTGGAGATGGCTCGTCAGAGATCGAAGGGCCTCATAAGATGACCGGTCACGCTTTTAAGACAGCCGGTGTGTTCAATATTTCTGTGTGTTCCAACAACACTCTGTCAAGGCTGGATTCCTGGATGGTTGTGGAAGTTTTCGAGACTATCTCAGGTGTCCATCTGAGGTATAATGGCCCCAGTGAACTCGGTTCAACCACGGAAATCAGTGGAAGCGTGTCTACGGGGACCAATCTCAGGTGGACCTTTCATCTCGGTGATGGGACTGTTGTTAAAGACCTTGAGAAGAACTCGACCTCGCATGTCTATAGGTCTGCGGGAAACTACACTGTCCGAGTATCAGTCTGGAACGCTGTGAGCAGAGTGAGACAGTCTATCAGTGTGGAAGTTTATCATCTCGCTGTTATGGGAATCCTGCCACTAGAATGCATGGTGAGTGGAAAGGAAGTAAATCTTCAGGCACTAGTGACCGGAAATGTTTCTCAGCTGACGTTCCATTGGAGTTTCGGAGACAGTACTGGTATGTCAGTGAAGCAAGGAACAACAACTGTTGCTCATACGTTCTCAGGTACTGGGAGATACCTTATCGACGTGACCGTCTATAGCCGAGCAGGATCTGCACACTATCAAATAAATAGATGTGTTGAGACCTTAATTACAGATTTGAACCTGCACTCAACTGTAAATGTTGCAGCAGTGGGCGAAGAGATATGTTTTGATGTGTCAGTGCTTCCGAGCGGTGGTGAAAGCTACCAATTTCTCTGGTGTAACAGCTCTTCCTGTGACTACCCTGTCAATGGGACATCACATCACTGCTTTGTTTTTTCAGAAGAAGGCATGCATAAAGTTATGGTAATCACGCGAAACCAGGTCAGCGAGAAATCTGCGACAACGACGATTATCGTCCAAAGACCTATAGCAAAACTGTCCATACAACACAATGGTGATAAGGATGTGCTTACTGTCAATCAGTCCTATTACTTCTGGACTGAACCAAGCCAGAATAATGTTGCTATCGAGTGGGACTTTGGTGATGGCTCACTGAAGAGCGAAGGCCAAAATCTGTCCCATGCTTTCACTTCAGATGGTCAGTATCATGTCAGTGCTTCAGTTTTTAATGCAATTAGCAAAGAGATTGTGGGTGTTGATGTAGAAGTCCAGGTTCCTATATGTAATGTAATCGTTCATACTAATCAGCCGTTTGCAGAAGCAGGCCGAGAAGCAATTTTCACTGTTTCAAGCAACGTCATGGATAACGTCAAAATTTTTTGGACAGTGGACTCCCTGAGTCCTTTAAAGCTTGGGACATCAGAGTACAAATATGTGTTTCCCAAAGCAGGGATCTTTCACGTTAGAGTCATAGTACAGAATCTCGTCAGTGAAATCGAAACCTCAACAACAATTGAGGTTCTAGAGAGAATACAAGATGTCCAAATTACAAGCCAGATTCTTAAATCTATGAGCTATTTCCCCACAAACGAGACCATCACTTTGAGCGCTACTTTAAACCGGGGAACCAGCTTGGAATATCAGTGGTTAGCTCATCAAGATGGAGTTAACGATATAGTTGGTGTTGGCGAGGATTTTAAATTATTTACAAGTCACCCTGGTGATGTGTCTGTCAGGCTTATAGTTGCCAATGTTCTTGGTGAAGTGCATCGTAATTGTTCTTTAAGGGCAGTTGAACGTACTTCTGGTGTACATATCTCATCACCGTTAAACGTAATAGCAAAAGGAAAACCCGTTAAGATAGCAGTGACTATGAAAACTGGGACGGATCTTCGGTACGTTTGGTTTTTAGACACTGATCGCTCTCCGATAAGAACAGATGTACCTTTTGTCCTCCATGTTTTTCATGCCGTTGGTGTTTTTGAGCTAAAAGCGTCAGTGGGAAATGTTTTGGGCTCAGTCAATGCTACCAAACAGCTCACAATTCAGGAGCCTGTTTCAGAGATCGACTTTGAGGTGAATGGACAATCACATCCCTACTTTGTCACATCAAACAGTGTCTTGAAGTTCCAGGCATCTGTCAGAAATGATCAAGGAAATGATCTACACTGGGAGTGGACGGCCATTTTATGGGAAGGAAGTGCAGTTGTTTTAGGTCAAAATCACACCATCAGCTACTCCTTTATGGATGCAGGAGATCATCGAGTAACTCTTAACGTCTCAAATGAGATTAGCTGGCAGTCTGTGTCGCATATAGTAACAGTGCAAGATGCCATTAAAGGTCTTAGTCTAAGAGTCAGTGATGCGATCGTCTGTGAGAATGATCCAGTCACTTTCACACCGACCATCACTCAGGGAAGCGGTGTTTCATTCAGCATGGAATTTCCAGGAGGGACTGTATCCCTAAAAGATCAGGAGGATTTTACCACCTCATCCATTCCTGTTGGAAATCACACCATCAAAGCAACTGCTAACAATTGTGTTAGTGCCTTATCAGCAAACATCACCGTGAAGGTGGTAGAACGAGTTAAAGGTCTTCATTTGGTTGACTGCTGCTTTTCTGTCTTGGAAGCCTCAAAACCAGTCAGTTTCAAAGCATCAGTAAGAACAAGATCTAAGGTCACTTACCGATGGAATTTCCACTTAGATGGATTTAAGACCTTACGACAAACTGGTCAAAATGTCTCGTATTCTCCATTTGGTAATGGATCCCTTTCTGTGACAGTAGAAGCTAGGACTGACTTCTGTTCGCAGTCCATGACGGAGACAGTACAAGTTCAGTGGCCAGTGAAAAACGTGAAGCTCTTCATCTTATCTGATGGACCTTTTGTAGATCACAACATCACATTTTTTGCCCTCATTGATGGCGGGAGTGACCTTATGTTCAAGTGGAACTTTGGTGATGCTAATGAAGGGATCCGAGTTACAACATCTAATAAGGAAGTCTACAAATATAATGTGGAAGGAAGATTTACGGTCCAAGTAACTGTTTTCAATAACATCAGCCAAGTCTCGGCACACTTCCCAGTTCTGGTAAAGAAACTGGAATGTACCCAGCCTCGTGTCACCCTCATCCAAGAACAGCCGAAAATTCCTAGATCAAGGCCCAGCTATTTTGAAGCAAGTGTGGATCTGAATGATTGTGCTTCTTACAGGACAAACTACCTCTGGGAGATCTTTACAGATCCAGACTGCATGGAAAGGAAAGTCTGTTTAAATAATTCAGTCGATGTTTCCACACCACTCCTGACTCTCCCAAAGCATACACTAGAAGTGGGGGACTATTGTCTAAAGTTTACTACTGGGTTTGAAGGAACGCCATTACATCATTATAAGACTACAGGGTTTTCCGTAGTGAACAGTCCATTGGTTCCCCTGATCAAAGGTGGCTCTTTCCAAATTTGGTCAAACCAGAAAGACCTGATACTGGATGGAACTGAGTCTTATGATCCTGACGCTACAGTTCAAGAGACTGATCTGTTGAAGTTTCAATGGGATATTGCAATGGTGAGTATTATGGGCCCCATAAGTTTTCACCCCCCCCACTTGAACATTTCCACATTTTGTAGGGTTACAACCTGGAACTAAAATGGTCTTGAAGCATGCTAAATTTACGAATGAATACAAATGGTTTAGCATATCTATTGGCTCCCCAAATTAGTTTTTGTGCAACTAGTTTCTATTAGAAGTCACACAATTGGTTGAAAGGCGTTCACCTGTTTGCAATTAAAGTGTCATGTGATCCGAGTGTAACTACACTGAAACAACATCATGAAAGCCATGGGGTAATTAGATGAAGCCTATGACGATTTTCTGCAAGCAAGTTTTGGTTATAATGTATATTTTATTAAAATAATTCATTGAATAACCCTCAAAGCACCATTACCTCCATTACTAAAAGAAATGGCACAATTATGACTCCTAGAAAGGTCGTCTACTAAAAAAACCCCAAAAAACATTGACTCTTCCAATGTTAGCAGTGTGCAATGTTGCAACACTATGAAATATGGAAGGCAAGGCACTGTACTGTCTTATTTGGTTGCTTTTATGAACCAATGCAAATACAAAGACCATCAGAGCATAAATAAGTCTTGTGCATCTAACACAGATGTTAAATCTAAAATGAGTGTGTTTATGTTTAAAGGACCTGAACTCCAGCACGGCTCACTATCCGGCATCCTTCCTTAACCATTATATCATTGAATGCAATGGCAGCAAGCTTATTCTGCCCAGGCATCTCCTAGACCCAGAGAGTGTGTACCACTTCACACTAACAATTCAAAAACCTGGTCGATCACCCATCTCTACTATTCAGCATGTGAGTACTGTCTATGATTACTCATCGACTAAAGTCTTTGTTTGTTTTTGAACTGTTTTATTATGCATTCATTCACCACCGTTTTCAGCAGTGTCTTATTGATTCAGGTTCAAGTACGTGAAGCAGAAATGCTGCCTGTGACTGTGAAGTGTGTCTCCTGCAGATCGGTGTTTTCTCGTTCTGTCACTCACAGCCGTCCTCTTGCACTGACCGGAAGCTGTTCTCTGTGCGATGGCACTCTTCAGGTCTTATAAACACATATTTATGCATAAATTGTATCACAATATGTTTGCGTAATAATTCATTCATTCAAAGTCATCAATGAGGAACTCCTTTTTTTTTTTTTTTTTTTCTTTTAATTCTCTGTCCCCAGTTTAATTGGACTGCAGGAAACACCAAAGGTGAAGTTTTACTTCTGAATGAAGTCACAACTTCGACAGGATACAGCTCTACAGATCTTGTCGTCAGACCTAATACGCTAAAACCTGGATTTGAGTATATATTCAGTCTTAATGTGTCCCAACCAGCTACTGGACTATGGGGATTCTCGAGCATTGCTTTAACCCCTGAGCAACCTCCCAAGGCTGGCAACTGTACCCTGTCTCCAGAAGATTCGGTTCAACTTCTGCAAAATGTAGTTTCATTCAACTGCTCAGGTACTGCACTATGTTGTAGACTTGAGGGAATTCAAGTTCGTTGAGGGGAAAGGCTGGGGGGGTATGGGGTTCCTAGAACAGAGTTGAGTTATGTGTGATCCAGACCTTGGACATAAGAGTGATATTTTTGTGCGATATTTGCTTGAGTAAGTGGCACTAGGAGACCAGAAGGGTACCGGCAATTAAAGCATTATGGTCAGCTTATCCTTCAAACCGTGGTCATGTGTTCTTTCAGGTGTGCACCTTGAGTAAACAAAATCAGTGGCATCTTAAGGACCTGCATACTGTAGCCAGACTCTGATTACTTATAGATAACTTTCTCTGAGTAAATATTAGCCTCAAATCACTGACTCTGAAAACATTCCAAAATCAAGCAGGAATAGTTCAGTCAGTTATTATTTACTTTCCCATATCTACAGGCTGGGTGGATGAGGACAGTAGCTCTTCTCAGATGATATACGCTC
Source organism: Ameiurus melas (assembly GCA_012411365.1). NCBI lineage: Eukaryota > Metazoa > Chordata > Actinopteri > Siluriformes > Ictaluridae > Ameiurus > Ameiurus melas. Next base: position 7,437,412 of record CM022760.1, on the reverse strand, counting down.
TTCAGGTAGCCCAATGTGAGAGCCCGGGAACACCGTGTCCATGGATAATGCTATACCGAGGCACACAGAAGACATTTGGCACGCTGGTACCCATTGGCAGTACAAGACCAGGCCACAATGCTTCCATTATTACTGTAATGGTGACTGTTGAGGACAACATGGGAGCCAAAGTCACTGCTATCAAAAGGTGTGTGAGATGCTGCTGCTATCATTAACAAGAACATTTGCTGCTTAGGCATTGTATATTTGAAATGTTCAGCTGCCCTAACTTAGCAATGAATAAATTATGCAGGAATCTGCTAGTCATGGTGCCAGTGAGTGACCAAGACACAACGGAATGGTTGAAGAAAAAGAGTCAGGAGGAACTGTGGGCCTTATTGAAACAAGGCAACCCTCAGGATCTTATACCATATGCCACGGCTCTGACCAGCCAGCTCAATCAGGTGGGTTTCATTGCTTTGAACCTGGGTTTTGATGTCATGGAGAAAAAAAAAACTGTGTAACACTTTACAGGGGTTAAATTAAGGCAAAATCAAGGGAACACTATTCGCAGTATTCGCAGGAGCTTGCAACGTTTCAAAACGACCACAGATATTCCATAGTTTTGGGGCCAAGACGCATCATGTGACGTCATCACAACTCACGTTCAGCCAAAGCTCCCTTCGATTCACGTGCGTCGAACACGAGCAGAGCTAGAAGATCTCGTTTACCACCAACCATCACTGGGAAAGACTGTGCACAACAATTTTGTGTAATTGCAATTTCGCCAATTCAAATAGTTTTCCTCAAAAAAAAAATGCCGCAAATTTAGAAACAATTGGCGCAGCAAAATCAAGCAGTTTTCCACAACACAAATCACAAAGAAATACAACACAAATCACAATCACAAAGAATCTCTGCTAAATCCTAGATGGACTGATTATATCCATTCATAAGGACATTGTAGACAAAACTGTTGTAATGCATTCTAAACCTATAGTATAGTATCTGGTATAATATTTGTTCTCAAACACACCCATAATACCCAAAAGTCACAATACAGTCAGAACGTTTACATGGACAACAATAATCCGATATGAACCCGATTAAGACGATACTCTGATTAAGAAACTAGCATGTAAACAGAGATTATTGATGACCTTAATCCGATTAAAGTCATAATCGAAGTAAACACAAATGGAATTAAGTATTCCTGTTTTAGTCGCATTATGGACGTGCGTTACAGACATGTACACACCTTAATCACACTATTAACGTCGTGTGGGATTTTTCACCGCATTGTGTGACAGGACACGTACACACACGGCAGCGCTCGACTGTTTGACAGCAAACAAGAGAGCACGGCCGCGTCCCAAACCATGTACTTACCCGCTATATAGTAGGTGAAATACATTTATCTCGGCTACCATATAATAGGTAAGTACACGGTTTAGGACGCAGCCCACGGCTTCAAGCAGTACAGCACGATACATAATTAACCGCACTTGAAGTGTTTGTGAAAAATGTAAAAATGAAACCTAAAATTGTATACGGTTCCATAACGAAGACGAACTGTATGTCAATACGTGAATTTCTGGAGAGAACGTCAACTTGCGTGGCGTGGGGACGTAATGACGTGTGCCGTTAATCGATCTATGTTCTATAACACGTAAAACAGGAACCTGAAAGGAATTTTCTAAAAGCGACTCTAAAAGGGCGTTATTTCGGGTCATTACAGGTTTTAAGACGCGAACTTACGTAAAAGTTTTTTGATACTGATGATTTATGATTTAGGGCGCACGGTGGCTTAGTGGTTAGCACGTTCGCCTCACACCTCCAGGGTCCGGGGTTCGATTCCCGCCGGGGCCATGTGTGTGCATGTTCTCCCCGTGCTGCGGGGGTTTCCTCTGGGTACTCCGGTTTCCTCCCCCAGTTCAAAGACATGCATGGTAGGTTGATTGGCAGCTTAGTAAATTGTCCGTAGTGTATGGGTGAGTGTGTGTGTGATTGTGCCCTGTGATGGACTGGCACCCTGTCCAGGGTGTACCCCGCCTTGTGCCCGATGCTTCCTGGGATAGGCTCCAGGTTCCCAGCGGTTGAAGATGGATGGATGGATGGATTTATGATTTAAAGTAGCAAAACAGATCTTTACCATGTAACAAAGCTTTAACATTTAACAGGTAAAATACAATACATACAAAAGATACAAAAGTTTTATGTTTGACGGACCAAGGACCAGTGTAGCGACCACTAATAGTACCATATAATACTCTTTTTTTCTAACAGATAATATACCTTAGTTTATTTTATATTGCATGATACTGCATTGCTGAACCATCACTTCCTAGTGTATAAATGAGTGAGTGAATGGACAAGCCATTTCCAGGGCAGTTTGCTTAGCAATCCAGCAAAAATGTAGACAGTAAACGATGTCTCTATAATTTTTACATCATTAACTACAGTATCTGTCTGCTTTTTTCGCAGTTAAAGGCTACTAGCATACAGGAGGTTAAGGACAAAGTCCAAATGCGAGGCAATGTGACCCAGGCCTTGGCCTCTCTCTCAGTGTCCTCGCTCCAGGATGCCGCACAGATCAGCTCAGCTTTGGCTCGTTCCACGGTACGTCTCGTTTTATTCATGATAACTGAAACGACAGGCATCGTAATATGGTGGCAGGGCTCAAGAATGTAAGAATGAAAAGAAAAACAGCTAATCGGCCTCCATAAAACATGAAGGAGTCAGATGTAATGGAAAAGCAATTACATAATTACTAATAAAGACTGCACCAGTAGTTCATGAAGAATTTCTACTCTGTTATAGGCCATTACTTCTGAGATTCAGTGTGGAGACTGTAACTCTCAAGTCGTGGAGGCCATGAGGAAGATGATCAACGTGATCCGAGCACAAACTAGACAAGGAGATGTCACTCCTGTAGATACTGGAAGCAATATTCTGAATGTTTTAAGTATGAAAATTCCCTATCCATGAACGTTATGATCGAAACCATCATCTCGTTAATCTGCGCGTTGTTTTCTGTAGGTAGCTCAATGTCTGTTCAGAATCCAGCAAACGCTTCAGGTTTACTCTCCCGCAACACTCAACATCAAGACACCGCAGTGTCAGCGTTTTACCAGGTCGGACAGCTAATGCGTAGCTTGATGTGGTCACGGATGCCTGGCGAGGAAGCTCTCTCCCTCAAAGCTCCACGAATCAACGCAGTAGGCAAACGCGGTGACCCGACTTCAGACCTCCTGTGTACTGACCCGTCCAGCCCCTGCCAGTTTCACATCCCTCCGAATCTGAGCTCACATCTCAGGGCTGAAAGTCCGGAAGTCGTTCAGATTCTCCTGGTTGTGGAGAGCGAGGAGATCCCATTCATCTCCAGTGCAGATCCACCAATTTCTACTACGCTAGCTGCAATGGAATTCACCACACCGCAGGGTCTGCCGATCCCCATTGCGAACCTGACAGCGGAACGTGCCATACGTGTGACTCTACAAAACAAGAAGATGGAGGTCTCGGGAAGGGTTAACGTCACTCTGCCTTCGGAAGGAAGTGTGAACTTCACAGTCAGGGCTGTAGAGACAGAGCCGAATACCGGGCTCTTTATCGCCTTTAACTTCAGCTCGATTCAAGGTAGCATCGTTCTGTTTATCATTTTACAGCAACCGCACACCCATAACTGCTTTATTTCTTCCTTCTTCATGTAACTATAAGAACGAATACATTTCTACCATATACTAGGCATTAAAATGCATTATATACGATAATGTCTTATGAATAAACTTTCTGCGAAGCTCCTATCTATCATAAACAATGAAACCATTCATATCATGTCAGAACGCATTCATGAAGCATTGTTATAACTATTTATAGCCATCTTTTACGAAACTTTAACACGTCGCATTATAAGCAGTGTCCGTAACACGTTACATCACCAAGCCCTGCTTTGCATGGTTGCATTATGAGAGGACATAACGGCGATATAATGTCTTATAAGCACTGGTTAATCATTTACTGTATAAATGCCTCATAAATGACACTACAAACTGTCCTGCATCTGTCTAATACCTTATGAGCGCTTTATAACATGTCATGTGTGTACCAATTTATAATGCATTACGAACACCAGATTCAAATACGTGTTTTATGGGACATTTTGGTAACACGTTCTATGCAGGTCATAGTTATAATGAACTATGAACATGTTCATATTATGTTGTAAAGCACGCATAAGGTATTATGTACGTCTATTCTTTCTGAAAATGCGTTAGACGTTATAGCAATGTTCGTTATGTATTATGTATGGTTAACGTGATGAATTTATGAATTTAATGTGCTGAAAATATTTTAGAAAACCATTACTAAAGAAACCAAGCAGTTATAAGCTTAGAGCTTATAAATGCATCCTAAACATTGCTATAAACTGTAATGCCTTTTCATAAATAATGATAACAATGTGCATAATGCCTTATGAATGCATTATGACTGGTAATAAATGTACTCATAGGTCATTATACATATAGCCTTCATGTAAAGTGTTAACACGTTTTTAAAGTTAATGGATAATTAACATCAGTAATTATGTATATTTAATGGTATACATTCTTACTGTGTGTGTGTGTGAGAGACAGGAAGTGGTAAGTCGAGCTCTGGAAAAGTCATCATCGTCGTATCTGATGAACAAACCTTTCAACCACCCCAACACACTCATGTTAAAGAGCTCTCCTTCGCCTTCTCGAGCGCAAGGCCTTCAGTGGAGGAAACAGTCTTCCTTACACCAGTGTAAGTTCTGTCCGTGCCGTCAATACGCATTGTTTTGCATTGACGTACTGTCTAATGTCAAATCATTTCTATATCCAGTTTGAATGGCTCTGCTAAGGACCTGTACGTGACCCTCAAGAACCGTGCAGGTGTGGAGTTGTGTGTCTCGGTGTGTGTGTTCAGCTCTCTCTGCCAGTTCTTCAGCATGGAACAGAGACGCTGGAGCACAGCCGGTCTGAGCGTGCTCAGTACTAGCAGCCCTGATACTGCTCACTGCCTCACTCAGCACCTCACGCTTTTTGGAGCCAGTCTGTTCGTTCACCCAGATGCCATCGTACTTCTCGCACCAGTGCGTCAATCTCTTAAATATCTTCGTTTTAGTATGACTAGTGTAATATGAGTAGTGTAAAGATAAGACTTAAAGGGGGATTTTATGATTGTGTTGCCATTTAACTCTTCAAAATTTTTTGTTTCTCTCTCTCTCTTTTTATTGTATTTTTTTTCACAAGCGTTCACTACTCTTACCATACATGAGTAACAGAGTTGAGTTTTCAGCATAGAATTAGCTAAGAACAAAATCTTGTTAACTAGCATAGTATCCATGAAAAAGGCACGAGAACTTAAGGGCATACTGATGATTTGCATAATTCTTTTTTTGTATTAATGAGTTACTTGCAAGGGCACACAGTGGCTTAGTGGTTAGCACGTTCGCTTCCAACCTCCAGGGTTCGATACCCGCCGGGGCCATGTGTGTGCGGAGTTTGCATGTTCTCCCCGTGCTGCGGGGGTTTCCTCCGGGTACTCCGGTTTCCTCCCCCAGTCCAAACACATGCATGGTAGGCTGATTGGCGTGTCTAAAGTGTCCGTAGTGTATGAATGGGTGTGTATGTGATTGTGCCCTGCGATGGACTGGCACCCTGTCCAGGGTGTACCCCGCCTTGTGCCCGATGCTTCCTGGGATAGACTCCAGGTTCCCTGTGACCCTGAAGAAGGAATAAGCGGTAGAAGATGGATGGATGATGATTTGCTTAATTCTTTTTTATATTAATAAGTTACTTGCAAGCGCACATGGTGGCTTAGGGCACGTTCGCTTCACACCTCCAGGGTCGGGGGTTCGATTCTCACCGTGGCCCTGTGTATGCGGAGTTTGCATGTTGTCCCAGTGCTGCAGGGGTTTCCTCCGGGTACTCCGGTTTCCTCCCCCCACTCCCCAAAGATCCAAATCCAAATCAGAATGGTAGGCTGATTGGCAAGTCTCAAGTGTTGTGTGTATGTGATTGTGCCCTGCGATGGACTGGCCCCCACCTTCCCAGTATCTGGCACCCCACCTTGTGCCAGATGCTTCCTGGGATAGGCTTCAGGTTCCCCGTGACCCTGAAGAAAGGATAAGTGGTATAGAAAATGGATGGATGGATAGAGCGATGGAAATTACTTTCAATCTAGAATTTGAGTAACAGGCTTGTACTTTAAAAGTAACCTTGGCAGTGAATATCATAGAGGGAAAAAAAAATAATAAAAATTGGGCTTTTCTTCTTCCCATGATCTTCAGGAAACAATTCGAACTTCCCGTTGAACATATGACTTGCAGAATATTCCAAAGTTGGAGCTCGTAGTGAGTGAATGAAAATGAAAACGAAAATGTAAATCTTTCATAACCCCTTACGGGTGACTCATGGAAAAGCATATTTCGAGCATGAAATCTTGAAAGGATCCAGACATTTGTGCAAAAATAATACGATTGTTGAAATATTATAATAATTATGTTTTAAATGTTTGAAGTAATTTATCCGACACATGCACATAGGCTGTATGTTTAAAATGTCTTTCAGCTTTACTTCATCTACATATTTTAAATATGTACTTAACTATGCGCCATAATTGTGGAATCAGCTTGAAAGTAATATTCCAGCATTTTCCAACCTAATCTCTGTTATTGTTCAGATACTAAACCAAGCTAATACTGTTCTTCTGGAGGTTTAAAAAAGCAATCCAGATGCTGTATGGATGAATGGGGCAAATTCATTGGGCAATCATTCACAAATATCTTCAGCCAACATAATGAGGGAAGACTTTTTAGGAATACTATGTTTATGACATACAACAACTACACTGAATGAATCTTAAAAAAATTATTTAAAAAAGGCAAAATGCTGAAAGGGTGCCTCCTAAGGGCACTGTGTGGTAAATCTTCCAGTAATGCAGCTCAGCCACTGCAGTGCATTGCCTACCATAGACACACACTAACTCTTAATCCTTTTACGGGGTGCCATTACTTTTGTCGTAACTGAATGGCTTGTCTTTATTAGTCTTAATTTATGGATTCGTTTTGCATCACTTTCTTAAACAACTCAGTTTCACAACATTTCCACTAAATTTGTGTCTGTAATTAACATAAATAAGAGATTTAAACCTGACAGCATGATCCATATATAAAATCACCGTCGTTTGAAACCAGAGTTCATATTAGTGAGTTTACTTATATGTAAGTAAATTGTCCTAAACTCAGAAGCTCTTAAGAATAGAAATTTATTCGTATCCAGCTTGACAAATGATGCCCAGTATTCATGCAACTTGCCCTGAACACATGTCCAAGCACCGTGTGTTTGTTACTCTCGCGATTCACTAAACCACAAAATTTCAAATGCCTCAATTAAGAAGGAAGGAGAAATAAAGATGGTGAATGCACCAGAAGACACTGGGAGCAGATTCTAATAACACTTAAATGACATGAAGCCCCCAAACATGATGCAGGGAAACAGTGATGTGAAATCTGTATGGGCCAGATTTGGTCACGCCTGAAGTTTCCACTCTGAAGTCCTCGATTCTGACCAGCGAAAGTGTCACCTAAATGATTTTACTATGGCAATTAAGCAAATTGATCATTTGGTGTGCTTGTCAGACAGGACATATGAACTCAGCAGTAGTTGAAGGAAATTGCTTACCTCAAGGCACTTACCACACCGTGCTCTGAATCACACCCCCTTCAAGCCTCTAGCATAGCTAGATCCAACATCTCTCAAGGTACATGTATGACAAAACAGGCATGTCCTCTTGGAGACGCAGTGTACAAAAATGCTTGTTGGTTGGGTGTTGATGCTGACGTTGGTGATTCAAGTCTGGCTTCGGCTGTGTGAGGTCGGTTGTTGGTGTGTGGTTGTGTATCTTATGCATGTGATGGTTGTTGACCCAGACCTCCTGGAGGAAGAGGTTGGAAGAAGACCCCTTCCTGAGTAGATGTGAAGGAGACTAGTGGGGGAATACTCTTTATTTGCACTTTCAATGTATTATTAAAATTTTATTCTCCAGGACCCCTAGTTTGGTTGTAATCTAAAACAGTCTACTAAAAAGAGACAGTCCTAGGATTTGGTGCTTAACATACCTTGGTCCCACCTCCTGGTCAGAGGCCAATGATGTGATGTGTGATTTTGTAGAGCTTGTGGATCATATTCAATCTGCATCGCCCAAACTGGTCCTTGACAACCACAGTCCCAATGTGTCTAAACCACGTGTTCCTAACCTTGGCTCTGGAGTACCCCCTGAACCAAGGTTCGAATCCTGCGGCCAAAATCGAGAAATTTAATATGTTGTGTGTGCTGGTGAACACACTCCTTCAAAGCACATTTAGCACTGATATGGAACAGGAGTGCTATAAAAGTGGTTTTGATGTTTCTTAATGAGAGAGTTGCCAAATCTCCAATTATCAAACTATAAGCTAAAACTGCAGAAAATAATTGGTTTAACTATAGTTAATGGCTGTTAAAAAATTATTGACAGTGACAGCAATACCTGTAGAAGTGGAATATTCTTCTTATTCAAAGCATGAGTCACTGTCATTGAACTCCCGGACCATAAATATGGCCTTCATAGGAAGTGTTACTGATCAATCTGTCTCTTTCAGTCAGATGGACCGAGCAGAAACATGGTGGTGGGGATAGTGTGTGGGATTCTACTCCTGATTCATCTGCTGGTTGGTCTCATCACCCACAAGCTAGACCATCTGGAGAGTCTGCGCTTGAGCTGCATCCCACTGTGTGGCCAGTCAGGACGCTACCGTTATCGGGTACTGGTCAAAACGGGTTGGTACAGAGGAGCCGGTAAGTGAAGACTGAACGTTGTTAAACGTCCTTCAAACAAGTTAGTTCCTGTTCGGATTTACGTTATAGCAGCTATAAGCAGGCATTCCCATTCCCTTTAACAGACCATGCATCACTGCTCCATGTCTCTTCCAGGAACGTCTGCTCACATAGGTATTAGTCTGTATGGTCTAAACAAAAGTGGTTCACGTCACCTGCAACGAGAAGGAGCCTTTCAGAGGAATGGTCTTGACGATTTTCAGGTAGAATCTGATGTCAACTTGGGAGAAATCTGGAAAATATGCATCTGGCATGACAACACAGGTGGGATGTATTATAGAACTGACTTTTCTTCTATTTAAGTTGATCAAGTATAAATAAAAATAAATAAAAAACTGTGCTCAGGTCTGGACCCCTCATGGTATCTTCAGCACGTGGCAGTGTGGGACATGCAGACGGATAACATGTTCTTCTTCCTGGTGGAGGACTGGCTGTCTGTGGAGAATGAAAAGAACTCGGGCTTGGTTCAGAAAGTGGTGCTGGCTACGTGTAAGAACTGATAAAATACCTTCTGAATAAGACAACATCATGTGCTATAGTATGAATATCAATTTCTTCTGAAAATCTACCTAGTAACAGGGATTTCCCCTGGGTTCCATCCAGGGTGTATACCTACTTATCACCTAATGTTCCTGGAATAGTCTCTGGATCCATCACCACCCCAAACAGGGTAAAGCGCTTACTGAAGATGGACGAACCAATGAATGTACTATATGATTTTTTTTTTTGTAGGCCCGCCAGAGTTGCGGCAGTTCAGGAGGATTTTGCATGCACAGCTGCTATTCGGACTGCAGGATCATCACCTCTGGCTGTCTCTATGGGAGCGTCCGGCTCACAGCACTTTTAGCCGAGCTCAGAGAGTAACCTGCTGCGCTCTGAATCTGCACCTCTACCTAGCAGCAGGGGTGATGTGGTACGGATCAGTGGCCACGATAAGCAGCGGGTAACCGATCCAACACCGCTCCACACTTCCTGTTGTTTTCCAGGAAAATCACTAGAGTACAATAGTAGCACCTGATGCTTTTTGAGCACGATTTGTTCACGTTAATGATTTGCTGCTGTGTTGAATTAGCCGAGTTAGACTTAGGAACCTCAAGCGTGCACTTCAGCACGTCTGTGATTATTTAATGATATGCTATATCAACACGATTAGATTAACATTTTATGCATGCTCAGAGGAAACCGCACGAAATTTTCATGTACGTTTCAGGACGTAAACCCTCGTCACTAACACGGTGCACTCAAGGGTAGGTCTTTGTACCTTAAAGTAGAGGACTCATAGGGTGTACTGTACCTTATCATCTACCTTAATTTAAAGCAAGTGATTTTCATTTTAATACAATATTCTATTTTTTTTTAAACAATTACTCAACTAGTGATATTTTTCCAACAAAATCTAGATTTCAAAATGAGCTCCACTTCCACAGTTAATATATGGTAAAGCCTCCTTTTTAGACAAACAACACTAAGGCATTTCCTTTAAAGGTTGTGATACTTGGAGAAGTTCTCAGACCCTCATCCATACTCCATTATACAGTATGCTGTAGTTAGGTTTGTGCATATGAACATCCTTTTCGTAAGACTAAGCTGAGCATTTCTGTGTTGCTTGCATTGGCGTTTGGAGCTTGTTGAAAGATGAGTATATGCAAGCAGGCTTGTTTTTTCTTGTTGTCAGGTGGCAGAGATGGTTGCAAGTGCAGGTAGGATGGGTGAATGCAGTCTCTTTTTTTTTTTTTCTTAACCAAACATCTTGCTGGTCTTTAGGGTCAAATCGTTTGATTTTGGTCTCATCAGACGACAAAACATTGTACCTAAAGAGCACATTTTTCCCCCCCAAATGATCCACTCTGGTTAGCACGTTCGCCTCACACCTCCAGGGTCCGGGGTTCGATTCCCACCGTGGGCCTGTGTGTGTGGAGTTTGCATGTTCTCCCCATGCTGCAGCGGTTTCCTCCGGGTACTCCGGTTTCCTCCCGCAGTCCAAAGACATGCATGGTAGGCTGATTGGCATGTCTAAAGTGTCCGTAGTGTATGAATGGGTGTGAGAGTGTGTATGTGATTGTGCCTTGCGGTGGACTGGCACCCTGTCCAGGGTGTACCCCACCTTGTGCTAGATGCTCCCTGGGACAGGCTCCAGGTTCCCCACGACCCTGTAGAAAGATAAGCGATATACAAGATGAATGGAATTGCACTCTCCCACAGCTAATATATGGTCATTATGGTGATATTCTGAATGATTTTGGCTCTCTTTTTTGCATCCCTGTCCTCATTTTTTGCACAATTTACATGCTTTTTGAAGTGCACTCAAAACATTTTGAACCCATAATGGTTTATAGGATAATTAACCATTCTTGGATACTTTTCTGATACGGAAACAGTCTGTTGTAATGTTCTACTATGTAAGGGTTCTCCCAAGGGCCTACCAAAGAACCATTAAAGGAGGTAACAAAGAACCCAAATTATTATCCCTTTAAAGAACCCTTTGTCTAAGTGTGTAGATAAGCTCAACTTAGTGCTATTATGAAAACTATCATGAAAATTACTACAGTTCCTCAGTGCTAGGAGAAAATACTTTCTTCTAATTTCCTCATTGTAGAGGTCCAGTTGCTGACCGGATGCCAATGACGCCAGAGACCATACTGGTTGGAATGACCATCGCTTTTGTGATGTTTCCCCTCCAATCCCTTCTCACCTTCCTGTTCAGAAAGACCAAGAGCAAGGCATGAACTTTCCTCACTGTATCACATTCTACACGTATCGTTTCTGCTTATCAAAATGGATAAGAAATGTGCTCAAGAAATGTAATGTTAAAATAATGTTGGTTTTTTTCAGTTGTTGAAACAGATTACTTTATCATGACGTGTACATAGAGATTTCTTTTTGTGTTGTTATTAATCCAGGTTGCCATGGAGCTCTCTCTGCCTCCTTCCCCCGTGTCTGATATTGTAGAGATGGACGTGTACCTCAGCCACCCAGACATATCCTGCACTTCCTTTTTGGCCATGCCTATAGGCCACGAGTCCTCAACACATGAAGAATCTTCTTTTGTGAGACTTTACTATACTTTTTTATTTACTTATTTATGTATTAATGAGCATAAGGTCATAATGTATTAATTTATAGTTACATTTAATGTTGTAGAACCTCACAGCAGTTCCTGTCCTCACTTGCATTATAGGAGACATAGACAGTCGTTGAAGTTAATAAGATGTAAATTGTCGTATTACCAAGAAGCTGCACCATGTAAACTCCTCGGTCTTGAAGACTTTCCCGTGGTGGAAAGCTGTTACAAAGCTCTGACACTGGAGACTCCTTCCAGAAACGTTAAATAAATGTCTCCTTACAGAAAACTTCATCATAGCGATGATTTTCCTTTTTTAAAATGACTCCACATTTTAAAATCCATTTATTACTAGGTTTAGATTATGTGACTTCATATCGACCATACCATGTCCCTGTAAATGAACGGTTACTATAGAAACGAGAACAGCGTGCAATATATAAACTGGTGAATTTCTACAGTCGTATCTTAAATAGTTAACACCTTAAGACCAATCAGAATCAAGAATTTAACAGCACTGTGGTATATAATGGATTTAAGATGGCATGGTGGCGGATGAACAAAACACTGAAATGTTTGCGTTTTATTAAGGAGTCGTCGGAGAGCTCGAAACTGGAGTCGGAGTTCTGGAACAGTTCGCACTTTGGGACTGAAAGGTATAAGAAATACTTTGTTACCGTGCTTGCTATCAGGACTGTAATCGAACAGGTTTAAATTGAAAGAAAAAAAAAAAAACATGTGCTTTTTAGTCCTCGCTCTAGCAGAGTGGAAGAGTGGACATCAAGCGACAGCATGTTAGGCCTTGCTGAGTTGATGGGACCTGTACGGCTCTTGAAGAGAAAAAGAGCACTTCTTCAGTTACGACTGAATTCTCCGACGTCTGAACTTCTAAGCTCTGAAGATAGCCGTTCTCCATATCTGAAGAAACGGCAGCTATCGTTCTCTGGTATGTTATGTAAAGAATTGAACACGTGGAGGTCTGTTATTATAAGAAAATAATCAACGACGGGGGTGGGACGATGCAAGGCCGTATGCCCAGAAGTAATTTATTACTCTTATACTGCATCAATTTGCCATCAGTAATGAACTGACGAATGATGCGTGATTCCCATTAATATAAACCTTCTGGCCAATCAGAATCAAGCATTCACGCTGTGGTATAAATATCCTTATCTGGCATAAATTATTCGGAAACTTTACATATTTCAATGAGAATTGCAAGAATTCTTGGAATACTGTTGCAGAAGAGGAGTTGCTGCCTGTTTCTGCAGATCCTTACCTATCCAGTGCTGCTTCTTCAGGGCCAAGTACATCTGATAGCGGTCGATATTCTCCCAACGAAACTGTTCTATCTGACACGTGAGTGCTACATCTTGCCTGTAATTATACACCAACAGTATATTAACAAAATATTCTCAGCATCATATGGCTTTATGGTACACCTAGGTGATGCCAACATTGGGAACATGTTCCCCAAGCTGATGCACTTGTTTTTTACTCTAGACTGGAGAGTTCCTCTAGTGAATGGATGGATCCGAGTGCAGAGAAATCTGATTGCGACGCTGATCTTTATAAATCCCATTGTTCCATGTCTGTGTGTAGTGTGGCCAGTACCTTCCTCCCCAGTCTTCCCCCAGACTCCTTCAGCACCACCTCCACCACACACATCGGTGAGATTATTTGTCTATATAACCTCTCAAGGAATGTTTCCACCAAAGGAACCTTCTTCTGAAAACAGAAACTTTTGTCCAGTAACCACTAGTGTAACCAAGGCTGTTGTTCCAGGAACCTTTTTAGTTTATAAGGCAAGTTTCACAACAGGAACTGTTTAGGACCTCAGAAATGTTGGTTGTCTCTCCATCAAAGGGTTTCCGTTGACAGAGCCATTGTTTAGTTCATAAGACAGGAACCTTTTAGGAAGTCAAAAACTTTGGTTGCATCGCCACCAAAGGAACTAGGGCCATTTCTTTTTTTAGTTCTTAAGCCACATATCCACTTCAGGAACTTTTTTAAGGAGTAACTATTCAAACAACAAGAGCTGTTTTTCCAGGAACTGTTCGTTAATAAGGCAAGTTTCACAGCAGGAACATTTTCAGGAGCTCAGGGACTTTAAATGAGTTTCCACTATAGGATGAAAAGCAAGTGTTTAGTTCACACAGAATCAGAGTCATTGCTTCAGGAACCTTTTGGTGCATATAGGGCACATATCCACTTTAAGAACCTTATCAGAAGTTCACAAATTCTACATGTGTTTCCCTCAAGGAACCAGAGGCATTGCCTCAGAAAGTGTGTAGTTACACAAGGCATATATCTATTTTAAGAAACATTTTCAGGAACGTAGCAACTACAGACATGTTTCCAACAGAGGAACCAGGACCATTGTGCCATTAACATTTTCAGTATATAAGGAACTGCAAGAATCTTTTAGGAACTCAAGAACTTTATGTTTTTCCAGCAGTGGAACCACAGTCATTGTTCCTTTTACGTTCATAAGGGGTGTTTCCACTGCAAGAACCTTTATAGAAATTCCGGACATGTTTAAACAAAAGAACCCAGAACCACTGTCCCAGAAAATTTTTAGTTCATAAGGCACAGAGAAAACGTTTTTCAGGTACGCAAGAATTTTAAAATGTTTCAAACAAAGAAACCAGTATTGTTGCAGACCAGGAACTTCAGACTTGGAGATTCCTTTAACGAACACATGATTGGTCAAGCACATCCATTACAGGATGACTAAGCTGTGTTTAGCTAATAAAATGATAGTTTATTAGTTGCCGAAGTCCCATAAATGGAAACATGCCTTATGTATGTGCATTATAAATCTATACAAACATCCGTGAGAAAGTGTAATAAAAAACTAATATGGCTAATCCCCAGGAGTGTCTCGTGGTGGGCCAGGCCTGATGCTACCATCTTGGGTGTTGGCTGTGGCGTATCTTCTTGTGGCTATGCTTTTGGGAACATGTCTGGTCTTGGTGGGCTTATACGGGAGAACCTTCTCCAACTCGGTGCTCCTCATGTGGCTCACTTCGGTCCTGTCAGCCTTTTTCACATCAGTCCTGGTCTTGGAGCCCCTCATGGTTAGTGTGCAAATGCTAGCAATGATAACTCATAGCATTATGTACGTAAATGAGATGGAGAATTTTTTAAAAGCCTGTGAAGATTCATCTAAAGCATCGATTCAATGTTTCTGCAGATATGTGTTCGGGCCGTGTATCTTGCCTCTGTGGTGAAACCAGTAGACCCAGAGGTGGAGGATCGGTTGGCCCAGGAGACCGTTGTGATGAGGATTGGGAAGGACCAAGGGATTAAAGTACGTCCTCTATGTGGCTACAGCCTGCTGCATGCTAAAGAAGAGGCACGGAAAGTCAGAATTCTCAGAAATCTCATGAAGGTGAGGATTCTATAAGGATCTTTGGTCTGTCCGGATTAGCTACATCAAATTCCTTGCTAAGGTTACTCAGGTCCCTTGTTCTCCACAAAGCATTAGTATTTTCAGCATTACTATGATATCATGACACAATAATCTTATCATATTATTACAAGAGTTTGCTTTGCAAACCAGTCCTCCAAATGGCTGACCATTTTTTTAAATATATATCTTGTTTTCCCCCACCTTATCCAGAACTGCCTGATCAACATGCTGTTCCTCTTGGTGGTTCTCATGATGAACTATCAGGATAATATCCAGGAGATGAATGGCAGATTGCTTCACCCTGCAGTTAAACATTCAATCATCTCAGCCTCGCCAAGACAACCTAACCTCACAGCCCTATCAGGGTGAACCACCAAACCACTAGCGCGCTCTCCCATTTCCTGACTCTATTTCCACGGCATCCATTAGTGCAGTGATTACTAGTCTGAATCTGAGTACAGTCTTCTGCTTGACCATTTCTCTCCAATGTGCCAATCAGCTGTCAGTGCAGGAAAAACACTTGAAGTCACACGGAGCTTGAATTAAATGATGCCTTGTAATGAAAATCATTTTCAACATTCATGCGGTTAACTCTTAAAGGTGTGAGAACACTGTTGCTAGGCAACTAGGGAATATGGAGGCTGAGTATAAATTGGCTATCAATTTAGTCTTTTAGGCGGAAATGGTCCGTACACTTCTGGGATTTGCTCTTTTATGTATTGTAAGTCATTTCTTTTTTGTCCCGGCACTTGGTAACAGGATCAAATGGCCTATTTAGCTAATAATAACGTATTCTTGGCTACACACTCAAACTAAGTGGTCAATAAGTTCACAGTGTAGATTTCCATGGAGGCTATCAGAAGAGCTACAGTAGCACAAATTGCTGAAAAGGTTTATGCTGGCTAAGATATACAGGAGTCAGAACACACAGTGCATCACAGCTTACTGCGTATGCGGCTGCGTAGCTGAAGACCGGTCAGAGTGCCCACATTGACCCCGGTCCACCACCGAAAGCTCCTACAATGGGCACGTGAGCCTCAGAACTGGCCCATTGAGCAATGGAAGAAGGTGGCGTGGTCTGATGAATCATGTTTTCTTTTACAACATGTGGACAACTGGGTGTGTGTGCATCGCTTCCCTGGGGAAGAGATGGCACCAGGATGCCCTATGGGAAGAAGGCAAGCTGGCGGAGGAAGTGTGATGCTCTGGGAAAGGCTCTGCTGGGAAACCTTGGGTTCTGGCAGTCATGTAGATGTTACTTTGACACATACTGTCCTACCTACCTAAATATTGTCGCAGACCAAGTACTCCCCTTCATGGCAACGGTTTTCCTTAATAGCAGTGGCCTCTTTCAGCAAGATAGTGTGCCATGCCACATTGTGAAAATTGTTCAGGAATGTTTGAAATTCCTTTCAGGGAATATCAAAAATTTATGTTATGTGTTGGTAAATGACAAAATTTATATATATATATATATATATATATATATATATATATATATATATATATATATATATATATATATATATATATGTATATATATATATATATATATATATATATATATATATATTTTCTATATCTTTTTAATAAGGTTATTTTATATGAATAAATTTAAATAAAATTTGCAATAAAGATCAGACTTTATTCAGGAAGTGCATTAAGCACCACTGCAGTAGCGTGCACTGATTGTGGAACTGAACTAAACTGATTTGTATTTTGTACTTTACTGGATGTTAATTATTTTCTCATCTAGATGGACAGAAGTGTGGCAGTGGATGGACCAAAGCTTAACATCACACCTCCACAAAAATCCCTCCCTCTCTCTGATTGGTTTAGCACGACTACAGAGAGCGAAGTCAACAAACCGTGAGCATCATCAATCGCAAAATGGCTCACGGTTTCACGTCTCAAAGTTCAATATCTGTCAAGATGTTCTCTGAATAACTGAATGGGTTTTTGTTTTCTTTCCAATCTTCTAAGTTTGTGGAGGGAATACCAAAGATACGGTGACGCTGATGATGTTCGGTGCTCAAAATTCAGGACATCTGGGACAAAGACACCAAAGCAACAGTACTACCTCTCTCCTCACCTGGTGAGTCATCTCCATTGTGGACATGGAAGGATAGATTTTGGTCGCCAAACCTTGAGTTTGCAAAATGTTAATCTTTTGTAAAGCCATAAAATATTTCCTGGTGTTCATTATCAGAAGTCGACAAATCATAAATTCGTTCGTAAAAGCGTCAGTGTGCTGCCCAGTCGCATAGTTTGTTTGCCTGGAAAACTAATTCACTAGGATAATAACTAGTAGCTAATGTAATTGAATAACACATACGCTAGTTAGCTAGTCAAGTGCACTAGCGCAGACTAAGGGAAACAAACGAGTATGTAATTGTTTTGCCCTTCGAACAAATTTCTAACTTGGCGCATAATGTTTATGTATTTGACAAAAAGTCAGCACGCCATTGGCCAGTGTTTCAGCTATAAGATTTGGTGTACAAATCTGGCTAGCGTCATAATTTACAAACTGTGAGGTTAAGCAGAAAAGTTTGCCTACACAGCTTTGCTCTGCCGCTTTTGTTCAGTTTTGTAAGTATTTCCATATATGTGCGAAAGTTAAAAAGAAAAGAAAAGAAAAAGATCTGTTCTACCATTAGCAGATTGCATGTTAATTGATGTGTGTAGTGCAGCAGGCGGTGGGATTTAGAATGTGTGACTTGTGCTAGAGGTTCATTGTTATGTTTATATATACAGTATATGCTAAATGAAAACTTTTAATATTTAAATACAGTAGATTAGTATTAAAGCTGATATGTTTTTCTGACCACCGATTTGTCTCCCGCTAAGGCCGTGGTCCACTGCACAGTCATGTGTCTCCAGTGAGACAGATGAGATGTTGCTCGGAAACAGCAGTTTCTTCACCAGTCACATCCTGTCAGGCCTGAAACAAGCACATTGGATCACAGCAGAGTGAGTTTCTCGCCTGAGGACATTGTTACAGCTCTTAATCAAATGCTCACAACAGGTTTTATTTTAACTCAATTTCCGTCTATCACATCTGTGGACAGAAATCTCAATGATACCCTGTAAAGAAAGGAATATAGAAAGCATGGTGCCTTGAAATTCCCTTAGAATTGAAGTCTAAGGGCAGTACTTCTCTCCTTCTTCTTCTTCATCATCTTCTTCTTCTTCTTCTTCTTCTTCCTCTTATTATTATTATTATTAGTAGTAGTAGTAGTAATGATAGTAGGAATAATGATAGTAGTAATAATAGTAATAATAGCAATAGTAGTAGTAATGATAGTAGTAGTAGTAGTAGTAGTAGTAGTAGTAGTAGTAGTGGTGGTGGTAGCAGCAGTAATAATTAAGTTGTTGTGCTAGTAGTTTATAGGAGATATAGGATGTAGTAGTGTATATTAGTAATAGTAGTAGTAGTAGTAGTAGTTAGTATATAAATTAGTGTAGTAGTAGTAGTAGTAGCATTAGTAGTTAATAGTAATAATAATAGTAGTGTAATAATAGCAATAGTAGTAGTTGTAGTAGGATAATGATAGTAGTATTAATGATAATAGTAGTAGGAGTATACGTAGTAGTAATAATAGTATAATAATAATAGAGGGTAATTATATAGTAGAGTGTTTTAAATAGTAGTGTATTAATAGTAGTAATAGTTAGTGTATATTTTTAGTAAAGTAGTAGTAATAATAGTAATAATAATAGTAGTGGTAATAATAGCAATAGTAGTAATAATAGTAGTAGTAATAATAGTAGTAGTAATGATAGTAGGAGTAATGATAGTAGGAGTAATGATAGTAGTAGTAGTAGTAGTAATGATATTAGTAGTAGTAGTAGCAGTAGTAGTAATAGTAATAATAATAGTAGTGGTAATAATAGCAATAGTAGTAGTAATAATAGTAGTAGTAATGATAGTAATAGTAGTAGTAGTAGTAGTAGTAATGATAGTAGTAGTAGTAGTAGTAGTAGTAGTAATAATAATAGTAATAGTATTAGTAGTAGTAGTAGTAGTAGTAGTAGTAGTAGTATTTAACTATAAAGATGAAAGAGATAAAAGTATTGTAAAAAAAAATTCTGACACTAAACATGTAAGGAATCTAGTTATTTACACTTTCCTAAAGGTTTTGTCAGATCCATGTGACATCAGATTTGTCACATAATCACAAATTCTTTCCTCTTAAATAATGTCTAATCTCTAAAAAGGAACAAAAGACCTAGGAAAGTTCTATTCTATTCTATTTTCTATTATATCATATTATTATTATTATTACTATATTATTATTATATTATATTATTATAATCAACGACATATATATATATATATATATATATATATATATATATATATATATATATATATATATATATATATATATATATATATATATAAACAAACTGGGGTATTTCTATATTTGTTCTACCATTTATCTCAACTTTCTGCTCTAGCTGTACTTTTCAAATAAATACCTGCTCTTGCTCACCATGAAACATATATATATTTCAGGTCCCACGCCATGTTAGTTGAGTTTACTCAGTACCACAGAGAGACGGGGATATTCCTGCCCGTCTCCATACTGCTGGAGAAAACACAGACACAGCGGATTCTCTCCACCATCTCCATCCAGTCTGTTCGTATCCCGGGATCTTTCACTGGACAAGATTTAAACATCGCCATAACGGTAACAGCATCCATGCAGATAAACTCGTATATATTTATAGATAGAAATATTTACTTTGAAAAAAGCTGTATAGATTTGCATTGATTAATTAATTTCAAAGCACTTAGATTTAAGCCAAAGTACTCAAATTGTGCCAACAAGGAATAAATTAAGCAGGGTTTAGAGCTATTTAAGTATTTTCCCATTATGTTTAAAGTGTGTTAATAAATGTCTTAATAAATCTGGGCCATATTCTGAGTGGAGTTTGATGTAACCACAACATATCATGGTGACATTTACATTATTGACTGTAAATACACACAAAAAAACAAAAATAAATAAAAAAATAACTGTGGAATGACGTTTAAATATGGCACCTAAAGCCTGCAAAAAAAACAACAACCCATTATGACTTCATTCCCTCGATTCAGCATTTTATTACTGTTTATGCAAAATACAATATAATGAGATGTGCTGCCGGTCCATGTGCCGGTCCGGGGTTTGATTCCTACCAGGGTCCAGTGTGTGCGGAGTTTGCATGTTCTCCCCGTGCTACGGGGGTTTCCTCCGGGTACTCTGGTTTCCTCCCCCAGTCCAAAGACATGCATGGTAGGCTGATTGGCGTGGCTAAAGTGTCCGTAGTGTGTGAATGTGTATGTGACTTTGCCCTGTGATGGACTGGCACCCTGTCCAGGGTGTACCCCGCCTTGTGCCCGATGTTCCCTGGGATAGGCTCCAGGTTCCCTGTGACCCTGAAAAGGAGTAAGCGGTTGAGGATGGATGGATGGATGGGATGTGCTGGATCAAGTGTTATTTTATAATCTGCTAAACAGTGAGGATAGATGCCATATTGTTAAATTAAATGGTTCATTTCTTTTTTTTCTGTAGTCCATATAACATACTGTACACGGCATGTGCTGAAATTTTACTGCGAGTTTAAAGTAATGGAGAAACAGGATTTTTATATATTGCTAAGTTCTCTCTTCTTTTGCTAGGCTCTACTGCTGATCTTCTCCGTGTGTTTTCTGAGTGCTGAGGTTTGGAGGATGCTCAGAGAACGAGCTCAGTACCTAACGCAGGGTTGGCGTCTCTTCCAGCTCTTGGTGGCTTTACTGTCCTTCTCAGCAGCTTCAATGCGCTTTTGTTTCTTGTCCACGTCCGCTGCGTGTCTTTCTGCTCATGTCTCCCAGCCTGACACCTTCACTGGATTTCACAGCGTTGCTGCTTTAGCCAAGAGTTCCTCGCAGCTCTCGGCTGTGTTACTGATGTTGCTGGTTGCACAGGTAAACTTGACAGCATGGACAGGAAAATGTTTACTGTTGTAGGCAGTGGAAATGAGAGTTATTGATATTTCAGTGTAAAAATCGGGAGAACATTTTTCAGGAGTTAAATTGTTGAAAGAATATAGTACTAGTATTAAAGATGCCCTGTACAGGCAAGTATAAACTATAAACAACTAAGATTACTTTCAGACAAGTGACAGAGTTGAACTAACACAATACAGTGGGGGGAAAAAGTATTTGATCCCCTGCTGATTTTGTACGTTTGCCCACTGACAAAGAAATGATAGACTAATCATTTTAATTGTAGATTTATTTGAACAGTGAGAGACAGAATAAAAAAAAAAAAATACAGAAAAACGCATGTCAAAAATATTATAAATTCATTTGCATTTTAATGAGGGAAATAATTATTTGACCCCTCTGCAAAACATGACTTAGTGGCAAAACCCTTGTTGGCAATCACAGAGGTCAGACCTCTTTGCAGATCTTCTTCAAGTCATTAAGGTTTCGAGGCTGACGTTTGGCAACTTCAACCTTCAGCTCCCTCCACAGATTTTCTATGGGATTAAGGTCTGGAGACTGGCTAGGCCACTCCAGGACCTTAATGTGCTTCTTCTTGAGCCACTCCTTTGTTGCCTTGGCTGTGTGTCTTGGGTCATCGTCATGCAGGAATACCCATCCATGACCCATTTTCAATGCCCTGGCTGAGGGAAGGAGGTTCTCACCCATGATTTGACGGTACATGTCCCCGTCCATCGTCCCTTTGATGCGGTGAAGCTGTACTGTCCCCTTAGAAAAACACCCCCAAAGCATGTTTCCACCTCCATGTCTGACGGTGGGGATGGTGTTCTTGGGGTCATAGGCTTTCTTGAGCAGAGGGACCTTGCGGGTGCTGCAGGATTTCATTCCTTCACGGTGTAGTGTGTTACCAATTGTTTTCTTGGTGACTATGGTCCCAGCTGCCTTGAGATCATTGACAAGATCCTCCTGTGTAGTTCTGAGCTGATTCCTCACCGTTCTCATGATCATTTCAACTCCACGAGGTGAGATCTTGCATGAATCCCCAGGCCAAGGGAGACCGACAGTTCTTTTGTGTTTCTTTTCCAACTGTTGTCACCTTCTCACCAATCAATGTATAACATTTTTGACATGCGTTTTTCTGGATTTTTTTGTTGTTATTCTGTCTCTCACTGTTCAAATAAACCTACCATTAAAATTATAGACCGATCATTTCTTTGTCAGTGGGCAAACGTACAAAATCAGCAGGGGATCAAATACTTATTCCCCCATTGTATATAGCCTGATATCTTGCTTGCTAGTCTACTTTAATAAGTGCAATAGTTAGAGGTGTACCTCAGGCTTCAACACAATATGATACAATTTAAAATTGTAATGTAATGATTTGATATTTGACAATACCTGAATCTGCTATAATAATAAATGATCCAATTCATTTAGTAGCCTCCGATCAACGCGTGACCAACATTGCTCTGAATCTGGGGTAGACCCAGATCATAATATTAATTCACAAATGATGATGAGAAATCATGTGACAGAAGATGCATCTCACCTGAAAGAAAAAAAAGCAGGACATGTGTTTGAATAATTCAAAGAATAAGAAACTCTATTAACAATTTGTTTGGATTTCTCATCAGAGTGGGTTAGTGTATCCTGTTTTCGTCACCCGGTGCTTGGGCCCCTACTTGTGCCTCTCTGAATTTGCTTTGGGAAAATAAAAAACAGACACATCTGTGATACCCAGTTTTTTCATGTAAACAGTGCCTGTGTGTTGTAGATGGCAGGTTCTCTGCAGTTTGTAAGAAGGTGGGTGGTGTTCGGCAGGGTTCTCCATCAGGCCCGCTCTGAAATCTGTGGAGTAGCCCTCCTGTTCGTGCTCCTGCTGCTTCTCTTCTCCCACACAGGCTGCTTGGTACTTCACTCTGTTATACTTGGAATGTTACGTTCAATATAATGCTTTTAAAACGCATTAAATAACAAACAAGTCTACTATAACTATACCATGACATGACATTCTTTTCAGCTTTTCTCAGCTTCCGTGGAAGGCTTCAGGACTACAAGGCAAGCTGTTCAGTCCCTGTTGTGCTTGTTGAGAAATCGAATAGTTTTACGGCAACTGTCTGAGGAGCATCCAGTGCTTGGGCCGCTATTCTGCCTCACTTTATTCGGGCTGGGGTTCTGGCTCCTTGGCCGTCTATGTGGAGCCTTGTTATTAAATTGGTACAAGACTATCCGGGCAGAAATGTATCGGCCATCTATGGAACCACAGGACTATGAGATGGTAGAGTTTCTCATCAAGAGACTTAAGCTATGGATGGGGCTCAGCAAGATAAAGGAGGTATAAACATCTTTATTCATCATATATGTCAAGGAACTAAGTGTAAGAGTTTATTCTTTGCTTTATTGTACTCTCTACTTGTATTCATGTAATTCCCAGTTCAGGCACAGAGTAAAGTTTGAAGGCATGGAGTCACCTCCTTCCAGAACATCCCAGTGCTCCCAGTTCTCCAACATCTCCTCTCCTGTCAGTCCTCCAGGGCCACGTCTGGTATCCTCTGCCTCCTCTCAGGTTTCAGGGTCTTCCACGCTCTCCGAGAGCCATGAGGTCCAGCAATACCTTGATCGCTTGCTGCCCTCCGTGGACAGTCTCCTTGCTGGTTTTGATCGTGTCAATCAACTGACCGATGATGTGTTGAATATTGAGGAGCAGCTTCAGATAGTCCAAAGCAGACTTGTCCAGAACAGAAAGAAGCAAAGTGAGCCACAACCACATATGCCCACCACCCCAAAACTGGCAAGACCAAGCCAAACTTCCCTTCGCATGGGACTGAAGCCTCTTCAGTCTTCCCATGATGGTATCCCTCAAGTCCCCCCTCATCGACGTGCTACCCACTCCGAGTCATCTCTCCTGGGGCCTTCTGCCCATCTCACGAATTATCTATCAGTACCAGGAAGGTGGAAGTCTCAGACAGCAGACCCAGAGATTAGGGGTTTCCCTAGACGAAGGGCCTGGCACTCAGGATCCTGTCACTCTGCAGATACCATTCAAAGTTTCGCTAAGTCTCAAGGCCCTGGAGCTATTCCTGTAAGACCTCGCAGTGAAGAAGGGGATTGGACTGAATCAAGTGAAGACATGCCAGTTAAAAAGAAAGCCTGGCACTCTGATCCCTCTGAGACAGAAAAGGACTAAGTCTGTCCTGTGTACCAAAATTTGGTAATGTTCATTTGTAGGGGTAAAAGCTTTTGTATTCTTTAAATGAATGATGTATTCCCTGTCTTGGAATGTGACCAGGAATTCAAGTAAGGAGCAGGAAATCAGGGACATTTATGTTCCATCATTTTACACCAAAATAATCAACCAGATCTTTGGTGTACCTGTCAATCATTCCTGTGTACTTTTGTTAACTGTATTTTGACATTTGTACAAATTGATGCAGTTCATACATAAAGCTTAAAGGACTGTTAAAGAAAGTGTTACCCACTGTACATATATACAGTGCCTTGCGAAAGTATTCGGCCCCCTTGAACTTTTCAACCTTTTGCCACATTTCAGGCTTCAAACATAAAGATATAAAATTTTTATTTTTTCTGAAGAATCACCAACAAGTGGGACACAATTGTGAAGTGGAACGAAATCTATTGGATTTTTGAAACTTTTTTAACTAATAAAAAAATTAAAAGTGGGGCGTGCAAAATTATTCGGCCCCTTTGCATTAATATTTTGTAGAGCCACCTTTTGCTGCGATTACAGCTGCAAGTCGCTTGGGGTATGTCTCTATCAGTTTTGCACATCGAGAGACTGAAATTCTTGCCCATTCTTCCTTGCAAATCAGCTCGAGCTCAGTGAGGTTGGATGGAGAGCGTTTGTGAACAGCAGTTTTCAGCTCTTTCCACAGATTCTCGATTGGATTCAGGTCTGGACTTTGACTTGGCCATTCTAACACCTGGATACATTTATTTGTGAACCATTCCTTTGTAGATTTTGCTGTCTGTTTGGGATCATTGTCTTGTTGGAAGATAAATCTCCGTCCCAGTTTCAGGTCTTTTGCAGACTCCAACAGGTTTTTATCCAGAATGGTCCTGTATTTGGCTGCATCCATCTTCCTCTCAATTTTAACCATCTTCCCTGTCCCTGCTGAAGAAAAGCAGGCCCAAACCATGATGCTGCCACCACCATGTTTGACAGTGGGGATGGTGTGTCTTTTACGCCAAACATATCGTTTTGCATTGTGGGCAAAAAGTTCGATTTTGGTTTCATCTGACCAGAGCACCTTCTTCGTTTGGTGTGTCTCCCAGGTGGCTTGTGGCAAACTTTAGACGAGACTTTTTATGGATATCTTTGAGAAATGGCTTTCTTCTTGCCACTCTTCCATAAGGGCCAGATTTGTGCAGTGTACGACTGATTGTTGTCCTATGGACAGACTCTCCCACCTCAGCTGTAGTTCTCTGCAGTTCATCCAGAGTGATCATGGGTCTCTTGGCTGCATCTCTGTTCAGTCTTCTCCTTGTCTGAGCTGAAAGTTTAGAGGGACGGCCAGGTCTTGGTAGATTTGCAGTGGTCTGATACTCCTTCCATTTCAAAATGATCGCTTGCACAGTGCTCCTTGGGATGTTTAATGCTTGGGAAATCTTTTTGTATCCAAATCCGGCTTTAAACTTCTCCACAACAGTATTACGGACCTGCCTGGTGTGTTCCTTGGTCTTCATGATGCTCTCTGCGCTTTCAACAGAACCCTGAGACTATCACAGAGCAGGTGCATTTATACAGAGACTTGATTACACACAAGGTGGATTCTATTTATCACCATCAGTCATTTAGGACAACATTGGATCATTCAGAGATCCTCGCTGAACTTCTGGAGTGAGTTTGCTGCACTGAAAGTAAAGGGGCCGAATAATTTTGCATGCACCACTTTTCATTTTTTTAATAGTAAAAAAAGTTTCAAAAATCCAATAGATTTCGTTCCACTTCACAATTGTGTCCCACTTGGTGGTGATTCTTCACAAAAAATAAAAAATTTTATATCTTTATGTTTGAAGCCTGAAATGTGGCAAAAGGTTGAAAAGTTCAAGGGGGCCAAATACTTTCGCAAGGCACTGTATATTTGCTTGTATTTTTCTCATTTGTAAGTCGCTTTGGATAAAAGCGTCTGCTAAGTGAATAAATGTAAATGTAAATATATAAATTTCTTCCTTTGATTTAGTTTTTTCGTAACTTTTTTCCCCAGTCATGCTTTTCTTAATGGCTGTTCCCTCCAAAAATTAGAGTGACTTCACTGGGTTAAAAAGACATGACTCTTGAATCAACAATTGAATAAACACTGGGATGATGACGTTTGTACAGGGAATCTTTTATTACTCTTGCTAACTCCATAAACCTTATACTTCTGAGTTATGACTGAAAGGCAGATCGAATCACTGTCGTGTATGTACGACAGAGAAATGCAAGACTTTTCAAACCATGCATTAAATTTTGTACAAGGAAATATTTTACCATACTATACTTCTTTATCTTAGATGAGTGAAAAAAAATATTTAGAATATATACAGAAGCAATTATATCTCTACACTAGCAGTAAATGTAAATAAATACAAATAGTAATACATATATACAGTACATTATAAATTAAGATAAAGAAAAAGACTTTTACAAAGAAATTGAAGAATGTACCTGCGTCACATTTAGCTGGGTTTCATGCCAATAACACCCAGAAATATTTCCTCATAGCACCTTAAAAATGGAAACTAAGTAGCTTAGTAGCCTTAGCTATGGAAAAAGACCAAAAAAAAAAAAACCCACCAGGCTACTGTTCCCATAGCTAGTAGTAATGAGCTAACAACTTTTAATGTACTGTATGTTAGACTAACACTTTTTACTACTAGCAAGCTAAATCTTACCATGTCAATTACATCAGCTTGCCGAAAGCAAGAAAGAGGTCTAATTGACTAAATCCGATAAAATCAGAATTAACGTATTATTGGTGTTTTGGATTAGTATCCACTTCTTGTTTTTATTGTTGCATTTTACCCCTCCAGATTCATATGAATGTTTCATTATTCCTGCTTCTTTATGAACTTCTCACATTAGTTACGTTAGTTAGCTAATTTAGGTATGTAAATTAGAGTTGTTTTTTTCTAACACCATGAAGTGGCTTCCAGGCACTGCCTACATACACCTTTTTACTGAATTATAGTAAAGTGTGTATCTATTATAACAAATCATAGGGGCCCCCTGGTGGTCTAAGAAGCAGCCCTGAACATCAAAGTAGTGAATTAAATATACCCTGGACATAAATGAAACATTAATGGTACTTAATTTAATCAACATTGTCCAGACCTACACATGAGACTAAGCTAATTTTATGAAAGTTCTACTAGTTTACTGTTGCAGCGTTGTACAAGAATACCAAACACTGTTTGCTTAGTTGTAGTTTCCATGTAGCGACTGTTATTGACACTGTTTAGAGGTTTTGGCTTATCCGAATTATTCCTTATCGCGTATGACCTATGCAGTTCCTTATCCAGGAGATATAATGAAGAGGTGGATGTTGTATAAAAGAACCAGACCCTGAAGAAGTTTTGCAGTCTTTGAGCTCAATCAACTGAACATTTCCAAGCAGCCATGATGCAGTGGGCCGTGGTTCTGTGCTCCATGCTGGCGCTCTCTGAGTGCTTCATCAGGTAACACTTGTCCTCCATCTGTCTCTAGCATCCAGTATCTAATGCAACTTGTTTCAAAGAGTGTTTTTTTCTGCATTACTCTCATTGCTTTTCAACTTTATATCAGTCTATGCAGTACTGGGCCAGGGTATTGTCTCTGAATGGCTTTTAAAGCAAGTATGCCAATGACCGAAAACATTGTTTTGCATCTCTTTATGGCAGCATTCCTCTGACCAAGGGGAAGAGTGCTCGTGAAGCACTAGAGGAGAAGGGTCTTTGGGAGAAGTACAGGAAGATGTACCCTTACAACCCAATGGCCAAGTTCACCCAGAGCTATGCCGTTGGTTACGAATCCATGACCAACGATGCTGATGTAAATTCATTTTTCAGCTCCTGCTGTTGAGAAAATTATGCTAAGACACTATCATGTGCATTCGGATGTTTCTATGGAGACAGAATCAATAACTAATGATTTCCAAATGAAATAATAAAAACTCCAGTATTTGTTTGTGATAGCTTCACCCTCTTTCTCTTGGCAGCTTTCCTACTATGGCGTGATCTCCATTGGCACTCCTCCTCAGTCGTTCCAGGTTATCTTCGACACTGGCTCTTCCAACCTCTGGGTTCCCTCCGTCTACTGCAGCAGTGCTGCTTGCAGTGCGTAGCAACCATCCAACTGATTAATATGTTTCTCATTTACAAATACATAATTGCCTCTTTACCAGATGTTAAAGGTTACAAGAAGCAAGAGCTGAGGCCTTTTTCTGTCTTACAGCCAACCATGCTAGGTTCAATCCTTCACAATCCAGCACCTTCCAGGCCAACAACCAGCCTCTGTCAATCCAGTACGGCACCGGTAGCATGACTGGCTTCCTTGGATATGACACTGTTGCGGTTAGAATGTCTTCAAAATTATCTAATAACAGCAGTGATATCTCACTATACTTACAGTATACTACTTATACCTAACAACTAAGAATGCCTCTGGGTTGAAATGACTTCAACTAGTTCAAGTTTTTGGTACTTACTTGATGATCTTCTCTCTAGGTGGGCGGTATTCAGGTTCCCCATCAGATCTTTGGACTGAGTCAAACCGAGGCACCCTTCATGGCCCATATGAAGGCTGATGGTATTCTGGGATTGGCCTACCCCCAACTCGCTGCCTCCAATGCCCAGCCCGTCTTTGACAACATGGTCCAGCAGGGTCTTGTGCAGGATTACTTCTCGGTCTACCTAAGCAGGTAAGAGAAAAAATTTTTGTAATATGTTTGCTTTACACAAGTTACAAGTCAATCATTGCAGTTTCAGTTACAGGTGCTGAGGCACAACGTGTTTGAGTAAGCAGGAAGGAAGTGACTTTACTTTCTATGAGTAGGGAAATACATCAGACTTAAGGATATCACCTATTATTATTTGTACATGTAAGCTCCTGACTTCACTGACTGCCAATGTAGGCTGGTCTAACTCAAAGTGGCCAGCAGAAAATGGTGGTAATAGGACAAAAAGTTGATCATTGGACTTTCTTTTGTGAACAATACTGAGTTTACCACAGAAGTGTTAGATAGTACCAAGAAGCTAATCTGTTTCAAAAGGACTTTAAAATTGTACGTTCAATTCAAGCATAAACACGATCAAGAGTCTGTCTTTGTCAAAGCTTTTGTATTTGGTACAAAGATGGCTGTCTCATACTAGTCTTTGATGTCTGAAACTAGTCTTTGATGTCTGAAACTAGTCTTTGGTGTTGCTATGAAGCAGTTCAATTGTAAGTGGTGGGATAGTGGTTAAGGTTTTGGGCAACTGATCGGAAGGTTCAAATCCTGGTATGACAAAGCTACCACTACAAGGGTCCATGAACAAGACACTTAAACTTTAAGTACTCAGTGTATCCTGTCTCACTTGCAAGTCAGTTTGGATAAAAACATCAGTCAAATGAACAAATGTAAATAATCTGACATGGTCATGTCTTCCACCCCCAGCAACTCTCAAACTGGCAGTGAGGTTATTTTCGGTGGATACAACACCAACTACTACACTGGTTCTCTGGTCTGGATCCCTCTGTCCTCTGAGTCATACTGGCAGATCACCATGGACAGGTAACAACTTTTCTTTTTAACTGTTTTCAAGTTACAACAAATTTCTTTGGATGGATTATTAATGTTGTATCAAATCCATGTTAAAAATTTATAAACAAGCAACCATGGCCACTGTATTTGGTGTTCTATTTTTTCCTCAAAGTGTCACCATCAACGGACAGGTTGTTGCTTGCAATGGTGGATGCCAGGCTATTGTGGATACTGGTACCTCCCTGATCGCTGGCCCTACCAGTGACATCAACAACATGAACAGCTGGGTGGGAGCCACCGTGAACAATGGAGATGTAAGTAAAGGCACTCCAGATGTATGTTTTTCCATCCATCTATTTTACAGTGGAATATGTGTATGTCAGAATTACAATCCAGAGCTCATTTTGTGTTATGGCATTCCCATTATTTACCTCATTTGGATTAAAGTAGCTATCTCACATAATGTGTATTATCACTACAATTAATTCATGAAATCTCTACAGCAAGTCAGATTAGTTGTTTCAGAGGTTCTATTTTTCTGCCATATCTACATTTTTGCCATTCAGGGAACAAGACTGGGTCCACCATTATTTTTAATAATTTGACCACTATTATCTCAACAGAGCTGAATGTGTAAATATAAATCAAACGTGTAGTGGCCTGGTAAAACTATTCAAATGGTGATGAAAATACATCCACGTTGGCATTTTTCATCTTTTTCAAATCCCAGTGGGTTTTTCCAGACCGATACAGATATATTTCATAATCTAACATTGATTATAGCAGATTTTGTTTGTCTACCCATGTTCAAGTGGAATTTAATTACGGACTGCTTGTCATTTCTTAGGCTGTGGTGAACTGCAACAACATTGCAAGCATGCCTACATTGACCTTTAACATCAACGGCAATGCCTTCACCCTACCTGCCTCAGCCTATACCCGTCAGGTGAGTTCCAGTGGCACCGCAGCAAACTTTCATGACTATGGGTCCAGTTTGTTTGGACAAAATGACTTGGGATGTAAGGTTAAGTCTAATAAGATCCCTTACTAACCCGCTCAACCCTGTGTGTTCTTTACAGTCTTATTACTACGGCTGCCGCACCGGTTTCAGCCCCAGCAGCTCGAGCTTGTGGATCCTGGGTGATGTGTTCATTAGGCAGTACTACACTGTCTTCGACAGGGCAAACAACTCTGTGGGTCTGGCCAAGGCTGTGTAAAATCACAGAACATCAATTAACATTTATTTGCTGCTGATCGACAATCCTGAAAATGTCAGTGATTAAATGATGCAATAGTAACAACACAATAAAGTGATTAGTTCTAGTGCATACATTGTACATGAGTTTGATTCATTTATTGCAGAATTCTTTTGTTGCACTATTAACACCTTTTCAAATCAGTACAACCTTCCAATATATATATATATATATATATATATATATATATATATATATATATATATATATATATATATATATATATATTTTTTTTTTATTATTTATTTATTTTATTTATTTTATTTTTTTTAACCAAGAAACATTACAACATTAAAATAATTCTACAGCCATAAGCCTACATGTTGTATATAAACTCTAGATTGGTCAGGTGGTTACTTAATTATTTTCACATTTATTTTATCCTGCTCTTATTATTTAATAACGTATTTTTCCCCATAAACCCCCCGTAATCCGTAAAAGGGTCTGGAGCCATCATTTCTGTATAATACATAATACTTACCAAATGGTCTACTAATTAGTGATTCCATGCTTGCAGTGCCAAAACTTTTTAATTCTCCAATATTGAGTATATAATAAAACCTTTAACCATGTGACTCCTTAAGACATCACAGGAAGAAAGGTTTCTGTGCTGACAAGCTGCATTTAGCTCTTTTATGAGTAAAGGGTCTGAGGGTCTGTTATGTTGTTCTTGTTGTTTTTGTTGTTCCCTTTCAAAGGGAACTTCGACGTTGCGTTTAGCATAACACTATGGGGAGGGCCTCTCGTGCGACTGGCATCTGAAGCTTGTGTAAAGTCATGCCTATTTATAGGCCTGCCATGAACAGGTGACGTGGCAATTAAGCATGTCACATGATATAAATATGGCACTTGTGAATCATGCCATCAGACTTTATTATCTTCATTGAAAGACTGCATATCAGTTGTTTGTGTAAAGAAACAAAAAGGATGCTTAATTTCCTCACTATCTTTTCTCAAAATCTCTGAACTTTTCTATCCCTTTAAAAAAAGAGAAGAACAAAAAAAAAAGCGAGAGAGAAAAATGTGTGAGAGAATTCAGGAAGTATATTACGGCTTGCTCCCGTTTCATCACAGGGAATAGTGCAGACTTCCTGGATGAAGTGTCTAGGGTATAGCATGCGATGGCAGCCTGGAGAGGCTGCGCATGGTAATGGCTACATTAAGCAGCTCGGCTCGCGACTTACACTCTTCTCGGAAGCCAAAGCAAGTTGGATTTCAGAGCCTCGTGGATCTGGGCCAGCCGCTGCTGAGGCAGCAAGCCGTCTCAGGTACGGGGATCTCTTATGGATCCGGAAGAAGAGCTGGAGACGAGTGCTGCTCTATCTCTTGCTCTGTCTTCCGGGTTCGGTTGTCCGCTGGATTTTGGAGCTCTGTAAATCCCTCACACTGCAGAAATTCCCCTTTCTTGCAGAAGTGCATGACAAAATATCAGGCTTCTGGGGGAAAACCATGCATAAGCCGTATTTATAACCCCACGATGTAGGATTATTTGTCCATTGTGGGGAATGAATGTCATGACTATTTAGCTATGTTGAAGGTGGAGGGGCTTGTGAGGGGCCTGTGAGCTTCCTCTCTCCATCGATGGCAGGTAATTATTGGGGCCGACTTTGCCATCCAAGCCACCGTGTAAGGCCACTGTTTGTAGTGTTGCAGGCCTGCCAAGCATATGGCGGCATTCAGCCAGTTCCTTCCCTGTTGTCTCAAGTTCACCCTGGAATCCACGAGTGGAGCCCAGGCCAGCACTAGTGCGAGGGAGATCCAGAAATTGAGTATGGCATCCCGCCAACCCCTGCTGGCAGCCAGGCGAACCGGGCGTCCACAGACACGACCTGCTACTAGGCCTGATCTGAGAATGGTCATAAAGCCCAAGCAGGCAAAGAAGAGTAGTCCTGAGGGGCCGTGGAGGGACGTATCAGGAGACATGAGGTTGTTAGGGCAGTTAGCTCCCAGTGCTACTGTAGGGCCTCCCCTAGCCAAGGCGGTCCCATGTTTTTGGTGTTCTTTGGTCAGCGAGCTGTCACAGGGCAACGGAAATCTGATGCTTTCCCTCCAATAGAATGTGGAATAGTTAACTTCACTAAAAGACCATCTGGCAGCGTGGAAACTACTGCCAAATGTGCCGCCATGGGTCCTGTCTACCATTGAAAAGGGTTACTGGGTTCAGTTTATAGCTCGACCCCCCCGGTTCAGAGGTGTGCTCACCACAGTAGTCAACACAGACCAGAGCCCAACATTAGCGCAGGAAGTAAGATCCCTCTTGGACAAAGGGGCCATAGAACATGTACCATCCATCCATCTTCTACCACTTACTCCTTCTTCAGGGTCGCGGGGAACCTGGAGCCTATCCCAGGGAGCATCGGGCACGAGGTGGGGTACACCCTGGTGCTAGTCTACTTTTGTTTTTTTTAACTACAATAGTTAAAGGTGTATCTCAGGCTTCCACATAATATTATACGATTAAAATTTTGAATGTAACAATTTGATATTTGACAATACCACTGAATCTGCTATAATAATAAATGATCCAATTCATTTAGTTGCCTCTGATCGATGCGTGACCAACATATCACCAACATATGATCTGGGGTAGACCCAGATCATAATATTAATTCACAAATGATGATGAGAAATCATGTGACAGAAGATGCACCTCACCTGAAAGAGAAAAAAAGGAGGACATGTGTTTGAATAATTCGAAGAATAAGAAACTCTATTAAGAATTTGTTTGGATTTCTTATCAGAGTGGGTTAGTGTATCCTGTTTTCGTCACCCGGTGCTTGGGCCCCTACATGTGCCTCTCTGAATTTGCTTTGGGAAAACAAAAAACAAATACACAATCTATGATACCCAATTTTGGGGGTTAAATAGTGCCTGTTTGTTGTAGATGGCAGGTTCTCTGTTGTTTGTAAGAAGGTGGGTGTCATTCCAAGTTCAAGCACAGAGTTAACTTTGAGGGCATGGAGTCACAACCATCCAGATCATCCTAGTGCTCCCAGTTCTCCAACATCTCCTCGCCTGTCAGTCCTCCCGGTCCACGTCTGTTATCCTCTGCCTCCTCTCAGGTCTCAGAGTCTTCCACCTCCACTGAGAGTCATGAGGTCCAGCAATACCTTGATTGCTTGCTGCCCTCCGTGGACAGTCTCCTTGCTGGTTTTGATCATGTTAATTAACTGACTGATGATGTGTTGAATATTGAGGAGCAGCTTCAGATGGTCCAAAGCAGACTTGTTCAGAACAGAAAGAAGCAAAGTGAGCCACAACCACATATGCCCACAACCACAAAAGTGGCAAGACCAAGCCAAACTTCCCTTCGCATGGGACTGAAGCCTCTTCAGTCTCCCCATGATGGTATCCCTCAAGTCCCCCCTCATCGACGTGCTACCCACTCCGAGTCATCTCTCCTGGGGCCTTCTGCCCATCTCACGAATTATCTATCAGTACCAGGAAGGTGGAAGTCTCAGACAGCAGACCCAAAGATTAGGGGTTTCCCTAGACGAAGGGCCTGGCACTCAGGATCCTGTCACTCTGCAGATACCATTCAAAGTTTTGCTAAGTCTCAAGGCCCTGGAGCTATTCCTGTAAGACCTCGCAGTGAAGGGGATTGGACTGAATCAAGTGAAGACATGCCAGTTAAAAAGAAAGCCTGGCACTCTGATCCCTCTGAGACAGAAAAGGACTAAGTCTGTCCTGTGTACCAAAATTTGGTAATGTTCATTTGTAGGGGTAAAAGCTTTTGTATTCTTTAAATGAATGATGTATTCCCTGTCTTGGAATGTGACCAGGAATTCAAGTAAGGAGCAGGAAATCAGGGACATTTATGTTCCATCATTTTACACCAAAATAATCAACCAGATCTTTAGTGTACCTGTCAATCATTCCTGTGTACTTTCGTTAACTTGTGCTGGTACATTTATCCCCAAATCATTTCTCTGTACTTTGACATATGTATTACTTAGTGATGCAGCTCCTACATAAAGCTGAAAGGGCTGTTAAAGAAAGTGTTACCTACTGTACACATATATATGTATATATATAAAATATATATATATATATAAAAAAATAAATATAAATATAAATTTCTTCCTTTGATTTAGTTTTTTCGTAACGTTTTTCCCCCAGTCATCCTTTTCTTAACAGCTGTTCCCTCAAAAAAGTAAAGAGTGACTGCACTGGGTTAAAAAGACATGACTCTTGAATCAACAATTGAATAAACACTGGGATAATGATGTTTGTACATTGAACATCTGGATCTCAATAGGAAGGCGCTGATGCTGAACCATTAGCGCAAAAATTGTCCTATAATTAAACCACATTTTTCATGTCTGTCTGATTATAGCTTCATTCATTTTGCTCAATAAATAAAACTCGATCAACTGCAAATTGTACAGAAAACTCCAGCCGTATACTGAAAACATCCTGCAGTGTAATTATGACGGGTGAGAAGATCCTGACAGCGTAGCTATGAAAACAACCTCCCACTTGTTTGTAATGTGATATTTGAGTGGCACTAATGAAAACTCAAGAGTGGGAACGAGGAACTAATTGAGAAAGAGCCGTCTCTGTCTTTAGGTTAATGGGAATTAGATGTCACATAACGACTGCTTATAGTAAAAGCCAAAAAATTAATTTCCCATATACCATACAACAAAAAAAGATGACAGGATACTTAAAAGTTTATTTTACCACAAAGTGTATTTTACAACTATTAAGTTTCATTAATATTATATTCATTAATATTAATTATATTTAATTTTTTTATATTTTTTAATTTTTTTTTTTTTTTTTTGGTATATTATATTGTATTTTGTGCTTCATTACTATCCATTACTACAGTAATCCCATTTATCTCTGTTCTTCTTTCGTGTTATTAATGGTATATTATAAATATTTATGTAAAAAATATTATAATATATACGATTATATTCTACATTACAGTAAAAATAAAATACAAATAGATTATTATTATAAAAAAAAAAAAATAAAAATAAGAATGTACCTGTCACTTTTACTGTTTTAATATTTATATATTTATGTATGAAAAAAAAAAAACCAATACTGTTATTATACTTTATTATTATATTAATATAATAATATTACTAATCTTATTTAATTTCTAATACTAATCAGTTAAAATAGGTTAAATATTTTTTTTTTTTTTTTTTTTTTTTTTTTTTTTTTGTTTTTTTTTTTTTTTTTTTTGTTTTTTTTTTTTTTTTTTTTTCATATTTATTATAAAATTACATTAATTAATTATATGTTAATAATATCAATATTATTGTATTAATAATTATCAGTTTGTATTTTGCAGTTTTTTATCCGTATTATATATCAGTGTTCTTATACATTAGTAGTATAGTTCAATGAGATAATAGTTTAGATTTGGTTATATTAAATTAAATTAAGGTTATAAAAGTTCTATTAGTTTATTTTTGTTGTTATATAATAATATTATAAATATTGTTTTTAGAGTTGTTGTTTTTAATTTTAAGTTTTTAAGTTATTGTTTTTGTCTATATGATATTAGTTTTTTTTTATCTAAAATTATTTCTTATCACAATATGACCTATGCAGTTCCTTATCCAGGAGATATATATGAAGAGGTGGATGTTGTAAAAAAAAAAACAAACCCGGAGGAAGATTGGGGTGTTTTTACAGTTAAAACAACGACAACACACCACGCGGCGGCGGGGGGGGGGGGGGGGGGGGGGTTTGTGTTGGGGCGTTTTTTGGGGGTTCATCAGCTAACAATTTTTCTCCATTTGTCTCTTGCATCCAGTATTTAATGCAACTTGCTTCAAAGAGTGTTTTTTTTCTGCATTACTCTCATTGCTTTTCAACTTTATATCAGTCTATGCAGTACGCGAGGTGATATTGTCTCTGAATGGCTTTTAAAGCAAGTATGCCAATGACCGAAAACATATTGTTTTGCATCTCTTTATGGCAGCATTCCTCTGACCAAGGGGAAGAGTGCTCGTGAAGCACTAGAGGAGAAGGGTCTTTGGGAGAAGTACAGGAAGATGTACCCTTACAACCCAATGGCCAAGTTCACCCAGAGCTATGCTGTTGGTTACGAATCCATGACCAACGATGCTGATGTAAATTCATTTTTCAGCTCCTGCTGTTGAGAAAACTATGCTAAGACACTATCATGTGCATTCGGATGTTTCTATGGAGACAAAATCAATAACTAATGATTTCCAAATGAAAGAATAAAAACTCCAGGATTTGTTTGTGATAGCTTCACCCTCTTTCTCTCTGCAGCTTGCCTACTATGGCGTGATCTCCATTGGCACTCCTCCTCAGTCGTTCCAGGTTATCTTCGACACCGGCTCTTCCAACCTCTGGGTTCCCTCCGTCTACTGCAGCAGTGCTGCTTGCTGTGCGTAGCAACCATCCAACTGATTAACATGTTTCTCATTTACAAATTTTTAATAGCCTCTTTACCAGATGTTAAAGGTTACAAGAAGCAATAGGCCTTTTTCTCTCTTACAGCCAACCATGTTAGGTTCAATCCTCAGCAATCCAGCACCTTCCAGGCCACCAACCAGCCTCTGTCAATCCAGTACGGCACCGGTAGCATGACTGGCTTCCTCGGATATGACACTGTTGCGGTTAGAATGTCTTCAAAATTATCTAATAACAGCCGTGATATCTCACTATACTTACAGTATACTACTTATACCTAACAACTAAGAATGCCTCTGGGTTGAAATGACTTCAACTAGTTCAAGTTTTTGGTACTTACTTGATGATCTTCTCTCTAGGTGGGCGGTATTCAGGTTCCCCATCAGATCTTTGGACTGAGTCAAACCGAGGCACCCTTCATGGCCCATATGAAGGCTGATGGTATTCTGGGATTGGCCTACCCCCAACTTGCTGCCTCCAATGCCCAGCCCGTCTTTGACAACATGGTCCAGCAGGGTCTTGTGCAGGATTACTTCTCGGTCTACCTAAGCAGGTAAGAGAACAAATGTTTGTAATATGTTTGCTTTACACAAGTTACAAGTCAATCATTGCGGTTTCAGTTACAGGTGCTGAGGCACAACGTGTTTGAGTAAGCAGGAAGGAAGTGACTTTACTTTCTATGAGTAGGGAAATACATCAGACTTAAGGATATCACCTATTATTATTTGTACATGTAAGCTCCTGACTTCACTGACTGCCAATGTAGGCTGGTCTAACTCAAAGTGGCCAGCAGAAAATGGTGGTAATAGGACAAAAAGTTGATCATTGGACTTTCCTTTGTGGACAATACTGAGTTTACCACAGAAGTGTTAGATAGTACCAAGAAGCTAATCTGTTTCAAAAGGACTTTAAAATTGTACATTCAATTCAAGCATAAACACGATCAAGAGTCTGTCTTTGTCAAAGCTTTTGTATTTGGTACAAAGATGGCTGTCTGATACTAGTCTTTGATGTCTGAAACTAGTCTTTGATGTCTGAAACTAGTCTTTGGTGTTGCTATGAAGCAGTTCAATTGTAAGTGGTGGGATAGTGGTTAAGGTTTTGGGCAACTGATCGGAAGGTTCAAATCCTGGTATGACAAAGCTACCACTACAAGAGTCCATGAACAAGACACTTAAACTTTAAGTACTCAGTGTATCCTGTCTCACTTGCAAGTCAGTTTGGATAAAAACATCAGTCAAATGAACAAATGTAAATAATCTGACATGGTCATGTCCTCCACCCCCAGCAACTCTCAAACTGGCAGTGAGGTTATTTTCGGTGGATACAACCCCAACCACTACACTGGTTCTCTGGTCTGGATCCCTCTGTCCTCTGAGACATACTGGCAGATCACCATGGACAGGTAACAACTTTTCTTTTCAACTGTTTTCAAGTTACAACAAATTTCTTTGAATGGATTATTAATGTTGTACCAAATCCATGTTGAAAATTTATAAACAAGCAACCATGGCCACTGTATTTGGTGTTCTATTTTTTCCCCAAAGTGTCACCATCAACGGACAGGTTGTTGCTTGCAATGGTGGATGCCAGGCTATTGTGGATACTGGTACCTCCCTGATCGCTGGCCCTACCAGTGACATCAACAACATGAACAGCTGGGTGGGAGCCACCGTGAACAATGGAGATGTAAGTAAAGGCACTCCAGATGTATGTTTTTCCATCCATCTATTTTACAGTGGAATATGTGTATGTCAGAATTACAATCCAGAGCTCATTTTGTGTTATGGCATTCCCATTATTTACCTCATTTGGATTAAAGTAGCTATCTCACATAATGTGTATTATCACTACAATTAATTCATGAAATCTCTACAGCAAGTCAGATTAGTTGTTTCAGAGGTTCTATTTTTCTGCCATATCTACATTTTTGCCATTCAGGGAACAAGACTGGGTCCACCATTATTTTTAATAATTTGACCACTATTATCTCAACAGAGCTGAATGTGTAAATATAAATCAAATGTGTTGTGGCCTGGTAAAACTATCCAAATGGTGATGAAAATACATCCACGTTGGCATTTTTCATCTTTTTCAAATCCCAGTGGGTTTTTCCAGACCGATGCAGATATATTTCATAATCTAACATTGATTATAGCAGATTTTGTTTGTCTACCCATGTTCAAGTGGAATTTAATTACGGACTGCTTGTCATTTCTTAGGCTGTGGTGAACTGCAACAACATTGCAAGCATGCCTACATTGACCTTTAACATCAACGGCAATGCCTTCACCCTACCTGCCTCAGCCTATACCCGTCAGGTGAGTTCCTGTGGCACAAAGCAAACTTTCATGACTATGGGTCCAGTTTGTTTGGACAAAATGACTTGGGATGTGAGGTTAAGTCTAATAAGATCCCTTACTAACCCGCTCAACCCTGTGTGTTCTTTACAGTCTTATTACTACGGCTGCCGCACCGGTTTCAGCCCCAGCAGCTCGAGCTTGTGGATCCTGGGTGATGTGTTCATTAGGCAGTACTACACTGTCTTCGACAGGGCAAACAACTCTGTGGGTCTGGCCAAGGCTGTGTAAAATCACAGAACATCAATTAACATTTATTTGCTGCTGATCGACAATCCTGAAAATGTCAGTGATTAAATGATGCAATAGTAACAAAATAATAAAGTGATTAGTTCTAGTGCATACATTGTACATGAGTTTGATTCATTTATTGCGGAATTCCCTTTTCAAATCAGTTCAACCTACACAAACTGAACATTTAACAATTTTTTTTAGTAATTTTTTTCAAAGAAACATTACAACATGGGGGGTGCACGGTGGCTTAGTGGTTAGCACGTTCGCCTCACACCTCTAGGGTCTGGGGTTCGATACCCGCCGGGGCCCTGTGTGTGCGGAGTTTGCATGTTCTCCCTGTACTGCGGGGGTTTCCTCCGGGTACTCCAGTTTCCTCCCCCAGTCCAAAGACATGCATGGTAGGCTGATTGGCGTGTCTAAAGTGTCCGTAGTGTATGAATGGGTGTGTGAATGTGTATGTGATTGTGCCCTGTGATAGACTGGCACCCTGTCCAGGGTGTACCCCGCCTTGTGCCCCATGCTCCCTGGGATAGACTCCAGGTTCCCCGTGACCCTGAAGAAGGAATAAGCGGTAGAAGATGGATGGATGGAGACATTACAACATTAAAATAATTCTACAGCCATAAGGCAACATGTTGTATATATATACTCTAGGTTGGTCAGGTGGTTCCTTAATTATTTTCACATTTATTTTATTCCTGCTCTTATAATTTAATGAGGACTTTTTCCCTGTAAAACCCCTGTAATTCGTAAAAAGGTCTGGAGTCATAATTTTGTACCGTTCCTATTCATTTCTGTATAATTCATAGTACTTACTGAACGATCCACTAATGATTGCAGTGCCATTTAACCCTCGTAACACTTTTTCCTTTTTTAATAGTGAGTCTAATAAAACCTTGAGCTATTCAAGTACTCCTTAAGACATCACAGGAAGAAAGGTTTCTGTGCTGACAGGCTGAATTGAGCTCTTTTATGAATAAAGGGTTTGTTGTTGTTTTCTTTATTTAGCATAGAACAAGCAAACGCACAATATGTGGTTAACTAGCAAAATAAAATGGACACTTTTTCATAATGGACACTTTTTCATAACCTTTAACTCCTGGAGCAAGATGTTTCAAACATCAGATATTAAATGGATTATTCACATATTAATGCAAAAAATAATACCTTTTTTTTGTAAGCATTTTTCAAGGTAAAATGCAGTTATACATAGTGGACCGTGACAGGCAAAGTGCTGTAGATTTTGTAGGTTTTATAAACGTTTTTATTCCGTTATTCATCCAAAACAGAAGTTCTTGTGAAGGACCCTTTACTGTGTTTTAAAATGTCATTTGTAAATGTAATATCTGCAGGATACAGATCGCAGCCCAATTAAAGAATTACATGCATGAATTAACCCGAGAGCTCACAAAATGGACAAGATGTCCCAACTGGCACATTTTCTGCTTCTATTGGAAAAAAAAAACAAAAAAACAACATCATCTCACAACAGCATCTAACCACTAGATAGGGCTCAAGCCGCACAGTCCAGGACTGTGCCTCTGTGCACGGTCGAGCATGGTGTGGAGAAAAATCTGTGAAGGCCTCCATATTTGAATATGCTTT
Source organism: Ameiurus melas (assembly GCA_012411365.1). Lineage (NCBI taxonomy): Eukaryota > Metazoa > Chordata > Actinopteri > Siluriformes > Ictaluridae > Ameiurus > Ameiurus melas. The sequence continues at coordinate 7,395,503 of CM022760.1, read as the reverse complement.
CACACGTATGTGAAAAATGCCAAGGTTAAAAAAGCAAGTGCCTACACAGCGGCGTGTCAGTCTGCAGGACGCCCGAGGCTCATCTACGACTCTCAGAAATGCTAGTGAAAGAAGAGAACCTTGACTGATTGAGATTGAGGTCTTTTATGGTTAAATAGAATTCGAAATTGAGTATGTGAAATGGTACTCCTGCTTCTTACACGAATTAGTGTAGAACTATTATAAGAAACAAAACTCGTGTATTATTTATTCAGCTCGACACTGACTAGAACACTGACTAATGAGAGTAACATTAAGCAGATTAAAGGGTGAGCTTTAGTGAGCTAGCTGTAGGGGAGGAATGGTCAATCTCTCTCTCTCTCTCTCTCTCTCTCTCTCTCTCTCTATATAAGGACAGTGAGCCAGAGGACACGAGTGATGTAACAGTCTATATCAGTCCCTACATAACCCAGTATCCATGTTCTCCTTGTGCCCTTATACAATTCATATGTCCATATTGTGTCCTTATTTTCACTGAAGTAAGCTTTCTGGTGTTTCCCTTTCCTGAGTCCTAAGCGATTATTTGCCCACTGAATGTTTGTCTAAATCTCACTTAGAGCAGCCTACTATATACGTGTCATATAAGATTCTTTTGTACAGTACTTACATAAAATGTCCGAAGTCATCATTACGACTTTTTCCTAGTTAAGGTCCTTGAGAAATGGCTCGAGAACCGTGATTTGCTTCTGTGTATATGACACATTCCCTTTCGAAACAGGATGTCAGGTGAACGGTTCGTTGAAGAGCTCGACTGAGTTTGGCGATCGGTTGGTAAGATAGAGTACACAAACTATTTGAGAGTAGGATAGTGAGCTAAATAAATACGAAATACAGCGAAGACTTTAAAGATTTCTCGCCATCTAATAAGTTCGCGTAGAGTTGTTGGAGGGGCCAATACTTCTGGAGAATATTACATCGGACAAAGACAAGACAAGTACAGGATAGGTCATCAAAAAATTGTAACCGGTTTCCTAGAATTGTCACGAAGGTATTTTGATTTATGCGCCTTAATGATATCAGAAACATTCCGGACAGGATTTCACCGAGTCGTTTTGTGATCGTTGCGGCCAGGAATGCTCGATCTTGCTCCAAAATTTGCGATGCAACTTGCGGAGTTTTCTGCTTTTTTGCAGAAAGCTACTTGAATTGGCGAAATCGTAATTGTCTCAACTTCCGCAGCGATGTTTGTTGGTAAAACGAGACCTTTTAGCTGTACGCATGTTCGACGCACGTGAATCGAAGTGGGCTATGGCTGAACGTGCGTCGTGACGACGTGAGATCGGCCCGGATCTGCGGACAATCGGCGCTAATTTTGATTCGTTTCTGCAATCGCAAAATCGCGAAATCCTGGAGGGACTGTAAAAAGGCACGATTGGTCGATGGTGGACCACCACTGCTTCTCCTACTGCCATCTTTACACTCCCCTGCTTTCAGGTCCTTTCATTTCCACATCCTTTTCTGTTCTAGCACAGTGTCCACCCGTGTCCTGTCATTGGTTGGTTGCCCTGTTGTATTCACCCGTTTTATGTTTGGTCCTTGATTCGTTTCTTTGTCTTTTCATGCGATTTTTTCTCCTTCATTTTAAGCCTTGTTTTCTGTTTCTAGATGCTCATGTTTCCCCAGATAGTGCTGATGGATATTCTTTGTTTAACCCGGTCTTTGATCCACATAATGGACCGTGACAATGTTTCCTGGATTGACCTCAATAAAACAAAAACGGACTTTAGGCATTTCCTCATCCCCTGCCTAAAAATAATTCCTGGCCATGCTACTGTGCGTCTAATTAACGGTGTCCTCTATATTTGTCTAAACTGCGTTTCCTCTCTCATCTTCTGCGTACACGGATGAATCCGAAGCTCATTTCTTCTGTACCAGGTCCCCATGAACTCCTTTGTACTCATCCGCACGAATCAAAACTCGAAGCACCCCGTAAACCATTTGATCCTGCATGTCCCTCCATCCAGACGTGGCTTTGTCCATCGGCGTCCTCTCCTCAGGCGTACACGTCCTCCTCTGACCTGCACGAAGGGACATGAGGATTTGTGCATAGAGGTGGGGGCTCTTACATAAGGCTTTTTTTTTTCTTCCATGTTTGCCATTCTAAATGAGGAACTGTGTGTCAGCTAGTGACAAGTGCTGTCAGAGGCAATTCATTTTGTTTACCAGTGCAACAGAATGGAAGGGAGAGGAAGAAAGAAAGGCTCTCGACTTAACTTATTCACTAACATTCATTTACAGTTTGCATGCAGAGAAAAACATCCTGAATGAATCCTTAAATCTCTTAAATAGAAAAAAATATCCACTCAGTGATGGGTAATGGTATGGGTTTGCTCACTGAACGCCAGCTGAAATAACGGTACGTGAAGTTGTAATGTTTGCCCGCTCACACCGGTGCGACGTCCATGTAAATTCAGGGATGTTAGAGAACTCATGACGTCAATCAGTAAATCTCCATCCATCCATCCATCCATCCATCTTCTACCGCTTACTCCTTTTCAGGGTCGCGAGGAACCTGGAGCCTATCCCAGGGAGCATCGGGCACAAGGCGGGGTACACCCTGGACAGGGTGCCAGTCCATCGCAGGGCACAATCACATACACACTCACACACACCCATTCATACACTACGGACACTTTAGACACGCCAATCAACCTACCATGCATGTCTTTGGACTGGGGGAGGAAACCAGATTACCCGGAGGAAACCCCGCAGCACAGGGAGAACATGCAAACTCCACACACACATGGGCCCTGGCGGGACTCGAACCCCAGACCCTGGAGGTGTGAGGTGAAAGTGCTAACCACTAAGCCACCGTGTGCAGAAGTATATCTACAGATCAATATAACTCACCGACAATTCAAACCTTATGTGTTCCGCTTTTGTTGCAGCCCGTCCGCCTCGAGGTCTGAAGTGTGTTCTGAGATGCTTTTCTGCTCACCATGGTGGTAAAATTGCTTATTTGAATTACCATAGCCTTCCTGTCAGCTCGAACCACTCTCGCCGTTCTCCGCAGACGACCCTCTCTCATCAGCGAGGTGTTCACGCGCACAGAACAGCCGCTCGATGGATGTTTTTTCTTTTTCACGCCATTCGCTATAAACACTAGATCAGTAGATTCTGAACTCCTCAGACCGGCCGATCTGGCACCGTCAACCACGCCAAAGTTCAAGTCGATCGAGATGATGTTTTTGTTCCTCATCCTGATGTCTAATAAAGCTCTTGACATGTAGCTGCATGATTTTACGCACTGCACTGGATAACTGCGTGAACGAATAAGTATAAACGTGTTCAATAAGTGTAGATTTATAGCACTAAATCTGACAAAAGTCATCATTTTTGATTTACTGACGTTTTCCTGAAACAAAAGAAGTTTTACTGTATGATTTTCTGACAGAATCTCTGGCAGAAAAACAAACAAACAAACAAAAAAAACCCAAACCCAAACAGCCAGGTCTCAGAATGTAATAGTGAAGTGGTGTGGCACGTTTTA
>CM022760.1:7374474-7386974 GCA_012411365.1 Ameiurus melas | reverse complement strand
TCAGGGTCACGTGACCAGGGTGCGGGATTAAAAATTCGAGTTTAACGTAAGCAACGGAATATTACAGAGGTTGTTTTTTTTTTCTTAATAATAGTTATCATAACTGACGGGACTCTTGCTTTTCTATCAATCCCCGCATTCGATGAAACACGCTAAGGCAGAACGCGTCCACGGCGGCGAACATACTGTTTGGCGTATTATACGTGACGGTATTAGGCAACACGTTTCCATGCGCTGAGAGAAGGTAAGCGCCCCACCCCACTCCACCCCACCCCACCCCACCCCACGGCTGGCACTCTTACTTCTTGAAATATTAACAATGAATATTATGAATATTTACACGAGTGCTTCATGCGTAGCCTTGCTCTTTAGCGTCGTCGGGTGATGACACGGTGGTTTTTATACTGTGCCACGCTTAATACTTCCTTAAACGTCAGTTTAGTGACGCGGTATTATTCTTATTGGCTAAAAGGTCCTCTGAAATGTGAGCGTCTCTTTCCACTACACACAACCCAAAACGATCCGGCTGCCTTCATTCTTCTAAATGATTACCGTTCTAATTTTAGCGAGGTGGGGCGAGGTAGGCCCACCCAGTGACGCATCGAGGCCCACCCACCCAGTGACACGTGCCCTGGCGCCAACCCTGCTCAGATTGCATGTGCAGGTTAAGGTCGCGGTGAAGTGTGGGAGTTAGCACAGTGCTTTGTGAATCATTCCGCGTATCATGATGGAATTTAAACCGCTGCCCGTAGACTTTCCATTATGAGTCAGTTTGTAGAAGCGTGAGGAAGTTCAGCTCCGTGTGAAGGACACATTCGTCCTTTTCTCCCTTCATCTTCACCTAGTCCTCGCTCGTTATCTTGCTTTCTTTCTTTTGGTTCTTTAGGTAGTACATTTACATGAATTCATTCGGCAGACGCTTTTATCCAAAGCGACTTACAAATGAGGAAATACAAGCAAATAGCGATCCACCGACCCATGAGAGTGTCGATCTCTCTCTCACACACACACACACACACACACACAGCGTAAGACATTGGCGAGTGCTATCTAAGCTTGGGCGTTTTTTTTTTTCCCCTTTTTTCTTCTCAGAGCTGAGATGGACAGACAGATGGAGATGGAGACAGACAGACAGACAGACAGACAGACGGCGTCCGTGCCCGTGCCCAGGCTCATGCAGCTGCAGCAGGATTGGGGGACGCGTGGGGGAAGCTCGTTGCATAGACATTCTTGCTACAAAGGTCTACATTTGGCAAAAAGAAAGAAAGAAAGAAAGAAAACCAGAAGAGAAGAAGAAAAAAGAAAAACCCCTTCCCACTTTCCCACCTCCACACGGAATGCCGAGGAATTGATCGAGGAACAAACAGGGGGCACTTGTTCGATTTTTTCGCAAAATGCGCATTCCCGGTGCACGCGAGCACACATCCTGATGCACGACGCCGTCATACAGAGCTGCGTACTGTATATGCAGTCATTTACGCCTGGTGATTTCCCTGGCCTCGTGAACGTCCAGTATATACATATACATATATATATATATATATATATATATATATATATACAGAGTGTTGCATATGCATGACATATCGTATACTGAAATAATCATTTGAGGTTGTGTTTTGTTGTTATTGTTGTTGTTGTTGTTGTTGTATTTACACCCTTGCTTATGGTCAGAATAAAAAATTTAAATAAAAACAAACAAGGTAAGAAAAAAAAAAAAAAAAGGACAAAAAATGAACAATTGCACCTTGCAGGTGGATTATAGACAATAGATTCTCAGTTTGTTGTTGTGTAACATATATATTTATATATATATTTATTTTTTTTTTTCTCAACAGTAAAAGTCCACTCTGCTGGTGACCTGAAGTGAGGTTCTGGTTTACCGGGCTCGCTTAGAAACCCAGTCCTGTCAGCTACATTCAAGTCCATGAGACGCTCTCTGATGTCTCACACACACACACACACAAGCACGCGTCCACACCGATCGCAGTCGGTCGCAGTTATTTGCGTTGCATGATCACTCCCTAGACTAGCTAAGCCCGAGCGCCATCCTCGTCTAACCCGTGTGTGCGTGTGAGATAACGACCGACGTTTCTGCGCTTTTACCTCGTCGCACGTCTCCGTACGTACACCCTCGCCGCACTCGTACACAGTGCGTCGCCGGTCAAGCGCTCCTCCCAAGTTCATTTGAGTCTCGTGTTGTGTGAGGTATGAGTAGATTGTGTTTCAGGGTTTTTTTTTTTTTCTTTAAGAGATATTTTCAGTCACTTTTGCATTATTTTTCCTGCTTTTTTTTTTTTTTTTTAGACGTTTCAGAGTTTTCGTTCATTTAAAAAAAAAAAAACATTAAAAAATTCCTATTGTCATATCTTTTTTGTTGTTGGTGTAAATTCATCATCTGGACAAAAGGACGGACATGAGGACAGATATACAGAGAAACAGAGCGCGTTGGCGTATGGGTACGAACTATTCGCGAGGTGAAAAAGGAGGTGAAATTCTTGTTTTGAGTTGTTTTTTTGTTGTTTTGTTTTTCTTGCTTTTTTTGTTGTTTTATACATACACTGCACGCATGGTCAAAAAAGTGACTACGGCTGTTTTTTTTTTTTTTCTTTCTTACATTGCAGTTAAGCACCATAAAACTGACGAACGAACGAACGAACGAACAAACGAAACGAAACAAAACAAAACAAAACAAAAAAACCATCAAGATTAAGGAAAAAAAACAAAAAACCAAACAACAGAAATAGCTCCAATTTTTTTTTAAAAACATTGTTCTGGAGTCCTGAAAGTCGTTTCTTTCTTTCTTTTCATTTTTTTAAGCTTCGTTTTCTTTTCTTTTGTTAGAATTTCTCCATATTTATTTATTTTTCTTGTCTCTGAAATAAAATTAGACACGAAAGGTAGAGCAGCTTCATCACCCCCTACTGTTATGCACACAAACCCGGCGACGCCATCATCATCATCATCATCGTCATCATCGTCGTCGTGGTGATTCCTTGACACATGATTTGGTTTCTCTTGCTTTTGAGGCGGGGCTACAGGAATCCTCAATGAAAGTGGGCGGGGCAACACGGACCAGTGTATATATCCGAGAAGAAGGAACACGCCTCCGTTCTGGTTTGCGTTTAGAGCTCGGCGAACTTTGACCCTCTTTGAGAGCGTATGCTCAGCCGGGTCATTACCTCGGTGGTGGTGGTGGGGTGTAGGCGTGGCCAAGGCTCAACCTTGTCTCGTATGGGCGGGGCTTATCCAGCGCCAGAACACGTAGGGGCGATGAGTCACACAAAGTATGAGCATTTGATTTGTATTGTTTTGTTTTTGGAGTAGAAGCATGGTGGTGGTAGCTGTAATACTGATTCTGAGAGGTAGGAAGGGCTTGGCTATTTCCGAAGTTTAAAATCAAGTAGCGTTGTGGTTGTAGGACTGATGCCAAGACGATTCAGGATCATGCCCACTTTCATCTATTTAAATTTTTTTTTTCTTTCACAAAATATTCCAAGCACAACGTTTCGTTGTTGTTGTTGATGTTGTTGTTTTTAGACTGAGCCTTTTTTTTTTTTTTTTGGGCCAGCCTTCTGTCGGATCTTGCTATTTCCTTTCTTAAAAAAAAAAAAAAAAAAAGTAATAAACTTCCTCTCGCTTTCAATTTTCCGCTCACGTCGGCGTCCATTTTTAATGGAATGGAAACGGGGACTTTTTTCCGAATTTCCGATGTGTCGATTGGCCCCACTTATTTATTTATTTAATTTATTTATATATTAAAAAAAAAATACAAAAAAACCCCAAAACAAAACAAAACAGGGAAACTGTCCTTTGTTGTCCTCTCAGCGAGAGAAAGATGATAAGTGAGGAAGAGGAAGCGGATGAGGACGCGGATGAGGATGAGGAATGGTTGGCCCTCCTGTCTACAGTGGTATTCCGACAAGAGCGAGAGCTGAGTCAGTGTGTTCGTTTTCGATTTAGTTCCTGCTCATGAGTAGGTCAGTGTGTTCAAGAAGGTGTCTATGTGTGTGTGTGTGTGTGTGTGCGTGTGTGTGTGAGAGGAGGAGGCTGTGAGGTAGCTGCTCTCTGTTCAGAGGTGAGGTAGAGCCTGTCAGCACAGAGGCAGTTGTGGAGCCACAGCCAGAGGTGTGCCCGAACTGAGGTACAAAAAAATAATCATAATTAAACAACAATACCATAAAACAGCCAAATCCATCATGTCGATAGCCTGCCTGCTCTGTCTACACTCATCACTGTGTGTGTGTGTGTGTGTGTGTGTGTGTGTCGCACCCAGAGCGACGTCTGTGCCCGGGATGGTGGTAAAGTGGAGAGGGATTTTAGAGCAACAGCACTGCAGTGCATACAGTAATGAGGCTTTACAGGTTTCTGAGGTGTGTGTGTGTGTGTGTGTGTGTGTGTGTGTGTGCTCGATCTGGGAGGAAGTTAATACTATTCAGTGCTTTTTCATTAGCCTGGTTAGCATACGAGACCGGTTTTCTTACCTTCGCCGTACTCAGAGTTCAAACGCGATTCATTAGTTCACACTGTAGCCGCGTGCTTGCGATATTCAAATCGGTTGCTATAGTAACAAGGCAAGCGTGACGAGGTTCTACCGAAAGTTAGCTTTGTCCGTTAGCTAGCAACGCGGCTCTTCGTTGTTCGATGTTTCACCCTACAGCGTATCAGGGCGCAGGAGGGTGTGTTTGACGTGAAGATGCCGGACGGGTATCGGATTTTTTTGCTTGGTCTATCCGATTTCACGGCGTGACGTTTCGCGACAGCGCGTCTGAGTGCCAGAAAACGAAAGCTGGGTGCATTTACAGTCGGGTGCATGTATTATTTATGACCTATTAAACCAAACAAAACAAGGTTAATAATGATATATTTAGGTTTATCTTCTAACATGAAATACCGGCTACGTTTGACCGTGTTCGAGATATTCTCACTTTCTAAAATCACATGTTTGTGGGGCGCGACAGTTCTCTCAGCCTCGCGGAACTTTATAACGCGTAAAAATCCTTATTAGTGAATAAGGAGCCGAGACGGATCCTGCACGCTTACTACATGCGAAAGGCTCGAACTACACGTTCATGCGAAAGCGAGTCGGGTGGAAAGCCGTCATATATCTAAACGATAACCCTCTAAAGCATTGCCACTTCCTACATCTGCTCGGTGCTCCAAATATATATCGATACCTTGTTTACTTTGAACCTAAGGTAGGTGTGGCCTAAACTAGACATTCATTTTTTTTTTCCCCTTTCACTACTATCACTAGGCCACGAGAAACACTGTTAAAACCCGAGAGGTAGAAATGTGTCAGCCTGGTGTGGGAATTCTGACTCGGACGGTTCCTCAACATCACTCCAGCTCATATTTGGTCTCATCTAGTGACCAGGCAGTTACTAAGCATGAATGAATGCTGTATGTTGGTAAATGGTCTGCAGTTATATTGCACTTTTTTAACCTTTGGATGTGGTTCTTATTCACCCGTTCACACACACACACACACACACCAATGGTAGCAGAGCTGCCACGCAAGGCGCTAACTTGCCATAGCTAGTCACGAACTTGGGGTTCAGAGTCTCGCCCAAAGGACACGGTATGTGAGTCACGTGGGCCGGGAATAGAACCACCGACCTTACGATTAGTGGACGACCCGCTCTACCACCCGATCCGCCTCCTTTTCGTATCTCTCCGTAACGTGTCCGTGTTCGTCTGTAGTCAATTCTAGAGACCTAGGAACATGTCGTCCAAAAAAAAACAAAACGTCCACTCGATACTTACAAACCTAGGCAGAAGCACAAAGCAGCACTGCCGCGAGTCTGCGTCTGTTCTCCGACGTGGTCTACGTCCGGGTGAACGAGGGGGAATACTTTTCAATCCGTTCCGAGTGGCTATCGATTAAAACGCAGCACCTGCTTTGGTTCTAAAACGTTCCTCCCAGCCAGCACACGGGCTCGCGTTCGCTACGATCAGTGAAATGAGGTCTGTTCGAGTCGTCCTACGACACTACTACTACTGCTGATCTGCTCATTGTGTGTGTGTGTGTGTGTGTGTGTGTGTGTGTGTGTGTGTGAAAAGAACAAAAAGAGAACGAGAGAGACACTGGTGGTCATTACTAGTGGTACCAGGATGAATTTACACTACTAAAACGGCCTGACCACTGGCTAACACAAATCTAGCGCTGGTTTAGCGCCGTGGTTTTGTACACGCCCTGTGCAACAGAGCTGCTCTGAGTAGCTGGTGTGAGAGTAGTGTGTATGTGTATGCGTGTGTGTGTGTGTGTTAAAGTGTTCTGACTTGAGGTTAGACGTGTAAGTGTGTGTGTGTGTGTGTGTGTGTGTGTATTTGTGTCCATAGCTGCTAATTTCAGTTTCAGGTAGCTCAGTCTAAGACGTAGCGCAGAGACAGAAGGGCCACCTGTAAATCGGCTGGCGGAGAAAATCTAAAGGGGGAGGGGTTAAACACTCCGTAAAAAAAAAAGCGAATGTAGAATAAATAGGCGTTTCTGGAACACATCGAAGGAGAACACGAGCCCCGGAGAAGGTCTTGGCGCCGGCCTCTGCCTGTGCCATCATGCTGCTGGTGCATTTGACGTGTAGGATGGGAAGGCGGACGAGGACGAGGACGGGGTAGGGTCGGGATCGGGACCGTGTCGGCGTGTTTAAAAGGACGGAGATGGTCGGGTGTGTACGTTCTTGTTTTTTTTTATCCGTTTTGTTTTGTTTTTTTTTAAAAAGAAAAAAGAAAAAGAAAAGTTGCCGTTCCGTTCTAGCGCTCACACTTCCTGGTCCTCGAAGACTTCGAGGAAGAGCGGAGGAAACAGCTCGGTGGGACACTCCACCTTCATGTGCAGGAAGCGGCTGGCGTGGCACGCGCCGATCATGCGCAGGTCCGTCACCTTCATCAGCAGCTTGGGCCAGAAGTGGGGAATGTTGTGCTTGCGATAGTTGATGTAGTGCTCGAACGCCAGCAGGTACGTCTCCTGGCACTTCTCGATCTTCTCCACGCACGTCAAACCTGAGCGGTCTGGAAAGGAACGAGACGGGGACAAAAACACTTAATGAACCCTTTCCCTTTACACCAAGAAAGTGAGACGTGGATCTCACCTGGATGCTGTCGATTAGTTCCTAATATGACAACTGCTGCTGTAATCGTGAAGACTCGGACGTTCATACTGAACAAATACGTCCGTATGAACCAAACCGGAACTGTGTTATCATCCAAGTCACTCACAATTCCATATTCCAAACCCTCGAACCTTAATAGGCGCCTGGATGATTTACGCACGACATGTACACAAAGCTAAACCGTTAGCTCGGAGACTTCGGTGTCGCACCTGAGCTCATGAGCAGCACGGCCTGTAGCAGCGCCACCTCCGTGTCGTCCAGGTTGAACTGCGCAAGGCTCTTGCCCAGGTCGAAGATGGCGTCGGAGACTACGCCCAGGCCGCCGTTCTTCAGCTGCTCCCTCTTCACGGCCATCTCTCCGCTCAGCGTCAGGGTCTCGCTCTCCGGGTCGTACCTCACCGCCGCCCGCAGAGACATGATCTCCATACAGCAGCCCTTCAGCAGGATGATCTGATCCTCACAAGGCAGCTACACACACACACACACACACACACACACACACACACACACACACACACAAAACGGTTTCAGTTATGTGTCAGTGAAAACCTTATGATGATTTAGGCCATGTTTATGCAGATATATAGAAAATTCGAAAAGGGTTCACAAACTTTCAAGCATGCGTGTATATTCTGTACTCAGATTTCAAGTGCTTTTACGCTGCTTTTATGGGCATAGATTAGTCAAAATATCTTTCACGTCTACATCCGAGAAAGTCTATTTTACATTTGCCGCTATGTCAGCTGTGTGTCGGCATTGCCTTTTATGGAGTTCTGTGGGCGTCGCCACATGCAAATCAGCTGACCCGTACAAGCCAAGCACCCTGCTAATTTCGGGATGATTGCAATTCATCAACATACACACGAGTACCAAACAGGATATATATATATATATATATATATATATATATATATATATATATATATATATATATATATATATATATATATATATATATTTATAGTAGAAAATGGGTTCAGTCGGAATGAAATACGAGATGTAGAAGATCTCGGAGACAGTAAGGGTCGAGACACCGAGCAGAGAGACAGCGGCCGGCTTGTTCTTCCCCGACCGCAGCGTGTGCAGGAGTGTGTACATTCGGCGTACAGACAATAACAATGTCCTTACCATATGTGGGCTGTGTAGTCTACAGGGCAAGAATGTACACACTCGCTGTTTAAGGTGCGCGGCTTGCAGGCTAAATATGGACAGTACGCCTCATAGCGACGACTAATGTAGCGCTGCGGAGAAACACACTCGTATCCTTTATCCTTTTAACCATCACTAAGCACAGTTTCAATTCAATTCAATTCGATTCGATTTGATTTGAATAGCGCTTCTGACTACGGACGTTGTCTCAAAGCAGCTTTACAGGAACACATAAACACAGGATAGAGGTTTTAAGCGTGTGAATTTATCCCTGTTGAGCGAGCCGGTGCTGACGGTGGTGAGGGAAAACTCCCTAAGGTGATAAGAGGAAGAAACCTAAGAAAGTAATTAAGTAAGTAAATAATGAACTAACCACATACCTAACTAACTATCTAACTCACTAACTAACTAGTCTGATATTATTTTTTTTATAACTAGTCTAATATATTGATATTGTTTTAGCTAGGTTTGAAAGAGGTACAATTTGTTTAGTTGATTAGTGTTTCCTTAGTAATTTATTTCAGTAGAATTAATGGACTTTTTTGTATTTTAGTAACTAACTAACAAACTACCTAACTAAGTACGTAGCCAACTAACAAACCAACCAACAAACTAAATAACGAACTACCCAACAAAGTAACTAACCGACTAACAAATTAACTACCTAAGTAGACAACTACCAATCTACCTACCTAAATGACAATGTAACCAACTAACTAACAAAATAATGAACTAAATGACTAAGTAACTAACCACCTAACTAAGTAGCTAACAAAGTAACCAACTAACTAATGAGATACGTACATAGCTAACTAACGAACTACCTAAATAACTAAGTAAGTAACCAACTAACTAGGTAACTACCAAAGTAAGTAACCAACTATCTAACTAACTAACTAGTCGGATATGTAATATTTTTAGCTAGGTTTGAATGAGGTAAAATTTGTTTAGTTGATTAGTGATACCTTGGTACTTTATTTTAGTATTTTTTATGAACTTTTTTGTATTTTAGTAACTAAATAACACACTATCTAACTAACTACCTACCTAGGTAACAAACTAACTAACTAACTAACTAAGTAAGTAAGTAACCGACTAACTAAGTGACTAATGAACTAACTACCTATGTAGAAAACTAACTAACTACATAAATGACTATGTGCCCAACTAACTAAGTAACCAATTAACAAACTAATGAACAAAATAACTAACTAGCTACCCAACTAAGTAAGTAACCAAAAATGAAGTAACTACCTAGGTAAGTAGCAAATTAACTAACTACCTAAATGACTAAGTAATTAACCAACTAACTAATTAACTAACTACCTAACTAACTACCCAACTAACTAACTAATTAACTAACTAACTAACTAACTAACTAACTAACTTTCAACTCCTCCGGATAAAGATGTGCATTTTACAGCATTTGCCTACAAACATCAAACTCAGCAGCTGTGCCAAATGGCTTTGTGATCATAATCACACATCATTTAGTCATGTAGTGCTCACTCACTCACATACGCACACGCACACACGCGTACACACGCACACACGCACACACACGTACACACGCACACACATGTACACACGCACACCTCTGAAAACATGGGCAGTTTTTTGGCAAAGTCTACGACGCGTGTGATGGCTGGCGTGATGATCTTGGTAAACTCGCTGAAGGCCTCCAGGTCGACTTTATCCCCGTCTGACGTGGGAGCTACAGGCGACTGGCCGATGTCTTCAGGCTGGTAACACAACACACACACACACACACACACGGAAGTTAGAGACCGACATTTAGTACAGAACATAACGTATGTTATTCTTCTTATACTACAGCAATTTACACTGGGAATTTTTAGTCATGAGGAAATGACATCACACTTTTTATCCATTTACAGTTACATTTAATGTGTTGCAAGCTAGCAGCTGTAGTCACGTACGCTACGGCAGCTATACAGTTATTCTCTCACCAGCTGCTCTTTTTCTCTCTCATGACTTAAAAAAAGCTAATAAATAATAGACAGACAGACAGACAGAGAGACAGAGAGTGTGACAGAGTGAGTGAGAGAGAGAGTGAGAAACAGAGAGTAAGAGAGAAAGTGAGAGAGTGAGAGAGAGTGAGAGTTAGAGACAGAGGGAGGGAGAGACCGAGAGACAGACAGAGAGAGAGACAGAGTGACAGAGAGAGAGACAGAGAGTGACAGAGAGAGACACAAAGAGAGATTCGCGAGAGACAGAAAGAGACAGAGAGAGAGACACAGAGAGACAGACAGTGACAGAGAGAGAGAGAGAGAGAGAGACAGAGAGAGATAGAGACAGAGAGAGAGAGAGAGAGAGAGAGAGAGATAGAGACAGAGAGATAGACAGAGAGAGAGACAGAGAGATAGAGACAGAGAGAGAGAGAGACAGAAAGAGACAGAGAGAGAGACAGAGAGAGAGAGAGAGAGAGATAGAGACAGAGAGAGATAGAGACAGAGAAAGAGAGAGAGAGAGAGAGAGAGAGAGAGAGAGAGAGAGAGAGAGAGAGAGAGAGAGACAGAAAGAGACAGAGAGAGAGAGACAGAGAAATAGAGAGAGAGAGACAAAGAGAGAGACAGAGTGACACAGAGAGAGATAGAGACAGAAAGAGAGACAGAAAGAGAGACAAAGAGAGAGACAGAGAGAGAGAGAGACAGAGAGAGAGAGAGAGAGAGACAGAGAGAAAGACAGAGAGAGAGAGAGAACCTTTTGACCTTTGACTGTTACAAAGCACTGACACTGGAGACTCCTTCCAATGTATATCAAAAGTGTCGTTCTTAAATAAAGAATTGTAGTATAATATAACTTGTGGTATGAGAGGAATAAAACACAGGCACATAATGTGCTGTTAATAATCCAAACGCCAGCTCTGTGTATCTGTGTAACCCTGCGGTCTCTGTGTTTTAATCCGTACACACGCCCGAGTTAGCTTAACCAAGTGGCCAGCACGTCCCCGTCTGTGCCGATGCGTACACTCGTTTAAATCTCTGCCATCTGAAAAGAAATCGACCACGTCATCATCGTGATAGGAGTAATCATTTCCACCGTGAGGGCCGGTCCGAGTCTAGTCTAGTACAACGTACGCATCATAACGGCACCTTAGTGTTTATTACATTGTAGGAACCTAGCGCTCGGGATTGTGGGATTGCTCCGCTCTTTTCTTTAGAGAGAGAGCAGGTCGAGGTGATCGATTGCTGGTTTATATCCTACAATAGCCGCCGTGTTCGGCTTCAGGAAGGACGATGAGTCCGAGCGGTAGTGGCTTTCTAGTGGAAATTCAGCAGCGAGCTCCCAGACGTCCACGCCTGCGTACCGGGAATACGGCGTCCCCCGGTGTACGGTTATTCCCGACGACAAATGTCTTTTAATCTAAAAGCGAATGTCCGCGTGCGTTCTCTGAATGACGGACACGACTAGACGGATGATACGCGAGGGGCGGGATCGAGGCTTCGGCTGTACGTACGGAGAGAAAGTCAGGTTGGAAAGGCTCGAGGGTGGGGAGTGGGGGAGGTGAGAGGGACGACAGGCATGGCTTTAATCAGCCTCGGGATCTGCAGTGGGACGAGAGCCAGCACTGCAGTGGCCACTCGAATGTCCCACAATCCCCTGCAGCTGCCGCGTGCTCACAGCGGGAGTCAAGGCTGAGCACTGAGCGCGCTCTAAAGCTTAGTCCACACTACATGATTTTAAGCTCGATTTGAAGGTCAGCACTCGCAAATCGGCACTCGTACGTTAGGTGTGAACTACTCGATCACGTGTCGAAGAGGCTCGCCGAGGCATTTGCAGGTCGGCGACAAGCTACAGCCAATGAGAGCGCGAGGCATGGGGTGAGGTCACCGAGAGAAAGGGAAACCCGCGAAACCTACTGCATGGCACAAGCATGAAGGGAAGAAGCTGTACAGGCTCTCTGTAGCTCACACGATCCCTGCTGCCTGCGTATGCTAATCCATTCTTTCACCCACTTTCTCTGGCTTTGCAGACAAATCGTCACGCAAACAGCTCGCACGCTTGCCCCAGGTCCATCTGAAACATAAAGTACTCCTGTTTTGCATGTGGCTTTCGCATGACGTGATACATCCGTGTCGCTCCTCTCTCGGGTGTGTTTTCGTGACAGGACGTAGTCTGGACACCGGAGACAGTCGTCGGGCGACGTTGTGAGTCGGCGTGAGACGGTGTAGCGTGCGACCGCCCCGTCGCCGAGCGATCGCGTAGCGTGAACAC
>CM022760.1:7354474-7369474 GCA_012411365.1 Ameiurus melas | reverse complement strand
TGTAATATACATACGATATATGCCAGCTCAAAAACATCAAACTTCCCATTAAACATCAACTTTAGGCATGAAAGAAGCCCAAGTCTGTGGTGACAGGCCGGAGCAGGAGCCAATCGGATGATATTGTGAGTGTGTGAATTAAACAAGGCACATCAGAGATTTCAGGGAGTGTATACTTCTACAATATGAAAGGAAAAAGGATTCAACACTGATGGGGGTTTTATCCATATAAGGTATTTATTTATTCATTCTCTAATTTGATTGGACGGTGGTAAATTACATACAGTCATCAGCTGGTTTATACTGGTCGTGGAGTCAAGTTGTTGAGCTAGAGAACACACGATAGTCCGGAACTGACTAGCAGGAGGTCTATTTTGTTATTTTTACTCTGGTTATACCAGGGGAAAGATCGAGAGCGAGAGAGCGAGAGCGAGAGAGAGAGAGAGAGAGAGAGAGGGAGAGAGAGAGAGAGAGAGAGAGAGAGAGAGAGAGAGAGAGTCGTCTGTGTCTATTTCTATATATGTGGCATCTGTTCGCATATTTATTGATCTGTGTTTTAGCTAGCATGCTAACATACATACATAGATGAAAATACAAAGAGGATGCCGATCAGGTGATGAAAATAAACACACACATCGGATACACACGGCTCGCTGGTCTGCTAGTCGTGTTAGTTTTTGTTTATTTTTTTGGTTGCAGGATTTTAGTAGGTTATTTTTAATACATACGATACATCTGGGGGTATTCCGTAACGTGCCTTTAGAAACATACACTCCTGGGGTTTCTATTTTTCCGACAGGTTCTTCGAGAACATGCCAAAGAACCTCACCGAGGAACGTCTCCTTACCAGGAACTTGCGTTTCTGTTTCCAGTGTGAGCCCTGGGCGTTGGTGTGGCGGTGAGCCTCGGTCACGAGGCGGATCAACTCCCACTCTGTCCCCGTCGGCTCGGGCCGGTTCTGCAGGGTCTTCACCATCTCCTCCTTCTTCCTCTTCTCCCGGTTCTCCTCGATGAGACGCCTCTTGGCCACTCGCTTCGCCTCGTCCAGAACCACTGCACAGAGAGAGACAGGACGAGTGTCAGCATGTGTGTTCGGGTTCAAGGCTGAGCTGAGGGAAATAGAAATCACATTAAGAGTTTTATTTAAAACCTTGCCGTGCACATTATATCTAAACCCAACAAGAGGAGCATTTCGTTCTCCTATTTTTATAGAAAAGCAGCCTGAGAGCGGAAAATAAGAAAAGTGCTAATTATAGCTGTTTTAATTAGACTAATTAGCAGGTGAGCTACTCTACTAAGAATGTAAATACAGATGAACACCTCATTTCATTTATTGAATGAAGTCAAGACACTCCAGGTGTAACAGGTACCGTGACGAACCTCTGGCAGTCGATTACTGATATTCTAATTACTGTTTTTTTTTTTTTAATTAGATTTTTGTACAGTATTTACATTCAGTTATACAAACGAAGCTCAGCCCGATTAAATAAAATATGATTTTCACTGTGCGACACTCGAGAGAAGAAAAAGAAAATCACGCAATGCCTTATCGCTTTAACCTTCTTCTCAAGCGTTTGGTAGAGCACGTTTTGAGTTCCATCTTATTGAAAAAAAACACGTTGAACTTAACTCAGCCAATAAGACTGAGCCATCTCTACCACTCGGTTTAGGTATGCTATGCTAAAAACGTTCACTAAATGGTGCTGCGTCTTGAAATTGTGTGCTTTTTTCACGTCGCAGGAAGTTGGCAACTAGAAAGTCTCTCCAGACATCCGCCTCGGGGTTTCGTTTCAAATGTTTTCGGTATTTGTTAAATGTATTTATACTTTTACTATGAAGTGACTTGTGGCCTGTTCTAAAAAGGCCATGAGTCACCTATACTAAAGGCCATGAGTCACCTATACTAAAGGCCATGAGTCACCTATACTAAAGGCCATGAGTCACCTATACTAAAGGCCATGAGTCACCTATACTAAAGGCCATGAGTCACCTATACTAAAGTCCATGAGTCACCTATACTAAAGGCCATGAGTCACCTATACTAAAGTCCATGAGTCACCTATACTAAAGGCCATGAGTCACCTATACTAAAGGCCATGAGTCACCTATACTAAAGGCCATGAGTCACCTATACTAAAGGCCATGAGTCACCTATACTAAAGGCCATGAGTCACCTATACTAAAGGCCATGAGTCACCTATACTAAAGGCCATGAGTCACCTATACTAAAGGCCATGAGTCACCTATACTAAAGGCCATGAGTCACCTATACTAAAGGCCATGAGTCACCTACTAAAGCCATGAGTCACCTATACTAAAGCCATGAGTACCTATTACTAAACCATAGTCACCTATACTAAAGCATGAGTACCTATACTAAAGCCATGAGTCACCTATACTAAAGGCCATGAGTCACCTATACTAAAGGCATGAGACCTATACTAGCCATGTCACCTATACTAAAGCCATGAGTCACTATACTAAAGTCCATGAGTCACCTATACTAAAGGCCATGAGTCACTATACTAAAAGGCCATGGTCACCTATACTAAAGGCCATGAGTCACCTATACTAAAGCCATGAGTACCTATATAAAGGCCATGAGTCACCTATATCTAAAGGCCATGAGTACCTATACTAAAGGCCATGAGTCACCTATACTAAAGGCCATGAGTCACCTATACTAAAGGCCATGAGTCACCTATACTAAAGGCCATGAGTCACCTATACTAAAAAAACAAAACAAAAACAACAACTGAGGGGTTTGTTTTAAAAAAAAAAAACGAACATTGATTGTTGTTGTTTATGTTGCAAGGAAATAAATAAATAAATATATAAATAAAATGCAAGGAAAGCAATTTTCAATTGCTTTTTTTTCTTAGTGAGGATATTAAACGGTTAAAAACGAAGAGTCACAATTTAAAATCAATTGTATATATGAACAGAAGCCAATGTAGAGACGTCACGACTGGTGAAATAGCGCCGTCTCTTATTCTTGTCTAGAAGTTGGATAGGGTAGAGATAGAGATAGAGATAGAAGTCCTCAATTTGAATGCTCCCAGAAGGACCAAACGGACTGATTCCCTTTTAGCTGGAGAGTAAGTTTTTGGTTTTTTTTGTTTGTTTTTTCGCTAGTCATGACTTCACATCTTTAATACTATAAAAAAAAAAGGTATTTAAGGAATGGATCTCACCAGTACAAGTGGGTATCGGGTGCTTCTCATTTGTGCACTCTCGTTTCATTTCCTCGCTTTCTTTCCTTGCGTCTT
Source organism: Ameiurus melas (assembly GCA_012411365.1). NCBI lineage: Eukaryota > Metazoa > Chordata > Actinopteri > Siluriformes > Ictaluridae > Ameiurus > Ameiurus melas. Next base: position 7,366,205 of record CM022760.1, on the reverse strand, counting down.
AGCTCCACCCCCGTAGGATGTGAGGAAACGAGGAGGAATCTATGAGTATTGAGAAGCACCCATCATCAGACCCAGAAGTCTGTGTTTCTGGAAGATTTTACCCAGTGGAAGCAAATATAAAGAAAACAGAACAGGACCCAAAATGGAGCCTTGGAGTAAACCGTAGGAGGTAGGAGCTGGAGATGACGTACATTTTCCCATCTGATCAGCAAACGTACGCTCTTTTAGGTAGGGCGTAAACCAGTCTAATGCGTTACCCTGAATCCCCGCTGTAAGGTTAAGACGATCTGAAACGCAGACGTGAGGTCAAGCACGATTCGAATGGCTCAATAGCTAGAATCAAGTGAACTCACTTTAGATGAGCCGAGTGTGGGCTATGACGCACCCTAAAATCTTGTCCAGAATTTGATTATCACATAAGTTGTGAGTACAGCTGGGGACGGATCACTTTCTCTGAACCGTTCCGATAGAAATGGCGAGGCTTTTTTGACTGAAGTAACACTTGGAGCAGCAGCAAGCCAAACTTTTTTAAGGAAGTATATTTTTTAAGGCTCCACATGAGTTACGATATCAGTTAACTGCGATCGGTTAACGACCGACGCTTGGCAGTACCTACTCAGCGTGGCTCAAGGTCCCTTTCCAGAACCTTCACACTAACTGTCCCTCAGTGGTGGAATGAACTTTAAACCTCAATCCGGACCACAGAATCTCTCACTATCTTCAAAAAACTGCTAAAGACCCACCTATTCTGTGAGCACCCAACTAACCCCTAAAATGCCAGTGCTCCTGGAGCAGAGAGGGTTAAGGGCCTTGCTCAAGGGCCCAGCAGTGGCAGCTTGGCTGTGCTGGGGCTTGAACCCCCGACTTTCCGATCAGTAACCCAGAGCCTTGACCACTAAACCCCCACTGCCCCACATATCACATATAAGGTGAAAAAGAAATGATTACCAGCTTGATGCGCTGGAAAAATGTGGTTCCATAATAGGACTATTATGAATAGAAAAATAAGTCCAGAGAGCATTTAGAAGATGGGCTTCAAAGTGCTGTAGACATCAGTGAACAAATCCAGCTGTAGACTTGAACGTTAAAGACGACACACTGGCGGGCAGTTCAGAGATCCAGCGCAGATCCAGATCCTGATCGAGAACAGAGTCAGTGACTACAGTTCAGCTCCAAAAGCAGGCAGGAGATCCACCGAGAAGAGACGCTGCAAGTTCTTTAAGAGCAGAAAGACCCGACCCCCCCCCCCCAAAAAAGGAACAACTTCCTTCATAAATCTTCAGGACAAATTGTACAATTCCCTCAGCTGCTGCTCGGTTACTAATTCTCTTTCGAGGGAAGAAACATAGCAGCTGGAGATGTAAAAATCGGTCACGGTGTGTAAAACAGCTTGAGGATGGGAGACAGAACTCGAGATCTTGATGCTTTAAGATGATTTGTAGGTGAATATTATGTGGAACTGTGGACGGATGAGGTTGATATCCCAAAAATGAGAGCTGATTCTGCTCTCCAAATTTATTCAACACTTTTAAATTGAATTAAGTACAAGAATCGCTAGGCAGAACCGTAGCATTTTAAAGGGGTTCGACTTACAATGACACTAATCAGACCTCTGTGACCCGTCGAGGTATGGACTCCACGAGACCTCTGAAGGTGTGCTGTTGTATGTGTCAGTAAGACCTTAGCACCCGATCCTTTAAGTCCTGTAAGTTGCGAGGTGGGGCCTCCCTGGATCGGACTAGTTTGGTCTGTGGAATCCGGAGGCCGAGTCAACACCTCAGACGGTTCCTGAACACGTTTGGAGTGTGGCAGGGAGCATTATCCTGCTGAAAGAGGCCGCTGCCATTAGTCATGAAGGCGTGTACTTTGTCTCCAACAATGATTGTCGGTATTACGTGTCAAAGTAACATCCAAATGAATGCCCAGAGCATCACACTGCCTTCCTAGTGCTATATCAATTCTCCTGATGTAGACCCTTGCTCGTTGTCCTCGTTTCTAGCGTGTGCCCTGCTTCTCGCCACATGCAGCGACGCAATCCTCCACATCTGTTTTTCTGGGCTTTTTTTGCCAAAGAAATGTGTATATATCCCAGCTGAATTCAATCTCAGCGTCTGACTGCTTTATCTGTTTAACAGACTCCACTTCAGCTCTGTTAAATGAAAACATACCTGCAGGACAGTGTAAAACTCATCGGCATCCTAATTGCTTTTATTTACAATATATGCTCTATATGTCCACGCGTTGCTCTACGCATTGTCTCGGCCGTCTACGTGTTCTTTCGCCCAACATATTCAGAGCGACGTACTGCATTTGCTCAACACATTCTCATTGGTTGATGACTTCTCGGACACGCAGTATACAGTAGGAGTGCGTATAAGAGTTTGTCGTGACTCACGGTCCATGGCCATGCCCACTGCAATGCACTTCTTGAAGCGGCACAGCTGGCACTGGTTGCGTGTGATCTTGTCGATGATGCAGCAGCCATCGTACTTGCAGGAATACGACGGGTGCAGGTTCTTCTGGATGGTGCGCCGGAAGAAACCCTGAGAGAAAAGAGAGAGAGAGAGAGAGAGAGAGAGGGAGAGAGAGAGAGAGAGAGAGAGAGAGAGAGAGAGAGAGAGAGAGAGAGAGAGAAGGAGAGAGAGGGAGAGAGAGGGAGAGAGAGAGAGAGAGAGAGAGAGAGGGAGAGAGAGGGATAGAGAGAGTCCAATACAAAGTTTGGCACCTACTCATTTCGTTCCAATCTCGTAGCAAAGAATGTGTTGTCGTGACGATGGCATTCAACCTGAGACATTGACGCTAACATTGACTTAACAAAAAGCGTTCACACAAAAAGACGTGGAGATTAAATGAGAGAGCGAGAAAATCAAGACGTCACAGCTGATCAGATGACAGCAAGGTGACAAGTGTGTGTGTGTGTGTGTGTGTGTGTGTGTGTGTTGTGTTAGTCTGGTGTTAAATCTAGGACAAAAAACAGACAGAAGATAAGAGTAGGTATGACAGCAGGGTGTCTAGAGGAATTTAAAACTTTTTAAGACATTTTCAAAGACATTTCAGTCAGAATTTAGGACCAAAGAAGGATCAAATATAATAAGTAACCTAAACATGAGGAAAATTATGTGGTTATGTGTATGGCACAGAAAAAGGATACAGAAATGCATCTTTCATAAGCTGAAGGAAGGAAAGAAGAAAGGGCAGAGACAAAAAGGAAGGAAGGAAGTGCAGAGACAAAAAGGAAGGAAGGAAGGAAATGCAGAGACAAAAAGGAAGGAAGGAAGGAAGGAAGGAAGGAAGGAAGGAAGAGAAGGAAGGAAGGAAGAAAAGAAGGAAGTGCAGAGACAAAAATGAAGGAAGGAAGTGCAGAGACAAAAAGGAAGGAAGGAAGAGCAAGACAAAAAGGAAGGAGGAAATAAGGAAGTGCAGAGACAAAAAGGGAAGAAGGAAAGAAGGAAGTGCAGAAACAAAAAGGAAGGAAGGAAGGAAGAAAAGAAGGAAGTGCAGAGACAAAAAGGGAAGAAGGAAAGAAGGAAGTGCAGAGACAAAAAGGAAGGAAGGAAGGAAGGAAGGGCAGAGACAAAAAGGAAGGAAGGAAGTGCAGAGACAAAAAGGAAGGAAGGAAGAGCAAGACAAAAAGGAAGGAGGAAATAAGGAAGTGCAGAGACAAAAAGGAAAGAAGGAAAGAAGGAAGTGCAGAAACAAAAAGGAAGGAAGGAAGTGCAGAGACAAAAAGGAAGGAAGGAAGGAGGAAGAAAAGAAGGAAGTGCAGAGACAAAAAGGGAAGAAGGAAGGAAGGAAGTGCAGGGACAAAAAGGAAGGAAGGAAGGAAGTGCAGAGACAAAAAGGAAAGAAGGAAAGAAGGAAGTGCAGAGACAAAAAGGAAGGAAGGAAGTGCAGGGACAAAAAGGAAGGAAGGAAGGAAGTGCAGAGACAAAAAGGAAAGAAGGAAAGAAGGAAGTGCAGAGACAAAAAGGAAAGAAGGAAGGAAGAAAAGAAGGAAGTGCAGGGGGGCGAATGTGGGATGAGTGACATGGACTTAAAACTAGATCACGATATTTCTGGTATTTACTGCGATAACGAGATCAGTGACGATATAATTATCCCTCCATGCACCACCGTGATCTTGAGAGCCTCAGAAACACAAACATTCATCTGAAAATAAAACTCCTTTTCTGTAACCACCAAACCAGTTCCAGATGGTAGAGGATACCGCCATACTCGCTATCGCTCTCACACAGAAATACCTTATCGACCAGGCTTCGTCATTATCGCGGGAAGACTAGTTCTGACTGCGGGGAGAATTTCTACCGGTATATCGCAATCTACAAGATATCATCCCGTCGCTAAGGCGAATGTGGGCGGAGCCACGCCTTCGTTTTTGAAAGTCTTCGTTTTGGTCTGTTTACACTGAAACGCGAGCCTGGAGTTTTCTAAACTAAAACGGGGGTCTTCTGCGTTTCCGAAAAGTCTTTGTGTCCGAGGGTCGAAAACACCGGAGTAGCGTAGACGACAGGCGTAACCGTAGCAACAGTTATGCGTTTTCAAACCCGCGTTGTCAAACCTGACGTATGGAATGGCGTAACCGGTCTAGGTTTAGGAAGGAATTCTTCTGCGTGGAAGCGAACCTGCGATTATTAGCCCAGAATCGGTCCTCGGTGAGGATGTGGGTCGAACGTGAGGTTCTGGATCTGGTCCTTTACAGGCCGCAGCATCGCATGTTCATCTGGTGCGATGGAATGAAAAGAATTATTAAAACGCAGAGCCACGCCCCCTTTCTGCCTCGTGGTGACTTTGAAGCTAAAAGAAAAGGTTGGGGGGAAAAACAGCACGCTATAGTCAGGCGCTTTATAATTCATCAAACCGTGTACAAGCCCGGGTGAAAGAACCGCCGAGCCCAATGTGCTGCCTAATGACTTATTTACAATGGAGGAGGCAGCTCCAGCAGTTACTCATTTATCCTCACCCTCACGTTCTATAAACGCTGTAGGTCGAATATTTGACAGCTCTTTTAATTTCATCTGGGAATCGAGTTTACGGCTCGGTGGTTGCCACGACTACACTTAAAGCTCCCCATAAACGTACACTAACCACCACGGAGACTGTGCCTAACGAGGCTGGACATGACAGTGGAAAAGTACAAAGGGAAGTCTGCTCGGGTCCTTCACGTGTGAGATCATGATGGTCTGAGAACGGTGCTTCGTTTCATACCGTTCTCGAGCTTCGGGGAATTGAACAGGTTTCAAGATATAACGAAAGACGCTTTTAAAACACCGGGGAGAAACGACACGTGGTCCCACACCGTTAACCTCGGAGCGAAACGACCAGAAGACGAACTCTACAGGTCATCCGTCTCGGAGGGACTGTTTTTTTTTTTTTTTCCCCCGGTTGTTGTTCTCAATTCTCTGTTTGTATTTCTGAAGTGGTTTTCGATCCACTGACCTTGGGCTGAAAACAGGGCTGTAAAATAACAGCACAGACAACAGCTTTATCTTAAACTGACAACTGCAAGGCCGGCTCTTTCAGATAAACTTCTGTCACATGGTCCTTCGTGACAAAATCAATAAAAGATTCATTGACGATGAGGGCGGATGGGGCTCAAGAGTGTGTCGCACGTAGTAGAGCGGGTTGTCTACTTGTCATTGGGTTGACGGTTCGATTCCTGGTCCACGTGACGCCACATGCCGAAGTGTCGTGTGTGTGTGTGTGTGTGTGTGCGTGCGCGAGTAAGAATAATACATTAAATAATAAAATGAAATATACACATAGATTGAACAGCTGGTTCAGTAAACCAGTTTCAGCTCATTTCACTACTAAAGGTGCAATAAGCCCCGCCCCACCCCCTCTCTATTTGCAGTCTTTGCCCCGCTTATCCAATCAGGGGAGTCCTTTCTGGTCCCCAGGCTCATTCTGATTGGTTGCTAGGCGACTTACAGCGAGAACAAAGTAGAATCGTAAGGATCTTTGCATGTTTCTATATCCGAGGTATATTGTTTTTGTTATATTCTCGAGCATAAATCGGCTGAATCTGGATCACCGTATAAATGACATGACACGCGCCTCGGTATATGTTCATGTACACCGTCGAGAGCAAAAAGTTTGTGCACCCCCAGGACAAAATGGGGTATACAAAGAAGACACTCATTGTGTTAAGCTTCACAAAAGTAGCACCCAGTAGTGCATTCTTAGACATCAACAATGAATGAAACAAACAAAAATAATGCAAATGTAAAAGTTTGTACGCCCCGTTCTTAATGTGATATAAATGCTGTCTGTTACGGCTCACATTTATTTTGCCATCACAAAGGGTTTCAACTGTTGTTTTGCTGCAGAATGAACCCAGATTATTAGTTTTATTGAAATCATACACATAGATCGCAATTTATGTACAAATTTAAAATCTGAAACAAAAAAACAAACAAATAAACAAAAAAATGAATGGGGGGGGGGGTTATACAAACTTCTGCACCCTCTCATATAATGATTAATATTAAACCATAATATGAATATTATTTTAATATCCCCTTGGCTCTCCCTACCTCTTATACACATTTCCCCCCATTCCCGTCGAAGGGTTTTCCTATTCGCTCTGGGAAATTTACAGTGTTTTTCCATGTCACCACACTACCATCGTATCATCCAGTCCTAATATACAGTATATATATATATATATATATACACACGTGTTAGTGTATGTGTATTTACACACCTTGCAGCCCTCGCAGGTTATGCAGCGGTAGTGGTAGCCAGTGGCTTTGTCTCCACACACCACACACGGCTCATCCTTCTCTAGATAACTCGGGATGTACCCTAAAACACAGAACACACACACACACACACACACACACACACAGAGAACTGAAAACTAGTCTTAACTAGTTTGTACAAACATCTGTACTGCTTCCAACAGCTGAACACGGAAGCGTATTACAGGCCGGTGGTAATGCGTAAACATTTCGCTGTGTAGGAAACGTTCCAAGCGTTAAAGTAAAACAATGACATCACAAGCCTCTGTATCGGTTTACTACAGGACACAGAGCGTGACGTTCACGTAAAAAACCCGAGCTTTCCGTCTTAGCCAGTGCGCGAAGAGAGACGTCTGGCCTTCACATCGATGCAGCACATTTACTGAAGGAAAGATCTGCTAGCAAAACGCTTTACAAAAGAAAATAACACGAGATTATCGTCAACATACAAGAAAAAGATTTCTCCTAAAAAAATGTCTGAATCCTTTTACACCGCAGCAATTTGCTAACAATTCTTATTTTTATTAATCGATGACATCATACTTTGTAGCTATCTGCGTTTCTATACAATACATACATTGTAGCTATTTACATTGTAGCTATTGAAGCGCTTTACTAGCGGGTTAATTCATTATCTCGCCCATAACTCCTCCTATACACAGACGAGATTAATCAGACATTTACGCACAACAGAAACGCAAGATTACACCTCGCGTCTGCGCAAAATGACCTGAAGTAAACTCGACCTGAAGTAAGGCGCGTGAACGCTAGGTCACGTCGTGAATACGCCGTGTCCGTAACAACGCGCACGATGAAGAACTAAAGCGTAAAGAATTCACTCGGTTGTATTACTTATAAAACTTATAATGCTATTATTTCAGGAGATCAGGTTTTCACAGCAAGGCCTCACGTTTTCACACGTTTTTCTCGATGCGTGTTTAAGTCAACGTATAAAACGTGTGAATATTCGGGTTCATTTTTGCGTTTTCTCGTCGGCTAAAATGCCGCGCATCGAACGTTCCACCGCGTGTAGTCCGAGTCGGATTCCACTCAAATGAATCAACGTGACACGGCGGAATACTGACTGAACGTTAAAGGAGATTTTCATCAGACCACGCAGACGAAGTTTTTGACGTTCCAGTTCCAGTGTGTGCGTGAATATTATTATATTATTCATAATCAAAAGTTCGTCGCTCTTTGAAAGGGTGTACTCGCGGGATTATTATCATTATCATTGGGATTGAATGGTCTTAAAATCACAATAATATCGTGTATCGGGGTTATTTCCCAGACGATACATCGTCCAACACAAGTAGTGATCGTGACATGCCTAGCGACATCTTCAGGACAGAAGAGTTTACACTCTGCAGTTGTGTGTGGTTTGTGTAGTCGCTTTTTCGTTTTTTGCAATCGGCGGAACAAAGCGCTTTCGCGAGATGTTTAACACGGGCTCGTGTTTAAAAGCGGAACATGGGACACGAATCATAAGAGTCGAATACAGAAGCCCCGACTCTGGGAGAAGCTAGCAACGTCACTGAGATACACTTCACTGCTTGATTAAAACACGCTGTAAATAAACGCTTCCCGTTCGACGCGCACAGCGACGACGAAATGGCGGCGTCGGCATCTCGAACGAGGACTGGACGAATCGTTCTGCGTTCTGTGTACAATCCAATGCAGATGTAGGAAACGGCCTATCGACTGCTGCTAATGAAATATGAAGCGGAGTACGCTCCAAATCAGTCGATGGTCAGAAACTCTAAGCAGGTCTGTTTTCTGAATCTGTGTGTGTGTGTGAGAGAGAGAGAGAGAGAGAGAGAGAGAGAGAGTGAGGTTACACAAACAACATTAAAGCCTTTTAACCTCCACTCAGACACAACAACACGGAGAAGGAGACGCACCATAGAGCGGGTTTACAGTCTAAAAAAAAATCAATGGAGCAGTAACTGGAGTTAATGAGTGAATTTGAAATGACACACACACACACACACACACACACACACAGGCTTTTTCCACTGATGTGTACGCAGTATGAGGTTTTACAGTCGGTCTCACCTCACGTCCTCCATTTTGTTCCTTCCCCTGTCTTTATTATTGTTTCTTTCCCTAAACATTGTCTCACGCGGACGCGGATTCAGGATTTCTGTCCTGGATTTATCCGTATCTCTCTCCCCTGGGCCTGTTTCTGATCTTTCCTGGAGTGTCATCTTCCTGCCTCAGGCTGCCGGAGCGGTGGTTGTTGGTGTGGAGCTGACAGCAGCAGCAGCAGCAGGAGGCGGAGGATTCGTGAAGAGGAAACGTGATGTTTATTACGTGTTCTCGTCTCACACGTGTCACACCGGCGTGACTTTACGCAGTCCCATGTACACACGCTCAATACTCTGTCATGTACGGGGGTCCTATCATTCTGGAGGTCTGATCTTTATTCCCACTGTTTAGATGTACAGTATGTGTCCGTCTCAGAATTATTGGCACCCCTTAATAAATGAGGCCAAATGCTGGTACATAATACATATTAAACACAACTATTGGAATTCGAGTCTAGAATCTTTAGAACGTTTTTTAAATTGAATCGATTTTGATAATAAAATAAAATAGAATGTAGATTTTTCACTTTTCAGATTTTTTTAATACTAAAACGTTAGATTGCACAAAGTTTTTAGAAACTTTTTTAGAATTTATTTTATTTCATTTTTAGAAAAAAAATAATCTAGAATGTACGGATGTGTTGGGAAATACACCTATATAAGGGATATTCTATACCTTGTATAGAAAAAAAGTAGAATCTTTAAAAGCTTATTTGTAAAAATATATATATATATATATATATATATATTAAGAAATGTTTAAAAAAAAAAAACAGAAACTTTAAAGCATTTTAAGAAAAAAAAAAAAAAAAAAACAGGACAGAACCTTAAGATGAATTAAAAAACAGACTGTAAATCTTACAAAAACAATAGGATACTAATTTTCTTTATATAAACAGAATAAATATTTAAAATCTTTATTTATGTCTTATATAAATATTTATAATTATATATAATTTTTTATTTTTAATATCAAATTTTTATAATTATTTAAAAAAAATTCATTATTTTTTTATATATATATATATATATATATATATATATATATATATATTTAATATATATATTTTTTAAATTCTCATGTACTGTTTAAGGACAAAATATTTTTCAGAAAAAAAGAAAGTACAATATTAAGGGTTTTTTTTAAATTAATTAAAAGAATTTTTTTTTTTAGAAAAATATGTATAAAAAAAAATTCTAAAATTGAAAAAAAAAAAAAAAAGATGATAAATTTTCGGAGTCCATATTGTTAATGTTGTCATTTTGGGATTTTTTTTTTTTTACCAGATTTGTAGGATACACACACACACACACACACACATCGTTATCACTTTATCTTGAAGCCGGATTTAGCGCTACATGCAGGACGCAGAATAAACACGAACACTTTCAGACACTTATGCTACAGCTGTCTCGTGGTGTTGAGCTCCCGCTGCATTTTCCTGCCTCCCTACACCCCCTACACCAGCGTCTGGGCAGGACAGTAACTTTAGACGCATCCTGAACGCATGTTGCAGCAGCATTGAGTCATCAAGGCGTTTATCTTTACGCTTGATCTTGAGCTACACCTCACGACTTCACCACCCGGAGTTGACAAGAACAGGAACGCTTGCGTTTTTATTCTCGGTTTATTGATGTTTTCTCTACTGATTCACAACGTTTCTCTTCATCACGGTTACATCAGACCCGCTCGCTCTCTGCGTCTGCGGGTCTGCGTCTGAACCTGTGAACGCGTCTCATCTTTTCTCAGAGTCAACACAGTGAATGAAGTGAAAAAGTGGGCGTGTCTTTCTTACCTGACATGCTCTTCAACGAACACTGACTATTCTTTCTCTTCCTTTTTGGGCCATTGAGCCACCTGCACATGGAGACAGAGAGAGAGAGAGAGAGAGAGAGAGAGAGAGAGAAGAGAGAGAGAGAGAGAGAGAGAGGAGGTGAGAGAGAGAGAGAGAGAGAGAGAGAGAGAGAGAGAGAGAGAGAGTGAGAGAGAGAGAGAGAGAGAGAGAGTGAGACAGACTATAACACAAGTAGAACAGCACGAAAGATGTGTTATTCTCGCTGCAGCGGCCCTGAACACTTAATTCGTCGTCCCTCAGCTCTAAGAGCTCCAGTAACATGACAACGCTGCCACTTCAGGAAATAAAGAGGTTCGCAGACTCAAAGCCAACAGCAGGTTCTTCGTTTTTTCCACCGCACTGTGTCTCATGAGGCTGAGAGCAGATTACACAACCCCCAAAGACACACGCTCACGGCTCGCATGTTCTCGAATGTGGAAGTAACGCTAGATGAATATGGATGTTGTCTATAATATTCAGGATTATTTCAATCAAACTCCAAATTGATGAAATAATGAAAGAAATAGCGCGGCAGCACGGTGGCTTAGCGGTCAGCGCGTTCGCCTCACGCCTCCAGGGTCGGGGGTTTCCCATGCTCATACTCAGCAAACCCGATCAATCGGTTCGATCTCGGATAGCGATGTTACCGTTCCCACCCTGCAGTGCATGAGTTTCCCATAGCCGCCCGCGTACCCGCAAGTCTTTCACACATCATTATAGCGCAAGAATTTCGCCAGCGGTCACGAGTTTTCAGGTTCCATTTTGTATAGCGCTTATCCTGTACGGAGACTATCCCAGGGAGCATGGGGTACAAGGTGGGGTACAGAGTGGACGGGGTGCCAATCGGTCGCAGGGCACATTCACACACACATTCACACACTACGGACACTTTAGACACGCCAATCAGTCTACAGCGCATGTCTTTGGACTGGGGGAGGAAACCGGAGTACCCGGAGGAAACCCCCGCAGCACGGGGAGAACATGGAAACTCCGCACGCTCGGGGCAGCGGACCCCCGAGTCTGGAGGTGTGAGAGGAACGTGCGGAAAAATATCACAGCTTGCTGAGAA
>CM022760.1:7329474-7349474 GCA_012411365.1 Ameiurus melas | reverse complement strand
GATAAGACAGTAATTAAAGGAGGATGTGCTGGATGCTGCCACTGGAGGTCACTCAAATCTCCATTATTTCTATAATTTAGCTACAAACTCCAGTCTTTAACACCCACATGTATATTTTCTTTCTTTTCCACGTCTCTTATGGGAAATCATTTGATTCCTGCAAACTCCGTAATGAGTCACTGTGTAAACGAGAATGTGCAGATAAACAACATGCAAAGAGGTGAGAATGAAAATGTTAACTGCTTTATATAAGTCCTTTATTAAGTTCGTTAAGCTTGGTACTTGTGAGGTGCTGTGAGGGAGTGTGAGGGACTGTGAGGGACTGTGAGGTGCTGTGAGGTGCTGTGAAGGACTGTGAGGGACTGTGAGGGACAGTGAGATGCTGTGAGGTGCTGTAAGGGGCCGTGAGGGACTGTGAGGTGCTGTGAGGTACTGTGAGGTGCTGTGAGGTCCTGTGAGGTGCTGTGAAGGACTGTGAGGGACTGTGAGGGACAGTGAGATGCTGTGAGGGACAGTGAGGGACTGTGAGGGACTGTGAGATGCTGTGAGGGAGTGTGAGGTGCTGTGAGGGACTGTGAGGGACAGTGAGGTGCTGTGAGGGACTGTGAGGTGCTGTGAGGGAGTGTGAGGTGCTGTGAAGGACTATGAGGTGCTGTGAGGTGCTGTGAGGGACTGTGAGGGACAGTGAGGTCCTGTGAGGTGCTGTGAGGGAGTGTGAGGTGCTGTGAGGGACTGTGAGGGACAGTGAGGTGCTGTGAGGGACTGTGAGGGACAGTGAGGTGCTGTGAGGGACTGTGAGGTGCTGTGAGGAAGTGTGAGGTGCTGTGAGGGACTGTGAGGTGCTGTGAGGTGCTGTGAGGGACTGTGAGGGACAGTGAGGTCCTGTGAGGTGCTGTGAGGGAGTGTGAGGTGCTGTGAGGGACTGTGAGGGACAGTGAGGTGCTGTGAGGGACTGTGAGGTGCTGTGAGGGAGTGTGAGGTGCTGTGAAGGACTATGAGGTGCTGTGAGGGAGTGTGAGGTGCTGTGAAGGACTATGAGGTGCTGTGAGGTGCTGTGAGGGACTGTGAGGGACAGTGAGGTGCTGTGAGGTGCTGTGAGGTGCTGTAAGGGACCGTGAGGGACTGTGAGGGACAGTGAGATGCTGTGAGGTGCTGTAAGGGACCGTGAGGGACTGTGAGGTGCTGTGAGGGCTGTGAGGTGCTGTGAAGGACTGTGAGGGACTGTGAGGGACAGTGAGGTGCTGTGAGGGACTGTGAGGTGCTGTGAGGGACAGTGAGGTGCTGTGAGGGACTGTGAGGGACTGTGAGGTGCTGTGAGGGAGTGTGAGGTGCTGTGAGGGACTGTGAGGGACAGTGAGGTGCTGTGAGGGACTGTGAGGGACAGTGAGGTGCTGTGAGGTGCTGTGAGGGACTGTGAGGGACAGTGAGGTGCTGTGAGGGACTGTGAGGGACAGTGAGGTGCTGTGAGGGACTGTGAGGTTCTGGGAGGGAGTGTGAGGTGCTGTGAAGGACTATGAGGTGCTGTGAGGTGCTGTGAGGGAGTGTGAGGTGCTGTGAAGGACTATGAGGTGCTGTGAGGGAGTGTGAGGTGCTGTGAAGGACTATGAGGTGCTGTGAGGGACTGTGAGGGACAGTGAGGTGCTGTGAGGTGCTGTGAGGGACTGTGAGGGACAGTGAGGTGCTGTGAGGTGCTGTGAGGGACTGTGAGGGGCAGTGAGGTGCTGTGAGGTGCTGTGAGGGACTGTGAGGGGCAGTGAGGTGCTGTGAGGTGCTGTGAGGGACTGTGAGGGACAGTGAGGTGCTGTGAGGTGCTGTGAGGGACTGTGAGGGACAGTGAGGTGCTGTGAGGTGCTGTGAGGGACTGTGAGGGGCAGTGAGGTGCTGTGAGGTGCTGTGAGGGACTGTGAGGGGCAGTGAGGTGCTGTGAGGTGCTGTGAGGCGCTGTCTGACTTCAAATTTCTGACAGATGGCCTCACAATATCTTCAATCCCTCATTGATATGATGCAGAACTCATAGTTGAATCAATGAATGCAAGCTCAGCCCAGTCCCTGAGATCTTAAATTCCTTGCCAGACTCTACCATCCACTACCTTTATTCTGAAGGCCTCACAGAACTCTTCAGATCATGATGACACCACACACATCAATAACAAAGGGAACAGCAGACACTACAGTAGATATGAGAGGGGTATAAATAAGACCGGTTCCACCTGCACTCCCTAAGCAGGTTCTGATCACTGGCACCCGATCTTCAACACCTGGTTCTAATTTTATGGCTTTGAAGCTGTGTACTTACTTTTCCATGTGACTGATCTGGTTTTTATTCATTTAAATTGTGAAAATTACAACAAAATATGTCAAAAAACAAACAAACAAAAGAACAAGAATTTCCATGGGGTGTACTTATTTTTTCTACATGACTGTAATCAGTGAAGCAGATGAGATTATCATAAATTAATTTGTAAGGATATTTATTAACACTTTTACTAATGTCAACATCTCTCTCTCTCCCCCTCTCTCTCTCTTTGTGCTATAATTGAGTAATTATTACTAATTGAGCTGATTATGATTGACAGGTTCTACAGCTGCATGCTTTCATATAAATATGAACTAAATCAGCTCGATAAGCGAAACGCAGCGTAATTAAACTCGCTGATATCATTTCACCGCTGGAGAGAAAACAGCAGTGAGGCCGGAGCTGGAGCAGAAGATTAAAACATGTCGGATTACACACTTTTCAGTGTCACAAACGACTCGTCAAATGATCCGTTCTAAATGATTCGTTCTAAACTCCTCCTTTCAGAGACCATACTCTGCTCTGATTGGTCAGACGTCCCAGTCTGTCGTGATTGGTCTACCGCTGTCAGCGAGCAGCTGATGAAGACCAGAGGCGGGGCATTTGCGTTACAAACCTACGTAGGTTAGAACAGGAAGTAAAGTCCGGAATCACTAACGAGTCGTTTGTTCAGAATCGGTTCCTTCTTTTGGGAGTCGATAACTCCGTTTGTCGTGCGCGTCGGTTTTTGAAACTTTGCAGACTTTTTTACATTCACAAACAGCTACGTATAGAACACACGAGAGCTGCAACAACGAATCGAATCGATCGGATGGATAGTAATCGATTATGAAAATCGTTGTCGACGAATCTCATTATGGATCAGTCGGGGAGATTTACTCATTACGTTACTTCTGTTCAGAAAACACGCCTCGGAGAGTAATTACTAAAGTGGGGTTCCAAATGATGTCCTATACACTTACACTATGCACTATGCACTCGACCATCTAGTGGATGAATTGAATTTAAGAAAGGTAATATCATCTCAAAAGGAACACTAGCGGGTTTTCACTAACCGGAACTATAATCCACTTCCTAGACGACGGCGCTTGACGTCACACGCACGTAAGCTAGCGACACCGCTAGCTTTAGCCTCAGAGTTACCGACACTGACTTTCTTCAGTTTACTGTTTCTGTCAGCGTTACATTTTATTCCCAGCATGACCTCAGTCCTCATCAGACGGAGGCGAAATCGTCACGTGACTGAGGAAGAACGTGTGCGGCCTCGAAGTCCTCTAAGGCAGGGGTGCATTTTATATTAAACACCGCCGAGAAGATTTATAAACTCTATAAAGCAGAGTTTCTGCTGCACGGAAGCATGACAGTGATGCTTAAAAGGTTTGGTTTAATTTAAGTTTATTATCTTATTTAGTTAGTTTATATTTATATTATATATAAGTACTTACGCATTATTTTAAACTACAGGCCTAAATTAATAATATATATTCTGGTGTGTGTGTGTGTGTGTGTGTGTGTGTGTGTGTGTGTGTGTGTAAAGTTTTAGTCTGAATTTAAATTTGTAACACTCATTTTGTGGATTTTATTTTAAATAAACAACCAACCAAAAAATTCATTGAAAGTTTGCCCCGCCCCCATACGATTAATCGGAATAATAATAATAATCGGTCGACCAATCGATTATGAAAATAATCATTAGTTGCAGCCCTAATAACACACTACATGAAAGGTAATATTTGAAAAACCATAATACGAGTAAATGTATAAAATGGAGGGCGGAGTCAAAGGCAAGACTATAATATAACACCAGAAATTGAGATTAAGTTGGGGCTTTTTTCCCCATATAATGAAGACATGAATATTATATACTATATTACATTATTATTAATTATTACAGTGTGTGTGTGTGTGTGTGTGTGTGTGTGTGTAAATGAAAACTTTATTTAAAATGGTGTGTATATTCCTTTTTACTTTTACTTTTTACTTTTGTGTATAAAAATCACATCCTACGAGAAGAAGGAGGAGCAGTGTGAGCTTTTCACATTTTCTCTCACTTGAGATGCAGAGGGAAGCATCCGGAACCAGCTCAACTCAACTTCACACACACACACACACACACACACACACACACACACACACACACGCACACGCACACACGCACACACGCACACACGCACATGCACACAAAGAATCAGATTTCATTTTCCAGACCGAAGAGAGGAAAAGGATGAGGAGGACGATGAGGAGGCAGGGAGAAGTGTGTGTCAGAACGGGGTGGGGGGGAGGGGGGTGGAAAAGAAGATGAAGAGAAAGAATAAAAGATGGTACGATAAGAGGATGATGAATGGATTATGGAGGAGAGCTGAAATGGAGGATGGATGAGACAGGATGTGAACGTGCACTGTGTAAACACTGTGAGAGGAAAAGAGGATGCGAGTGAGATGTGTGTGTGTGTGTGTGTGTGTGTGTGTGTGTGTGTGGAGTGGAAAAGGATCCACCCAAAGCTGCATCTTAAACAGGTATACCACGGTTTGTGTGTGTTAGAGCTGCCATTTAAATATTATGGCTACAGTGGATTAGATACTGAATTACGCATTGACCAATCAGAGCCAATCTGAGCCAATCAGAGCCATTCTGAGCTGTACGGGCAGTGAGGAGGAGGAGGAGCCAGCGACTCACCGTTTCTCTTCTCTCTCTGATTGGTTAAGGTCCTGCTCCTTGGGCATGTGTTCCATTCACCTTAATTCCATCCAGCAGCCAATCATGTGAGACTGAGGCGGGCCCCACCTGTAGACGAATAGCTGTCATTCGCGTCGTTGAGTCAGATGGACATCCCACAGCTCTGAGGAGCCACGCTCACCAACCAATCCCAATGCCCGCTTCAGCACTGACGACCATGAGACACGACCTGGAACATAACAGAGACGCGAGTGTCAGAACGCTGACGTGAGAAATGCCTACAGAGAGCTACAGCTGTGCACAACAACAACTCAACAACATCACACAACATCGGGTGATAGCGTTAACTCTCCTCAAAATCCTACAAACAAGAGGAGGAAGAAGAAGAGAGAAGAAGAAGACTGAAGAAAGAAGGATGAAAAAGAAAAGAGAAGAAGAAGAAGGATGATGATGATGACAAAGAAGAAGAGAGAAGAAGAAGAAGGTTGATGATGATGATGATGATGAAGAAGAAGAAGAGAGAAGAAAAAGAAGAGATAGGATGTTGAAGAAGAGGAGAGAAGAAGAAGAAGGATGAAGAAGAAGAGAGATGAAGGATGAAGAAGGATGAAGAAGAAGAGCGAAAAAGAAGGATGAGAAGAAGACTGAAGAAGAAGACTGAAGAAGGATGAAGAAGAGAGAAGAAGAAGAGAGAGGATGTTGAAGAAGAAGAAGAAGAGAGAAGAAGGATGAAGAAGAAGGATGTAGAAGGATGAAGAAGGATAAAGAAGAAGAAGCAGCAGAGAGTGTATTACACACTGATGTGATTGAGCTTCAGAAGGCACAGTGAGACCGGACACAGCTTCTCAGTAGCTCTGTACTGTTTCTTTGGGAATGATTACTGACTGTATCAGTGAGAGGAACCCAGCGTCCCTCAGCTCTGAGGAACAACACTAACATAAAATCAGCTAAATAACATACAGAGATGACTCTGTGTTTATAACTGAGACAGCTGAGTGTTAGAACACGGGCTGGAGCTCAACTGCAGATACAGTATTGAGTACACACACACACACACACACACACGCACAAGAGTTCTCACTAGCTGAGGCTAACTAGCGCTCACGGTTTGCCCGTATATCCGTTCCCGGCTAGCCAGCTGTACAGTTATTGACTTGCTGACAGAATGAAGAGTCATCTCATCATATAACTGCTTTTATAACCAATTTCTAAAAAAAAAAAAAAACATTCCTATTCATCTTTACCATAAAAGCATACAGACACTAATGCCGTGTGTGTTACTAGAACCTGAGCTAGCGTAATCCTGACAACGGTACATCAGATACTGGCTTTTATTCATCAACACATGTGTCTATTTCTGTTCCTATCAGGCAGATAGAAGATCTGGACAATTAAGAAAGTAGGAAGCAAGGAAGAAGAAGAAGAAGAAGAAGAATCAATAATAAAGAGGAACTTGAACAAGGAGAGAGCAGATGGATGGGTGGATGGATGGATAGTCGACAGACAGACAGACAGACAGACAGACAGACAGACAGACAGACAGAGAGACAGATAGATAGATAGATAGATAGATAGATAGATAGATAGATAGATAGATAGATAGATAGATAGATAGATAGATAGATAGATAGATAGATAGATAGCAGTTCAGCCAGACATTCACACAAACACTGAGCTCTTCAGATTCCTCACAGCTTACACATGTATGTCACGTGTTGCACATTTCTGCAAGTCAATAGCTAGCGTTGAGAAATGAAGTGTCGCTAAAACATAGTGTAGGTACACTACTTCCAGCAATGATACCAGGATCAATTCTGAGTTTCGCAGTCTGCATCCACCAGCGAATGGCTCTACAAATTCATAGTAGAGAGTGTGGCACATTATTAAAGGCACATGTAGAGACATTTGACTGCCTTTGGATTGGCCGTTTTCTTCCAATTTGCCCATCTGCCACAATGGTCCTACGAGATTGATCCTACTGGGTCATCCCAAAATGTCTGAGTTTGGCGACTGTCTAAAGTGAACTGTGACCACCGATTGTAGCTCACGATCAAGGAATTCTTTTACGATTTGCAACAGCATTATTGTTATGAAAAATCCATCCATCCATCCATTTTCTGTTCCGCTTATCCTTCACAGGGTCGCCGGGAGCCTGGAGCCTATCCCGGTGGACTCGGGGCACAAGACGGAGGACACCATGGACGGGGTGCCAAGCCATCGCAGGGCACAATCGCACACACACTCACACACCCATTCACACACTACAGACAATTTAGAGATGCCAATCAGCCTACGACAAATGTCTTTGGACTGGAGGAGTACCCAGAGTAAGCCCCTGAAGCAGAGCGCAGAGGCAGGAATCAAACCTCCAATCCCAGAGGTGCGAGGCAAATGCGCTACCGACTAAGTCCCCTCCATGCCCCTCTGTTATAAAAAATCAAACATCATAAATCACTGTCATCTAATGTCCTGCACATACATTCTTCAAGAATGGGTTCAGCAAAGATGTCTCTTCTAGGCTCCCATGTTCGTAACCTGGCAAAAAGGTAAGCGCTATTCTACATTAGGTCAATACACTAATTTGGGGGATGAGTAGACAGGACAAGACTGGTTTAGATGTCAGCAGTCATAACAATTCCAGCTTTGTTGTGGAAACTTTCCCTATTCATATGGGGTTAGTTTTACATCTGAAGGTGGCATCATGTTATTCTTAAACCTGAGTATCTCAGCAATTTTAGACCCATCTGATTCCATCATTTCAGCACTTATTTCACAAACTGACAGGACTGGGGGAATGCCTGCTTTACAGTGTGCTGTAAAATGAGCTGCAGAAAACACCAAGAATTGACAAGTTGGTAAAGATTCCATCATATCTTTGGGCAAGACAAGTATGCAGACTTTTTAAGGTGAAACCAAGAACTGGCCAAGTTGAACATCTTGAAAAATAAACTCTCAATGGAACGTGCAAGAGGAATGTTGATACGGTGTGCCCTGCGATGGGTTCGCACCCCGCCCAGAGTGTCCCCTGCCTTATATCCTAAGTCCCCTGGGATACCGGCTCCAAGCCCCTCACGACCCTGTGTAGGATAAGCGTACAGGACATGGATGGATGGGTGGAATTCACCCTGTCCCAATTGAGTGCAATTGCTACAGGGCTCCTCAACAAGCATGTGACTAGAAAACAACTCCATCTGTATAGTCATTTTAAGCGTGGGGGTCAGAAAAAAATAGAAATAAAGAGATAATGATTAGCAAGGCTGTTGGAGCCAGGACTTAAATCTGCATTGTTGGGAAAATGAGCAGTGTGTGTGTGTGTGTGTGTGTGTGTGTGCATACCAAACACATATCTGGGCCTGTATCCGGCTGTCCCATATTACGCATTCAATGCAGGAGCACACTTCAGTTCAAGGACACCAAAACAAGTGTGTGATGCAAGCCAGCGAGAGCCGAGCCAAAGGGACATTCATCCTGTATTAGTTAATGCTTGGCCGGCTGCTCTCAGGATGCTGGCTTGCTTGTGTGTCCACCGGCCAAACTGTCCTACTGATACATGCCAAACACAGAGCAAGAGAGATTGCTAGTGTGTGAAGCTCCTACGTCAGCCTGACAACGAGTGGCGTAGCACTTCTCACTGCAATCTGTTGTGAGTCATAAATACAGGAAGGACAACGCTCTCAGCTGAAAGGCTTTTACAAGCGGGAAAACACTGCGATGCTTCCCTGCCTCACACACGCCACGATGCTCTTCCTCAACCTCTTTTCTTAACCAGATGACGCGTGTGGCTGCTCACTTCTCCCAGCTCGTACCTGCTGCAGCCTCTCTTGCATGGGTCCAGGTCAAATCCATAAAGCTTCAAGCCTTCAAACATTCCGGACCTATAAAAGAAGCTTTATAGCCTGGGTTTCTTGCTTCAAAAGCTTCAGCAAAAAAATAAAAAATAAATAAAAATGCGAGCAGGAAGGGGCAGTACGCGATAAAGTGAGACGGAATGGAAGAGAGAAAGCAGAGTCAAAAATAACTTAAACTGGAGGGGTCAGGAGTTAGAAGGGTAGAATCAGAATGGCACTACAGCTGCGAAGGGAAATAAATCACGATACGGCAATAAATTAAGGCTGTAAAAGTCACTGGATAATAAGTGTATGAGAAAGGTAAGGGAACAAGCTCATTAATATACCGTTCAAAAAAAGAGCTGTAGGCATTCTGTGGCACTGCAGGTGTGTCTATATGGCTGTTTTCGAGCATGAATAAGTATATATGTTAGTCGACATATATGTCGACACAGTGCAGTGTTAGAACACAGTGCAGGTGCAGGCTCCTCCGGCGTACTGCGACAGTCGCTTCCAGCTTCCTTCCGAAACTTTTTAATTGGCCTTAAAAAAACTTCTTTTTGTCCTTGCCATAGCCTTAATTGCGCACTTCAAAATGGCAGGCCTGAGACAGGATAAAAAAGAATAAATTCTGACCACATGCTAGCTAGTGGAACCCTGCTCGGGTTAATTAACACTCCACAGCGAGGTTTTATCGCACGTGTAAAAGAAAGACATACTGAGGAGGGTACACTGGAGACATAAGAAATCAAGGATAAGTGTGATATGGGCCACTGCTCAAGTGGGAGTTCTTGGCAATCGAGAGAACCGTTGGGACACCCATGCACAAAGAGTAACCGGGGACCCTTGAGCTGTGAGGTTCCAACACTACGCACTGAATAAGGGCCACCACTTGGACTACATTCTTGCCATCATGCACAATTATAAGATCTCTCTTTTAGAGTTGATTCATTGCGCATCTCAATACACTCAATACATGTTTGTTTCCAAAACCTCGTTTTACAGTCTATGACCAGAGAGTATGAATCAAATGAATTAAGTAATGATTAATCAAACCAGTGTGTTAGTGGTTTAACAAAGCTAGTAGTTAGATGGTAGGTTCAAACATAATGGTACCTTGAGAGAGAAGGGTTGAAAACATCACCCTAGTGTCATTATCAGCAGTTAAATGGTCTTCACTTATATAGAAAACCAATCGTATCCAAATCGCTTTTCTAATTCACACACACACTCACACACCAATGGTAGCAGAGCTGCCATGCAAGTCACTAATTTGCCACTGGGACCAACTTGGGGTTCAGTGTCTTGCCCAAGGACACTTCGGTATGTGGAGTCACGTGGGCCGGGAATCGAACCGCCAACCCTACGATTAGTGGATAACCCACTCTACCAACTGATCTACCTTGTTTGTCTTTATGCAGTGAAAGCCCAAATTTGGTACTCTCTGCAATGAGTCATCTGGCACCAGAGTCAATGTTTTCAATGTATGCCTATTTGTTTCTAAGCAACACATTTTTGTAGAAATTTAAATCAGATGTAGAGGCATCCTAAAGACCATACAGCATGACATGATAATCAAAGACAGAAAATAGCAGCTAGTCCAAATTTGTGGTTTTCTTTCAAAGGGCACCAGTATGTCAGGGGAGGAACTGGTGAGTGGCATGATAATACCCATCTACGTAGGTTTCTATTAATCATGTAGATGGTTTTTTTTTTTTTTTTTAATGATCTGAGATGCATTTGACCAATTCTAACCTTAGCATTTCAAGCCACTAAAGACCACATTATGATGGCTATCGATTGGCCATGGCCGCCCATGTTGCATTCTTATCCTCAACACAGCTTACGCTAATCGTGTCCTCTATGGCCATGTTTATATTTACATATAGATACATCTAGATATCACCCTGAAACATGCGACTTCATATGCACTACATATTCCATCAATTCAAATATTTCCATCGTATTTTCCTTGTTCACATCTAGACTTTATCAACAGATCAAATTTTTCAATAGAGCAGATTTTCTGCTTTCCTCATACAGTTTTTTTTTAATTCAGATTCAAAATGAGTATAATTAGCTGGATAGAAATGTTGATTGATGGATTCTCCACAATATTCTATTCCCCACCCTACTCCATTCTCTACCCTACTCTATTCCCCACTACTATAGTTCACCATACTCTATTCTCCACCACACTCTATTCTCCACCCTACTCTATTCTCCAATACTATAGTTCACTCTACTCTATTCTCCACTCCTGTACTTCAACATACACCAGTCCCACCATACTCTATATCCCACTACTATAGTTCACTGTACTCTATTCTCCACCCTACTCTATTCCCCACTCCTGTACGTCACCATACTTCATTCTTCACCCTACTCTATTCCCAACTCCTGTACTTTACCACACTCCATTCTGTACCATACTCTATTCCCCATTACTATAGTTCACTCTACTCTATTCTCCACTCCTGTACTTCACCACACTCCATTCTGTACCAGAGTCTATTCCCCATTACTATAGTTCGCCATACTCCATTCCCCACCCTACTCTATTCCCCACTCCTGTACGTCACCATACTCCATTCACCACCCTACTCTATTGACCCACTCCTGTACATCACCATACTCCATTCCCCACCCTACTCTATTCCCCACTCCTGTTCTTCACCATACTCCATTCTCTAGTAATGTACTTCAGACTACAATATTCTCCACAACTGTACTTCACCCTACTCCTGTACTTCTCTGTACTCTATCCCCCATCCCTATACCTCACTCTATTCTATTCTCCACTACTGTATTATCTACTAACATACTTCTTCTTACAACATTCTCCACTGCACTTAACACTAGTCTATTCTCCACCAATGTAGTTCATGCTGTTCTATTCTACACTACTGCACTTCACCTCACTCCATTTCCCCTTCCTCTCTACCCTCAATCCTACGGTATCATGCTCATTCTTGCCATACTTCATACTACAGACTACCAGATGGATTAATCCACCTACCCACACACACACCTGCTTGTGTGTTTCCTTGCATTTCTTGCCTTTTTCTCGTTTTCTCTGTTTGTGAATATATAAAGCTGAGTCTGTCATTTAGCAGTGTCTGTTATGTGTAAATCCTTGCTGCCTAAAGAGGACCCCGCAGGTCTGTTTACACGGTTATTAATAGCTGCTAATAAATCACACCCACGGAGACCTGCGGGCGTTAGGTTGTATGTCTGTAACAAGGGTAGAGTGAGTGACTGCAAAGGTGTGTATGTGAGAAAGAGAGAATGTGAGAGCAAACCAGGCCCTAAATCAATAAGAAGGAATTTGGTAGCCACTTTTGCGAGAATGAAAACACTTAACATATAAATAAACCTTGACAGCTCTTGTGTATAGAGAACACACTGACTTCTAACTCCAAGTAGGGGCAGGGCCTAAATTGTCAGTGACAGTCTAAATTGTCGATTGAATGCTCATAGTGTAGAGGGGGAAAAAAATAGATCAGGATGCACTGATCCCATGATCCAAGCTTAGAACTTCCAGATAAAGTGATTACTCCAACTGTTAGCTTCTGTTGCTAAATTGCATTCCAGTTTGTGTGCTATGTTTCCCTACATAGAGACACAGGATACAGATTTTAAGTGTGTGAATTAATCCCTATTGAGCGAGCCGGTGGTGATGGTGGTGATTAAAAACGCCCTGAGATGATATGAGGAAGAAACCTTGAGAGGAACCAGCCTCAGAAGGGAACCCGTCCTCATCTGGGTAACAACGGATAGTGTAAAGTAAAGGAAAGTTCATTCTTTGTTGATCTAGTCCACTCTTCACTAAAGGAGACCTGAGTGTAAAACTGTATGTGGTAATTGCAGTCCTAACGCCATCGCAGCAACCGTGGTCCCAGCAACCACAGCGAGAACGTCCATGTGGAATCGGAGTCCAAAACTATTTCATGGTACTTCAGCAATCTCCAGGCTTTAGCTTCCGGTTGATGAGAGCTCCATTCAGAGGTAGGGCATCAGGATGGATCAGGCAGTTCCGGAGAGCAGGAAGGGGCAGGATCAGGATCATATACCATTACTGTCATGGTTTGGAAGTGGAGACGGATGCAAGTGCAGATAAAGCGTTTAATAACAATGAAACCAAACACAAAAGAAGCTACGAACATGTAGCGAAACACCAAGGCAAAGAAAAAACATGAACCCTATGACAGAAACGATGGCAGAGAAAGACATACACAAGACAACCAGTGTAGTGCAAACTGTGGCTATAAATACCCATAAGTGGTCATTAAGTTCAGGTGCAGGTGGTCATGTGACCGTGAAGTAGTGCAGTGGCTGCTGGGAGATGTAGTCTAGAGTAGCCTCCGGGATATCCTTGACAGTTACTACTGAGAAATTGATTATTTACCGATAACTGCGCAACCTAAAGGTCAGAGCAATTTGCCAATGGTAACAATTTCTATTTGTTACACAATGTACTTTTGATCCATTTGGAGTTATATTTAATGTTGTGGAATGTCTGCGAAACAACCCTATACTTCTCCGGACCTGTGAATTAGTGTGTTATGATGTAGGGAGAAGGATGATTCCCCGAGACTACAACCAATCATACAATCAAATCTACAGTGTGACATCACTGCTGAGGATGACTAATGACCGATTTCATGATTCCAGACCTTCCACATTGCTTTCTCTTCCCTTGCCATACACACTTGTGTTTTATTTTTGTCAACTCCATAGTGGTGAGACGGTATAGTGTTGAACGGAGGAAATTTGGAGGGATGTGGCTTGGTACGAGGAAGGCGGGTCAGCGAAAGGTCAGAGTACTGAGTGTACAGTTTGGAGCAGAGGCAACGCTTCTCGGGGGAAAAGAGAAAACGAGGTGTCTCTGCCTCTCCCGGCTTTACTCCTCTGGCTAAAAACGCTTCCAAGCCTGTGACTGCGTTTGCGAACAAGAGTCGATTTGGATCGTTCTCATCTGCATGTTAGTTTGCAAGGAAGGATCTGTCAACAAAGCAACATTCCTGTCCGACTCTGCGCTACGTCGTTCGTAAACCGCTGAACCAAACAGTATAAATCTTTCACAGATGAAAAAAGTTTGCAACGAGGGAAAACATTCACCACACGCTGTTCTCTCGTTCTCTCTCTGTCATGCTCTTGTTTAAGAGCTCTCATATTTTATTGCCGTAGACCGAGTGGAAACTGCAGTGTCGCAGGCTTCAGGATTTCCCCATGCGCAAACCTAGTGACCTACTTACAGCAATCAGGCCACTATAAACAGGACAGCAATGGAGAGAAAATATAAATAACACAAACTCGAGGGTGAGAGAGCATGAGAGCCTATGAGAGAGAGAGAGAGAGAGAGAGAGAGAGAGAGAAACCTGGTGACCCAGATAGAAAGGACAAACACAACAAAGACAAACGGATATGCAGGGTCACATCAATGGTCACATTCATGTTTTTGGTTGTAATCCAGGCAACATGTCTGCCAGTGTCAGAGGTGCTTCCTCTCTCAAGCCCTGTGTCTATTTGCTTCATGGTCCGATCCTGGTCGCCACACAAGGCCGAGCCTGGCTGGATTTGAAAACGCCACAGCGATCACGTTATGGTGTGGACAACAGAAACAAAAGATACCGATGTCTGTCATCCTTTCATTGGCCTCAGATTATCTCCAACACATCCAAAATGGAGGGCGAGTTCATTTCAAAATAAACACACCAGAACCGCACGTACGACAACATACGCTATATTGAACCGCCAAAGGACTGTACAAAGTACTACCTGACTAAACGCAGGGGTGCCAATAATTGTGACACACGGGTTTGATTTAAAATAAATAAATAAATACAAACAAGTACATACATAAATAAATAATGACAACTAAGTAACTATTTCAGCATGAGATGCAACACAAAGATATTGTTTTATGAGTTTACAAATTAGCCCATCTTTACCGAGGGTGCCAATAATTTCAGAACAAAGTGCACGTTTGATTTTGAAACCGACAAACGCATTAGTGAACCGCTAACCTAAAACTGGAGTAAAACTGCTGACGTCTGGCAAATCTTTCACTAGAATATAAAAGTATATCAGTTGATATGATCAACGATCATAAATGTTGGCACCCTAAAATAAATTCGGGATCATTTTTTATTTTTTTTTTAATGAATGAAAGCACGGGGAACAATTTGGCACAAAAGAATAAGTGGGAGTGAAATTAAGTGTGTGTGTGTGTGTGTGTGTGTGTGTGAATCCCAGCACTCAGCAAACAGGTCAGTGAGGCCAGGTGAGAGATGAGAGATCTGGGCACGCTGCCCTAACTGTCCGAGCGGGCACGAGACACAACACAACGCCACGTGCCAAGACAATCTGTACAATCTCAGCTGAGGAAGTAAAAATAAACTCGAGCCATCTCTCTCTCTCTCTCTCTCTCTCTCTCTCTCTCTTGATATCTCAGTCCTACACCATTACTCTACAGGTGAGGGGGAAAAAAAACATTACTGATCTTTAACTTTCCTCTGGATCAAATTACATCGACCATTCAACTACGCCTATCAAACGTTTACAAACACACCCACTGCACCGAGTCCCGCGAGAACAATGTGTCTTATTTAATCACGGCTTTGAGTTCATGGATAATGTTTCACTTTTCATTTCTTGTTCTCCGCAGTACCGGAACATTCCATTTCCTCATCATATATTTACATTCATTTCTCTCATTCATGTTCCAAGTTCCCAAAACTCAGAATCCATAAACTTCTAACTCTAAAGTCATCAAGTACATCAGAGGGTTTCTATTTAAGAAACGGTTCTAAGTACAGACCATGGCGGAATCCAAGTTTCTTTAAGGTTTGATGAAGAACCTAAAACAGATTTCCCAGTCAGAGAGGGTTCCAAGTAGAACCCGTCTACGAATCTCTACGAACCCTTAATTATCAAAACACAACTTTTTTCCAAGAGTACATTTGACTTGTAATTCACGTTCCGTAAAGTTTTGATGTAGAACCTAACAACTGAGGATTTCCTCATCAGAAAGGGACACAAGTAGAACTACTGAGGGAACCTTTTTTTTTTTTTCAAGCATGTAGTGCCGCTAGTAATTCAAGTTCCATGTTCCTGAAAGAGAGTTTCAGATAGAGTGTAGTCCAGCTCATAATTCAAGATCCAAGTTCCTGAAAGGTTCTACCTAGAACCTGACAACAGATGACTTTCCTATCACAAAGTGTTCCAATGGTTCTTCTAGAAATCTAAGGGCCCTTAACTATCCAAAGAAGAAAAAGATACTTTTACTCCACAAGTCTAGTCTACATGTTTCTTAAAAGTTCTACACAGAACCGAACAACAGATGACTTTCCTATCAGAAAAGGTTCCAAAGATACCTCTAAGAATCTAATGACCCTTAACTAACCGGAGAACCCTCGAGGAAACCTTTTTTCAAGAGAGTAAATTCACCAGTAATTCAAGATCCATGTTCCGTAAAGATCTGATGTAGAACTTGACAACAGACTGTTTTTGTCCTACTAAGCATCCTTAACTAGCCATCGAGGACACCTTTATCCAAGAGAGTAATGTTCGTAGTACGTCAAGTTCCACGTTCCTTAAAGGTTCCATATAAAATCAGACAGATGATTCCTCTAGTAGAGAGGGTTACAAGTAGAACTCCTCTCATATATAGACTCTTAAGTATCCAAGGAACCCTAGAAGAAACTTTTTTTGTTTAAGTGTAAGATTCCATGTAGAACCTGACATGTAGGTATTAAGATCTGTCATTGCAGCCTGCAGAAGAAATAAAATGTCTGGATTCCATGCCAACCTCCTGCTACACAAATTACACAACGTTCTCAAAGAAAACACACTCAGGGGAAACGTGGAGTGTGTGCACACTGACAGCAAGCCCAGTGATCGTAACCATGCAGTCCATGTGCACCTAACCACAGAACAACCAAACCAATCCAGCTCTGGCAAGAACATAAACATCAGGGATGGAACCGTTCTCAAAAAAAAAAAAAAAAACTGATCTGGATGGTTCTGTACAAGTAGAACAATGAAGGTTCTTTGTTTGTTCCTCTGGCAAATCTCTTAAAGATGCCATGTAGAAGGGATTTCCTATCAGAAAAAAAAGTTCTTATAAAGGTCAAGAACCCATACTTATCTAGAGAAGATTTTAAGGTACCTTTGAAGAACCAAGAGAGCTTACATTTTCTTTGTAATATCTAAACAGTGTTGAAATTGTGCTAAGTACTTGGAAAAATATTAGAATAAAGGGTTCTACAGGGCTTCTTTAAGGCTTCATTGGATAATCATGGGTTCTTTGCTTCAAAAAAGGTTCTACAAGGAATGGATGGAAAAACACTATTTTTTAGGGTGTAAGAGAGGACCTTCCCCCAGAGGGTACCACTGAAGAAATGATAAGAGTTCTAAGTACAAGAAAGAAAGAAAGAAAGAAACCTTTAAGGAAGCTAAAAACCCTTATTCTCTTATGGAAAAAAACAAGGTAACTCAAGAGTTCTTTGGATAGTTAAGGGTTCTTCGATTCACCATGAAACTGAAACCGTGTCTGTGACGTTCTCCAAACCAAACCCTTGTGTAATTTAAATAAGAGGATTAAATAAGACCATGTTTATGAAAAGAGAATAAAATCATAAACTGGTGGCTTCGGAGTTTTCGCTAGTCTCATAAACAGAGAACAGACCCCTCGGAACTTCCCAGCCTGAAATCAGATCCCGAGCTGTCCTGAGTGCCAGACCATACGCATGCGAATAAAAGTCGACTATAAACACTCACGCATTGCATGAACACACCGTGGGCTATATCCGTTTAAATATATCCGTTTACGTACCCATAACTAACCAGAAATCCATTACGGAAAGCTTTTTCCAAGACTGTAGTGTTCCTAATATATTCAGGGTCCACGTGACAAAAGAGTTCCATGTAGAAGCCTGAAGAAGAGGAGTCTGAAATTGTTCAATTAGAACCTTCTATAAAGCTATAAAGTACAACCCCATTAGGAATCCTAAGAACCCTTAAATATACGTAACCTTGAGGAAACTTGTTTCCTAAGAGTGTTCCTAGTAATCCATTAAAGTTCTCTGTAGAACCTGAGGGTTCAACGTAGAACCACTCTAGGAATGTACGTACGTTCAAATATGCAAAGAACCCTCGAGGAAAGTTTTCCCCAAGACTGTAGTGTTCTTAGTTTATTAAAGGGATCAATGTAGGAATCTGAAAACCTTTAATAGATCTAGAACGTTCTGTAGGTAAGGTTTCATAAAGTCAAAGCTCTCCAGGAACCTAAGATTCTTGAGGAAACCTTCTGAGACTGTAACGTTCCTTGTAATTCAAGTTCCATGTTCAATAAAGGTTCTATATAGAACCTAAAAACAGACAACGTCCCTGTGATAAATGGTTCCAAGTTGAACCCAACGAAGAATCTACGAATTTTTACCTACACAAAGAACCCTGGAGGAAACCTTTTCCCAAGAGAACACACACACAAGTAGAAAGAATAGGTTAGAAAGGATTCCAAGCAGAACCACGGGGTTTTTTACAATGTGGCAAAATGTGTATGAGTTTAAAAACCTTTACCTATTTCTAAAAGATCTACATTTCTTAATGGTTCTAGAACCATTACAAGAAGGGGCTCCAAAGAGAACCTTCAAGGAATCTAAGAATCATTTACCCATTCCTAAGTCTTTGCAAATAAGGGTCATTCACCCTAATACACACCTAGTTATACAGACCTAGTTACACACACACCCACACACACCACTGACACACCCACCCGAACTCTTAGCTCTGCCACTCACCCGCATGTCTCCGTCACTTCTATAATGAGTCCCAAACGCTGACAGAACCACAGACCACCCTGAGAAAAAAAAAACAGTATCCAGCAGAGGGCAGAGAGCACGTAAGTGGTGCGTGAGGAAGCCACAGGGTAGCTCTAGTATTTTGAGGCGGAACCCATCCGGCGACGCCTGCGGAGCACTGGATCTGATTAACCACATATCATGCATGTACATTCTTAGTCATACGCGTGCAAAATACACTGTACCACATCACAAACACCCGCAGCTCTGCCACTCCCATCTCTCTCTCGGTTCCAAGCATGGTGCCAAGATGAGGAACTGATAAGAATGGAAGAGACGGAAGCGTTGTGGTAAAGCTGCCCTGACGTACGACACAAAACACCCACTTAATCATACTCCTTTTTTTTGGGTTTCTCTGCTTTTCCCAGAACCCCCTGGTTCTCACTGGAAAGAGTCTGTATACGCTAGCGAGTGCTTTCAGACAGAAATCCATCATGAGTTCTGTATACATACCGCATTGGTGTGAGTGTGCCTTGAAGGGTATTTGTATATGTCCCTATGCTTTAATCGGACTATTTGTGAAGACGTGTTTGCTCAGCGTGTGTGCAGAACGTCGAGTGACTGAGTATCTTTCTGTCTATTTATTTTTGTGTAAACACACAAACTTCCTTCAGCAGGTAACCCGGTTCTCTTTCGATCTTTCTTTCTTCCCGGGATTTTTCCTCCATCTAAAGGCCTGACTAAACGGCCACTTTGTCGAGCGATGGCAGTAAGATTAAGATTTTGGGGCAGGAAACTCAAACTCCCATGGGGCATCAGTTAAGTCAGACCACACATACCCAAGGGGCCTCAGCAGCTTGGGCTCTTTGTACGGTGCTAATGAGGAGTGGAGGCACTTCAGCAAGCTAGGGGCTCCAAGTGGATGGCTCTGGAACATGAAAAATGGCTTTTTCCTCATACTCCACCCTAACCGAAACCCCAGAGGGTTTCCCGGCCGCAGTCGCCCGATTGGCTGATCTGGTGGTGGGCAGAGACGGTGGGGCGGTTGGGACGTAATGAGGTTCACACGGTGTGATTAGTGTGTGGTAAAGGCAGTGAGCGTGGACAGTAACCACAGAGAGGAAGTAATATGGAAGAAGCAAGTAATGGGGGTTAAAGGGGCATGAAGGTTATAGACCTATAGCAAGTAGCTGTGGAACGTACACGTAGATAAATTGGAAGAAATTTGTCAAATGGTAAAAATGTTCAAATAGGGGTTGAGCAAAAACTACAAAGTGAACTCATATCTTTGCCTCAAAACATATTTGTGGCATGTTTTGCGTGAATTCTAAAGCCAGATGATCACAAGAAGTGCCTATCCCAAACGGGGATTACACAATTGCATGGTTGCGCCAG
>CM022760.1:7316974-7319474 GCA_012411365.1 Ameiurus melas | reverse complement strand
ATTATTATTATTGTTGTTATTATTATTATTATTAATATTATTATTGTCATTATTATTACTGTTATCATTATTACTATTATTATTATTATTATTAATATTATTATTATTGTTGTTATTATTATTATTAATATTATTATTATTGTTATTATTATTACTGTTATCATTATTACTATTATTATTATTATTATTATTATTATTATTATTATTATTATTATTAGTAGTAGTATTATTATTGTTGTTGTTGTTATTATTATTATTATTATTATTATTATTATTGTTGTTGTTATTGTTATTCTTACTATTATCGGTATTATCATTATTATTATAATAATAATAATAATAATTATTATTATTATTATCGTTATTATTATTATTATTATTATTATTGTTATTATTATTAATATTATTATTATCGTTATTATTATTATTACTATTATTATTATTATTATTATTCTTTCTGTTGTGTGTTTTTCTCCAAACTGCCCAATGGAATTTAACTTTAACTACTGAGAAATGTTTTTTTTTTTTGGTGTGTGTGTGTTTTGTGTCTTTTTTTGGGTATAAGGTGATACGAGCATTCCTTATTACTCCAGGATCATGTCTCTGCTAAGTGACTGAGGAGATGGACCGCATTCTCATCTGTCATCTCTCCGTCTTATTGAGAAACACGAGCCAGATTTTCATCTCTCGCTTCTGTTGATGAATTTCACAAAAAAAAAACCCACACACACACACACACACACACACACACACACACAAACACACACACACACACACACACACACACATGCTGAATCACAGAGTTCTGAGGAGAATGACTGAAGAAGCATTCTGAGACCCGCAGGAGTAATCCCCTCGCCATGATCCCGGCTCGCTCAGGAAAAAGCCACTTCATTACGCGACACTCGATCAGTTAATGATCATCCGGAGGAATTAGATGATTACCGGGCGCTGCTTGTTTACTCTAAACGCTCGTTGTCTTATTAGGACGATAGAGTTAACTAGTTAAACTGTTACGTGGCTGATTTACATGAAACGCTGTGATTTTTATTTCCTTCCTGCGTGGAAATGAGTTCCTGGTTACGCCGCTTCCTGAAACGGTATCTCTGCTCGTTAGTTTCCAATAACTGCACACCATTGTGACATGTGTGTGATCATCTATAACATAACCATGAAAAATAAAAAAAAAAAAAAAAACAACACACACACACACACACACACACACACACACACACACACACACACACCTGTTACAGTAATCTCCATCCACTCTCACTGACACACACTGTACACTACTCTGTCCCTCACGCTGTCCCTCACGCTGTTCCCTACGCTGTTCCTCACGCTGTTCCCTACGCTGTTCCTCACGCTGTCCCTCACACTGTTCCCTACGCTGTTCCTCACGCTGTCCCTCACGCTGTTCCCTATGCTGTTCCTCACGCTGTCCCTCACGCTGTTCCCTACGCTGTCCCTCACACTGTCCCTCACGCTGTCCCTCACGCTGTCCCTCACACTGTTCCTACGCTGTTCCTCACGCTGTTCCCTACGCTGTCCCTCACGCTGTCCTCACGCTGTTCCCTACGCTGTCCCTCACGCTGTTCCTCACGCTGTTCCTCACGCTGTTCTCCGCTGTTCCCCTACGCTGTCCCTCATGTTGTCCCTCACACTGTTCCCTATGCTGTTCTTCACGCTGTTCCCTACGCTGTTTCTCACACTGTTCCCTACGCTGTTCTTCACGTTGTCCCTCACACTGTTCCCTACGCTGTTCTTCACGTTGTTCCCCACGCTGTTCCCTACACTGTCCCTCACGCTGTTCCCTAAGCTGCCCCTCACGCTGTCCCTCACACTGTTCCCTACGCTGTTCCTCACGCTGTTCCTCACGCTGTTCCCTACTCTGTCCCTCAAGCTGTCCTTCACGCTGTTCCTCACGCTGTTCCTCACGCTGTTCCTCACGCTGTTCTTCACGCTGTTCCCTACGCTGTCCCTCATGTTGTCCCTCACACTGTTCCCTATGCTGTTCTTCACGCTGTTCCCTACGCTGTTTCTCACACTGTTCCCTACGCTGTTCCTTCACGTTGTCCCTCACACTGTTCCCTACGCTGTTCTTCACGTTGTCCCTCACACTGTTCCCTACGCTGTTCTTCACGTTGTTCCCCACGCTGTTCCCTAAGCTGTCCCTCACGCTGTTCCCTACGCTGTTCCTCACGCTGTCCCTCACACTGTTCCCTACGCTGTCCCTCACGCTGTTCCCTAAGCTGTCCCTCATGCTGTCCCTCACACTGTTCCCTACTCTGTCCCTCAAGCTGTTCTTCACGCTGTTCCCTACGCTGTTCCTCATGCTGTTCCTCATGCTGTTCCCTACGCTGTCCCTCATGTTGTCCCTCACACTGTTCCCTACACTGTTCTTCACGCTGTTCCCTACGCTGTTTCTCACACTGTTCCCTACGCTGTCCCTCATGCTGTTCCTCACGCTGTCCCTCAAACTGTTCCCTACGGTATT
>CM022760.1:7249474-7311974 GCA_012411365.1 Ameiurus melas | reverse complement strand
GACTGAAAGTATTTTCACTCTGGAGACTGCCTGCTGCGTGTGAAAATCCCAGGAGATCAGCAGTTTCTGAAACACTCAGACCAGCCTGTCTGATACCACCATTCCAACCATTCCACGGTTCCATTCTGATGTTTGGTGCGAACGTTAACTGAAGCTCTTGACCTTTATCTGCGTGATTATTTATGCACTGTGCTGCTGCCACATGATTGGCTGATTGGATAACTGCATGAATCTGCAGGTATAGGTGTTCCTAATAAAGTGGACGGCAAGTAAACAGATGCAAACGTATAGAGGCATCAAAAGATTTGAATACATGCGTCTATTATGCACTCATTATACAAATATTTATATTATTTAGTTTTTTTTTATATATATATATATATATATATATATATATATATATATATATATATATATAATAAATACACACACACACACACAATAAATTCTAAACTCCATAAAAAGTAATAAATATAAAGATTTAAATAAAGCCATAAAACTGATTCAGCCCAAAATCTCACGCACACACACACACACACACACACACACACACAAAACAGTAAATAGAGACACCCCACTTCCTCTGGTTATGTTAAAAATAGCATGGCCTGAAACTTCAACTGGTGACTGTATAAAAGAATGAATAGAAAAGAAAGAAAAGCGATATAGAACACAAATGTGCACACACACACACACACACACACACACACACTAACAGTGGTAGGCAAACAGTCTGGCAGGATGGAAGGGCCTTCTTCAGCATGTGTGTGTGTGTGTGCGTGTGTGTGTGCGTGTGTGTGTGTGTGCGTGTGTGTGCGTGTGTGTGTGTGTGTGTGTGTGTGTGTGTGTGTGTGCGTGTGTGTACAAATACTTAGCTGTTCATGAGGACCAAAAAGGCCCTCACATTGACAGGATAGTGTCAAAATTCATCCTCAAAAATAAACAAATAAATGAATAAATATAAACTACAGGAGTCTTTGTCCAAAGTTCACTCAGCGGCCATGTTGGCGATGCCCCAAGAGCGGGCAGTTATTTTCAGTCGTACAAGACAAGACGAGACTCACAAACCCTAACTGAGAGCTGGTGAATATTGGAATAAATTGAAATAAATAAATAAAAATAATAAAATAAAAACCAACACAAACATGGGAGGTCACCTATAAACTGAATGACCTAGAGGAAGTGTTTTGGACTTCGCCTGGGATCCTGATGTCGTGCTGCTACAGTCCCCTCACAGGGTTCCAATACTTTCAGAGGGGACTGTATGTTATCTATCAGACTATATGTATGGTGGGATTTTGTTTTTATTTTTAAATCCATAAGTTCGAAGATTGTTCAATTCTTACAAAAAAAGAAAGTATTTAACTCAGTCAGGGTGAATAGGAAAAAGGGTGTATTTGGAAAAAAAACGCTGCTACCTGAAGATATATACAGATAAAAGAATATGCAGAAGAGTATTATGTTAATATAGCAATATTGATATGATATTATCATATCTCTCATCATGAAGTTTAGTTCAGACTTTCTGTATGCATTCTGAACAAGAAGGCAGAAGTACAATACAAGAGTGCCGTCCGTGCAGGAGAGGACACATATGGCATTTGAGTCAGGAGACTGAATGAGCCCAGTGTTAGCATTAGCATGAGGGTTGCTGGGAGGGTGGAGGCTGACGAGGCTGACTGGAAGAGAATGGAGCAGTGTCTGTGGGACAAATGGAAAAGAGAGAGAGACAAATGCAGTGACAGAGACAGAGGCAGAGTCTGAGACAAAACTGAGGCGGTGACAGTGAAGTGACGGAGGTAGAGACTGAGGCAGAGACAGTGAAGCGACAGAGGTAGAGACTGAGGCAGAGACAGTGAAGCGACAGAGGTAGAGACTGAGGCAGAGACAGTGAAGCGACAGAGGTAGAGACTGAGGCAGAGACAGTGAAGTGACAGCGGCAGAGATTGATGCAGAGACAGTGAAGTGACAGAGGTAGAGACTGAGGCAGAGACCGTGAAGCGACAGAGGTAGAGACTGAGGCACAGACAGTGAAGTGACAGAGGTAGAGACTGTGGCACAGACAGTGAAGTGACAGAGGTAGAGACTGTGGCACAGACAGTGAAGTGACATTATTAGAGACTGAGGCAGAGACAGTGACGTGACAGAGGTAGAGACTGAGGCACAGACAGTGAAGTAACAGAGGTAGAGACTGAGGCAGAGACAGTGAAGTGGCTGAGGCAGAGACTGAGGCACAGACAGTGAAGTGACAGAGGTAGATACTGAGGCAGAGACAGTGAAGTGACTGAGGCAGAGACTGAGGCAGAGACAGTGAAGTGACAGAGGTAGAGACTGAGGCAGAGACAGTGAAGTGACTGAGGCAGAGACTGAGGCACAGGCAGTGAAGTGACAGAGGTAGAGACTGAGGCAGAGACAGTGAAGTGACAGTGGTAGAGATTGAGGTAGAAACAGAGGCATAGAGAAGCAGTGACTGAGGCAGAGACAGAGTCAGAGAATGAGGAAAACTCATAGAGAGACAGAGAGAGAGAGAACTTCCCGTCCCTGTCTATCACTGGCTGTGGTAGATGTACAATATGACCTCCAACACCCGCTAACGTTCCTATTGCGGAAATGAAAAGTGATATCACGTCGATCATACACAGTACTTTCCCAAACAATCGCTGACTGCTTCCTAGAGATGAAATATTTCTCATTAAAGGTTCTACATCTTGGTTTGATTTATATCTACAGAGCTTTACTGCCCAGTTCATTTATTCATTCATCGTTCCATCTTCAGTAACCACTTTATCCTGGTGGATCTGAAGCCTATCCCGGGTACGTGGTGTATGAGGTGGGAATACATCCTGGATGGGACACCAGTCCATCACGGGACATCATGCAACCACATATTCACAATCAGGGGCAATTTACAGCACCAATCCAACAGCATGGTTTGAGGAGGTCAAAGGAAACCCACAAAGAGATGTGGAGAACATCCGAGGACCCTGGAGAAGGATCAATCCAGGGAGCATTAAGCAACGTTACCCACTGCACCAACCCCAAACTATTTCAGTCCAATGTAGCTTTATTCGCACAGTACTTTTAACAACCGACCTCGTCACAAATCCAGATATGATTTCAGAAACCGATTTCAGAAACTATTTCTGAGTGACACCGGATAGCGGGATTCCACCGACTGTTTCCTATAACCGAGGCGCTACGACTCTGCCGTTTTATAGCTGACGCACAGTGCAGTATTTATGGACGTAGAAATTAAATAAATGAGCAGTTTTCAGTTTCCAGAAAGTTTCTTTACCTCCTGCCTGCATGTTCTGCAAACATACTGTAGTTCATCATAACATAATATTCTGCAGTCGAAACAAAGATGGTTCCAAAAGCTTGAGGAACTGACGCTGGAGCAGAATCTGTGACACCTCGTAAAACTGGCTTCCTTTCATGCCTTTAATTTTCTCTGGCAGAGAAGAGAAACACTGCAGTGCCGTCACACTGACCTGTTTCTCTGTGCTAACGCAGCTCGCATGCTAAGTCATTCCTGCCATAACCATGTCCTGTAAGCTATGATCTATGGATCAGACCATTATTGTGTCTTTTTATTTTGGGGGAGGGGGGTATAGAAAGGCTATATGCTCGACTCGACTTCTTCTTGGCATGCTGAGACCTTGGGGGTTCTGGAGTCCTGGTGGCAAGTTACATTTATGAGGTGTTAAGAATGTTCGGCTGTAAATGAGCGATGGTCTGCAACATCGCTCCTGCAATTCCCTCCCCACCCCCACCCCCCAGCCTCCGCGAAACATTCGCGTCTTGCGTCTAAATATGGATTGTGAGGCCCTGATGACTATAACATCAGTGTTAAGCCCGCACTCAAACACACCTCCTAATGTCAAGTTTCTGACCGCACCCCCACCCCCACACCCAGCCCACCTCCTAACTCCCTACGTGGAAAACGTCTCACAGTCACATCTGACTCTGGTTTCTATACTGACACGAGTTTATATATGAAACGAGTCTCTAGATGAGTCTAGAGAAGTTTACATGACGTATAAACTATTAACTCGACAGAGTAGCTTCAGAATAATCCGATTTGAACTAGACTTGACTGGTCGCAGGTTATGAACTTCAAAAATCCTTGTAAAAAAATTACAGACTACAAAGAAGACTCAATAATTCAATGATCAGAGTCATGACCATGCAAAAATTGTGTGAATTAGTAAACATTTATTCATTTGCTTATGTGTAAGTCTTCCACATTTGTTTATTACATTTTTACCAAATGTTGCTTTCTGCAGTGTAATTGGTAACAGTGCCATTTTAGACAGAGACTATAGATCTGATTGGTTACAATGGCACGTGAACAGGACGTGCAGTCTCATTGGTTACAGTGGCAATTTGGTTATTGAGGTCTTATGGGTAAACAATGGTGGCTCAGTAGTTAAGGCTCTGGGTTACTGATCGGAAGATCAGATATTCAAGCCCCAAAACCACCAATTTGACACTGTTGGGCCCTTGAGTATGACCCTACCAGCTCCAGGAGCTGTCCTGCCTCTCTGACCCCAACTTCCTAACAAGCTAGGATATGCAAAGAACAGATGTTCACTGTACTGTAATGTATGCAACAAACAAAAGCTTTAATTGGGTACATTGGTCTTTTGGGCAGGAAATGCAGCCTGATTGGGTATATTGGTCTTTTGGGCAGGAAATGCAGTCTGATTGGGTACATTGGTCTTTGGGGCAGGAAACACATTCTGATTGGGTACATTGGTCGTTGGGGCAGGAACTGCAGTCTGATTGGATACAGTAATATTTGGGGTAGGAACTGCAGTATGATTAGGTCCATTGGTCTTTTGGGAAGGAAATGCAGTCTGATTGGGTACATTGGTCTTTGGGGCAGGAAACACATTCTGATTGGGTACATTGGTCGTTGGGGCAGGAACTGCAGTCTGATAGGGTGCAGTGGTCTTTGGGGAAGGAACTGCAGTCTGATTGGATACAGTGGTCTTTTGGACAGGAACTGCAGTCTGACTGGGTGCAGTGGTCTTTTGGGCAGGAAATGCAGTCTGATTGGATACAGTGGTCTTTTGGGCAGAAACTGCAGTCTGATTGGGTACATTGGTCTTTTAGGCAGAAACTGCAGTCTGATTTGGTACATTGGTCTTTTGGGCAGGAACTGCAGTCTGACTGGTTACAGTAACTTTGTGTTGCTATTAGTTTCACTGCAATTGTGAGTAGGAGCTGTGGTTACAGCAGTGGACACATACTGCTGCTCAGATGGTTCCAGAGGCATTGTGGCCTAGAAAGGAGGGCTGATTGTTTACAGTAACTATGGAGGAAGAAACTTACAGTCTACAAATACAGGCAATAATCTCAGAGCCAGTTACAGGAACATTTAGAGCCTCTTATTCTTGACCAGAGCTATACCACAAGCTAGCAATCTTATAGCTTCAAAAATGGCCAGTGACATGTGGAAACACTTTGGCATAACTGAAGAAAGGGCAGCACAGAGCTGTATAGTATGCAGGGCTTTATAGAATGCAGCACTGTCATGTGGTTGTCCTTCGGACAAGTACATTTGTCAGTCACTTGTCCAAGTAAAAAAAGTAACTTGCCTGGAGAGAAAAAAGGGAAAAAAAATAGTGGTGTAAATATAATTATTTAGAAGCAATATACTCTCATCAGTGTTCTATCAGTTCATAAGACCTTAAGCCCTGTTCACACCAGGACGATTTTCACAGCGCGACAAACAGTCAGTTTAACACCCCAATGGAATTGTCAAATGGAAGTGCTCACACCTGGGGTCAAAGCATAACATTTTTTTAACGTCGAGGCATAACATTTTTTTTTGACATGCCACCTCAAAAACTGGCCGACCAATGAGATTCGCGCTTTTGTTCACGTGCCTGGGGCCGCTGAAGTTACATAAAAGGACGACTTAATGGCGCTTTTCAAGTAGAAAAATGTCTTAAATCCACTTGTACAAGTGGACACTAATGACATATTAATGTCGAGCCCTGCAATATATACAATGTGACATCACCTCACATTTAAACATAGCATTTTCATTTTGGTTGTTTTTTTTAGAACACAAACAGGCTATATAAATACATTTTGGGGAATGAGAGTACTTGAACACATGCTTGTTGTCTCAGTCATGTACTCAACATGTTCAATTGACCAGAATGTTGGCACTGAGCCAATCAGCTTTGAGGGGAAATCTGAAATGTTGCTGCTTGTTAGCTCGAGTACACGCCTCACTGCACAGCTCGAAGAACACAGCATGAACATGTTCTCAGAAGTCCGACAAACAACTGCGCATGACATGGATTTGTTCGTGTGTCCTAGTTTAAGAGATTACATACAGCTACATGAGGTATTAGATCCTTTCAGAGCTTATAAATGTTTGTTCAAGTCGCAGGCAAGCGATATATCATGAGAAGTTCCTGCCAGTCAAAAGACACTGCGATTCCACAAGACTTGATTACGTTCATTTATTCATTTCTAATAAGTGCACTGTCCTGGTTAGAGTTGTGGTGGATCCATAGCCAATCCAAAGGTGGGAATACATCCTGGATAGGACCCCAAGGCAATTTACAGAGCCAATCTACCAACCAGAGAAGGAAGGAACCTGAAAAACCTGGAGGAAACTAACAGTAGCCCAAGCTCAGGATTGAATCAGGGAAACTGGAGAGGCAGCAATAGCACACACGGTGCCATTGCGCTGCACTGATGCCCCAACCAGAGCTATTACAATCTGCCTATGCCACGGGTGTCTGATCTTATCCAGTGTGGCTGCAGGTTTTTTGTTTCAACCAAGCAGGAGTCACAGTTGATAGTTGACTATCTGAAGGCTACGATCAACAGGTAGAATCAGGTATGGCTTTTGACTCACCAGAAAGAGAACTAGCAGCCACACTGCAGATAAGATCAGACACCCCTGGTGGGTGCTATCTGATTGGATGTGATGTGATGCGACCAGCAAGAACCGAAAGACATCAAAATCATTAAACTGTCATGCTCTAAGTTACCAACAACAGGTCGAAAACAGGACCCTATGGGTTTCCTCAATTTAGGGCTACAACGAACGATTATTTTAATAATCGATTAATATGTTGATTATTTTTGTTCGATTAAGTCGGATTACAATTTTTATTTTCCTTTTTTTTTTTTTTTTTACAAAAAAGGTTATTTCACTTTCTGCCCAATGTTGTCCTTCAAACACTGTGCAATTTGAAGGTTTTGAAAAAGGTATTAAATGTGTCTCTGTGGGTTATGCTATACATCGTGTAAATATACATAT
Organism: Ameiurus melas; assembly: GCA_012411365.1. Classification (NCBI taxonomy): domain Eukaryota; kingdom Metazoa; phylum Chordata; class Actinopteri; order Siluriformes; family Ictaluridae; genus Ameiurus; species Ameiurus melas. The sequence goes on along the minus strand of CM022760.1, from coordinate 7,304,683 downwards.
ATATATATATATATATATATATGGCATGTTTTATATATATAAAACATTATATTTTGAAAAAAAAAACGAAAAAACAACAGATTGTCCACAAGCTTTAAAGCATTAAAGATGCTAGGGTTAGGGTTAGGGTTAGGGTTAGGGTTAAGGTTAAGGTTAAGGTTAGGGTTTGGGTTAAGGTTAAGGTTAAGGTTAAGGTTAGGGTTTGGGTTTGGGTTAGGGTTTGGGTTAAGGTTAAGGTTAAGGTTAAGGTTAAGGTTAGGGTTTGGGTTAGGGTATGGGTTAGGGTTTGGGTTAAGGTTAAGGTTAAGGTTAGGGTTTGGGTTAGGGTTAGGGTTTGGGTTAGGGTATGGAATTTTCAAGAGAGAGAGAACCTACATCGTTGAAGTACAACCCAATACCCATACAAAGAACTCTAGACAAACTGTTTTGTTTTGTTTATCAGGAAAAAAAGAACCTGATATGCTGATAAACGTCGAGACCAAGTACAGGTACATACATCACTATCTTTTATAGCTACATAGTGAATAAAATCTTTTTAGGCACATTAGGTAGCATTTTAACTGCAAAAAAACCCCAAAAAAACCAACAATAGAACATCTACAAGTTGTAAGAGTTCTATGGGTTGTTCCACTAGGGGAGACGTTAATGTGTTTACGTAAAACCATACAGAGGATATCTATTTCAATTGTAAAAAAAAAAGGATTCAAAGAACCCTCAAAGAAATACTGAGGAACGAGAAAAGCAATCTATGTGCAAAGAGATGAGCAAGAGTGAGCGACGGACCAGGCGGGAGGACAATATCTCTATGACAGCTAGCATTATTGAGTCAGAAGCTTCCTAATGCCCATGGATTACATGAGGCCAGGATTACGCTACAATTACGCTCCAGCCTCTGGAACAGTGAGACACAGGACGTCGGTCCATCTCCAGTACAGGACAAAATAGTATCCAAATGCTGGTGAAGGACGACGATATTAGCATGGCCGTTTGGGTATTGGTATACGTCCGAACAAACAAACACCGACTCGAACAATGTGAACATGGATAAACAGAGAAAGGTTTATAACCGTGTTGAATGTCTCAAGACATGCTGAGACACATGGTGGAATTGAATTCTTCCTTCCTGATTAGCACTGGCTTCGGTCAAAGAACACACTGGAAGCACACAGCGTAAATCCCTCAGCAAAGAATTAGAAATGGAGGCATGTCACATATTTCAGCGGTCACTGGTTCACAGTGAGAGATCTTATTTGGCAGAAGATCACTTAGTGTGACGGTCTGAGGTTCCCCGGATAGATATATGCCTCTATATATATATATATATATATATATATATATATATATATATATATATATATACATATATATCTCCATGGTGTGTGTAACTAGTACAAATTCACCCTAAAGTTTACAAGTACAGCCCTTTGTAGAGAGTTCAAAGAAACATTCAGAGAACTTTTCAAGCACGCTTTTGGAAGAGCTTCCAAGCTTAAAAATGGTCCGTGCAGAACCCTAGAACAGAGAACTTTCTTCTACAGGAAGCTTGAATCTTACACTTGCTAATAATCCCTTTTATTCCCAAAGAAATGAATCTAATTTTGTTCCTCTAGGGGGAACCCCTTCAATGAGTTTATGTAAATCCCTACAACACATTTATTTATTTATTTTGATTTTGATTATTTTTACACAATAAGGAACCCCTTAAGGAAGTTCTTCAGGTTGTTCCTCTAGAGGAACCCCCTAAAAGATGTTTATGTAAAACCCTACAACACATTTGTTTTTTCCAAATAAAGGAACCTGGGTTCTTCAGAATATTCCTTCAGGGGAACATCATAAGGGCTATACAGAGGATCTCTCTCAGGAAAAAACAACAACTTGTAAAGCTTCTTTACAGAACTAGAACTGTTAAAAGAACCCTCACAGAGCTTGTAGAGTGTTTACTCTTATTCCTCACCCAAAGTAAGGAACCATGTAGTTCCATCCAACGCCCTGAAGGGTTCTTCAGTTAGTCACTAAAATAGAGGAGTTCCCTTTCAGAAAAAAATGTATGCAGAGCTCTTGGTTTCCTTAGCTATCCTAAGAGAATCATCTTGAGGAACCATTTTTGTTCTAACAGTGTACATGATGGCTCTCCCATCCCGAACATGCCTAGGCAGCATCACTCTCTATAGCAGTGATGATATCTCACAAGTCCACACTAACAAAAATGTGCAAGATGAATATCGCAGTCTGCTGCGTGCCCGCTTATCAGCATATGCCTCACAGGAATTTATGACGTCACTGGTACTTACCAGTGTAGCTCTGAGATGTGTGTTTGGTTAGCTGTGTTCTCTGGGCTGGGTCCTCGAGGACGTCTCAGAAGCACCCTGAGAGGGAAAAAAAACAGCATTGTCAAGAGCGGGAACGGATCAGGCATGGGAACAGTGCGGCGTGTGAAAAACAAACGTGACATAGAAGAGCAAAATAGGACAGAGGCAAATTCCCAAATCCAGCTCAAGGTTATCCATGACATGATGGACGCTTGACTTCTTCACAAGTAAAGCACCAGGATAGCTTGCTCTCTTCATCGAACCTGCTCTGGAAGCACCAATAAAACCCTCAGTGTTTTACGAATACTTGCAGTATTTATAATTGCCCCTTTAGACGACGCTGGAAATTTATCCTGCATGACTCCTTCAATAGCTAGTTCATCCACATCGTCATGGCGGCTCTATTCAGCGGGTAATTACAGTTAATGAGATCGCAGCAGTTAATCGTCGTGACGTTGCAAAATTTTGTACCAAGAGTACACTGTGTACACTTTTTAAACGGTCTCGAACAATTGCCCTCCGATGCACACACAATGAATTATGTACTGTCGTCTCACACCCGTCTGTCCGTGACATGTCACACCCGTCTGAGAACAAAAGGAAAAAAATGTATAGCTGTTGGATGATTTGCGATTAGTTTGACAATAAAGCTTTTATGTTAAATGATGTAAAAGAAGTGTTCACACCTCTGCCTATGAGAAGTGTACACACAGGAGAACTTGTTTGGATGTAAAGAAGGAAAGAAACAAAGAAGGAAAAGAAGGAATTGTAGAGACAGGGAAGGAAGGAAAGAAGTACAGAGACAGGGGAGGAAGGAAGGAATGAAAAGAAGGAAGTACAGAGACAAGGGAGGAAGGAAGGAAGGAAGAGAGGAAGGAAAGAAGGAAGGAAAAGAAGGAAGTACAGCGACAAGGAAGGAAGGAAGGAAGGAAGGAAGAAAGGAAGGAAGGAAGGAAGGAAGGAAGGAAAAGAAGGAAGTACAGAGCAAAGGAAGGAAGGAAGGTAGGAAGGAAGGAAGGAAGGAAAAGAAGGAAGTACAGAGACAAGGGAGGAAGGAAGGAAAAGAAGGAATTACAGAGACAAGGGAGGAAGGAAGGAAGGAAGCAAGGAAGGAAGGAAAAGAAGGAAGTACAGAGACAAGGAAGGAAGGAAGGAAAAGAAGGAAGTACATCAATGCAGATGGAAGGAAATAAAGAAAGAAGTAATTAAGTAAAGGAAGGGAGAACAGAATCAAGGAAAGAAGGAAATGCAGAGACAAGGAAGTAAGGAATGAAGTAAAGGAAGAAACTACAGAGACAAGGTTGTCAGACATTAGACGTTTGATTGTTCCTCACACAGGTTCCTCGCACAGCCCACGAACATCTGCAGCAGGGATTGGCATGTACATTCCTAAAATATCTGTCATCTAGCAAGTGCAGAACAGGCCTAGACATTCGTGACCTGGAAAACAAGGGTTGCTCCAGTGTAATCTAACACACCAGCATGCTCTCTCCTTCACACACACACATACGCACGCTAAAAATAATTTACACACCGCCACTTCCTGAAGGAAAATCTTCACAGCCTAGTGATTCTTTTTTTCCAAGATCGAATCCCGTATGAAATATGAGCAGTTAAATATACCTAAACAGGCGTAAATAGGTCTCAACGCATCAACGTGGTAGTGCGTCGCGAATCATTTCAAAAAACTTCTTGACAATTCGACACACTGGCAACCATTTCTGCTGAACTAGCTAAAATGAGCCAAGGGTGCGCAGATGAGTACTCAGATTAAATCTGGCGACGTAATTATTCCACTGTTGTTGTGCTTGTGTTCTGGTCTGCGCTTATATAGAATTTTTTTTTGTTTTTTTTTACCTTAGCAGTTACAAAGCAACACACACACACTCACACACCAATGGTAGAAGAGTTGCCATGCAAGGCGCTAATGTGCCATCGTGAGCAACTTGGGGTGCAGTGTCTTGCCCAAGGACACTTCGGCATGTGGAGTCACGTGGGCCGCGAATCGAACCTCCAACCCTACGATTAGTGGACGACCCGTTTAGCCTTAGCACTTCGTCTAAATACATAACAATAACGAGTCTTTATCGGTCACGAATCCATTACAGGACAGTGAAATTCTTTTCTTCGTAAACCCCAGCATGTCAGGAAGCTGGGGTCAGAGCACAGAGCCATGATACAGCGCCCCCTGGAGCAGAGAGCGTTAAGGGCCTTGCTCAAGGTCCCAACACTGGCAGCTTGCAGTACTGGGGCTTGAACCCTCGACCTTCTGATCAGTAACCCAGAGCCTAAGACTCATCATCATTATCCGATACTATGTGTAAGCACTTTGCTTGGCACCTTGTCCATCCATCCGTCCGTCCATCTTCTATACCGCTTATTCTTTTCAGGGTCACGGGGAAGCTGGAGCCTATCCCAGGGAGCATCAGGCACACAGCGGGTTACACCCTGGACAGGGGCTTGGCACCTTGTGCACGTTTTTAATAATCACGCTCGATGATGATGCTTGGCACGCCCGGACACTCCCTATTAAAGCTACGGTTTAAACGTCATAACATCTTAAACATCACACACAGCACACAAGCATTAATCAATATAACATCACATAAATAAAATGATCCCTGATGTGCCTTAACAGTAACTAGGGTACTCGTTTCAAAACTGGGTCTACCCAAAAAAAAAAAACCCAGTTGTTCTTAAATCTAAAAGAGGATAGAGGAGATGATGGTGAAGACCTTGTGTCCAGGCGTGCAGTGTGTGTAAACAGCAGGAGGACGTCTGGAGGTAGAGACCTGAGGATGGCCCTCTTGACATGGTTAATTTACCACCGATGAGCTGAGGTCAGAGGTCAGGTTGTCCGTTTCCTCAGCTCTGAAAATCCTACGCTTATACGGTAAAGAAATCCACTCGTCTGGTCCGATCCATACTGCACCAGCTACAGCTAAACCTGCTGCAATAACACTCACGGACAGAAAAGAAAAACACTTCTTCAGTCTGTCCTACCCAGTACCATATGCTGCATCGCCTAGGAGGCCACACACAAATGGAAATTCAGAAATGAAACTATGTACAGGAGTGCCAGTGGGGGGTGGAGGGGGTGGGGGGGTCTAAGCAGGAAAACCGCAGGGCCGTCCATCACGGTATCCACGGCACAGGACGGAAATCGTCGCCAAGCTTCACTACGAATCGTTTCTGCAGTTTGATGAGCGACACAAGCCTTCGCTTTTTCTTCTTCTTCTTCCAACAATTCATGGTTTTGTTTTCTTTTTTTTTTCCTCCTTCTTTTTAATCCAGTGCGTTGCCAGACTGTAGTCTAGCGAGCAGGACGACACGAAGCAGAAAGAGTTCCTTTGTGTCGCGTATCCTCGGTAAATATTTCATTCGAGTAGAACGACGGTTAATGAATCGCACACGCTGGAACGGTCGAGAAAAAAAAAAAAAAACGAACGGGAAAAAGTTTGACGTCGAGCCTGACCTTTCCCTGTACATTCAGCTTCTTTAAAGGGACGCTCACATGGAAAAGTGGGGTTCTTTCTTAAGAAAAGGTCTCAGTCTCAGGTTGCCGACAAAGCCCAGGTCTTAATTACAGATCTGGCAACGGCTTGACGCTGGAGACAGATAGCAGATCTAAAGCCAGTGAGCTGAAAGCCTGCAGTATTAGCTTACTGTTTTGGGCAATAAATCCCCGTAGTGTTATTGAGCCTGTGAAGGGTGGAGGGTTTGGGAGAGGGTGGGGGTCCTCTTTATCAGACCTCTCACCATAGCCACAGACTGCCTGACGCACTCATTTATCAGGCAAGTGTCCGTTATCCTCACTCCATCTTTCTAACTTCTGAGTATTGGGCCAACGCTCGATAAATCCAATCCTCTTAGAAACTCCTCGAAGTATCTGAGAAACATTCTACGCCTTTCATAGAGTTGCTACTCTTTGTCGTACCAGGGTGCTGTTCAGTCCTGCATTGTGATTGGTCAGAAGGTTATTGGTCATTGATTCATTTACTATAGCAGCAGGTCTGACAGTAGTTCCATCTGCAAATCGTATTTCACGATGTCGCATTTTACTACGTTTTTTTTTATCCGTTTACGGTTGCGTTTAACGAGTTTGTTCTCACTTACCTTATAGCAGCTACAAACGATCGTTAGCTCATCAGCCCGTCCTTGCTGCTTCCGTGAAGTTAATACGACCATTTAAAAAAAAAAGAGCTGGAAACTCCTAACTATGGTGAAAAACTTCTACCTCTGAGCATTACAAAAACACTGACACTGGAGACTCCTTCCATACTCTAAACAAACATGAAACTGAAAACCATAACGTTAATAACTTTGCAGATGGAACTGCTGTCAGAGCTGCTGCTATAGTAAATGAATCAACGACCAATAACCTTCTGACCAATCACAATGCAGGACTCAACAGCACCCTGGTACGACAAAGAGTAGCAACTCTATGAAAGGCGTAGAATGTTTCTCAGATACTTCGAGGAGTTTCTAAGAGGTTTGGATTTATCGAGCGTTGGCCCGATGCTCAATTCGGAACTCGAAATAATTCTTCGTAATTGCCAGATGTGATCGCTGTGATAGAAGAAGAAGAAGAAGAAACGGAAACCCTTCAGGACGTGCTGTTTTTAGAAAAGAACCAACGTTGAGATGGTAACGTCGCGTCACGCCGCGTCACGTCGCGTCAAATCGAATTTATTGTCCGTTATTTTCCTCCGACGGCATGACACGCAATGTTTCAGTCCTTACTACACCGTAAACTAACATCGCTAGTACGTTTTATCCGGTGTGAAAACAAGCCGGTTTTAGTTCTCCGGCTGTCTTTAAAACTGAACTACGTCCCAATTAGGACAAATAAATAAATAAATGAACTTTTGCCAGCAACACACTTTCGCAAAACATCCTCGGTGGACGTTTTGAGTAAAGAAACACTCCGTGAAACATGATGATCCAGCACAAAAAAAAAAAAAGTCTAACTAGCATATGGCTCCCCCCTCCCCCCTCCCCCTCCTTCACACGCACCTCTAAATGCAGAAGTAAGCTTTTTCTTTGCATCGTGAAGGTAATAAAGTGCTGCAAAAAAAAAAAGAGGAAAGTTATCTAGGTCAACACTGTGACAATAAGATTAAACTCCTGAATGTCAGAGGAAATCCACTGACCAGACATTATCCCGTAAAGCGAACAGATCCCAAACAGCTGAAGAAAGGGAAAATAAAAAGATTTCTTTACGCTAGACGACTCTCCTCTACGCAGTCATCAATCCTGAAGGAGCAGAGCTGAGTCGTGGTACTCTTTGGAAAGAAATCATCTCTCATGACAAGTCCGATACCAAGAACTCCTTCTAATGTCCTTCTAATCCACGTGGAGTCATCGGAGATTTTTACTGATGGTTGTTTGTATGTAAAATGTACATCATATAAACTTGACATGGGGATAATTAACGCCATCAGAAGTGGTCTTTAAAGCGAGCACTCGCAGTACACGACGGCGAAGGCGAATAAATACACGTGTGTGTTTGCGTGGAGCGTTCGAGGTGATAGCTAGAAACGCTACAAGGTCATCCGTGTTCAAGAGAAACATTAGAGAAGTGACGATCTTCTGGCGACTTCTGATTTATGATTATATACGGTGAAAATTTCAACGGTTAGACGAATATTTACAGATATCTGCTAATTATATTTATGGAACTAAATTTACTACATGAACCTGATTAATCTGATGAAAAGTTCAGTGTCATGTGGGATGCGTGTTTATTTTTTTTGTTTTGTTTTTTTGTCTTTTTACATTTCTTAGCATGTTATATCACTTACATTAAAAATAAATGGATTGTCTAGCCATGTGACGGCCACATAATAAGAGATGGATGGATGGATGGAGGGATAAATGGATGGATGAATGGATGGAGGGAGGGATATACTGATGGATGGATGAATGGATGGATATACTGATGAATGGATGGATGGATATACTGATGGATGGATGATATATGGATGGATGGATGGATGAATGGATGGATGAATGGATGGAGGGATGGATAGAGGGATGGATGGATGAATGGATGGATATACTGATGGATAGATGATATGGATGGATGGATGGATGGATGGATGGATGGATGGATAGATAGATGATATATTGATGGAGGGATGGATGGATATACTGATGGATGGATGAATTTATGGATGGATGGATGAATGGATGGAGGGATGGATGGATGGATATACTGATGGATGGATGAATTTATGGATGGATGGATGGATGGATGGAGGGATGGATGGATGGATATACTGATGGATGGATGAATTTATGGATGGATGGATGAATGGATGGAGGGATGGATGGATGGATATACTGATGGATGGATGAATTTATGGATGGATGGATGAATGGATGAAAGGATAGATGGATGGATATATGGGTGTATGGATTGTCTATGTGTAGGAAGACTATGAGTTTAAGACAAAAAAAACATCCAATGTAATTCAAAAATTGTTAACAATCGGGTCAAGGTTATAGAAAAGATCATTTTTTAATAATATTCTTGACCTGTATATACGCAGTTTAGGGCTGATTTCTGAAGTAAAACGATTTATCTCAAAAAAAAAAAAAGAAGAAAAGGGAGTAAGTCACTTTTTTTTATTTGTACTGCTTTTGAGTACACATTTTGTAATGATACACCGTAATAATGCTTTGCGTTACAGCTTCCCCTTGAACTGATACGAAGCTCTGACACTGGAGACTCCTTCCGCAAATGTCAACGAAACATCTCCTCAGAGAAAGTTGCGAACTCTAGAAATCCCCGACTTGCAGAGATGTTCACCTTCGAACGCCATCTGCTTTCTCATAACAATAACGTGCACTCGCGTGTGAGGTAGAAAACAAAACAAAACAAAACAAAAAAAACCAACCAATCGTGTCACGTCTCGCGCTCACATACAAACAGAAAACGCCGAGTGAGCAGAGTAAGGTCACGGCGATACGACTAGCTAGCAGCTAAACGCCAGCAGGGTCGTCGTCGTCGTTTCTGACTCCTTCAGGGGCGTCGTTTTTTCTGACGTTTCTGAGCCTTCGTCCGTGGCTGTTTCGCGTCACGGTGCGTGTTCGGAAATGGAACTGATTCGGCTTTCCTTTTTTCAGGTTGAGTATACGGGGCAGCTTTAACCGGAAAACGCTCAAATGGACACTTGTCGTTCTAAAAACTTTAGCAAAGCAGATCTTTTGAAAATATATAAAGCGTATATATAATATACGTAGTGCAGTAAGATAAATAAAGAGTGGCTTTCTTCTGGAATGCCTGCGTAAGGCGAGGTTCAGACGACACACTGCAGTCCAAATATACCGTAAACGTACCATAAAAACCCCATGATGGATGCGTGTGAAACATCAAAGGCTGGATGAATTCTTTAGGCTCGCTGCAGTCTGACTGGCTGAACACCCACACACACACACACACACACACACCAGACGGTCTCCTGTCCACCAGCCAATCAGAGCTGGCTGTAAAACTCCTCATAAAAGATATTTGTCCCTTCCTGTGAGATTCGGTTTTCTATTGTGATCCCTGTTCACAATTAAACAAACAGCACAGAGAGGCAGCCCTCGAGCATCAATAAAGTCTAATCACACACCACACTCACACACACACACACACACACACACACACACACACACATCATTATCATCCTGGGTTTAATTTCAGTTTAATCACAGCCTCTGAGACAGTAAGTGACTCCAGAAGCATTCAAAACATTCAGTAAAGAGCGTCTCGGGCCAAGTTCCACCGCTGGCATCCACGAGCACTCGCTGGGTCCTCGCCACGGTCGGCCTGGCTACACACACACACACACACACACACACACACACACACGCTTTCTCTTCCACTGTACGAGTCACAGACAAGCTGGGATGACATCAGCACCACGGCAGATCGCATGGCTGTGAATAAGAGTGACGCAGCGAGAGGAATGATTGGACGTTTACAAAAAAAAATACAACCACAAGACGTGAAGTAGACCTGCACCTGTCTCCAAGCGTGAGGAGGGACGTATAACATTTACATAAGAGACGACATGAAATACACCGAGCCTGTCATCATCATCATATAAGCACAAAGAGATAAATAAACACACAGACACATAGATCGATAGAGCGACGGACAGATCAACAGATAGACAGACAGATAAATGCAAAGACAGAGAAACAGACAGCAACAGATAAATGAACAGACAGACAGACAGATAGATAAATGAACAGACAGAGAGACAGACAGATAGATTAACAGGCATACAGACAAATAGATCAACAGAAAGAAAGACAGACAGATAGATCAACAGACAGACACACAGAAAGACAGACAGATCGATCAACAGACAGACAGACAGACAGATAGATCAACAGCCAGATAGGCAGAAAGACAGACAGATAGATCAACAGACACAGAAAGACAGACAGATCGATCAATAGACAAACAGGCAGACAGACAGATCTATCAACAGACAGACAGACAGATAGATCAACAGACAGACAGACAGAAAGACAAACAGATCGATCAACAGACAGATCAACAGACAGACAGACAGAAAGACAGACAGATAGATCAACAGACAGACACAGAAAGACAGACAGATCGATCAACAGACAGACAGACAGACAGACAGACAGATAGACCAAGAGACAGACAGACAGACAGACAGATAGATCAACAGACGGACAGACAGACAGACAGATCAACAGACGGACAGAATGACAGACGGACAGACAGACAGATAGATCAACAGACAGATACAGAAAGACAGACAGATCGATCAACAGACAAACAGACAGACAGACAGACAGATAGATAGACCAACAGACAGACAGACAGACAGATAGATCAACAGACAGACAGACAGACAGACAGATAGATCAACAGACGGACAGAACGACAGACGGACAGACAGACAGATAGATCAACAGACGGACAGAACGACAGACGGACAGACAGACAGACAGATCAACAGACGGACAGACAGACAGACAGATAGATCAACAGACGGACAGAACGACAGACGGACAGACAGACAGATAGATCAACAGACAGACACAGAAAGACAGACAGATCGATCAACAGACAAACAGACAGACAGACAGACAGACAGATAGATAGACCAACAGACAGACAGACAGACAGATAGATCAACAGACGGACAGACAGACAGACAGATAGATCAACAGACAGACAGAACGACAGACGGACAGACAGACAGATAGATCAACAGACGGACAGAAAGACAGACAGACAGACAGACAGATAGATCGATAGACAGACACAGAGATAGGTAGGGTAGGAGGGTTTTTTTCTCTTAAATATATGCAGTAATAAATACACAAATATATATTTGTAAAATAAAATAAAAAATAATAAGTAAGTAAGCAAATAAATAAATCAAGAACCTCAACACATGACATAACTAACGATGTATGTATAAGGGATCGTGACATTCACGTGTTAAACGAGACTTGCGACTGAGCAGTGCCGGTGCAGATGCGTGTGCTGTGCAGAGCTGCAGTGCGGAAACGACATGACGAGCAGTAAAAGCTCAAAAAAGAGAAGGAAGTCCATGATGTACCGTTTAATAAATTATTCACTTTGAGGCTCTTGTTGGCTTTTTTGATCTAAATTGTATGGCAGGTTGCATCAGCGGGGAGCCGAGATAACCTGATACAGTGGGAACACTGCGAGTTCAACAGCTGTGGGTGTGTGTGAGAGAGAGAGAGAGAGAGAGAGAAGGGGAGAGAGATCCAAGGTCCCATTCTGTGATCAGCTTCTCATGACTGTGGTCCAGCAGGACCACCGTGTACAAGGACACGCACTGCCGAAAACCCAACAACAACAACAACAACAACCACCACCAGGGTTCAGTTTGAAGGGAGGTACGAGAAGAAGCCATGTTGTAAAACTGCGAGCATAACTGTTACTCACTAAATGTTTTTGTAGGTCAAACCGACCTGAAAATTGTACGTGCGTACTGCATGTTTGATAAACGACAATCATAAATGATCAAACACGTTCAGGGTAGAGTTGATTTGCTTAAAGGCCACACCCACAAATTTCCAGAAAAGGCAAAAACATCACAGAGCTGAAAATGACAAATTGTTGAGGAAATGATGAAATAGCGCCCCCTAACTGCACTAAACCATCCAGTAATGCAGCTCAGCCACTGCCTCGAGTCAGCTCACTAACTCCTCCTCCTTTTATGTTATCTAGACATAGTGCTGAAACATGTGACTTATGTCCTCCAGGTCAGCGCTTATTCGAAACACCCATTTCCATCCCACTTTTTCGCACCTTGTCTTAATCAGTAGCCCAACTTTTCCACCTCAACCAAGTGTATAAACCTTTTTTTCTGGCGGTATCTTGGTGTTTTAACTCATATTTTCAGAAATCAGTACCGGTGACTTTACAAGGCGTGATAGAATGGTGAGAGTGGTTAGCACGATCGCTTCGAGGGGACTGAGGAGATCAGGGTCAACACGGGGTCACCTCAGGGTCACGACCCGGCCTTACTTACTCTTACTTCTGCCCAGTGGAAGATGTTTCCACACCCTGAAAGACCTGATTCCCATGCCAGGCAGAGCGAGCGGGTTGAAGTCACATAACGGCGTCGTTATTGAGGTCAGAAGTATTTCCTCTGTGGAATGCTGGCGTGCGCATGTGCTCCAAAGCAATCAAGAGTCGCTCTTGACTGCCAGGAGGATTTTCCAAACAGTGGCTGCTTCGAATGCGTCTTAATGATTTTCTCCGCGCCCGCACCCTCCAGGCCGCGTGCCATACGCAAGTATTCCTCTCATCGCTTTTAACATCTGATACAAGTGGGGTTTTTTTTTTTTTTAAAGCACAACGAAGCAGTGTGAACGTGTCTTGTGATTTTAGACACGCTGCACTTCAAACAGACAAAAAAAAAAACCAACAACAACAACTCTGCCACACTCTTGGCATGATCTGGTATTGAGAACTGCAGAAGAAGAAAAAAAAAACGTTCTGTTGCGGCTTTCTATCTGCACAAACAGCTCCGGACCAGACTCGTGCTATTTATACAAGTCCAAGCTGCGGTAATCCTCAGCCAAACACAGCATGAAAGCAAAACCCACGAGCTACAGTAGACTTTAAGCTATCACTAGCGTGTGGTACTTTCTGTCAACAAACACAACCAAGTAACACTCGCTTTAATAGGACGAGCCCCCTCAAATCTGCTAGGTCAGAAGTCCATTCATCCATCTTCTACCGCTTACTCCTTTTCAGGGTCACGGGGGAACCTGGAGCCTATCCCAGGGAGCATCGGGCACGAGGCGGGGTACACCCTGGACAGGATACAATCACATACACACTCACACACCCATTCATACACTACGGACACTTTGCCAATCAACCGCTACTTTGAAAAAAAAAAAAAAAAAAAACATTGGTGGTGTGGGGGGGGAAAAAAAACAAACCCCCCCCAAAAAAAAGGCCCCCCCCCACCCCCCCCCAACCCTTGTGGGGGGGGGGGGGCCCCCCCCGCTCTGTGGGTTTTTGGGGGAAGCGTGCTAAGCCACCGTGCGCCCACTGTCAGAAGTCGTTGATTAATTTCCCTCCCAAAGTAAATCACAGATTTGTATTAATGGGATTATTATTATTTTTTTAAATTAACATGTTACCGTCGCTATAGCAACAACCAACACAGGGACTTGTACGGTGGACCGATCTGGATTCGCTGGAGTTAATAGTTGGTACTGCGAAGTGTTCAGAAAGGAGATGTTTCCTGAACATCTACGGAGTCTCCACTGTCAGCGCTCTGTAGATTTAATCTTACGTTGTTTATAGCTGCAATACATTCATTCATAACAGGAAGTCTTTTCTCTGATGTCTAAATAAGAGGGGGGGTATTCGACCGAAAATTGCTGCGGTATAAACGGAATAAAGCGCTCCGTCTGCGTGATACCGTCGTCGATGGGTTTCCTTTCGGCCACGTCTCGGTATTATATTAGCGTGTTCGCTTTAACACAGCCTTCAAGAGAACGTTCTGTACTCAGGCACGCTGGCATGTGGGTGCATGCGTGTGTTTATGGTGTCATGACAAGGGCGCTCATTGTTATTACACACTACTGAAAGGCTTTATTCAGCCCGGTGACACAAGCCTAATACACACCAATCAGATCACAGAGGGTGAAGAAGGAGAAACAGAGGGAGACGTTCGGGCCGCGGTCACAGCCGGACAGCGTGCGATAGGTCGTGATATAGACTTAAACGATACAGCCAGCTTTGTGAAGACCGCAGTTTAAATCAATCCAACAGCTTAGTGATGGACAGATCGTGCTCTCTGCACTGTTTCTACAACGCGAACTGATTAGCATACAATACCAGGATCTGTGCGTTTCAAACGGTGCGTTCCGCGTTCAAACAGCAAAATGAATCAAACAAAAAAAATCAAATAAAAACGCATTTAATGCGATGTAAGCTCATGTCTTTGCTGGAATGTGATTATTCGAGCTGACTGTGATCATTTTCAACAAAATGTACAGGGGGATGAAAAGCTTAGCTTAGCTTAGCTGAACCAACCTTAACGCTATTATTGTGTGTCAGCTCACATGAGACTGGAGCTTGTGCTTTCTGTTATTCTTCAGATCATTCACACAGGGTTTTACCGCTTAAGGTTAGAAGCCTCTACATAACTGCTATTGTATGACACGATACGCTCTAAGCTAATGAGATCGTCGGCAACACAATATACGAACGATGCGCCCTAACTGAAACATATAAAGTGTGTCGATTACACATTACATCATTAGAGCAATAAGACACCTTTTTACTCGGTTTTTGTTTAATAAAAACGTTCAGGGCTGTAAACAAACCAAACCTAACGTTATTACCTGTAACTAAGCTCATTATACAACCGAAGTCAATTATATAAACGACGCATGTACGTGCTCTGAGCTGAACTGCACCTCTTATTGAATTCTGGTATTGTATAGCGCAGTCCCTTAATAAACAACACGCTCTTTGGTTTTCTTAATGTTTTGCAAGCAAAGATATTCCACGTGTGGCACGGATTAATCCGATTGGCTGCACGGACAAGGGAACACTAAGCTTTATGAGAGAAAGACTCTCACGAAGCTTACTTTTTTTTTCAAGAAACCTTTTGAATCGTCCTGCAGTTACCGATTTATCGGCAATTCCCGATACTATCATTATCACAGATCGTCTCGAGCCTAGGACGATCACACTAATGTATCATGCGCGATCAGCTATATCATCGTTTATTCAACGCTTTTGGAAAGTGATGTACGGTGAGGGAAAGGAGTCTTTGATCCCCTGCTGATTTTGTACGTTTACCCACTGACAAAGAAATGATCAGTCTATAATGTCAATGGTAGGTTTATTTGAACAGTGAGAGACCGAATAACAACAAGAAAATACAGAAAAACTGATAATTTCTTTGTCAGTGGGCAAACATACAAAATCAGCAGGGGATCAAATACTTTTTTCCCACACTGTAAAAGCCAAAATTGTCGAATATGTGAATATTGTGCTTCTTATGCACCTTTCCTGCTACCAGAAACAGGCGTCTGTTTAGAATTAAAGGCGTAAGACTAGTATTTAAAATAGCAGTGATTTAGGGGTCCAAACCTAGATTCTAGTGCTTGGGCCCCTAAATCGCTGCTATTATAAATACTAGTAGAAAACATGATTCATGGGATTCAATTTGAACAACAACAACAACAACAATACTACTACTACTACTACTACTACTAATAATAATAATAATAATAATAATAATAATGCTCTCTGTGTGGGGTTTCCTCTTGTCTCCTAGGTCTCCAGTTTCTTCCCACCTCCCAAACGCATGTATAGGAGGATTATCTACTCTAAGATGGCTACGATTTTTCTGTTACAGATACAAAAAGTACACACAAGAACATAATTATTTGGTCCTGGCTGAGATCAATGTGGTCTTAGAACTCTTTGGTGACATCTTGCTTTCATTGAACTGTCAGTGACTTAGCGTTTCCCATTTAGCAAAACAGGTTTATATTTATAGCGGACACCCTTATCCAGAACAACTTACATTTATCTCATTCATACATTTGAGCAACCGAAGGTTAAGGGCCTTGCTCAAGGGTCCAACAATGGCAGCTTGGAAGCGCTGGGGTTTGAACTCATGACCCTCTGAGCAGTAAACCAAGCCAATGCAGCACAAGTGTGTGTGTGTGTGTGTGTGTGTGTGTGTGTGTGTGTGTGTGTGTGTGTGTGTGTGTGTGTGTGTGTGTGTGTGTGCGTGTGTGTGTGTGTACGCATCGTTAAGGCCCTCTGCTCTCATGTGTGTCTCCCAACACATGACCACCCCCTCCGTTCCTGTACTGAATGACTGAAGCATGGTTCACACACACACACACACACAAATATAACATAGTTAGTTTACAGATAAACAAAAAGTATTAAGTGGATAGTTACGCAGTGAAATGTGTCATAGAGAGAGAGGGAACCCACTGTAACATCACATGGCCTTTGATTCCAACTGGCAGTTTCCTTCCTCAAACACACACACACACACACACACACAGAGCCTGCACCTGACTGCACTGAAAGCTTGTTTACCCCTCGATGGATTTGTGCATGTGTGTGTTTGCTCTCTACCCCTCTATGTGGCCACTGAGACACATGTTGACGCACTGCAATAGAAAAAAGAAAGAAAGGGAAAAAAAAAACCCTGAAAAAACAATGAAAAAAAAGAACGAGAGCTTTCCTGCAAATACATTTTCACCTCGGAGGACTCTGGGTCTCTCTGTGAAAATCCTCCACTTCCAGTACTCTAGGAAAAGCAGAGCCGCCGGTTGGTACCGCGATTAATCTGGCATTGAGCTGACGTGCTGTAATAGCATACTTCACTCCCTTGAGCACAAGCGAGACACAGGAAGGGGAACGAGAGGACGTGGACACACCCGTATTTGTCTTAGCACAGCTCCAGGTTCAGGGCTTTCACAAAAGTCGGTGAGAAATGTCAAATCATTTTATAACGATGTCAAAGACATTTTCACAGTATGCAGGACATATCATAATGTTTCATTATGCAAATAAGATTAACCAGCACGCTCCACCTGGTACAATAGGATTTAGGTGTTTTGGGTACGTAGCATTAAACTGAAAGAAGCCCTGGGCTGGATAGCAGAAGCCCAGGGCTGCATGGATATAACCTCAGGCTGGACTTGGGAAGCACTGGGCGGCACGGTTGAAAGCCCCAGTCTGGAAAGAGAAGCAACTGACTGGACAGAAGAAAATCTGCAGGGGAGAAAAGTAGTCACAAATCGAGCCCAGGTCTGCATGGAAGAAGCTCGGGCTGGTCAGATGAAACCCCACGGTGGAAGGAGCAGTCCCAAGATGGACAGAAGAATCATTAGGCCGCACAAATAGAACCCAAGTCTGGACAAAACAGCAAACGGTTTGCACAATAGAGTTCCTGGGGTGGACAGAAAAAGCCCCAGTGTAGACATAGACGGAAAGAGCACTTGGATCAATGGAAGAAACCCTAGGGTGGGTGGAAGAAGTAAAGGCTTCTTACATCCATCTCGGGGTTTCTTTTGCCCAATTTGTGGCCTAGCTTCTGAACTCTAGGGGTTCTGTCCTCCAGTCCTGAGGTTCTTATGTCCAGCCTGGCACTTTGCTCTATTCCAAAGATCTTCTGTCCAGCCTGAGGCTTTCTCCATCTATCTCTGAGCTTCTCATGTCTAGTCTGGGACTTCTTCTGTCAACCCAGGGCTTCTTCCCTCCTGCCTCAACTTGTTCTATCCTTTTCCAAAGCCACATCCCCAAAAACGCACGGCTAGAATGCCTAAATGCTAGTGAAAGAGGAGCTTTTTTCTTTTTTTAATTAAGAGACAGTCTGAGTGACAGGTAAGTCCTGATCCATATTACGTGTATTTCTTTACTTTTACAGAGCCTGAGGCATCACAGCAACCAGAGCTTCTCCTCAGGTACTATAGGTACTACAGATACCTACAGTACTCTCAGTTAAGCAGATTTATCATAATATTAATCGCACATGTTCATATCACCCTGTATGACATACGACATGGCACAGCAATGCCCTCGTCTCGTCACCCGGTGTCCGGCTGTGCCTGAGCGACACAAGCGAGGGGCCTTTGTCCCGAGCAAAAACAACACTGATGAAAGAGACACAAACATAAGGAGCTTTATGGGCGGCAGGCACAAGGCTGGCTTTGTTCTGAGGTGCGAGGCTGAGCCCACTCCAGCACGTGGGAGAGAGTGAAATGCTCTACAGAGGAAAAGAAAGAGATGGAGGAGGACGGAGAAGTCGGAGTCAGAGCAGAACTTGGTTTAGTGTTACTTTACAGATCCTAGACCCTGTGATCTATTCATGTATCATACTGGACCTAATCTGGCCCTGAAGGCTGAACACATCCACAGGCGTGTGAAATGACTCTGCACGAAGAAACTGCATACTTACAGTGCAGAAAGAACCTTGCTTTTAGGCTTTTGAGATCTGGAATCAGGATCTCCAAGCGACTGATCTTTAACAGACTGATCTTAAACAGAGTAACTCTGTGTTATGGTTTAACAGACATTTTTGGCCAATAGCAAAGAGATTTGGGACATGACGTGTTCTCCTGGATAACACGTTGCCACTATGTCCTGAGATCAGGCCCTGAGGATCACCTGGCCCGTCCTCACATGTATCAGCTCAGCAGCTCATGCTGGGATAAAAATACCTGCTATAGAAGGACAACGAGGAAACTCGAGCCCGCATGCTAAATGTCACAAACAAAAGGCTGCCTGTTCGGACAGTAAAGCAAGACAGACTCTATATGCAGGTTTCAGGAAAATAACGACTCCTATCAGACTAGGAGAAATCTTGTCATCTGAGATTTGACGAGAGAACGAAATCCCTTGAGAAGGGCATCCCTTTCAGCCTGCATGATCCTATGACCACACCCATCATTTGAAGCTGGTGAAGCACAACATTATGGAAGCTGAGGAAGCCTGGGAGGTCTCTGTTGGAATTCTGGGATATCAGATTGGTCTCAGCTGATCTCCAGGAGTTTGGCTGTAATAAAATGAAACTGCACATCCAAGCATCGAAGTGTAGCCTTGCACCATTGTTGGCAAGCTCGCTTAGAAATCACGTGATTGCACACAGTTGAGTTCTTTTCCAAGCTCGCCGTTTTGATGAAGCTGGGACGAGAGGAGGTGGATGGCATGGAGACATGATTGATGAGGATTCAAGGAATCATTCATAACTATATAGGCTGCCGTGGGTTGAGTAATAAAGAAGTCTGACACACACATACAGATTTAATGAGAACCCCTGTGGTGAGTCACTTAGCAACACACATCTCCAACTCGTGGATTTAGAGTAATTCTTCTTCTGAGTCTATCCCAAAACGGAGGGAATATATCAAGTGCCTGAGGCACACAGAGGCTCTTTGAGAGAAGGTTTTGGTACACCACAGTGGTCTCAAGACCTGAGTTTTATCTAGGCCAGAGCAGATCACATTACACTGGCAGCTTTCCAGCCTCAACAACCAATAAAGCAAGATTGCTGAAGAGGTTATGGGCAGGTGAAGCCACACTTCTTTCAGTCTCAATAAGATCAGCGAGATACAAACAGATATGAGCTCTGAAAGTGAACTTGCTTACCACTCGACTATTTGGGAGTTTTTGTTTAAAAGCCAACGTTTAAAAGGAAGGGAAACGGCATACGAAATATCACATGCGATTTCAAACGAGTAGATCTGATCTGATTCCATCAACAAATGGCCAGTCAAGGAAAGCAGACACAAAAGAGGCACTTAATGAAACCTGATCTGAATGCATTCTCCTGCAGGAATTAAAAAAGAAGAAGTAAAAGGGGGGAGAAGAGGGGGAAATTAAACCTGGCTCAGAAGGGGCAAAATGGGACTACCTAGGGATGCACCAGTCCAATACAGAGGACACTATTGGGGCCAAAACTCAGCAACAGAAGTTTGCCAATGGTTATCATGGTTAGAAGAATAGGGGTTAAGTCACTTGTGCAATGCCTTTAACCCTTTCTGATCCAGGGCTGCCATATCACAGCTGGCCCTGTGCTCTGTCCACCACTTCCTAAGAAGAATTTCACTATACTGTTTTTATACATGGCACATTACAGACTTTCTTCAGTTTGCATCTCATCATTTGGCTTGACAGTTTCGTCCAAAGTGACTTACAATTAACACAGAATACCAACGAACAGGTGAGGAATAAAGGCATTGCTGAAGTGCCCATCAGTGACAGATTACCAATGCTGGGATTTGATTTCATCACCTTCTGACCAGCAGCCCAAGGCCTTAACGACTGATCTACTACTGCCTACACTGCCTGCAGTCTTCCTTCTTTCCTCTAACAAGGTCAGCATTGGGTGTCACATGATACTCCGACTCATATCCAAAATAGTGGGGAGAAAATAGATTCTTCAGACTAGTGAATGGTCTGCATTGAAAACCTAATGAGAAGACAACATGTGGGCAAATCCAATGACTGCAATACAGCCCACCTTAAAGAACATGTATTCCAGAAGACTAAAAGATGATTGGTCAGCCATGGCTCCAGATACAGGACTAATCACTGCCTGGACTCAACAATTTGAGATTATGTTTACATTACAAGCTTCATTGCACAATTCAGATGTTTGGCTCTGATGGGTTCACATTTGCAGCTGTAAATAACCTACATCTGTCTTTCCTGGAGTCAACTGATATCAAATTTGGGTGAATCACATGCGTCAGGAAAACCAAAACATCTTATCTGTGAGACAATCCGTCATATTAGAAGCAAGAAACGGATGCACTAGTAACCCAAGCCTGCTCTGCAATCTGAAGATCAGCACGTAGCCTTTGATGTTTTCGCAACCATTGGAGGTACTGCTGTGCCAAGAGTCGTGTGGGTACAGGAGAGGAGCCAGCAATGGTCTGACCGTGATGTGGACAGATTTCTGTGGGAGAGCACTTCCTTGGCATTGTAACCACGTTTGTTTTTGGGCACGTGTTGTCATTTCTTGAGCAACTGTTTTGTACACTACTAATTTCCCTAAATATCAAGTAAACCTCCCATTTTACCATCCGGCCACTACATATAGTCCCTGCTGCTGCGTCCTGTGTTGTTGTAGTGATGCACACTAGGACTATATAAACAAAAAAACGTGGACCAGTTCTGATTTGGAAAGATTGGATTTTTGTATCCTGGGGAAAAAAAAATCAAATCCAACTGACACGCAGCCAGAGTTTCTGATCTCAACACTACTGAGAAACCTCTAAAATAATATCAGTTGTGTACTTGTGTAATTGAGCCGCTGTAGCGAGGTCATTTCCCCAGTGTTGGATCAATAAAGTTCATCTTATCTTAATACGGTGGAACTGTTGTGTTTGTGTAATTTGCACTTGACAACACTTAAATGGCCAAAAGTGGCAGCTCTTGGATTTAAACTCTTGATGTTTCATCCTGCCCAAAACAAAACCCATGTGACTGGGCACTTTTTAACGCAACTTATATGCACACGCATAACTGGTCTCGGCTCAGCCAAAGGTACACGTAGTGCCGAGGTCATAAAAACCAAGAATAATGTCTTCCTGATGGGAAAAGGGCAAAACTGGGCCTCAAGTGTTCGGCAGAAAAATATCAGAATTCAAGTCATATCCCAAACAACGGAGAAAAGCAGATTATACACATTCGACATGGTGGCTTAGCTGTAAAAATCGTTACTGTAATGTGTGATCGGCCATCAGATAATCGCAAGCTGCAGGCGAAGCTGGACTCTGTCCACTGGACTGGAGGTTATCTAATGACCTAGCTCACAGCGGCTGCACTGGAAACTCGATTGACCCCGAACAAATAAACCGATGCGGAGGGTCACTGACGGTATACCAGGGAACGGGGTGCGTCCGTGGTCTCGTTCGCAGTCGCACAGCTAGCTAAAGAGCTCAGAGAGCTGCCAAGTACACAAGCAGATTCAGATCCAAACACGCCGAGAACGGACGGTCTGTTAGTATGGAGAGAACGAGTTGAGAAGAGGATGAATTGGTACCAGACGGAGGAGGAGAAATCCGATCCACAGAAAGAAGGAACCCTCCACAGATGATAAATGTAGAACAATTTTTTTACAGTCTGGTTCTTTTTTTTTCTTTCTTTTTTTCAACAGTCGAGGATAGAGAGCCGGTCAGAGATTAGAGAGAGGGGGGAGGGAGGGAGGGAGGGTAAAAACCCTGAGGCAGGAACTGAAAATACAAGTAAACTTTCCACAACACCAGTTGTTTCACATCATGTTCTTCTTCCTAGTATCAAAGAGGAGCTTTTACTAGTTATCCTAGCTATAAGCAGGCGCGAAAAGGGAGAACATCTAGCCATGATGCCGGTTAGGTAGAAGAAGGTAAGGCATTAAGGTTAACAGGTTTGTGGGAAATGGGTCAAAGGTGGTCATAGCTGTGGGGACGGTTCAGGACAGACGGCAGAGCCTCGACTTATTATGTGGCATGATGTGCCTGAAGCGAAACCATTCCCCCCCACAGAGAACAGACAGGCTGCGCTCCATTTAAGATATTTGAACTCGAGCCAAAATTCCTGAGATGATCAGAGCAAGCAGTGGGGCCAATATGGATTGTACGTGGAAAGAGCTGAGGATGTTATATATATATATATATATATATATATATATATATATATATATATATATATATATATATATATATGTGTATATAAAGAGCTTACTCCATGGGGAAACAGCTGTATTGTATTTGTTACCAAACTTACTCCATGGATTCCTATGTATATAAAGAAATCCATAAATCCATGGAGTAAGTTTGGTAACAAATACAATACAGCTGTTTCTCCATCCTGTACAAGACTTTGAAGCTGGGTCAAAAATTAGACCACACTACACTCAGATGGCAATATCTGTGTGTGAGAGAGGGGGAGGGGGTAAAACTTGATCATAAAATAGGATTAGAGTGCAGTAAGACGGGTTTGGATGTAAGCCAGGGAAGGGTCCGGCTATTTTCTAGTACAGAATGTCGAGAGAATCATGGGGGAACGCCGTAATCTCCCTCCATCCCCATCGGCATTGAGCCTCACTGGTGCGGTTCGGCTCGTTTTTCTCCCCATCTGATTGGTAAAGAGACGCACCGTGGTAACCCAGAGCCCAAAAAAAAAACAAAAAAACCCTTGCTTTTAGATGCTGATCCCAATGATAACGTTTGGTGTTTGGTGCAAAAAAACAAACAAAACAAAAAAATCAAAACATTTCTAAAGTCAGAATTGAAGACTGAGTATTTCTGTATAAAACTGATGTGAGGGTGTTAGAAACGTGACAAAACGTGACAAAAGGGTTAATCCCGTAAATCTGCGGTGTGAAATCGGGACTGAGTGCGGTACCCGGCTTCCACAAGGACTCATAACAAACACACACATTATGTAAAGTGAGCAATTGTTCAGCGTAGCTTTAAGAGTCTTTGGTAAAATATATAGAGCGTTCCCTAATGCCAACACACACACACACACACACACACGTTAGCTCGTGTTAGCATTAGTCCTGTTCAGATTCAGATCCGGACCTGGTCTTTGCACGGCTCCTATATGTCTCTTCAACAGTGCAGTCTATAAATAACTGCCAGTCAGGCACAGCATGTTCCTCACAAGCCACATCCCACTCACACACACACACACACACTGCGCAGCTGCTTAAAGCCTCCGGGCCTTACACACACACACACACACACATTTCTGCATAGAGAAAAAGCACACAATTGAAAACTCTCACAGTATCATAATACATCAGTATAAACAGATCAGATTCTCAAATCTGATTGGCCGGAAGGAAGGCGCTGAGGCATTTTCTCTAACAGTATATAGCAGCTCCAAATCTCAGATTCATTATTATATTAAGGTTCTAAACCGTTATTAAATGGAGCTAGATACAGATACAATCTTTATTCTGCAATAAATTCCAAACAGCTGTGGTATAAGAGGAGTAAAACACTCACCATCGGATTCTCTACTACATTTTATTTGTTTATTTTTCTAAACCTGAACTGTGCGTTGTTGAATATTGGCGTTAAAGAGATTTCCGCATGCTTTTCTTGGCACTGCGGACACAAAAGGAGCCGGTTTCACGCTATATATTAAAAAAAATAACATTAAAAACCAAAAAAATTCCCAGGGAAACGCACGAGATGAACGTTTTCCTGAACTAGCTGGAGTTTCAAGAACACCCCATTTCTTGCTCCTTCTACAAACATGTTCCTTTGTACCCAGACTGATCAAGTGCGAAAGGGGTGTGTATAATTATAAGCGCTAGATAAAATGCAGATAAAAGAGCAGAGGATGAGTAAAAACAGAAGATGAGTAAAAAGGGAAAGTACACGGACAGTAAGTGAATGCATGTGTGCGTGTGTGTGTGTGTGTGTGTTGGGGGTTGACACACTTCACTCCAGGCTAACCTTCACTTGACTTGGCAGACGCTCACACTCCGGTGCTTTGCCAAAATGCAAAGTGCGAGCACTTCTTGTGGCTTCTAGGTTACGCAACACTGATAACCCTGGCGTAACCAGCGTGGTGGCTGTTTATCATGAAAACGGAGAGTGTAAAAGAGACACGGCGTGTGTGAATGAGAGAAAGCGGAAGAAGGAGGATCCGCTGGCTGTGTGTCTTTCTCCAACACTCTGTGTGTGTGTGTGTGTGTGTGTTTATTAATAGTGAAGTTGGTCTGAATCTCAGTAGCGCTCATTAACAACGCGAGTCTCCGAGTCTCGTGCTGTCAAAACATATTTTTACCTTTTTTTGTTTACTGTCATATATTTCAAGATCCCATGCTCTGATTTGAGTTTCTTTTCAATCTATACTATAAGAAACAGTGAAACTTTTCGTTATTTAAATACAAAATATTGCCTATTTTTTTTTTTAAAGGAACTGTTGGTAAAATAACCCAAACTCCTCACTCAAGTAAACGTGCCCTTCATCAAAAGTATAAACTCTTAAATGTACTTAGCTAAGGCTAACTAACAACAGCTAGCTTATATTTTTCAGCACTGAAATGGTAGCTAGCGTGACACTAGCCCTGTATATAATATCGATATTGTGGTAAATGATGTAAATTATGTCACAGGACATTTCTGTGAAATATCACAGGTATTGTGATAGCTTTGTCGGAATTTCTTTTTTTAACCAGTAATGAGGGCTGGGCGATATCTCGATATAATATCGATATCGTGATAAATGATTACGTGATACACTTTTCTGAGACATCGCTGGTATGGTGATGGGATTGTTTTTTTTTAACGTTTGAAATAATTACAAATTAAATGGTACTCATTGATTTAATGTTTTTTTTTTACTTAATCTTCGTCTTCGTAGGCGTTTAAAAAATTATTTAAAATATTTTATAATTTTTTATTTTACTATGGTTTGTTAGTGAATATATATATATATATATATATATATATATATATATATATATATATATATATATATATATACACATATATATATATCATGATATGTCCTCAGGTATCGTGATATGATATTTTTTAGCTGTCACGCTACAAACTAGCTGGTTAATAACGGATAGCCGTCATGCTACAAACTAGCTGGTTAGTAACGGCTAGCTGTCACGCTACAAACTAGCTGGTTAATAACGGCTAGCCGTCACGCTACAAACTAGCTGGTTAGTAACGGCTAGCTGTCACGCTACAAACTAGCTGGTTAATAACGGATAGCCGTCACGCTACAAACTAGCTGGTTAGTAACGGCTAGCTGTCACGCTACAAACTAGCTGGTTAATAACGGATAGCCGTCACGCTACAAACTAGCTGGTTAATAACGGATAGCCGTCACGCTACAAACTAGCTGGTTAGTAACGGCTAGCTGTCACGCTACAAACTAGCTGGTTAATAACGGATAGCCGTCACGCTACAAACTAGCTGGTTAATAACGGCTAGCTGTCACGATACAAACTAGCTGGTTAATAACAGATAGCCGTCACGCTACAAACTAGCTGGTTAATAACGGCTAGCTGTCACGCTACAAACTAGTTGGTTAATAACGGCTAGCTGTCACGCTACAAACTAGCTGGTTAATAACGGCTAGCTGTCACGATACAAACTAGCTGGTTAATAACGGCTAGCTGTCACGCTACAAACTAGCTGGTTAATAGGCCGTTCTAGTCACGATACAAACTAGCTGGTTAATAACGGCTAGCTGTCACGCTACAAACTAGCTGGTTAATAACGTTGCTGCTGTCACGCTACAAACTAGCTGGTTAATAACGGATAGCTGTCACGATACAAACTAGCTGGTTAATAACAGATAGCCGTCACGCTACAAACTAGCTGGTTAATAACGGCTAGCTGTCACGCTACAAACTAGTTGGTTAATAACGGCTAGCTGTCACGCTACAAACTAGCTGGTTAATAACGGCTAGCTGTCACGATACAAACTAGCTGGTTAATAACGGCTAGCTGTCACGCTACAAACTAGCTGGTTAATAACGGCTAGCTGTCACGCTACAAACTAGCTGAATAAGGTGCGCGCAGCAACAGATTACGGTGATGCGTATGATTTTATTCTCGCTAAAGTCCCGATTTTTAAAGGAAGTTAGATGGACGTTTTGAAGCGTCTCGGTGCTAAAAAGTCACCTTCTGACTCGTAGTTATGTGAATGATGTTTTACGTCATTTGGTTTCTCATGCCTCTTCATGAGAAACCAAATGACGTAAAACATCATTCACATAACTATGAGTCAGAAGGTGACTTTTTAGCACCGAGACGCTTCAAAACGTGTCCGATTTTTTTTCATAAAAAGGGATGCCACTGTATGCACCCCCCCTTTATTGGAGGTTTGTATCAACAACAGACTTGCTGACAAGTAACAGGAAGTAGAAAAGGACAGGAAAGAAATTCCATAGATTCAAACTTCCTTCCATACAGTATTGTGTAAACACACAGACCCGCCCTCTTATACGCCGTCTCCCGCTGCAACTACTTTATAACTCGACTCAACTCTGGTTTTGAAGAACTTGAGTTTTTCTTTCACCCTATCCTTTTACTCTCTCACTCTCTCTCTCTCTCTCTCTCTCTCTCTCTCTATATATATATATATATATATATATATATATATATATATATATATATATATATATATTTCCGTGACATATTTCACAATTAAATCGATTCAAAATTCAGCTTTATGCAGCGTAGGCCTTATTAGGAACGGCGTTTACGACATCTGCGTTCACAGTTTAGTATTACTGCTTGAGACTGACGACAGCAGCTGCTTACAGGTTCGAGTCCTGAAATGGTTTGTCCGTTCGGCAGATTAAAGTAGCTGCTTGAACACATCTGTACGAACAAACAGCTGAAGGCACGACAGTATTCTAACCGTCGCGACAGTATCAAAAATGAAGAAGAAATCAACAAACGTCTCTCCGGTAGGTCTAACGGGGGGATACGCAACACGAGTAATCAAAGGTCAAATGTAAAACACTCTTTTACATTTTATTAGATAAATATACAATGATTCTTATTCAAGGTTAGTGGTTAGCACGTTCGTCGCACACCTCCAGGGTCGGGGGTTCGATCTCTGGAACGCTGTATGAACGCAACCGTGTTAAGCACAAAATACGATGTATGTGAAAACGTACGAAAATACCTTTCGCTTCTCGTCTCGTCATTTTGAAGTCTCTGGGTGTTTTCTATTGAGACGTTCGTTGTGCTGCTCTGGTCTGCCGTTCCGGTTTTACACAGCGTGCAGAGCACCATTTTATCCGGTCTCTGTTGAAAACATTCCCACGCTTTCGATCGACTTCTGGATGTTTGGCATAACTCCGGATTATTAGCGTGACCGGGAGCCGAAGCCGGAACAAACGTAAACAGCCCAACGCACGGAGGCGTTCCCGGGCGAATCGACGAAATTATGCCGTCGTTCCCGCCCGATCAAACCCCCCTCCCTCCCCCACACAATTTCACTCCCAAATCTCACGCTTCAGTGGATTAAATGTATAATTTCACCAGGATGCAGTAGATCCGTAGACGTCTACACTCGTATATGTCCGGGAAGACGACAGGTTCCCCTTTTGAGTCGAAATTCCTTCCTCGTGTCGTCACAGGGAGATTTTCCTCACCACTGTCACATCTGGTTGTCTCCTTAACGTTCTGGATATCTTTCAAGCTCCTTTGTGACAATGTCTATTGTTAAAAGTGCTTATCCCACTCCCACTGCTCAGCCTGCTGATCTCTCTATAATAATAATAATAATAATAATAATAATAATAATAATAATAATAATAATAATAATAATAAAGAAGAAGAAATCTAATAAGCTAAGCTCACTCACAAGCCTCATGACAGACATCAGGATTAAGAACTGAAGCTGACTATAATTAGTGCTCGAGTTAAAACTCCTCAGAGCGTACACAATAAAGGACCGAGTGGGGAAAAGAGCAGGCTGTACATTACGACTGGCACGGTGTCGCTCCTTATTTATATTAATACGTGTTTACGCCAAGAAAAACAGCTCTAACGTTAATGTTCACATTAATGTTAAACGTTAACGCATGTCTTGGGCTATCTTTGACCATTTCCTGGAAAATCCCCCGCAGATTCACGGAAGAGTCGTTTACATGGAGAAGTACAGGACACGGTTTAAGCGTTTTCCCAGGTAATGAGACATAAACCACGGTCTCTAATCAAACAATGAAACCCCATCTATCGTAAAGGTTAACTATACACCATACACATGGGCAGCACGTCTGAGTTATAGTTGTAATTACGAGAAAAGCCCCTGGATAGTAATACATTCCTAGCGCTTCACGACTCGCTTATGGGAATTTTTATTCCCCTTTGTACTTGCTAGCTTGTTGCACGCTAGCGATAAATAACTCAACAGCGCGATCCGTTTCTCGTGCGAACGGTTCCCGATCGCCGAGCGAGGTCTCTCTCGTCGGAACCGCAGGGGTGATACACATAACGAGCGTGTATTGGTGCGCCAGGGATGTCGTGTTACGGCGAGAGAGTAGGGAGTAGAGCGGAATGTTCTTTCTCAGGAGAAAACAAGCCACTTCCAGGATTAAACCCAGACTGCAATGAGCACCGATCTACACACTGTTACCGTATAAGAACAGCGAGACAGAACACTGGTCCTGCCAACGTTAGAAAACAACAAAATGTTCACCAAAGGAAAAAAAAAATCAAGCTAGATACAAGATTATCGTTAAGCAATATGCAATACGCTTGTATACTTCTTGTATTACTATGTAGACGCTTATTATTACACATGTGGGGTTAAATAAAGAAAAGAAACACTGGCTTCTCAAGGGTGGTTTGGATACGTGCGGGTCTTGCGTTCATATATGTTGAACTCACAACCGTCCAATCAGAACTCCAATCAGAATTCCAACGTCTTAACCACTGAGCTACCTCTTCTGAGCTACTCTGATCAAAGCCAGTGTCCAAAATATTTTCTGTAAATCTCTGAGTGTGAGTGAGTGAGTGAGTGAGTGAGTGCAGCTACGATGCTCTTCTAAAATCCACCGATAGAAGGACGGCATAGGAAGACGTAAAACCCTCGAAACAGCTACACCTCTAGTAGAGGTGATGGCAGAGCATAAGCAGGACATGCTAATCGACCTGTTTATGCAATGAGCCCGAAGTGTGCCGATTGATGAAGCCGTTTTCTTTACTCGCAGGTCTATCGTTACAGAACCTTAATGGTATTATCTGACATGGAGAACAACCGAACTCCCCCGATGCTGATACTGTGCCTATTTACAAAAAAAAAAAAAACAAGCGCTAATGCTATAATAGCTTCAGGAGATCTTATAAGAATGTGTACAAGACAGAACAGGACGAAGTCCTCTAGCTGTGAAATGCAGCTTTAAAACACGTTGGGGTTGTTTTTTCTTCCTCGTGAACGACAAAAATAAACGCCGACAGGTGCTCAGAAACAGTTCGGAGAACTCTGTAAGTGTAAGGTAAATAAAATCGCTGTGTGGAGAAACTGATTATAGTCACAGGTGGAAAGGCCAAGAGGAAAATTGCAGCGAGCATCTCGACACAGAATAACTGGGCCCTCTCGCACAGCCTCTACCTTACGATTAGCTTGAACCGAATTTCTTTCTTTTTTTTTTTTTTTTTTAATTCGGTGTTAATTTAAAAAAAAATGCAAGTGATGATAGCTTTGCCATTTATTTATGTATTTATTTATTTACTTATTTTACAATAAGTTACCTACTAAACGTAATGCTTGCTAATTTATTACAGTTTTAACAATAGGCATGCTACTCCAGAATTTATGGTAAATTGCCTGGATGGTAGGGGTTTTTTATTACTCATTTACATACAGGGGCGGCTGTGGCGCAGTTGGTAGAGCGGGTTGTCCACTAATCGTAGGGTTGGTGGTTCGATTCCCGATTCCCACATGCCGAAGTGTCCTTGGGCAAGACACTGAACCCCACACTGCTCCTGATGGCAAGCTATCACCTTGCATGGCAGCTCTGCTACCATTGGTGTGTGAGTGTGAGTGTGAATGGGTGAATGAGACACAGTGTAAAGCGCTTTGGATAAAAGTGCTATATAAGTGCACATTTACCATTTGCACATTTACATACTCCAGAAGTTCTAAATGTGCTCATTTATTACAGTTTTTATGGTAGGCATGCTACTCCAGAATTTATGGTAAATTGCCTGGATGGTAAGGGTTTTTTATTACTCATTTACATAATCCAGAAGTTCTAAATGTGCTCATTTATTACAGTTTTTACGGTAGGCATGCTACTCCAGAATTTATGGTAAATTGCCTGGATGGTAGGGGTTTTTTATTACTCATTTACATACTCCAGAAGTTCTAAATATGCCCAAGTATTACAGTTTTTACGGTAGGCATGCTACTCCAGAATTTATGGTAAATTGCCTGGATGGTAGGAGTTTTATAATTATTTATTTACATACTCCAGAAGTTCTAAATGTGCTCATTTATTACAGCTTTTACAGTAGGCATGCTACTCCAGAAGTTTATCCGTTTTATTTGGGGTTTGTCTATAGCCATGCTGCTCTACAGACTTTGGCCAATTCCATATTTATTTCGTTTTCAGCAGGCATACTGCTCCAGGAGTTACGGTAGTTTTCCCTGTGGATTAGTGCTTTCATGCTAGGCATGCTACTCCAAAACTTATAATAGTTACAGTAGTTTGTCCGTGTTGTTTGTGGTTTTAGAATACTAAAAAAATCAATTGACCATTTTATTTAATAGACTTTGTTTAAGTCTGACAGTCCGTAAGATTTAGTAGTTTGCCGATTTGTTGCTTTCAAAGTAGACGTTCTACTCTAGACGTAGTATATATTACTACTGTTAAGGTAGGCATGCAACTCCACAAGCCTGTGTGGTTACTCGCCGATGTTACTATAGTTTACCCATTTGTTAGGTTGTTTTTATTCGGGGGTAGGCCTGCTACTCTAGATATTACAGTAGTTTGTCCGATTTACCTGAGGTTCTATAACCGACATGCTCCTCCACAGGTTATGGTGAAATACGTATTCATTAAAGATTTCTTTTTAAACAATAGGAGATATTCCTGAAGTTTTTATGGTAATTTGCTCGGTTATTAGAGCTGTAATGGTAGACATGCTGCTCCAGACATTGTGGTAGTTTGTTGTTTATATTTGTGGTTTTAAATGAGATAGTCTTCTCCGTGTAACGATCAATCGCATACCCATTAGGATTTTTAGGCATGATGGTGTAGAAGTTACAGTAGTTTTAGTCTTTGTTTTTATAGTAGCCATGCTAAACATGAATGTACAGTAGTTTGAACAGTTTAATGGTTGATATGAAGCACAAGTAGATGCAGATATATTCCTGCTTTCTGGTAGATGTGCTGCTCCAGAATTGACAGTAATTGAAGATAATTGTGGACATTTTCACAGCATCCCATGCTGCTCCAGTAATTACAGCAGTTATACCTTCTCCCAGTTATGGGAAGATGCATAGCTGTGACTGAGACTGGTACAACAGGATAGTCTCCATGTTTTACTGTGATATCTTCAACGTATCACTACATCACCCAGCCTTGTTACACAGTCTTTCCCATGCTCCCTCTGTATATTGCCGTATAGTTCCTCTAGCCAAAACGCCAGAGAGCTGACGGCAATATTTTTCTTCTCCGAGCTTCCACTGAAAGCGGTCTGTCTCTCTGACTGGCCCAATTCTTCACCGAGATATTAATATGATTTTCAAAATGTTACACTGTCCTCATTAGGAGAATTACCGGCTGGTGAAAGATCACTCGTTTAAGTGGGTTATAAAGCTTCTCTTATGCTGCTCCACGTCCGGCCGCACTCCGACTTTTATAAGGTCTAATTCATGACCCGGAACGTAATTTGGTCCCGATGAGAAAAACCAGTACGGAGCTAAACGCATTTCCGAGTCGAAACCAGCGCGCTTAATCCTCCCGGAAGATTAAACCGGAGATTCCCGGAAGATTAAACGGGAAGCCTCCTGCTTTTTGAAAAGGCATGGAGTCAATCACTGACCTAGATATTATTATCTCCAGCATATAAGCACATCGCACTTGATTTTTTGCACTTGGAGAAAGAGAAACTGTGAGCGCGAGATAGTGAAAGTGTGTTTATTCCTACACACATAGCTCTGACCTCCTACAGCCAGCGAGACAGCCGCACCATTCATGCGGACGGCGTGCCACAACGGACCCACGGCAAACCCGTTCGAGCGGGATCTGGCGCCCGACCCGTCCGTTCTCAGGACAGACATTATTCCAAGAGACTTCGATTCGCCGGGTCAGCAGCTTCCCCGAGTGAGTCCTTTGCGCAAGAGCTTACCAGGAACGGTTAGCACCGAGGACATGGCATTAACATCCTTTCTGAAAATTGCTCATGGAAATAGTGGAGAGGAAAAAAAAACAATCAGGAAGACAGATCTGGCCTTGCCAAGTCATTAATTGATACGCTAATTAGCTCAGCTAGTGTCCTCTCCGCTTGGGGCCAGGCCTTGATGTTCCCCCGAGGCATCCCTGAAGCCTGCGCTGAATAACTGAATGTCTTCCTGCTGATGTGGGGAAAAAAAAACGAGCACTTCCTCTGAGGAAAACGCAACAGGATGACGGAGATGCTCCGTGGAGACCCCTGCCACGACGACCTCATCTGCGGCAGCAGCCGTCAGTTCAGAAAGTATTAATAAAGGAGCGTCTATAATGTAGACGGTTGGGGAAAAGAAGTCTGCTATCCAAAGGCAAAACCATTTATATCCGACGGGGGTGCGGTGGGTGTGGGGCTGTCATATGGTCATCGCCCACCCCTAACTAAAGCTGCAGGGGCAACCTTGGAGAAACCAGGAATGCGCATGTTAACACTTTCGCTTGAGGAAAAGAGCCCATTGTTTCGTGCGCTCTACACCAGACTCGACAGGAAGTCACAGTAATTATGTAGGCTTATGTACAGACTGTAAGTCCCAGTCAAAAAGCGCAATAATGATGGCTAAGTTTCAGTTCAAATCGGAGCCCCTTCCCAGAGAAGTGGGATATTATAAGCTTCATGGCCAAAAGTTTGTAGACACCTCACCGTCATAATCATATGTGCTCGTGGAACATCTCATTAAAGCTCCACTCTTCTGGGAAGGCTTTCCACTAGATTTTGGAGCGTGGCTATGGGGATTAGTGTCCGTCCATTCAGACAAAGACAAAGTCATTGTAGTCAACTCTGTAGCAACGGTTTTGGAGAAGATCCACAAATGGACGTGATCATTAAGTCTATAGTGTATATTAAGAAATACCAAATTCACATTTTTGTTTATGATTGCTTTATGATGCTCTGCTAAGAGTCCAGAGCTCTACAAAGGTTCATAATCAAGCCTGTCAGTAGCATCCAAGGATCAGAGCCAGATGTGTTGATGTGTGGAAAGTAAACTGTGGTGGATCTCAAGGAATGGGTTCTGAATGAGTTCTGGAATTCCTCATTGTAAATACACCGTGTTGACATGCAAAGCCAGACCGGAGCGTACGCAAGGAATCAATGGGATAATCATGCATAAATGAAGCATTTTGTTCAAAATATATTTTTTTTAAATCCGTTTTGCCTTACACCAATAAAAAACAGATGTTGGCGAAAACAAAATATTAAAAAGGGAGCTTTCACAATGTGTAATCCCCTCATTTATCTTCAGCGGACTGCTAGGACAGTGAAGATCATCTCTGGCCTTCTCACCCCTTCAATCTTATTTATATAACAACAGTCAGGCTGCTATGGTTACATTACAGACAGACAGAGCCAGAAAAGCCAGTACAACATAAAGGAACCTATACCGTAAACAATATACATGCTAACCGTCCCTCATCCTATTAGCATGCGTCTATTAGCATGACACAAACCAGCCTGAAATACTGCTCAATGAAATGTCCTGTTTTCCATCTCGTAACAGTACTCTGGAAAAAAAAAAAAAAAAAAACCCCAGAGCAGTTCATGAGAATCGTGTCAAAGCTGAAATCGTGCACCGCTGTACTCGCATATCGCGTTTCCACAGCCGGAGATAAAAGAGTCTCGAGCGTGACCTCCAGCTGATTTCCTTTAAAGAATCCGTGTTGTTGATGTGCAGACGTCATGTTCATTTCCCCCACACCCTCACCCTCACCCACACACTCACCCTTCACCCACACCCCTCACCCTCACAACCACCCACACACTCACCCATACCCCTCACCCTCACCCACACCCCTCACCCTTCACCCACGCCCCTCACCCTGACCCATCACAACCACCCACACACTCACCCATACCCCTCACCCTCACCCACACCCCTCAACCTTCACCCATACCCCTCACACTGACCCATCACAACCACCCACACACTCACCCATACCTCTCACCCTCAGCCACACCCTTCACCCTTCAACCACACCCCTGACCCTGACCCATCACAACCACCCACACACTCACCCTCACCCCTCACCCAAACCCTCACCCACACCCCTCACCACCACACTCTGCTTTTCCTTCCCGTGTCTTAACACACAAAGCTGCTAATGAGATTCCTGATTGAGGTATTGTGAAAAGCAGCAAATAAAATGACAGCTAAGTTAATAAATAAATAAATAAATATAACTAACGACTTAAAGTTTCATTTCATTTCATTTCGAATGTCAGCCAGAGAGTCCTCACGCTAGCTGACACGTTAATGAAATGATTCCTGAGCGAGTGTTTAAACGCTCATCAGAGCGTTCAGCTCTCGTGTTATGATGCTCGAGTAGTGGAATACTGAAGGCTACCAAGGGGTTAGGGTTAGGGTTAAGGAATGCCTGGAAGTTTACTTACAGGAAAACTCCGCCATCGACAACTTATTAATTATAAGTTTAATACGCATAATTATCATTAACATGATCTTCCGATGGGTCCGAGATTTATTTATTTATTATTTCAAACATTTATTTAATTGACCTGTTGCTTTATTGTCCCCTTTGGTTAACGGTTTCACCAATTACCCACAATGCCATGTTCGAAGTGGTGCAACGGGGGTTTTCCCTTGCTTTCATCTCCACCTAAACGAGAGCGATGCAGCGGCGCTTTAGTCTTTTAGTCCGTCCAGCTCTCTCAACTCCTAATCTGTACACGCTGATCAAACACCTCAGCGTCCAAAGCTTCAACTTTCACGCCGTCAGTCTCATCACACTCATCATCTCGCAGATCATTATCGCCGCATTGCATTCTGGGACTCTCAAGTCCATCGTTCGCGCGAACGTCTCGGCGACTCAAAGCTGGATTTCTCGTTCGGATGAAGTTGAACGTTGTTGGAAAACGCCGAGCGAGACACGAAGCTCTTGCCCTTACGGCCACTTATTTTCGAAATCGAAACGGGTTTATTTCATTTTTTTCGTCTCTTAAGGGTAACATGCGCGCAGCACACGACGACTAACTTCTCCAGGGAATAATGAAAATGCAGCACCAACCAACAAATTACCACCAGGATCACTAAACACGTTAGAGACATTTCAATATAAACGTCTTCAACGTGGTTCAAAGTAGAGCTTCCTGTTAATTACTACAGAATTGGCACATATGGGTGTAGGCACACATGCAGCCTCCAGACACTCGATTGATACCTAATCTCTAATTAACAGAGATAAACACAGTCATCTTTGCTGTTTCCGTAACCAAATGCCACGTCTCCTCGCATGATGTTGTCCTTTTTGCCAGATTTCTGTTCAAAGCACAAGCCAAGAACGGCCTGAGGGACGCTGTCGACGCTGGCGTGCTGATTGATGGATGTTGCTGGACACTGTTTCTGGGGAAAATGGGATGACCGTGGAAAACTGCCAATCCACACAAAAAAATGGACTCTTCACCTGCCGAGGCATCAATCCAAATCCCGCGATGACACACGGCGTGTCCTCTGAATGAACTGCAGAGCTGTGAATGCTGGAATGCTGACAACATGTCCTGAAGCCAATGATATTTCTATAATAGCGCATGTTGTGTTTTTGCACTGGTGGGGCAAAATGTTTTGTATTACGTGCGGTGTAATAAAAGCCATATGGAAAAAGCCATATGCATTCGTCATACATATACAGTACGTACACTGTATATCCTGAAGTGCATGTAGCCTTGGGGACAAATTTCGCAATAAATATATTGAAGCAGTGCATTTCACATAGCTCCAGATTTCTTTCTTTCTTTCCCACATCAGAAAACGCCGGAACGCAAAGAGAATTTATTTTTTTTAAATCGCCTCGTTTCAGCATCACATGAACCCGAGAACCGTACCAGGAAATGACTCTCGGGTTTTGGCGCTCTCCACGCGGCCGTACACCAAAAGTGACGTGATGCACGAGAGAAACCGTATAAGCCGAGCTCATGAGGTCATACCCACAGACCCGTCAAGGACTCCAATTCAAACCGCTTAAATTTCTGCACGGTAAATCACGCCTTTTCTTTTTTCCGTCCCGATCTACGACGTGCTCGAATAGCACAGATACAAGACGCTAAATTCGTCGCGAGGCGGGGGCGCTTCGTTTCCCCGTTCACGCTTCACACTCGAGGCCAGGATGAACAATACCTGAAATAACCTTTTTTTTTTTGCCAATCTGAAGGACAGAAAGGAAACGTTATTCTGTAGTGCGCTGCTGTCGAATCCTTGATTCTGATTGGTTAGAAGGTGTTGATTAGTTTTCTATAAAAGCAGCTCCGACCGTAGTGCAGGTTTATATTAACGAATCCGTCACGTCTCGTATCTTTCATATGAACAGATTAAAACCTTGTGTAAGCACTGATAGGGTGAAGTTTTCTGTGAAGAGTCATTTAAAATGACTGGCTGTATTTTTTTTTTTAAACTTACCGACTTTAAAAGAAAGGGGGAGGGGCAATATGAAGGAATGATAACAGGAAGTGAGTTGTTTTGACGTTCCACGACATGTAAATGTAACTGTAAATGGATAAAAAGTACATGCATCCATCCATCTTCTACCGCTTACTCCTTTCTCAGGGTCGCGGGGGAACCTGGAGCCTATCCCAGGGAGCATCGGGCACAAGGCGGGGTACACGCTGGACAGGGCTGACGGCATGCGGTTGTTGGAAAATAAGCTACTTCGATGTGGTAACAGTAAATCCGCTTCATCACACCACGTCCTGGTTGATTATTTTCCGATAACAGCATGTTTCCTCCTTACCTATCAAACTCCAAAGAAGTCGAACCAGATCTCTTAATAAGAGATTTATTTCATATAATAAGTTATACAAGGAAATGTGAGCAAGATGTTGGAGATTCCAGTAGGAACGGAGTCATCTCTGAGTCAGAGCTGAGCTGATAGCGGGTTTGACGCGACCTTCCAGCCGCTAAACGGCTTATTGACTTAATCCATAATGACGTCACTCAGCTCAAGCCAAGGCCAAAGTTCTATAGGACTGCTGTACATTTTTTTTCCTCCAGAATTTACTGTCAGTTCTTGCATCATGCTAAAATGTCGTTCCGTAGCTTTTTATTTTTACGGTACATGTAGGCTCTGATAGGAATTCATTTTCACGATCATAAATCACAAATCAAACATGTGTGCTGGAATATTTCTGTATTATTATTATTATTATTATTATTATTATTATTATTATTATTATTATTCTGCTTAAGTGTGATGTGAGAAATAAATGGGTTTTGTTGTTTTTTTTAAAATACGTTTTATTGCTATAGTATTTTTATAAAAAAAAAAAAACTATCTACATTACACAGTAATACATAGTTGGTTTTATTATAAAATAATGTCAAATATTTAAAAAAAATAATAATGGTTTTATATCAACATACCAGATAAAGTAAACAATTTAATAACGTGCCTGGTAGGCTGATTGGCGTGTCTAAAGTGTCCGTAGTGTATGAATGGGTGTGTGAACCCTTTAGAATGTTATATATTTCTGCATAAGGACTGGCACTCTGTCCAGGGTGTACCCCGCCTTGTGCCCGATGCTCCCTGGGATAGGCTCCAGGTTCCCCGTGACCCTGAAGAAGGAGTAAGCGGTAGAAGATGGATGGATGGATATATATATATATATATATACTGTATATAAAATGCCAAAGTGATAAAAGCCAACATCAAGCTTGAAAGAAACATTTTTAACTGATCTTACTAATCGTATTATTATGTTATTGTTATTGTAAGCGTTTCCTTTATGGTAAGATTAGTCTGGATATCTGGAAACTGAGTAGTTTACTACCTGTTGTTGCTGCTGCTTTCAGTTTCACATTAACTTCCCAGGAGTAGCTGTGAGCGACAATGCTGTAACACGGGTTTACTATCTCACAATCGGATCATTTACTGCCATGACTCTCGTCTGGAAACGTACCGTCACAACAGCCTCGAAAAAGCATGCAGCATGGCAGTAAAGCCGCGAACGCCACCGTGCTGCCGAATTCTCAAACCCGATCGGTCAAAAAGACTTTTATTTAGAATCTCTAAAACGCAGTCTCGTGATGACACGACAGGCTGCGGTTTTGTATCTTATCAACCCCCAGATAGGAGGAAAAAACAGACTTTGACGAGAATGACCATTTATAGCGACTGTATTAAAATATTAACATGACCTAACTTGTTTTTGAGGGCTTTCAACTGTTCCCGAATCCAGGTCGGTCTTTAATAAAGATCAAATAAATCGATTAATAATTAAATAATTAAACTGTTCGTTATTTCCTCAAATCACATAGCGGTTACGCCAGCCATGTATGCTTCGATAACGAGCCTCAGGATCACGCGGCGAAAAAAAAAAAAGAATCAAACGTGTACTTGGTTTTCCATCATTGCCTTCATTCCTTTATCATTTATAACCCCCCCCACACACACAGTTTTACTAAAGAAAAGGTCACAATTTGCAGGATAACTACTCTGATGACATTCCGACTCCGCCGATTACTGAAAACGTCTGATGTCCTTTCCCAGATGAAACGGAGAAGGTCATCCGTGGCGAGCGACGGAGACGGGAGCCGGATGACGAGCGCCGTCAGCGCGATCGAGAGGCGTCTAACGTTCGCATGGACCACCTGTATGACAGAGGACAAAACGGAAACTGGAGCCAAAATGGCGAAACGATATCTTGTGAACTTTCACATTTCGATCTTGTCGCTGAATAGCAAGTGCTACTGTATATCTCCGGACACGCATCCTGCAAGAGGGTGTCGATGTACGGGCCATGAATTCAACCAGCTTTCGCACCGTTGTATGGGCGTGCGGCCTGAAAAGCCAGTTTTTTTGTTTTTGTTCTACCGGGACTGCAAATGTAACAAGTATGCAACTCCGTCCGCCTTTAAAGCACCCATGTGATGAGGAAACCCATATTGGGAACTTGGTTCTTAGTTACCTTCTGCATGTGGCGATGTGAAGGGGACGCTCTCAATTACTGTCAGATGAGAAGGGAAGGCCATGGATCAAGTTAAACTATGTGGGTCACTTAAATGGATGCTGGATCCTCCCGTATTGACACGAGACACCACTTTTGCAAAGACACTATTTACCCCCCCCCCAACCCTCCCTTTTTTTCTCTTGACAGCAGTGCGGGTCTCGTTGAAAAGCGACAGGATTTGGCGCATTACTCAGTGACACAGTGTCTGCCACTTAAAGCATGGCTCCGTCCCCCTGCTGGAGCAATCATAGTATCATATTAAAGACAGGTGTAAAAATACAGACAACGTGCCACTCTATCAAGTACTCACTCTATCCTGAATCATCATGGGATTAAAAACCTGGAGAGTTTCCTGTGCGAATGCCGGTAGTCGATACACAGTCGCACGTGCCCATCATTTTCGCAAACCGGACGGTTTTAAATTGCACGGTTGTTTACTCGATTTCACAAGGGGGGATATATATATATATATATATATATATATATATATATATATATATATATGGGAGTTCTGAGTTTTTCCCCGAACACCAGAAACTGATATCTGACCCACTTGAACTGATGAACCATGAATCTGCTCTGTCCTGAAGACTGTCATGGATTGCTATGAAGCTCTGACACTGGAGACTCCTTCCATAACCGTGAAATGAACAGTTCGTCACAGAAAACTCCCCAACAGCGATTACACACCTTTTTAAATGGACTTCTCTGGACCTTCCACCATACAAGTCCCCGTGGAAGTCTTTACCGTTCAGAGGATAACGAATCGGAACGCGCTCATCAATATAAACCTGAATATAAACCAATCAGAATTGCGAAGTACAACAACAAATGTAGAGAGGGATGAATATGTGTCTTTAGACAAAGGACAAGTACGATAATGAACCATTTAAATCCAGTGGAACCGTAGCAAATTATTAATTTGTCGCCGCGGCCGATTCGTTTCATTGGGGTTCGAGTCCGATGTGTGTGTCACGAGCGCTGAATGCAGAACACTTTGGCTGGAGATAACTTCGACGGTGTTATCTCTCATGCTTTTGTTTGATTAGTGGAAACGTTTCAGGCTGCGGGGCCATTTGCTGGTTTCTGGCCTTACCATGGCCATAGGGATCCGATCGAAATATAGCTAAGAGCAGAGTCCGATATCTCCACACCGAGTGGTCTCATTCAAACTGGGGGGGATGAGATAAGGAAGAAAAGCGAGAGAATGGAATCAGGTCTGGGTTATCCTGGTCTTTTGTGTGTCACGGGGCCGAAACTCATCAGCTCATGAATGAACGAGTGGTCAAAGGAGAAAGCGCAGCTGAAACAGAGGCTCAAATGAAATTTTAAGCCCAGTCCAGACCAACGTTATCCTCTACTTTCTTAGGAGATCATATGGAAATCCCTCCTCTTTCTAATGATATCGTTATGACCCATTATGACACCACCGTATCTGATTAAATCATGTCTGATCATTAGCCGTGATGTTTAACATGGCCAGTGTACCCATAACTTCAAACAACCGCTGTGTATCTTCAGAAGAAAAAAGAAAAAAAAAAGCGTTCCTTAACATCTCTTTGGATGTTTGTTGGTTCTATTTTTAACCGTTTCCAAAAGCCAAACCTCTTCTCTAGGGGTATACACAACACTTTTAAGAGTACACGCTCAAATCCAAGCTTACAACCCCCGAGGAACCCTTCTGTTTAAGACTGTTTCTGCAAGATTTTTATTGCCCCTTTGAAGGAACGCTTAAAGGCTCGAAAGAAAAAAAGTTCCAAGTAGAACGTCTACATAATATGAGAAATGTTAAACAGCCAAAGGAATGAGGAACTTGAGGAACCTATTTCTAATAGGTCTGTCCTTTCAGAACAATTCCATGTAGAATTGTTCCATGTAGAATCAGAGAAACAGATAATAAAAGTGTCACGTGCCTTGGATGGAAAATATGCAAAATGTTTTGGAGAAGAAGCTGCAGGATATAAGACAGGGAATCCAAACCATCTATGTGATTGGCTTGAAACTGCCTGCAGATGGTACGTTTTCCTGCGCAGTGAAAAAAACGCATAACTCCAATACACACACACGCACACACACACACATGTGTGAAGCTGCTACAGATGGTCATCTAAGATCGTTTGCTGCGTGAGATGATGCTATGAGCAAAGCAGCGAGCATTACAACCCGACGGAAACGCAGTGCTTCCTCACGCCAAGCGATATCGAGTCCCACACTTCATACGATCTTCGTTTACTTTACAGTTACGACTTTCGTTTCCCTATGTCTACCCAATCAGATGGTCAAACAGAACAAAAATGGAGGTTCTGACCTCTACACGTCGACGTCCGCACACATTCACAAGCAAGCGACGTCTTCTTAGGGATCGGTTCTGAAACTGTGAAAGGCTTTGAGACAAAGGAAATTCTCTGTACTCCAGCATGAGGCTTACATCTTCCCGAAGCTCCACAGGAACATAGGTTATATTAAAGGCACTCGCACACGGAAATCTGGCCAGCATTATGACTGATCCACTGGGGTGGAAGCCAAAATGAGGCCCATCCACCCGGTCCGCATGCCAAGTCAAATAGCTCTCAGCTCTCACCTCTTTGCAGGAGCCAGAGCAGGAGGCGGTAAGGGCTGGACACCATTTAGACACCACGCTCGGATAAAGGAATGCACCTCTGATGTATGACCTGTATCCACTCCCCTCGCCTTCCCCCACACCTCTCCCTCCGTCCCACCCGGCCCCCTGTTTCTCCCTTGTTGAAGTCAAGATCTGTAAGGTCGGGGTCTGTCATGCTCGCGTCGCAGGGTGCCTCCTGAAGACTCATTTTAAAGGCCGTTTAAAAGAAAACGTGTCGTCCGACGTGACCCGGAGAGGGCCGTGTGCTCACAGTGGGACGCCTGTACCGTCTATACGTCCTTGTTTATATATTTGCTTTCAGTTTATGTCTAGTCGTTGCCTTGCTCACATTATAAGACGCGTAGAATTTACATGTACAATCAAACTAAGTTCAGGGGGAAAAAGTGGATCGATGTCTGGAACCTTCTACGCCCGGACACACCGCTAAACTCCTCACGGACTGAACGATGAGCCCTGTGTTTTCCGGGCTTTAAGGTTGCTGGTTGACTTTCCTTGCTTGGGCTTGAACAATCCAACTATTTTATGGTGGTTTTTTTTTTGGTTTGTTTTGACAGATATGAACACTCCAGTACTCTACCAGATTCTCACCAAACAGCTGATACCCAAGGTCCATTCTCCACACCCTCAGGCTTGGCGTGAAGATAAAATGCTGTATATAAGCCGAACTAATCGTGAGCATTTTAAACAGGTTCTTGACCAGCATAGCTGGAAGTGAGAGCTCTAACTGGGGTTGGTGCACTCTTGTTTTGACTGGAAAGATCAGATATCTCCAGATAAACCATGTTTCGAGCGTCAGTGATTGGCTAAAGTGAATGCTACGGAAGCCTGGACAGGCCATTAAAAGTTTTCTTTCTCCTTGTGCATAATGTAACGAGAAACTCGCAGTGCAGTCCGTGGAATGTGAAACCTGTAAAACCAAAAAAAAAAAAAAAAAAAATTCATTCAACTCCAAAAATCTGAGGAAACTAATAACCTCAAAATTTTTAAGTTGATGAATCAATTTCTTTACGCCACATACACTTAAATAGAACGAAAATGTAACTCAATTAACTCTATTTGGCTTAAAGAAATTGATTTATCAACTTAAGAATTGAAGTAATTAGTTTCCTCAATTTTTTTGAGTTAAATGAACTTTACCGGGTTTACAGTGCGGATACGTTTATTAAACTCCAAAAATCTGAGGAAACTAATTACCTCAAAACTTTTAAAAATCGATAAATCAATTTCTTGAAGCCAAATACACTTAAATACAACAAAAAATTCTGTTTAATTACAAAGTTGCAGTTAATTGTGTGTTATTTTTAAGCATATTTGGCTAAAAGAAATCGATTTATCAACTATTTGAGACGATGTCTATTGTAAAAGGCGCTATACAAATACAATTGAATTGAATTAATTAGTTACCTCAGATTTTTGTAGTCAAATGAACTCTCAACATAATCCACTTTAATATGACCACATTGTAAATCTAAATTCTAAACTCTAAATCTAAAT
Organism: Ameiurus melas; assembly: GCA_012411365.1. Taxonomy (NCBI): domain Eukaryota; kingdom Metazoa; phylum Chordata; class Actinopteri; order Siluriformes; family Ictaluridae; genus Ameiurus; species Ameiurus melas. The sequence continues at coordinate 7,260,352 of CM022760.1, read as the reverse complement.
TCCTGACCGACGCGTGCAAACGATACGACGTAAACCCGAAACAAACTGGATACAGTGTCGAAAGAACTCGAACTTTGGTAAACTTTCCGAAGTTTGAGTAAACAAACTAGCAGTAGATTGTGTCGTAAAACATGAAATCCCTTCTCAGGAACTGGAAACGTGCAAAACACGAGCAGTGTGGAATATACACGTGTCTCGGCGTCGAAAAAAAGGCATTAATCATGAACTGCGAGTCCGTACCCATCAGTCATCACTCAGATCAGAACAGAGCACCAAAACACACACACACACACACACACACACACACACAGCCAAACTGCCTGGCTTGTCAGTATCAATCACTACACTGTGTGTGTGTGTGTGTGTGTGTGTGTGTGTGTGTGTGTGTGTGTGTGTAAAACAGACAAGACCGTTACCAGAAGGACCTCTTTCAGCCCTCACTTTGCCTGCGTGTGTGTGTTCCACAGGCTCAGGCTGTTCTTCAAACTGTTTACGCCACAGCGCTGCTGAATTCTCCATTCTGATTGGTCAGAAGGTGTTGATATATTTCCTATAACAGCAGCTCTGACAGTCAGATCCCAGGTTTAAATTAACGCACTCTTTCTAATATTGTTGTTGTTGTTGTTTTATTCCTTTAGCAACAGCGTACGCAGGTACTAGTGTAAATAGTTGAGTGCAATAAACTTGGGAGAAAATGAACAAGGCAAAGACGATGAGTGTGTTTGTAACAAAAAGTGGCCAAATAATGTTAGTTGGAAATAAACGATAAGAGTGTTGGCAGGGGAAAAAATGAAATTGTAGCAGATCAGAGGGACATTTTCCTTTCTTTGTCAAAAACTAGGGGATACAAAGTTTTGCACTCGGTTGTACGTATACTGAGAGGCATTTTTTTTTACCTAAAACAGGAACAAGCAGTTGAGTTCAAAAGTTTGCAAACCCTTAGGACCAGAAGGGTACAGGAAGTAGTAGCGGAGTGGGGGGATGGTGGTGTTGGTGTTGTGGGGGGGTGATGTACACAGAATCCAGGGGTATGCAAACTTTTGCGCTTACTTGGAAGTCGAAGTGTTACCTGGCCGCAAAAAAGGGTTGAGAACCTCTGTCTAAACGCACCGTCGAGTGCAAAAGTTTGCATACCTTTAGAGCAAAATGAAGGAGGAATTTAAAACGATTTGCTTGGACCAAACAAGACGTTTAGTGTTGAGCTGTTCTGTCATTACCGCGAGAAACTAAACCGCTCAGACAGACGATAGACTTCAGGCAAAAAATCTCATTTCAAAAGTAGACCAATTTAAATAAATGAATAAATAAATAAATGAACAGGTACTGATTCGTTTCTGCACTCAGAACCCCGAACCCAAACCTGGCATGTGCAAACGTTTGGCCTCAATTGTAAGTCGACGTGCAACAAAACTGGCCACGAAAAAAAACTGCGTGCAAAAGATTGCACACCCTTAGAACAAGATGAAATCAGAAACCGCTGGGGGTACAAACTTTTGCGCTCAACCGTATGATGCGTTTTTAAGAGCATTTCGCCGATCGTCGCTCCTCAAATATAGTGAAGGGGGTTTTATCCAAAATATTTCTGAGTGATTTTTCCCACTTTCCGCCGCGTCCTTGTTAACGACGTACAGAATAACTAACGTCACACTACAGCCAATCAGCACGTCCCGTTCGACTCGAAGCAGGAAAAATCACTGAATCGAAATGTTCTAGACAGGTGCAGTGGTGGGGCAGGGGTTAAACGCTCGGGGTTACTGATCAGAAGGTCAGGAGTTCAAGCCACCACTGCAAGGCCCTTAACCCTCAACTGCTCAGATGTATCAATGAGATAAATGCGAGTCGCTCTGGATAAGGGCGTCTGCCAAAAAAGCCATAAAAGGGGGGAAAAAAAAAATCAAATAAACGTAGACCTGAAAGGAAAAATTCCTGCCCGGTTCTGTGATAATACAGCCGGCCGATAACTCACACATGAGGTACAAAGCCATAATCACTGCATTAAGGTGTTGAATAGCCGGTACGTGAAAGGACAAATAGTACAACAGGTGAAAAACGAAATGAATGTGATGACATCATCATCACGAGCCAACAGTTTCATAAAAAGTTGACGTGATTTGGTGGAAGTTGGTTCAGTCTGCCATGCTTATTAATGAAATAAGATGCTACTTAATAGTCCAAATGGCATCATGACGATGGTTGTCCTCATCTAAAGAACGTTAGCGCTTTGTGATTGTTTTCTAGGTGTTAGCTTGTACTTTCAGTAGTTCATGCAACACAGAACCGTATGAACGCACGCGCTCTTCTGCACCATTACTAACGCTCTGAGTAATGTTTACTACCACGGTGCTAGCTATTTAAAGTAACGGATCGTCGTTGTTTTTGACGGATGATCCCTAGTTTGACATCACTCGCGAGGTATGCGCTCTGGCAGGCGCTCGCAGAGACTTTTCGCAATCGCGAGTGTGTGCGCAACGCAGCGTACACGACTACCGCGTTCTTCTTCCTCGAAAAAAGGGAAAAGAATAGAAAAGGGAGAGAAAAAAAAAACGCTTTTTTGTTTTGTTTTTTCGCATTTGCATCTCCTTTATATATATATATATATTTATTTATTTATTTGCATTGCGTATTGCGCAATAACCCGTTCAGCTACTGGTGAGCAATTCAGAGCTGGCAAACAGCCAGGATGTGAACATGCAAAATGTCAACGTTTAACTCAACGAGCCAGGAGAAACGGCCAAGCTGGACCAATGATTAATTCTACACGCCACACACACACACACACACACACACACACACACACTGACGCGTGTCATCACGTGTCACTGATACTGTATATCTCAGCGCTGTCGAATTCTCGGGTCTGATTGGTCAGAAGGCGTCGATCGATTTTCTACTCGTTTCCTATTCGTTTTCATTTCTCACAACAGCGCAGGCAGGGATAGCGCAACACTGTTTCCATAGTAACAGCTCGAGCGCAGACAACTTGTACGGCGTGCACGCTACATAATCGAATTCGACCGATAACGGACGTATTCACACTTAGCGGCATCTTCGTAACACAAGCCGGATTTTTAGTTTGGCGTTATTATCTATTAGAGAGAGAGACAAAATACCGAGAGAGAGAGAGAGAGAGATAAGGGAACGACTGTTTAAAACTGCTATAGCATAAATGATAACAGGAACGTCTTTCTTGGCCGTTCTATAACGTTACGTGTGGTTATAAAAGTGCTTCTTTCATTCAAAAAAAGAACTTGCTGTGGTATGAGAGAAGAAGGAAAACGTTCTAGAATAATCCGTCATAGGAAAACATTGACGTTTGCATCGCGCCGCATCGCATCACACCACCCCATTGTGGATTATTTACCTATAACTGCACACCCCCAAGGGTTTCTATTTCTTACTTCCGGTCAGTCCCTTGCTTTTCTTTCCGAATCAATGAGTAAAAAATGGAAAAAGCTTTCATTCTGTAGATCGATTCTGTATAATCTTTCTCTGGACGGCGCCGCAGCGGACATTTTTTTTTTAAAATCACGCCAAAGCACCGCAATTTCATTTGCTATTTAATGCCCCACCCCCATTTAATGACGGCAACTCCGCCTACCGCTCGGAAACGCTACGGATTCACGCCGCTTTCTGAATTTCGCTCCGGACTCTGAAACCGGAGAGTCGACGTCGTGAATGTGTCGATTTTCGCTCGCGCAGAACTTCGATCCCAGTTACACACCGTAATGGCGCCGGAGCCTGGATTTGACGTGTTGAAACGCAAACTGAAATTCTTAACCTTGTCGTGTCTGCAGAAAAGGAAAGCTGACGGTGAACATTTGCCAAAAAACCAAGCGTGAAGACGCGAGTATCAAAGCGCTTAAACTGGAGACTCCTTCCGTAAGTGTTCGATAAAACGTCGCCTTATAGAAAACTTTGCCGTTTTCTGTTTATTAGAAGGCTTAGAGAGCGTGGATCGTCCACTGTAGAAAAGTTATAATGATAACGAGTCTTTATTAATCACGTGTACATTACAGCACAGTGAAAATTGTTTTCTTCACATATCCCAGCATGACAGGAAGTTGGGGTCAGAGTGCAGAGTCAGCTGTGATACAGCGCCCCCTGGAGCAGGGTTAAGGGCAGTTTGGCAGCACCAGGGCTTGAACTCCCGACCTTCCAATCAGTCACCCCGAGCCTTAACCGTTAAGCCACCAACTATCGTCTGTCTACGTTGCTATAGAAACGATAACGCGTCCGGAAGAGTGCAGGAACTGCTGGAGTGACTGTCCGAGCTAGCTGTTGTTTTGGTGCGATGAGCTTACTTCATCCGGTTGTTCATTGTATCATGTCTGTAATAATAATAAAGTATATAAATACAGACCAAAACGCTACATAGACCAGCAAATATACACCTGCATGAGCGCCTTGAAAAAAAAAAAAAAACGCCGCAGACAAATTCTGCACAATTTTCTCAGGTTTCACAACCATTTTTGAGGAAAGCAACCGAAACAGGTGCATCAAGTGACGAGCAGTGGAGGCTCATGGTTAAGGCTCTGGGTTACTGATCATAAGGTGTGTGTGTGTGTTGTTGTGAAAGTTCCTGAGTCCTCCATGCAGGTCTCAGTGTCTATGTGGCAGTGCGCTGACCGCTGCGATCTCCTCGGCCTCGGTTTACGGACTTGACCCCAACCACTGGACTTTATTGGATCGAATGTGTGACTCATTTTAACAGCTGCTGCCAGCGTTGGCACCGAGTCGAGGAATCGCTGAATAACCGCGATCACGGCTCCATGCGGCGCTCAAATCAAAGGCTTTGTGTGCAGTCTACCTTCTTCCTTTCTTTTTTCACTGTTGGACTCTCTGTGCGGTGCGGCCTGTTTCCTGTTAAGGGGCCCGCGAGCTTGTGATAAAAATCTGAGCGGTTGCTCCGTCGTTACACCGACGTGTGGCCAGAAGCTGCCGAGGGATTCTCGAGAACGTCGTTTCTATAGCGACAGCTCGTTAACAGTGGCCTGGAGATCGTTTCTCAGAAATGTTTGCAGATTTTTTGTTGTTGTTGTTGGCATGGTGATGAGATATTTACTTAACATTTATGGAAGGAGTCTCCAGTGTCAGCGTTTTTGTATCAGTCTGAAGAAACGCTGTAACTTTAAGTCTCGCGAAACCGAGATGGAGGTCAATCTGGCTTTGGTCGTGATGCACAAGCAGAAGGAAATCTCTGAAAGCCTTAACAAGAGTCTCGAACCACAACCGCGTAGTGCTTAATTCCTTCATTATGCTGTTAAACACTCACTCACACACACACACACACACACACACACACACAGTCACATATCTCCCATCTTGACTGTGAGAAAATAACTAAAATACCACCGAGTATTATTTACAGTTTAAAAATGGGAAAAAAAATCCACCCTGACCGACTTGCATGTTAATCTTCACGACGGATCTTTATTCGTCTCTCGTCGCTTCGTCTCTTCCGAAACAGAGCGCTGCGGCGGTGCTTTAATCCTCTCTCCAGCTCTCTCACCTCCTCACTTGTACACTCTGCTCGAACAGAGCTTGAGCTTCAACTGCCACGCTGATTCGGCCATCATCACCATCGAGCCGTATAGCTGCACGGCATTCTGGGACTTTCGGGCCAGCATTCGTACTAACATCTGCATGAATTCTATGGTGCTGGGATTTCAATTCACGACCTTCCATTCAACAGTCCAACACCTTCACCATTAAGCTACCACTGCCCCATGTATATAAACCCATTAAGGGGGCAGTAGTGGCTTGGCGGTTAAGGCTCTGGGTTACTGATCAGAAGGTCGGGGGTTCAAGCCCCAGCACTGCCAAGCTGCCACGGTTGGGCACCTGAGCAAGGCCCTTAATCCTCTCTGCTCCAGGGGCACTGTATGTAGAAAAGAATTTCACTGTGCTGTAATGTATACGTGATTAATGAAGACTCATTATCATTAGAAATGGCCCGTCTTGTGCTGTATAGCAATCGAGAGTGCCTCGAATGATGCAAAAGCTTTAAGAAGATGAAACAGGAAGCTTCAGCTGGGCGTGAGGGTTCCCTGAAACAAACGTCTCCGCGTTAATGAGAGCGTTAACCCCTGAGAGCTCTCCTTCACCACAAATCGCACGCGCGTCTTGGCGGCGCCCTTTTCCTCTCGGAGCTCATTAGTCTCCCCCCACACTGGCAGAAAGCGACGCCTCCATTAGCTTTTGATTTTCTGCCAAATCTCCCTTCATCCATTTCAGCGCACATTATCTACTGAAGTTATTACTAAAGATAATATTCCAAGTGGTGGAAATGTAATAGGCTGTCTGGCAAACCGTTAGACCCAGAGTGCTGCAAATCAATTATCGGGTCTCCTTTATGAACGTGCCGAGCCTCTGTCTGAGTCGGGCCGCTTAATCCGATTCGGGCAAATTCCAGCCTTATGGATGTGACATTTGAACTCGAATTGGCCTGCGAACTGTCTCACTCCTGCACCAGATACAAAGACACGAGACATTCCTGTACATATTACACATATATCGAAGTTATGGAGGTAACCGAATACGAATGTGTTATTCGGCATGAACAGACAGGTTTAAAGGCTCGGTTTTGCTTACGCAACCGTTCCTCAGAAATGAATGTTACGTGTCCAGTGCCATCATAAACAGCAGGGGCAGTACAGCACCGTGCGACGCTGTGTCCGCAACCGACTAGACAAACTCGAGTCATTACAGTCTTCAACATCAGCGGTTTTACGTACCAGTCTTCTGGATTTTATTTACTAGTAAATACTTTTGAATGTAAGGTCACGGTATTTGGCCTAACCCTAACCCTAACATGCTGGGGTAGGCAAAGAAAAGAATTTGTGCTCTAATGTGTATGTGACCAATCATTATTATTGTTTTATTTTTCGTACACTGTCGTGGACAAAGTTCGGTCCACTTCGCGTTAAATATTACATTTCCGCTGGGTTCTCATCCAGACTGTGGTCTGCCGGTCAACAACCCTCGTTTTATATATTACGGACTAAACGTAACACGGAAAAAGCATGCGGCTTTCACTCAAATTTAGCACGACGAGGATCTAACACAAGGGGGCGCTAAGCCTGCGCGTCAAAAAAGATTCCGTGCCTAGACAAAGCAGACACACCGTGAAGAACGATTCGAGATTTAACGAAAGACAAGGAAAAGGAAAAGTGACAGGATAATTAATGCATGCGGATCACGTGTACTTCGCTAAAAAAAAATTCATACATACATACACGTAGTAGTTGTGAAAATCACGAAAATGGCGGAAACCACCTTGGCTTCCGGGCTTGGATCTAAAACCTTTCGGTACCAAAAAATCGATTTGAAAGTGTTAGTGTGGACAACTCAAACGGCTCAGAAGTTCACATCCTGACTAAAAGTCCACTAAAATCATGATATCCGACGTCACGGAGCGTTTTCACATCGACAACGAACCCACAGAATGATTCGAGAATACGTGAGATCGTCCACTCGGCGATGAAAGGTTTATTACCCGGGGGGTCGTAATTATGTTGTAGTCCACTGAGAAGTTAAAGCTTCGGGCTGCTGAAAATAGCTACAAGACTTAATGCCATAAAACGCTGTGGTTACGTGGAGCCAAACATACGCGGTTGTTTATAGCTCTCAGATCTCGCCGTCTCTGACTAAACGCTCGTTTTCTCCAAACGGAGACACGCCCACTGATCGTGATCAGCCCGGATTTTTTTACGGTTCTTAATAATCTCCGAATGTAGATATGAGAAGACTCTCACAGTTACACGGCCCGATAACAGCTGCTTTGTGTGTTATTATTTTGCAGCTCAAGGCCATTGAGCTACTCTTGTACACGTGTGTGTATGAGTGTGTGTGTGTGTGTGTGTGTGTGTGATGGTTCTCATACTCCAGGAAACCGCAGTAGCAACCGCCTGATGGTGACACGTGACGAAGCATCAAAGAGCCTCAGAGCAACTGAAATGAAGAGTTTTTTTAGGATTTCAGAACAAGATGGAGTCGAGTAAAATTCTGAATTCGTGCCAGAACCCGTGGCGCCGAACGTCCTGTCAGGACCTCGGGCACGTTTTTAGCAGGAGAAAGACCAACATCACTTCGATTTTAATCTGCTTTTTGGCAAACTCCAGCATTCGATGATCAATTCTAAGGATTTACATTTCGAACGTTTTTCTGTCTTTCTTCCTTTTGAGTGATTCTCGAATCTGATTGGTCAGAAGCTGCTAATGCGTTCGAACATCTTCTAATACGTATATATCGTTTCTATAGTAACGGCTCCTTCACAGGGACTTACAATACAGTATAGACGATCTACTGTACACGATCTTCGACTGATAAAATGTTATTTAAGAAAGGAAAACTTTTTTTTTGCAATGTTATTAATATTATGGAAATGTTTGTGTCCGTGCTGCTGAATACTGCTGTAATTTTGTTTTCAAAACACTGACTACGTTTACACGGACTGCAGTGATCTATTTACTAACCGTATTCTGAATAAGACAATATTCTGATTAAGGTGTTTACATGAGTCGCTTTTAGAATATTCCTTTCATGTTCCTGTTTTACGTGTTATGGAACATAGATCGATTAACGTCACATGTCATGACGTCACCGCGCGACGCCGTCCGACGTTCCGTCCAGAATTTCACGTATCGACGTACAGTTGGTCTTCGTTATGGAACCGTATACAGTTTTGTGTGTTTTTATTTTTCGAAAGCTTCAAGTGTAGTTAATTATTTGTCGCTCTGTACGTGCAAATAGACGACTGCTTGAAGCCGTGGGCTGCGTCCCAAACCGCGCACTTACTGTCTATATAGTAGCCGAGATACATATATTTCTCCTACTATAGGCCTATAGCAGGTAAGTACGCGGTTTGGGACGCTCCCGTGCTGTCTTGTTTCCCGTCAAAAGCTCGAGCGCTGCCGTGTGTGTCACGTGTCCTGTCTCACAATGTGGTGAAAACTCTCACACGACGTTAATAGTGTGATTAAGGTGTGTACATGTCTGTAACGCGACTAAAACCGGAATACTCCACACGTCTTCATTCCATCTGTGTTTACTTCGAGTATGACTGTAGTCAGATTAAGGTCATCAATAATCTCTGTTTACATGCTAGATTCTTAATCAGAGTATCGTCTTAATCAGGTTCATATCGGAATATCGAAAACAGTCAAAACAGCCAGAAAAATACACGGTTTTAGATTTTTCTACATCGTGTATAGAAGAGGAAAGTGACAGTGATATTCGGGCTGTGAAATATGATGATATGATCACGATATCATGATCGTTTATGGTGCAGTGCACTTTGGGGTATTTAAGCATCGCGATATCTCGTTCTTATAAATGGACTGGAAGTAGTGGATTTAATATGTTATACTGATTACATTTAAATTTACATTAATTCACTTGGCAGACGCTTTTATCCAAAGCAACTTACAAATAAGCAAAGCGATATATCAAGCAGGGAACAATACAAGTAGTGCTACTATACAAGATCCATTCATTGAATACCAGAGGAAGCAAAGTGCACAGAGTCGAGGTGTAAGTGTGTTGTGTGTGTGGGGGTTTTGTTTTTTTTTCCCCTAGGAGTTGATTAGGTGTTCACGGAAGAGGTGGGTCTTTAGCTGTTTTTTGAAGAATTAAATGTAAAGTGTTGATTTACAATGTCGATTTTACACCGTCATATTACCCAGCCTTACACTAGTAATTAAATGAAATTAAATATGGAATAAAATCATCATCAAACCCACATTTTTTTCAGTAAAGCAATACTGTTTGATATCATGGAGAAATGGCAACGGTATGATATTTTTGGCATAGCACCCACCTATACGATCTTTGCACCCCCGAATATTAATATACACAGAGTGGGGGGGGGGGTCATGTGTGCACATATTTAACAACTCCATGTGAATTTTTATTGTTTGAATTTCCTAAGAATATGGGGACAAACAAATCAAACCAATCAGTTTCTACCCAGACGACACACTGGAGCGTGACACCGAGTACAGTTGCTCCTCACCTTCCGAAGTGCGAGCTGTTAACATAATTCAGCAGCGTGTGTGAAGTAGAGCTTGTTAACCTGCCCTCCTGCAGGAGTGTGGAACGAGATTGGGGATGTGTGACAGCAGCCACCGTGCCTGAACTTTGAAACGGTTCAGAAGGTTTGCTGATGATAAGGCGAGCTGGACTACACTGGAACAGGACTGAATTTATCAGCCTACGACCTCCTGGGCCAGGAGCGCAAACACACCACACGTTTTTACAAGTTTTTCAGAGAGAGAGAGAGAGAGAGAGAGAGGAGAGAGAGAGAGAGAGAGGGAGAGAGAGAGAGAGAGAGAGAGAGAGAGAGAGAGAGAGAGAGAGAGAGAGAGAGAGAGAGAGAGAGAGAGAGAGGGAGAGATAGAAACAGAGAAACAGGGAGAGCGAGAAAGAGAGAGAAAGAAAGAGAAAGAGAGCGAGAAAGAGAGAGAAAGAAAGAGAAAGAGAGCGAGAAAGAGAGAGAGGGGGAGAAAGAGAAAGAGACAAAGAAATAGAGAGAGACAGAGGAAGAGACACAGAGAAAGAGAGAGAGAGAGTGAGACAGAGAGAAATAAAGAAATAGAGAGACAGATAGATTCAAAGAGAGAGAGACAGAGAGAGAGACAGAGAGAAAGATGGAGAGAGAGTCAAATAAAGAGATAGAGACAGAAAGAGAGAGAGAGAGAGAGAGAGACAGAGAGACACAGAGAGAGAGACAGAGAGAGACAGAGAGAGAGACAGAGAGACACAGAGAGAGAGACAGAGAGAGAGAGAGAGACAGAGAGAGAGAGAGAGAGAGAAGAGAGAGAGAGAGAAAGAGAGAGAGAGAGAGAGAAAGAGAGAGGTGGACTATAGAAGCAGATCAGA